>CM032660.1:19014921-19099507 GCA_019095985.1 Streblospio benedicti | reverse complement strand
ATCGCTTTTTAAACTTCTATCTGTGAGAGATGTTAACGGAGAGCGCCAGGTTTTTTCAAAATTGGGAAAGGACGTTGGAGCTAAACTGCGCGTGGATGGATTGCCAATTCTTCTCGCAATATGTGATATATATGACTATTTTAGCGCACATATTGACATCTCCGGCGTCATATATAGTGGGGAAAGAGATGCAACCATACTGTGCAAGTCACGCACAGGTGGGTATTTTTATAAACTGTAGTTATATGAACATAAGGGAGTTGGCTACATTTCTGCCCACCCACAATGTATACATACAATGTATTAGCTAGTGGCCTAGGTATCCACTTTAGGGCCGTAGCTATATGAAGCAATTTGGGAGTTTTACGATATTTGCTTGTATGGTTACTTTTCTGTCTGAAATAGCCTCAGGTGCTATGGAAAAGGGTTTTAAGGGACGGTGCAATATTTACCAGGAAGGGGGACCGGTGCATTTGGTAGGGGGACAGGTACTTTTTTCAAGGTGCAAAGTAGGGGGACCGGATGATTTTTCATTCTCGTTGGGCATGGGACATGTACTTTTTTTCAGCTGCTGAAATCCCATCTCGACGTGAGCGAATCGGTACATATTAATCACGCAAATATTCATGGGAGGGGACGCGGACTTTTTTTATGAATAGAGGTCATGGGACATCAGTTTTTTTTTCATCACATCAGCAGGGGACAAGACCTTTTTTCAGACAAGTTTTTTGATACGCACCGGTCCCCCCGCCTGTTAAATGTTGCACCGTCCCTAATTTTAAAACATTCTTTGGGGAGCATATCCCCAACCCCACCAACACCTGGAAAAGCCTATGGCGTTTAACTACATATCTGTCCGACATAGTTTGCCTCCTATCTTTTGCAGTCATGTCTACGTCACTACCACTACACACACACATTCTTGAACGGACATTTATACAGAATTCAAAAGCACAAACCACATAAAAATTATACATTTCCACCCGCACCCGTGTATACATCAAAAATTTCGATGATAATCGTTCTACAAAATCATCAAAATTATTATATAAATTTGGTTGTCATAAGTATTTTTTATCAGAAATACAACGTTGACATTGAGTAATAGAAAATAATTTTACATTTCAGCAGCCATCGAAATGTGCGATAGACAGCACATGTGGTGTGGTAAGAGCTTAAAGCTAACAGTCCAACCATTCGAGAAAAAAGATTCAAGTGATTTCGCGAATCTCATGTATACAAGTTTTAACATAATGAACAGACCTTTGTCGATCGAAAACCATGAGACACAACAACGATTGAATTATATAAGATCACAGTGGAGAGTGGCTTCAAGACAAAGTGGAAATATGCAAAGACAAGCTAATCTAAATGTGGGCAGGAACAATGCGAACGTTGCAGTTACCCCCAGTCAAGAGACTCAAGATACACTAAATACATTAACAGCACGAATGAGACAGTTGTCAAGTCATGATATGACTAACCGTTTGTCAAGGCATAGTTTAGAGCTGTTCCGAAGTGGAAGTATTATCACAATTACAGGTATGCTGCGGCAAAGCTCAACGAATGTCATCACCCATACCTAGTTCTGTAGACAATGCACAATGAATGGACATTTTTCCCCAATGAAATGGACATAATTGAGTATATCCCGCGATAGTGAAACATATGGTGTGGAATTCAAAGTTTTTAATTTTGTTTTTATTCACTAGTCCCATAATTGTACATTTATCGGCAAGTCCTTGTTTTACATGCTGTGTTGATTTTTATTTTTCAATTTTACACAATTAGCAGCTTTTATTTGATTGCAAATCATCTAAGATGGACGAATGTTTTATCATGACTATGCACCTGTGTGAATGCTTGTTAATAAGCGAAATATTGAAGTATCAACTTAAACAGAACTTTTACAGATAGAATTGATGTAAGCTAAATTCAATATTTGAACTGCAGCAGGTCCTCTCATTTTTGTTTTGTTAAAACGTCATAAATGCTGGTGAAAGGTTGGTTGAAACAGATCATTTTGAATACGGAATTTTTAAAAAAAATCATTAGATAAGTACTTTCAAATAGATAAATTCTCCTCACAGCTAAAACATTGGAAAAAATATAAAAACATTTTCTGATTTCTTTTTCAACCAACCTTTCACCAGCACTTACAACGTATAAACAAAACAATGAGAAATGATGTCGGCCCTGATTTACTATTACAGATCATATAATGTTTTATGTTGCACTTTTACAATATGATTAGGAAGCAAAATAAAATCAGAACAATAGATAAGTGCAAATTCTAATATATATTATAATATATTCGCCATATCCTCTATACCTTTATGAGAGGACAAGGCTATTTTGAATGAGGAAACTGAATGTGAGGGGAAGAGGTGGGATGTGTGGTCGAACACGGGGTATGTGTAAAACAAGACTAGAAATGAGAATTATGTTTATCGCTTCTAGGCAGCACCCCCCCACCCCCACCCACACACACACACCAAAAAATCACACGCTCGCGCGCTTTTCAGCATTAGATACCGCCAGCACAGTCCAGATGGCTACCTAGGGAACTTAACATACCAGACTACGAAGAGTAATCAAACTCCCCATACAATATATTTCTGTGTGTCAGGTTCTAGCTATATATGTAGGGGGTACCAGCTTACTCGACACAAAAACAAAACGGCACAGAATGGTTGGCTTAACGGCACGAGTTTTGTGGCGGATGTTCTATGATCTGTATCTTCATGACCACTTTGAGATGGCCACTTAGATAATACTGGTGAGTTTTAATCTGTTATTGTAAACAACTAAAAATACTTTTAGACTGGTTCAGAATATACTCATTGGCATTGCCTGGATGCATTGAACGGTAATTTGCTTTATTTTTAAGTTATTTATTTTTGTGTATGTCTGTTGGATCTTTTATTTTCTGTTCGCTGATTTACAGGTTTCACTACAATAATAAGTCACAACTTAAAATACATTTCAAATATCAAACTACACAAAATGACAGAGGTGAATATACACAAAATAATGCACTAACACAAATTCACAGAAATTTTAGCCATCATGGTGGAGATCCAACAACAAAGTGAATACAAAAAAGAAATAAGCGCTGCATATATAGCACACACCATACCAATAATACAGTATTTTGCAAAAAAGAGGAAGTTTTATAGTTTAAAAACAACAATACATAAAAAGCACCAAATAGCATCATACAGTTTTACCAACAGGCTGATTATATACGACCAACTGTTTTGCAAAGATTTATTAGTAACCAAGCTAGTTGATCAAACATGACATCATGATATATCAATTGAAAGCTTAAATTGTTTATGCATTCCCAACTGCTTATGTTAAAACAGGGTTTTTATGGTGCAAAGCTGGTGGTCTCAAGCTATTATTTTCTTTCCGTGCGACTATTAATTAAAAATAAAATTCAAATCAAACATTTATTCTGATAACTTTTTCCAACATCAATTGTTACTTTTCACTGATGAAAAGGATGGTTCTTTGCATGATAAGAAAATATAACCACATTCTTAAGCTGTTTTAAAGCGGCCTACATTAAACTAGAACCATATTTTGATAATATTTGCATATATCGCATATAAGGATATATATTATTGGTAAGCTATGCGTTATAGGGTATTACCCTACTACTTTATAATCTAAAACTGTGTTAGATAAGATTGTAAATTGTAAACTTATGTGTCATAACTTTTTAGAAATCTAATCAGACAACAGAATCCACTTCGGTAGGATGACAATGCTTTAATCCATGGGCTTAATCTTCATTTCTGTGGTCTTCAGTGAATATTTAAATCCACGCCACGTAGACCAGTTAATTCCATCTGCATATGACTCATGTCTGCCTCCTAGGTAGAGTCCATTTAAGTTGGCCTCGTGGCATTCAGTGTACCACCAGGCACCTTTGTACAATACAGCACAATTCTTAATCTCCTTGTTTTCGTTCATATCGAAATCTCGATCTACAGTGGTAAAGTACATGCCATGATTTTGTCTCAATGGATCTCCTGCGTTGCCACTGTAACTCCCAAACGTTATCCTATACTTATTACGCGCATTGTCCACCCTGAAGTCTTCATACTCCGCATACCGCCATTCTCCATCAAAGTCCTCCAAGTCGACTCTCAGCTTGTACTTCTTCTTGGTGGTCAGGGCCGAAAGCAAGTCATTCCCCAGCCAGAATTCTGCGTTGAGGTTTCCAAAACCTTGTGCATAGTCGGTCCAATTCCTCAGGAAGTTTTCCGAGCCATCCATTCTTCTTTGGAACACCAGCCAACCTCCGCCGGCGGTCGTCTGATCACAGAACACGTGCTTGGGCACTGGGTCCCCAGGCACGTACACGCCGTAGACGCCGTCCCCGACGTTGGGCACGTCACTGCAGTCTCGGTACGACCTTTGGGCTTTTAACTCCTCGACTTCCTGTTTGAGCAGCATCATGTCTTCACGAGATGGCACGTGGTGGTGTAATACGCCTGTAACGATTCTTCGTGTCTCACGCGGGGACGCCACATTGTTCTTTAGCTCCCAAACCATGTCCGTAAGCTGCTCCATCTCCTCTCCCAACTTGGCGACGATGGTCCGGGAGCCTTCCTCGATGTCAGTGTCCTGCTTCAACAGACTCAGCAGACTCAGGCACGCGCCGTCCGCCTCATCAGGGGTCGCCTGTGCTAGGACGCTGGATAATCCTCGTGTGGGTAGCATACTCCACACCATAATCACAATGCACGCTGCATTATGGGTGGCCAACATCTTCAACAAAGTCTTATTTTGTGTGTAAAGATACTAGCACTGGCACATCTCACTGACATGCACTCGACCGTGCTGCTTATATAGCGGCTGTAGGGGATCCAGGCCTCAATGCTTCCTGCACCATTCCCACTTTTCTTGGTAAACTATCAGGATTCACTGGATTTTGTGTTCTTTTCTTACATATATAGTAGAACCTCTCCATTAAGACCGCATTTGACCAGTACGTGTTAGATGGTCTCAATAGAGAGGTGGTCTCTATACAGAGCTTTATTTGGGTAGCATTATGAGCGTTTTGGACCGTGAAAAGTAGTTGTATTATGGAGGTGGTCTCAGTAGAGAGGTGGTCTTAATTGGAGGCTCTACTGTACAGTGAATGCTGGTGTACTTTGCCCATTTTCTAACTGATTTGCATTTGTACTACCGGGTTATAGTAAAAAGACTTTTGAATGTCATTTGAAAAATATTTGATTTAGTTATGTATGGAAATAAGCTTCTTGAGATTCGGTATGCAGCACATGGTCGCATTTGATTCTACTCTCTTTTTGTATCTATATTACTGTCTTATCTTCTAATATGGTCTACAGTGTTCATAAAATGCAATGAATTGGACCAACAGGTATTTTTTGTATTTTATGAACATTTAGACCACGTAGAAGATAAGAAATTAAACATAGAACATAAAGAACATGAAATCTTTATTTGAATGTGTAAATATATTGTTAAATAACAAATCACCAATGCTACCAAAGTCTGATCATCCACAAATCCTTTGTGAGGAAATTTCCCATTATTTTTATTGACAAAATTAAGAAAATTAGAACTCACCTTGAAAACATCCAAACACAAGTGGGTAACTATCACAATATTGAAAATTGTCTGGTAGATGAAACGGGTTATCTTACCTCCTTTGAGCCCACAACTGAGGATGAAGTAAGAGAGACAATCATGAAATCTTCATCAAAAATATGCTGCCTTGACCCATTGCCAACAAGTATTTTGAAACAATGCTTACCTGCCCTTCTCCCAGTTATAACAAGAATCATAAACCTTTCATTTGAAAATGCTAAAGTGCCAGCCTGTTATAAAATTGCTGCTGTCATCCCACTGCTGAAAAAGCTGCTTCTTGATCCTGAGGTTTTAAAGAATCTCCGACCAGTATCTACGCTGCCATTTGTCTCTAAGTCCCTTGAGAGGGTTGCTAGTAAGCGGTTGGTAGATCATAAAAATAAAAATAGTCTCCATGTTAAGATGCAGTCTGCTTACCGTGAAGGAAACAGCCTTAGTCTGCATTGAAAATGATATCCTACGAGCGATAGATACTGGAAAGTGTGTCTTTTTGGTTTTGTTAGATATGAGTGCTGCATTTGATACTGTTGACCATAATGTGCTTCTAAAGAGCTAGACTATCAGATCGCTTTGGAATACGATCCTCCACACTCAGCTGGGTATCATCATATTTGGAAAACAGAAGACAGTTTGTCATGGTTCAATTGTGTAAATCCAAGGAGCAATTACTGGAATGCAATGTGCCTCAAGGCTCAGTTCTTGGACCAGGTCTCTTTGGTGTCTACTGCTCCCCAGTTGCAGACATATTTACAAAGCATGGAGTAGAATTTCATCTATGTGCTGATGACACCCAGGTTTATTTATCTTTCAATCTTGATCAAGAGGCTGAAGCATTACAGCAGCTTAAGCTTTGCATTAGTGAAGTTAGATTATGGATGGCTAATAACTACCTCAAGCTTAATGATGACAAAACTGAGTTTATCATCTTGGGTAGTGCTCATGATCTTAAGCAAATAAAAGCAACAGCAGTAACTGTGGGAGATACTAAAGTTGCTGCTTCATCATGTGTAAAAAACATTGGTGCCAAAATTGATCAACCTCTTAATTTAGATAAACAGGTAGCAACAACTTGTAAGTGTGCTTGGTTTAACTTATACAGAATCAGCAGAATTAAAAAATACCTCTCCAACAAGCGATTACAAACAGTTGTACAAGCGTTTGTGATTTCCAAATTAGATCAGAATAATGCACTTTTGATTGGCTCGCCAAAAAGTCTCACTTCTAAATTACAGTCTGTACAAAATGCAGCATGCAAACTTATTTGTGGCATCAAAAAATACGATCATGTATCTCCATCACTTATTGAGCTCCACTGGTTGCCAGTGGAACAGCGTGTTAAGTTTAAGGCTTTATTGCTGTGTTTTAAGAGTGTGAATAATCATGGTCCTGCATATCTCAAAGAGCGTTTTACACCTTATGTACCTTCGAGGCGTTTAAGGTCATCCTCATCCAATATTTTAGTGGTACCAAAATCAAAAACAGTGGCATATGGAGACCGTGCCTTCAGTTTAGCAGCTCCTAGACTCTGGAACAAATTGCCCACTCATTTTAGGACCTGTGACACTGTTAATTCTTTTAAATGTCAACTTAAAATATTTTTATTTAAAGAGGCATTTTACTTGTAATTTTAATGTAATGGTTTGTTTACGTACATATTGATATTGTATTAATTTAATTGTCTTTTTAACTGTTGTTTTAGGACTGCATCATTGTTTTAATGTTCAAATATTGTTTAAGCGCTTTAGAACATTTTATGGATAGAGCGCTCTACAATTGTAACCTTTATTATGATTATAAGAGTAGAATCAAATGAGCTATGATGTGTTTAACTCCACTGACGCCAATAATATCGTGAGTCGATTGCTTATGTGTAGTGTATTCAGTTGTTGTGTATTCAGGGCCGTAGCCAGGTTTGCAAAATGTAGGCGTCAAAACATTTTGGGCAAGGATGTAGGCAGACCCCATAGGCGACCAGCTTTTCTGGGCGAGGGGGAGGAGGGGGTATGGTCCCCGCATTTTTTTTTAGAATTTAGTCTTTTTCTGTGGCGTCTAAAGCTATTTCAGTCAGAGACGTAGAGAAGTAAAGTTAAAAACAACTATCTTAAAACTCAGTCATATTCAAGGTTTGACCGAAGATTAATCACACAAAACATAGGAGGCAGTTACTTCCTTGCTACGGGCCTGGTATTCATCATGCACCATCCTTTAATGGATATATAGAGGACATGTATAGAGGAAGCTTTATACATCTATAAACATTGATTACACTAGTCAGTGCTTAGTTTGGCACTGTTCTGCGTGACAGCGCGTGTTCTGTGTTATTTGGATGCTACACAAAGTCTTAGACCATTGCGTCATTGTCATATGTAACATAGGTTACAATTGTAATAATTCTAATGGTTAAATGGAATATATTCATTGGGTTTCTTTTTTACTATGACAATGGCATCAGGCATCATACATTTACAGTGCAAGCATATTGATATTCTTATAGCATGAAAATTATTGTGACACCAATGTTAGTATGATGTGTTAAAATTGCAGACTGTTCATTTGGCACCTGCCATTCTCAGCTGACAAAGCTTGGGAAATTATTATATTTACAGCTGCTGGTTTGCTCTAAATGCTTGTCTGATTGATGCTTCTTGATGCTTATTCTTGAATTCTTGTATTCTGGACGTTTGCTATGTATGGAATGAATATACAAATGCCGTTGGAATTTAAGTAATCAAAGAAACAGGCTAGCACTAATCGAAATTGGTAGTGTTGTATTATCAGCAGCAATATTTGATGAATATTTTCTGAATAACGCAAAACTTGTCCAAATTACTTAAGCGAAAATGAAGTCTCTTACACAAATACAGTTAACTGCTTTCGTGGGCCGGGAACTATGGGGCATGCATGTACATGTATATGCATACACTTTTTTTAAAAGTATAATCCACTTTTTTTCTGTGCTTGCTGTGAAGTTCAGTCCAACGTCAAATACTTATTAACTGTTTTTAGAGCGTTCTCGTATATTGGTTGTACAAATCTTTCATCTGAACTTTTGAACTCGAGCACAGAGTTATAGGTCTATTTATCTATTTATTCGCAAGCTCATAATGAAATTTGTGTACGTGTGAACGTGTCAAACTACATAAATTCTCACTCTAAGAATATAGAAATCCCTTATACATTAAGGATCATATATATATCAAAGAGCAAGACTAAAAAAGTTCGCTTGAAATATGTAAGGCATGAAAAAAGACACAAAAAACAGACGGCCTGTTATTTACGAAAACTGCAATGAACTGAACGTGCATGCACAATATACTTGACCTATTTAACCATATGTTTAATACCAGTAACCTTTAATGCCACGAATGGTTTTGTAGTTGTTCTTGTTCACTTTACCTAGTGTTATCAAAGGAAAATAATTCAGAAGCCTTTAAAGATAACAACTATGGCTATGTTTTATGCACTAATCACGTCACTGCTATGGATAAATGTTATGGTTGTGGCCAGGGGAGCTAAGATCTTACTCTTGCCCGCTGACCACAAACCGGAAGTGATAAACTTTGCCTCCCTGGCCAGGTCACTCAAGGTGAAAGGTCATGAGCCAGTCATTCTGGCTCAGGAACGTTATCATGACTTTCTTGCTTCGATTGATGTTCAATATATGTACGCAAAGGCATCATACACATATCATTTGCTAGATAGTGAGAGAGTCGACTTGATTAAACTCACTGGGCTTGCATTTTTGAAAGATTTGCTAGAATGTGCAACGCACTATCAGAAGAGTACGTTGCCAACTGCAGGGATGTGTTTTCCCAGCCAGGGTTCATAGAGGAATTAAGAAAACAGAATTTCGATTTAGTCATAGTAGATGCGTTGGAATTAGCACAATGTCTATACGCGATCCCCTACAAACTGGACGTGCCTTATGTGACCCTGACTTGGGAGCTCAATCCATGGACTGTGCAGCTGCCACAGATGCCTTCTATCTCTGGACTCGTGGGACTGAACCAGTTCACAGCAGAACCAAGCTTCTTTGGTCGGCTCATCAGCCTTTCAATGCACGTCATCGCATACATTGCATATCCACACTTGTCCAACAAAGACGAACACATCACGGAATTCGTGCCAGAAAAACCTCAGACCACGTACCAGGCCTTAGTGCGCAACTCTGAGGTGATTCTCATCAGCAGGGATAACTACTGCATGGACTACCCCCGACTCGAGTCACCCCATGTGCATTATGTGGGAGGGATGAGCGTCGGTCCCGCAGCTGGCCTTTCAAGCGACCTAAACGCGTTCATGAACTCTGCTACAGATGGCGTAATTGTTATGAGCTTTGGTTCAATAGGCAGCGTGGTCGAAGAGGGAATCCTACAAAAGCTATTTGGAGCATTCCGCAGGCTCCCCTCATACAAGGTTGTCATGCGTCATGCCAGAGCGGTCAACGATGCGCCTCCGAATGTAAAGCTCATGAGCTGGATCCCGCAGAATGACTTGCTGGCTCATAACAAAACTGTGCTGTTCATCACTCACGGTGGTCAGTGTGGTCAGTCCGAGGCCCACTACCACGGCGTACCCATGGTTGTCGTCCCGCTATTCTGGGACCAGCACTACAGTGCCACGAGGGTTGATGCCAAGCGAGTTGGACAATCAGTCAACCATCGCACCATTACCACTGATGAGTTGTACAATGTCATTCGGGAAACTATTGCCAATCCGGATTACAAGCAGAACATTTTGAAGTGCTCAAAGATCCTTAAAAACATTCCCCGAGCCCACGATACAATTGAGTGGTGGATCAACCACGTGCTGGAGTTTGGAGGCAGTCACCTGAAGCCACAATTCGCACACATGGCTGCGCATGAGTACTTCATGTTGGATATTCTTGTTTTTCTATTATGTACGTTTCTTTGTCTGAGCTATGCAATAGTGAAGCTGTGCATGTGCACTGTGCAAAAACTGATTAATTGATATAGAAATACGTAGATATATATATTAAACTAGATTGTGTACAAGGATAGGATACAATTGATAGGAAGGGAGTTTTGTTTTAAGGTGTTCTGAAGGCCATTACGAGAGACACCCATCTACTACTATCATATTTTTTTCAATTTTGATCTAAATTAATTTAAATAACTTGCTTCATATATTTCTATACATTCATGGAAATGAGATCTGTGTAGCTTTTGAAAGCGTTGTAAATGTTACGTGTAGTTGTTACTCAAAATTTGTTTTCCATCTAAAGTCCATTTTGCAGCTTTGTTGTATTATTACTTCTATTTTATCTCACTTCTTTTATATATAATAGTGCTAAATTTGATCAGGATCACATGGATTTTTTTTATTGACACCACATAAAAACAATACATATAGATCTACGTGCATAATGCGAAATTATGAGAACGTTAATTGGAAGTTTAAATCCACTGAAGCTGTGTTGGCACCATCGTATGCTTGTCTGCTCACATGATAAATAAAAAATAAAATAAAAATGCAATCAGGTATTTGAAAGAAGACACACTTAATGTGTTCAAGAATTAACATTTGATACTGCTATATATCAGTGTCCGTATGTCATATACATATGGTACTACGATCAGCAAATCGTTATTGATAAACGGTAAATCTTTCCATATGCACGTGTGTACTAAAAAAAAATGTGTATTCATTATGGAAATGTCGAGTAACTTGATCACTCTGATACTTGTATCAAACTAGTTTATCTTATGTTTTTCCCCTATCTGCGTGACGTCTACAGATGAAAAAACATTTGTATTACCGACATTACCACTGGGGCAAAGCCGTTGGGGTAACTCGATGCTCGAGTTCATAAAACAGGTTTTAATTTTATCATCATGTTGCAGGTAACTCCCGAATTTTTTTCTTTTTTTTTGCATAACAACACTAAGTCGGGAGTTACCCACAACATACTTTGTTAATTGAACTTCCATTTGGCTATATCAAGTGGCCCCGGCGGGACTCGAACTCACGACCCCAAGTTTTTGAGACCAGAATGATACCATCATCGCAAACAACGTGGGGTCGTGACTTCGAGATCCTCCGGGGTGTTTTCTTTTTGCACTTTCTTGTTCTTTCCTTGTTCTTTCTTGTTCTTTTCTTTTTAGGATTTCGAAGATCTATGCTGATCTCCGCGTGGCAGCATGTATTTAATCATAGGAAAGAAAGAGTACTTTAGTTGCACTGGTTAGAGCTTACAACAACATGGACAGGGAAAATCATGAATGGCGTTCCCTACCAGCACGGAAGATGACTCAGAATGAGGTCATCACTATGTTATCCTTTATCACTTAGTGTTGAGATTGCTAATAACAGATCGAAACAGTTGATTATGGATGAAATAATTATCAATGAAATTTATATGGACTTTACATTCATTATCGCCCATCAGGAAGTCTCGGAATTTGTGTAGATCAGAAAGAATGTGGATATAATTTGGTATGAAAACCTATTTATTTTAATATCTTTAGCATTTAACTTGTGCCCCTTTGAGAAACTCAATACTATAGTTTATTTCATAGTATCTATGTCGTTGAAAGTAGCTTGCAAATTAGTTAAATTGATGTTACAAGAATCACATCTTTTGTTTTGTGTTGTCAAAACACTAATCCAGTTTTTACATCCTAATCATATCTAGACCTAAGCAGGTTTCTGGGTTTGATCAAAATGTGAAGCCAATTTACATGAGTACAACCACTCCAATGTTACAACAGTCATGTTTCGTATGCGTGTATTTCCTTTTGAATGCCAGTTGTTTCACATGATGCATCTCATCGTTTACCGTGTCTTAGAAATGGTTTATTTACTTTTCAATTTGACAGTCTAGTAGCATTTTATGATTAGGTCTAGCTTATAATATGTATTCAAATATTGACATGTAGAACGTGAACCCATGGATATCTAAGATCTATCTGAAATTAGGCATAATATTGCGTTATGAAATGACCGCAAACCTAAACAAACTTTGCATGGATTTGAATTTCCCTTTATCAAATGCTGCCTTGTGTCTATATCACATCTGAGCAAGTGGCCCACATTACTGTCAAATCCTGGGACACTGCACACCGCAGCATGGAAAATAGTTCTGTGTAATGGATAATAATGATAATAATCCTTAGAAAACGCTAATATTTAATAAGTTAGATTCAGTCGCTAGAGTCTCGACATACGCCAGAGTCTCGTCACATCACTAAAATGTGACGTACGTCAAGACCCTGATAACCACATCTATATATATACATGTTTAAACTTATAAAACTGACACATCAGAATATTACCTGTTCGTTTGAAAACACTTGTGGAAATAACGGTGACAGAGGAAGGAGAGGGAGATTTCTTGCTTTGCTTCTGTCCGCGTATTTTTTAAATTCAAAATAACCTATGAAATTACTCATCAACTTTAAAGCTTTGTAATATTATTATAAAACAATAAGCTTTGTTATTAAGATCGCTGATATCATCATTTTGGTATCCGCAAAAACGTTGGCGAAAAGAATACTTGCAATATACGAATCAGCATTCATAGAACATATATTTTGAGAATTAATCACTTATCATATAAACAAATTAGTTTTATTAAACTTAACCCGACAAAATTTTGATATCGGACATTTAAATTGTGTTTGTCATTTGCGATTGATCCATTGCAAACACCCCGGCCCCTCTGTAGCCTACCCATTGGAGAAAAAACATCTCCAACATTTTCATGAATTTACTCACAAATGTCTACAGAACTGTGTGTGTGTTAAAATTTCAATAATAGGCAGACCCAGTAGATTAGTGTTTTCACAGGTTGGCGTCTTTGACGCTTTAACTTCGGATCAATCTTAGATTTCTAGAAAATTCCATATTAAGTACATGAAATAGATATTTGCAACAAATAATGAACATATAATTTTATTTTACAGATTTGAAACAGCCCTAATGCTAACAAGCAAGGAGAACAGGAACCATAACTTCTTCAGTAGGTGACGGGGCAGCTTTGCCCCCTAACGATTCCAAAACGGCTATCAAAAGCAAAAATATCAGAGGGGGAGGAGTTGACAATAAAGCTGCAGAAACCGATCCGATAGCCACAGCAGCAAGAGGCGTCTTCAAGGGAAGAAAGGTTAAAAAACCCAAAGCAAAGCATAAAGGCGATTTGGAAGAAGTTGGTCGGAAAGGAATATTAATTCAACCTCCCCGTCCGCCCCCACCAACTCAACCTTACCGTAAGGAGCAGCTGGAAGAAGTTGGACGTAAAGGCATTTTGGTTAATGCGAATCCTACACCAAAACCCCCAATAGTTAAAGGTAGAGAAATCGAGGAGCAAATTTGTGATAAGGGATCATCGTTGGATTCGAGAACGGCCCCGTCAGTGACCGACGTGGAAAACGTTGACGAGAGACCTAAACAGAACCAACTATTTCCTTCTAATATGAGATTAAATCTGCTTTTAGGATTTGGCATAATATTAGGACTCATCGGTGCTACATTACTAGTAGCACTTGGTGTTCTTTATGTAAAGCCATTTATCAAAGTAAGGGATATGAAACTTACTACTTGTACAGCAACATCTGCAGTATTGAGTGATGAACTGGTGACTTGCACATGTGCATCTGATGGGAGTCAGTCGTGTTTGTCAAGATATCCGTGTCTCAAGTTATGGGTAAATTTTACAACGTTAGAAGGAGAGGAGATGTCAAATGTCACTTTGTATGACTCATTCGAAACGTTTATTCTACAACATGAAGTTTTAAAGGTTTGTAAAAAAAATATTTGAATATTATATAAGTCATGGAGATGCATTAAAAAATTATATGCCAGATAGTTTGTGGTAACCAACAGTTGATTTTTCTTTAGCAATTTTTTTTATTTTGATCATTCATTTTTAACCATGTGCCTGATTGTTTTCATAAATTGCAATCAGTGCAATAATGTTGCAATGTAAAGTAATTAACAACGAAAAGTGTCATATAATTACCAACATACTTTTAATGATACATGTATCAGCAGTGTTAGATATGGTGATTTTAATGTATTAATAAGTATTTTGAAAACAACATTCAAGGATCCTGGGTGTGCAACAATTTTATGTAAATCAAATTCAAACTTTTGTAACGTCTCAAAGAAAAAAAAAATACAATTAATTTTTATACATATATTTCAGTGTTCATTTCACAAGTGCAGTCGCGCCGCAAGTCATAACCTAGAAGCTGTGCAGCAGTTCACGCTTCAACATGGTAATGCTGGCACTCGCTTCCCATGTTATTACCACCCTAGTGGTGCAGATTATGCCATCATGGAGGTGGTCACCCGAACCAAAGTTATACACTGTCTACTGTGGCCATCGTTAGGTTTGCATACATTTTCATTGCCTTTTCATTTTGTCATATTGTATGTATAAAAGAACATTTGTTTATCTTTTACTAGAAGTTTTATAGTTTCTGGATTCATAATATGTATATTCCAACATAATATTATTTATTTAGAATCCTGTAGACTTGGTTCACAGCACTTGGTCTCATGATAGTTTTGTTTTACAGTGTTCTTTTTGGCTGTGCAATAGTCACGAAAGAGAATTTTTTTAAATTGATATTATAAACGTTTTCAAGCTCTACCAGGCTCCTTATCAAATAAAATGTCTCTACAAAATACTACTACATTTTGTTAATTTTCTTGAGACATTTTATTTGATACGGAGCCTTGTAGAGCTTGAAAACGTTTATAATATTAATTTAAAAAAATTCTCTTTCGTGACTATTGCACAGCCAAAAAGAACACTGTAACACAAAACTATCATGCAACATGATTTTGGTAGCTCAGAAACTTACATTTTCGCAAGGTGCTACGTTTTGGGGAAACTTTTCCCCTAAAAGTAGCACCTTCTTGCGAAAATGTAAGTTTCTGAGCTACCAACATTATGCTGGAATTTACATACAAACATTTGTTTGTTATCCTACTATAAAAATAAAGATTTTCACTTGAAGCATCGATGATGCGAAATATTTTGATTTTAATAAACTTTCGTACCTTTTTAACTTTATATATATATAACTTCATTTCAGACAAAAATCCATATAAAACATACATGATAAACAAGTCAAACAAATAATTCTTTATACCAGGGCATGGTTAAAGAAGATATATTAAAAAAGAAAACTGTTTGATGATAGCCTGAATCAGCGTGTTCGCTGATTCAAATAATTGCAGGCGGAAGCGATAACAAGCCTTCATCAAAATAGTTCTCAGACTATCAATGTTATAATCTTTTCTATTTTAATTTGTTTGTTAAAAATGCTTAATTTGTAATTAACTGAATTGTGTGGTGTTATGCGCTTGTTGTAAATGTTGAAATTTTTTTTGTAGGACTTGTGTTAGAGTGACGATCCTGTTCATTCATATATGTGATAACGGCAACAACGGCAGCCCCCGGTCATCCCCTTTCAACTCGTTAGAGAGGCCGTGGCTGCGATACGCCGATCGAAATTACGAGAAAGTGGGCACTCTGTCTGAGCATTACAATTCATAATTGCTAATTAATAGTGGTAAAAGTCAATTTTACAGGGAAAGAGATGTTTCATCATAAAATTTACATCTCACATCTGCATTTTAAATATTGTGATGAACAATTCGTGATAGATCTGTCATCGAAAGAATATACAAGTTATTTATGTGCTGTACAAAAGCGTGTTTTTGTGACAGTTGAAATACATGATGTGTGATTAAAAGGATTGATTCTAGTATAAATTTACATCCGATCTCTATAAAGAAAATTGTTCTGCCTTCTATGATATGCAAACTGCATTGCTATATTTTACTTAACAGCACTTGATCAACAGTGTAAAATGCCTCAGTTTGCTTGACTTCACAATATTTGTTAAGTGTTTGTGATTAATTGCTCAAATTGTATTCCAATACAAATAAGATCTTCAATATATATATTACAATGTATATACACTAATCTTTATCATGATTACTAAATGTAAATAACTAGATAGCCTGGCACCATGCTTTTGAAATTACCTCTTTTACCAGTAGTATATCACATATTCTATCAATTCTTAGTGCACCGGCTGAAAATTTACCATTAAAATTAATCAATCCATATAGAATGATACACAAATCAAGTCTGAAAGGTGGATGATGAAATGTGATAATTATTCAAAGTAGTATTATATCCATGACATGATAGGGAGTATATTTTAAGTACCGTAAATGATGTATGTACATATCATGCATTTCCATTGAAGTGACTGCGAGAATCAATGGCTGTTCGTGAATATGATAAAATGATTCGAGTGAGATTTCGCAACAAAAACTGTATTTATTAGGAATTCTTTAGACGTGAGTGAGCTATGTAGTCTTGCACGATTTTGAACCAGGTAAAAGAGAGTTTATTATTACCCCAAGTGTTAATAAGAAATTTGATTTTTTTATTTCACATTTTGCGATGCATTTAAATTTTTTAAATTCCATATTTACAAAATCATTAAATATGTTTTTAAGGTGTTTGGTGGCTGTTGTAATAAATTGCATTACATACTGACCAATTTATTGTGCTTTAATAACATCCAACCTGAGATGAGCAAGTTCAATTAGGTCCACACAGGGTTACGTTATATCTACTTTTGTTTTATTACCAAGTACCATGGTTCAAACTTTTACACTTTGCTTTTGAATACAACAATGTTTGTCTCTAAACTGCTGCTTTATTTTAATGTTGTGTTTGTGTGTTGTTTGATATGTGCTTCAGTTTTAGTCTATTCTAAGTCTGCAATCCAATGCAAGTACATGTATTTTTCATTGAAAATGATGCTGTTGGTAATCATTAGCCAATTTCAGTGTGAAGTACTGTGATTCATTCCCGGTACAATATGTTCATGCATTTTTCATTCATAAATTCTGTAGGTTATGTTATGTATTCTAGGTAAACTAAGTAAATTAGATAATGCATACTTATTGGGTTAAAAAGGCATGTATAGTATTTACAAGAATATTTGATACTTTGTTCATCGAAAATTTGAGGAATTTTTGATTATTTAAATATAATTATAAATATTTCATTTTTGAGTTTAATTTAAAGATGACTTGATTTTTTCCTCCTTTCTTTAAGTAAATCCCAATAGTATGTGCGTGCTATTCACGTAGTATATGTATTTATTCCATTTAGCAATTCACCTTTATTTCTATGAAATGATTTGCCTTAAAAAATGTATTATATTTATTACATTCACAGATAATTTGTGATTGTTCACTTATATTCTATATTATTCTTTATTATGAAAATGTATATTGTTTATAATGTCATGGCGAAGTGTTTACTAGATAGTCATATTATTTATGACCGAGTTAATATACAAGGCAATGTGGTGTGCTTTAGATATTGTCGCAATGAATTTACATTTATTTAAAATAGATTGTAATTATTACCGGTAGCTATTGTGATTATATAATTTTGTGTAGAATGGTGTGTACAATTGTGATTATTTTATATATTTCAATGAAATTATTATGAAACAAGTATGCGCATACAGCTAATAGAAATCAAAGAACCTATGAAACCGATTTGTATACACTAAACCAATATATATATAATAATTTCATTCCCACGATATTTCTCTATAAATTTACATTTTATGCACATTTTAAATATATCTTAATCTTGTAGACCCACGATATAACATTCTTTATCATTTTAATCTAAACTTTAGGGTGATGCCTTTTCTACATTATTAAAAATAAATGACATATTCTTTTTTATTTAGAATTTGAATTATATATTCTGTGTAAATTGGTTTCAAATACAATTTACACTTCTGCGGTACATAATTATATTGTCATAATTGAAAAAGAAATGTGTATACAGACTTTGTTAATAATGCATGAATGGTTCATATTTTTATCTAGATTATTATTTGTAATCCTAAAAACAATAAAAATTGTTTAAAGGCATTTGGACTTGGTTTGATTTCTATGGATTAAATATTCTATGTATGTGGCCTACAAATAATGATCTCCATCTGTACTTTTAGAAAAAAAGTTGAAATCATTTGCAACATTAAAGGTAGACAATCCACAGAGCTAAAACATTTACCTCCTATAAAATGATTTGAAAATATTCAAAAATACTCATTGGATTTCTTCTTTATATAAATAGATTCACTAATTTTGAGTTAAATCTATTTAAAACTCACTGTCTTAATATTTTCGTACATTATCTTCCGAGATTTCTTTCTGTCACTAGGTGGCAGCATGTGACAAGACCCCAGCACACATCCCCTTCCCCCCCCCCCCCACCACTGACTTACATAACTGTCCCGTGCTGCCACCTAGTGACAGAAAGATATCTCAGATGGACATGGATAAAGTTCGAAAATATTAAGATATCAAGTTTCAAATGGATTCAACTCGAAATTAGTGAATGTATTCATCCCGATAAAAAAGGTTTGTAGCTTCCTGCAATGTTACAGTAGTACTATAGTTCTTAGAGAATAAAAAGAAATTATATAAAATGACAACTGAATTGACAATTTCATGCATAGAAAATTTCGTCGCTGATGTCTGTCATCTGAATCCATGCTTTATAAAGAATTTATCTAACACAAACTGAACAGTCAAGAGTAGATCTACTGTAGTACTGTTAGTTATGGTGCATTCGCGTGCTCCTTCTGACCTCAAAAATACGAGCTTCCCATATGGGAACTACACCCGAATGCACATTCCCAGTCGTACGTACCAGTCGGAAACTCATAACATTTTTGAGCACCGACCTAGCGACCTTGACATTGGGAAATCAAAATGGCGGAGATTAGAAATGTTTTAAATGGAAAGTTTTATATAGATCTACACATGACAACATCTGTAAACACAATTTATATGTACAAGTACACCAGGAGTACATTTATACATGTGTACATCATTAATAAGAGTATACATGACGTTTTACAGAAATCCATAATCTGTTGTTAATGTAGCAAGTACAGGTAAGTAAATACTTTTACTACCGAGCAGGCGAACAGACACGAGTCGTACATACGACCATGCAGCTCGAATTTTCGAGGTCGGAAAGAGCACGCGAACGCACCAGTATTCAAGTTGTGATGTCACATCACAACCTGCCAGAGCACCTGCTAACTTAACAGGAAGTAGCATTTTCTATATTTTTCATTTCCCAGTTGCGCAGATTAGCTGCGTACTTATCTTTTTTTATTTGATTTCGAGACACAAAAGTCCATGGGTACTTCTGGTATATGTTATAAGCCCATTTAAAATTGTATTTATTGGTACATGTATATCATTCAAAATGTGTGTTCTACATAACATTGATCACTGTAATACGCTGATAGACGTAGGAAAATTAAGTAAGTTCATCTATTTGAGGCGTGCATTCTTCATAATAGTAAAGTTCTCAACTTTGCTCCAATCATGGCCGACTGCAAGTTTGACCAAGACCGGCTTTTGTCCATAACTTTGTCAATTTTCACACTAACTAAAATCCGAATACAGATTCATAAATAGCATTCCTAACAGGATTTTGAATGAGGATTGAGGCGTGCATTCTTCATAATAGTGAAGTTTGCTGCAATGCAGGTATGTATTAGTCGCAGCCTACACAGGTCGTCTGTAAAGACCAGTCTTTTGCCCATATCTTCGTCAATTTCAATGCTAACTAAAATCCGATTACAGATTCATAATCCTCATTAGAATTTCTATTAGGAAAGTACTTTCCATGAATGACATGGGAAAAGTGATACGTGAAAAATTACCTTAGAATATTAAAGTTGGGTTAGCCTTCAATGACGCCGGAAATAGTAAAGCAACTATTGATATTGATTAATTCTACTACGCAACACATCCCGCGCAACTGGGAAAGAAAGAATATGCAGCTGACTAAAATGATGAAAATAAATACCTTTTAAAAGTATTCTTGATACACCTACATGTATTGTTCATGTGATTGATGATAATTGCAGTATTAGGAATGGTTATAGATTTGCTACATTGGCTAATTTGTTAGATGTGTATATATTTCTTGATCAACCTGGGTAAATATTCAATCAACTCAAGCCCCTTCCAAGTCTTGCACCATACCTTTAATTCACTTTTTTCATCATGCACTATTTCAATACATTTACATAATTAATTCTCACGCTTATTACTAAGCCAGAGAAAACTTACAGCATACATGTAGTATCTCTTTACGTTTTTGCTCCATATAATAACAATCAGTATGAATATATTAAACAAAATATATTATTTTATATCATTATTAATGACATACATAGCTTATCTTGACTCTAGAAAACCATGTTCATATTTTTTCTTAAATTATGACAAATTTTATGAATGCAAATTATGACCCAATAAGTAATGACATACAAAAATATATGATTAACATGTCAGGTATAACATTCACTTAAAAACACAACTATTGTTAGTATGATTTAGTATATATTTTCTATGCACTGTACTAGTAATATAATCATAGATAATATCGCTTCTGAAATTTTTCACTAATATCAACTGTTTTTGCTTGTAAGAAAGCACTACTATAAACATAGAGTTGAATAAATAAAAAAAACATCACCGGGCAACTTTGTAGATAAAAATGCAACAAAATTGTGAAACAGATTCATGACTTGAATATGTTTTCAACAGAAAATGCAACAACCAATTGATAATAATTGCATTTTAATTATTTGCTGCACTTTTAAGTTCCTGTAACTTCTTGACAACATTACCTGCTACCTCTCTATAAGCCTTTGCCTGAAACAAAGAAACAAAATTAGAAAAGTCACAGATTTAATTACAAAATGATAGCCTTTCATTTCTACAATCATGTAACATTATAGGTTAAAAAATACCTTGGATTTTCAACATTATGAGATAGAAAATTGGAATAAACATTAGCTGTAACCAACTCAATCTTAATATATGTAAGAATCTGTCTATAAATGTTACAAAATTAATCAAGTTCAGGTTATAAGAAGACAGTAATTCTTAAAATGTATGCCCATTGGTGTCCAAATTCAGTTCAAAACAAATCTAAAACAACATAAATCGACAACAATCATCAAATGTCACAACATAACTAGTTTTTATATGAATGAGTCTGCATCTTTGCTTACCATAGCACTCTCTGGCTGAGATACAACAATAGGTTTTCCATCGTCCGCAGTTGTACGAATATCAACATTCAATGGCATATCTCCTACAGACGAGACACAGAATAAAAGGTAAAATTGCAAGAATCTACCATATTAAACAAAAAACAAGCCATATTTGTACAATAAAATACAAATGCATAACAGTAGATACTTAAAATACTGTACCAATTATATCTACACCGATATCAAACGCCAATCGCTGTGCTCCATCTTGCCCAAATATATGTTCTTGGTGGCCACATTTTGGACAATGGAACACACTCATATTCTGCACAATACCAAGAACTGGGACGTCCACCTTTCGGAACATTTCCGCACCTTTTCGTGCATCCAGTAGCGCAATGTCTTGAGGGGTGGATACAATAACAGCACCTGATATAGAAATTAGGAATATTCCATATTTCCTGTGTTAATTTCAAATGGAAATGAGAGCAAAATTTTGTGACTCAAATAGCCAGGTAACAAGTAGCATTAAAAAGCTGTACTTTTAGTTTACACACATTCAAATCATAGCTGAGATAAAATAGCACATAATTTCTTCATGTTTAGGTAACTGGCCTCAAAGAAAGTTAATCTAGGAAATTTGTTCACCATCAATTTTCAGACTCTGTGACAATGTGAGTTGAGTGTCTCCAGTTCCTGGCGGCATGTCAATGACTAGATAGTCCAACGGAGCCCACGCTACCTTGATAGTTATCATAAAGGAATAAAGTTACAAAATAGCATGTGATGTAAGAGAAAAGTTATCAAAAATATATGTACATTGTATATGTATTTCATACGTATTTTATGGTTACTCATAAAGTAAAGATTATTGACAGTAGGTAGATTCATAATAATGTTATATATACCATTCTCTATTGCTCATTTTTTATGAAACTCGACCTTTCGCCATGGTAACTACATTAGAACCTCCAATTAATATCACCTCTATATTGAGACCACCTCTATAATAAGACCACTTTTCATGGTCCCAAACCTTTGTAAGCTATTAAAATGAACCTCTCTATAGAGACCACCTCTCCATTGAGACCACGTAACACTGGTCCCCAAGGTGGTCCTAGTGAGAGAGGTTCTACTGCACATGGCTTCATCA
Organism: Streblospio benedicti; assembly: GCA_019095985.1. Classification (NCBI taxonomy): domain Eukaryota; kingdom Metazoa; phylum Annelida; class Polychaeta; order Spionida; family Spionidae; genus Streblospio; species Streblospio benedicti. The sequence continues at coordinate 19,076,617 of CM032660.1, read as the reverse complement.
GATGTTGCACTGTATGGGTCAGCAACATTCGATGAAGCCATGTACCGGTAGTTACCATGGCGAAACGTCTTGTTTCATCAAAAAATGAACAGTAGAGAATGGTATTATTATGATTACTGTTACATTTGTTAATTATCTATTAGCACAGGGCTGCATAGATACTTTCCATAAATAGACGAACCCTAACCCTTCAAGTTGATCACTGACAGTAGGCCATTGAAATTCGCCACTCATATTAAAAAGAAGTCATGTGTTCATTTTACCTGCTTGGTGAGCCGCTGCATGGCTGACATCACCATCAATCCTCGCCACACTATTGGCGAATCATCTCCTGTCATAAAGCCCATGGACATACTGCAATTTAAAGAACAATCATCATCAATTAAAACCATTTGAGATATTCATCACAGAATACAACACTTTACTTTTTTTAATGACAGCTTGTGACGTTGCTGGACTTACTTTAGACTAAAAGCTCAATCCTCTATAATTAATGCAAGCTGGCGTTGTGTCTAGGCATAAGTAAATCTCTCACAACATAACCATTAAACCATGAAATAAACATTAAAATCAAGACTCTTTAAATGATGATTATAGGATTAGAAATTAATGATCTGTGTACAAGATTTTGTTAGATATATAAAGGAACTAATGTATATATGATATGTGAGAATATCAAAACTACCATTTCACTCCGAAGTTGACAAGCGGAATGAGAGCTTCTTCTAAAAAATATTCAAGACAGGAAAAATATAAAAATTGAAGACAGTCATACAAAATATTTGAGTAACATAAAGGTACAGTAGTACAATATTTACTTTGTAACAAAACAGGTATACAATGTATTAACTTACCATTATTCAAATAAACAGGCCCTTTAAGATTCATCATCCGTGGTATGGAAGGTCCATAAACATCTGCATCGAGAATACCCACTTGTTTGTCCTTTGAGAAAAACAGATTTATATTGTATTGCTATACATCTAGTATGTTAATCTGAAATAAACTGTTGGGAATATTAATGCAATCTTTTAGTAAGCAAAATCCACGTGAGCTATTAACAGAGCACCATTTACATAATACACATAATTTCTTTTTTTTTTAATTGACTGTAGATACAAATTCGGATCTTGCTAATAAAATTATTATTACATGCAAAAGTCTCTCTTCTACTAATTGTAGTTATTTATCTCACAACATACCTTTTCATTCGCAGCAAGACCTAAAGCTAAATTTACTGCCGTTGTAGATTTTCCAACTCCTCCTTTTCCACTAGCGACCACAATAATTTTGTCAACCCCTGGAATTGGTTGCCGTTTAGGTAGTCCTCTTGCCATCCTTTCTTTCTGATGTTGTTCCCTTGTTTTTCCATCTTTCTAAGAAAGTAAATATGATATTGCATGTGACGTTAATCAGTAGAGATGTTATATACAGGGTTAACCAAATACATATGGCTAGTATCGATCTTAATCTATACTAAGTCTATGAGAAACAAAGACTGAGTGACGTATTTGTGGTTAATACAGGGTATAATATATATATATATATATATATATATATATATATATATATATATATATATATATATATATATATATATATATATATATATATATATATATATATATATATATATATATATATATATATCTGTGAGGAACTGTATTAGATACAACACAAACACAAGACACAAAAACTAGCTGGAAACAATAGGCTCTATAGAGTTAGACTACATCAACATTCCGAACTTGGCATGACTATATTCATTGCATTTCTAAAGTTTCACTAAAAATTAAAATACAGTGAGTGATAATTGGAGATATTAAGTAATATTTTTCATGATTATTCCTCAGTCAGAAAAGGACGACAATAACAAACTAACCTGGAAATTGCTACATGTCAAACTGAAGTGTCTGTTATTGTGAGGTATAGCATTATTCCTTAGAATTCTGGTAATACTGAAAAATGTATTCGTCCTAACCATTGTCAACAATTTATAGGCAGTAAGTAAGTATTACCGTTGATGTGTAGGGAACACCATGCGTGCACAGCAACAACGTAAATGGGGGCTCTCATTCGATTCTTGGTGACTTAATAAATTGTTACTGTTGGCACGTGTTTTCTTTCTTTAAAAGAGAAAAGCATTTTAAGAAATTTAAGTATCGGCCCTATATCTATCCACCACCGGAATAAGTACACTCGGGCGTTGGGGCGTACCGAGTCATGGGGGGTCGGAAAAAAACTGGAGGGGGGGGCAAAAATATTTAGCTATATGAATGAAACTATGAATGAATGAAACTAGTTTTTCCCCAGTTTATTAAATGTAATGACAAACTGTATATATTAACTAAAAATTTGTACTGCAGATATGACAGTACAATGCAATGCTAATACATACACAGGGCATGTGGAAATGGGGGTGTCATGTGCTAGGTAAGTTATATATACTAAAGTGGGGCGGGGGGTGTGTGTCGGAAGTTCATATTTCAGGCATATATTTTGATGTTGGGGGGTGTCATATGTTTGATTTGCGAACCCGTGTGTGTGTGTGGGGGGGGGGGGTAATATATGTTTGATTTACAAACGCGTGGGGGGGGTCTTATGATTGATTTGCAAACCCGTAGGGGGGTCAGAAGTTAGAAACACCGATATCTAGAAAATCTTCCGACCACCCCCCCCCCCACCCCCACTTGTGCAGTCTGTGTACCCCACAACACGGATATGCAACCACACAATAATTGCTAAATATGATCCCGGGAATGTGATTCTAGAAGTTTTCCAGAAAAAGAATAATTAGTACTTTAATTCCATGTACTTTCATATAAGTCTATACTTTGAAAAAACACATCTAGAATCATTCTAAATTTTTAAAGCAGTGTTCTAATGTTTTCCTTATTCAATCTAACATTTTACTTACATACCGTAAGTAACAATCACTAAATCTAGATTTTACACATATTCAATAAAGAGCAAAATAACATAAATGGCACGCAAATCGTATTTGAAGTTGATCCAAAAAATGTATGTACATAGTAAGGGCATATTGTCTTTTTTAATTGTTCTCCAAATGAATCTATTATGTGTCAATGATGACATCACCCGCACATATTTGATCAAAGAAGAGTTGCTCAATGTTGTGAAATGGTCGAGGGTGTGAGAGGTGAGGAATGCATTAAAAGATCACATCGATTGGGGTGGGGTGGGGTGGGGAGGGGGGCTGGTTGTCACAGACATATATTGCTTGTGAGAGGGAGTAAGGGTGACATAACTCCCTAACTCAGTCCTTATATATGCACACGCAATGGCTTCTATGTGTATACTGTGTGTGTATATATATCTTGGATTGTATAATGACGCCCAACTTATTTGCCGTACCATTGTTACCTAGTCAGCTAGTAGAGAAGCTTCATCAATTATTTGTACCATTATAATACTTTTCAAGTGTATCAGAAGTACACTGCACCTAGGCGGCGCAAAATAAAAGATTTGCTGAGTCTAGATTATAAATCATAGATGGCACACTAAAATCACGTGATTATATGTGATTCAGATTATTGCTATTGTAGACGCAGTTCCATTCAGCGATGTTCTTATACACTTGAAATGGCAATACGGAAATATTTAAAAGTGGGTACCTCCTTATGAAACATTGTAGTGTGACTACAGTAAGTGGAACGCACAAGCCCCACTTAAATTGTTCTAGGTATCTTTCTAAACGCTTGCACCTTTTGAACTCAATGATGACAGATTTAAATGTATTTAAATATCCATTCTTCCCTATCAAAATGGCAAGCGTATCTAATTTGGCAATACATTTTTTTGGTATGTGAAGAAAATATTAAAGTACGAGACTTAAAGTCAGTCATTGCACGGTACAATTCATTGGCTTACATGTACAGATTTTCTTTCATGCAGTGTCAGTTAGTAAAATTATACGTCAATTGAGGAAGGAACTAATTAATTCCTGCGTGCCTATAAAAGAGGATTCTACTGCCATGTCTCATATTCTAACCCACATCTAAGAACATTAAAACTACCTTCTAATTAAGTGCATGAAGGTGCCAGTGGCCTGGTGTCTATTGAACTCAGTATTCTAACTGTTACACGGTGTATGGAAAGCCTGCATTGTGTGTATCCTGACGCAACATGTGGTATTTTCTGTCGTTGTTCTTTGATATACATTGATGCTGCCATATGTTACAACGTAAAACCTAGGTACCCAATGCAGTCCTCAAATGAGTACAAGATAAATATATGAAGGATGGCCCACTAAATCAGAAAAAAGATATTACACTACTATTCATCAGTGTGGCATTATTTTGTTTGTTTGTTTGTTTTAATTAATATACCTATAGTTAACGCTGTATTTTGGAATTGGTTTCAATGCTGTACTTCCAATGAAACTTAAGCCTAATACTAATTGGTCGAGTGATCAAATTACAATGACAATAGAAAATAATATACAAATTAACACCATAAAGCAACAATCTTTATAAAAGTTTTATTTCTTCTGCAGTGTCTTACAAAGTGGTAAAATTAAATACATTGAGCAAATGTGCAACCCTGAGATAAAACTTTGAGCAACAATAGCTTGTTATAAAGTTTTGTTCATTCTATATCACAATCCCTCCTTATTCGTTTCAGCAGACTTCTTGCGTATCAAAAACATAAACTATACATGCAAATTTAATCACAATCACACATTTATTAATGAATTCGTTTTTCTCTCTCTGCGTTTGTCAACCTTAGTTTCCCACTACTTATGTCCCACGAGCTTTGTGTATTCTTAAATATATATAACAGATTGTGAAAACAGTCTATCAAATGTGCAACATGACAAATATCACTATGTACGTCTACTTTCATCGACACAATAATCAACCTTCGAATACGACATACACCTTTTGTCTCTTTCCTTTTCTGCTTAACAAGAAAATTTGATACACATCACAACAGTTTATGAACAAACAGAAAATAAGCCACGTTTCTCTCCTATTCTTGGCTGGTAACATAATCTGATAAAACTTGATCTCCATCTAACTGGCTCCATAGTCAAATGGAGATCCTCTTGTTTAATAGTTTTTAATAGTTTTTGTATAGCTCTACTAGCTTGGACGATGTTTAAAGTCCAACCAAGTTCTGAAGACTAAATAATTCTGAAATAAAAGTAAACTAGTGTTATTTACTGACAATATGTGTGAATACATGCATTTAATTTCACGTATTCTCTAATTTGTTACAAATCATTTCTACGGTTTAGCTATGTACAATGTATCACTATTTTCATAGGTCTGCTACAAAATCGCAATAACTATTTGGACAATACACTAAAAGTTGCAGCTTCTTCCTCAATGGAGCACATTATCATAAACATAAATAAATTGTACATTTACGATTGAACCTGACCATACAAAATTGTATTGCCTTTTTAAAAAGAATCTTACTATTCTTTGAAGAATCTAAGCTCGGCACAAGGCTCAGACTGGCCAATTCTGGTGATAGTACCACTGCAATTATCATCGCTATATCCATCGAAAACACACTCGATCTCGAGATTGCCCAGACCATGTCCACCAGTCTGAAAAGAAAAAAACACAGAAGAATTAGTAAATAGATTCTTTTTAGGAGTTCTTTATATACAAAGTTACTAATTTTGAGTGGAATCCATCACGTGCTGCCACCTGATGATAGCAAGTGGTAGCATGAACAGGTTCCTGTCAGAAAATTAAAAAAAAATGAATACTTTACAGAAAGTTTTCAAAATTACCAATCTTTATATGCCAATAAACTATTGCCATACAATCCATTTTATTAACTAATACATGTTTACTGGGAAAACACTGTACACACATAAGAGAACTATTGAAGCTGGGCAGCACTTACGTTCCTGACGGAGAAGGTTCTGCTGCCGAAAGCGTACCATCCGCTGGCGTAGGAGGTGGTATAGCTGTCGTCACTCTCGTAAATAAAGGTGGTGGCGTCCAGGGACAGCTGAAAAAGTAAAACACTCCAATATATATTCAATTTTCCCAGATGAGCGTCATGTTGCATGTTATTTGTACTAACATGGTTGCTCCGACGTGTAACTTTTAAACATTTCAAGCCATAGTTTATACAGTGACCTACTAATATGCTGTAATAAAATATAACCTTCTTCATCAAAGTCAAACGCGGTTCTATTGCCCGATCCATCTTAATAAACAGGTGATCTCTATAGAGCTTCGTCTACGGTTGGTGTTTGAACGTGTGGAAACCAATAGAAAAATAATAGGCAGTATACTGCACCTGCAGGTGGTTTATCAATTGTAATTCACACCAGTATGCGCATGCGCCGTAACCTCACCTGAGAGGACAAGTCCTGCTGCTCCTCGGCGTTGGTGATGAGCACGCGCACCTGGCCGTTCTGGGCGGTCTTGCAGGAGTTCCAGATGACGTAGCCTCCCCAGGAGCTGCCAGACCTCACGGGGTTTCCTGCGTGCAAAAGTGGGAACGTGTTCAACTGGTGTTGGACTCTATTGTGGTGAGTCTGAGTAAATTGTTTTGGAGAGAGCTGGTTCTGGTAATGAGATCAATGTATTCTTTATTTTTATTTTATTTTTTGTGTGAACAAAATCAAAGAACCAAATTACACAATCTTAAACGGGTGGAAAACCGATATCAAATAAAATCAGCAAAGAAACTTTTATTAACGCAACCACTTACATAAACATTCACCAGTACCATTACATTTTCTCAGCTGTCGCAAAGACTGACAATCAAAACAAGGAAAAAATAACAATAATGAAAAAGAAATAAAAAAGAAAGAAAGAAAAGAGAAGAGAAAACAAATGAAAGAAATAAATAAACAAACAAAAAGAAAAGAAAGAAAATAAAGAAAGAAAAGAAAAAGCAAACAAGCAAGAAAAGAAAGAAAGAAAGAAAGAAAGAAAAAAGAAAGAAAGAAAGAAAAAAGAAAGAAAGAAAGAAAGAAAGAAAGAAAGAAAGAAAGAAAGAAAGAAAGAAAGAAAGAAATGTGAAAATGTCTGGGTGTCACTCACTGCAGATTCCGTCGACGTCCTCGTCGGAGCCGTCCTTGCAGTCCTTGGTGCCGTCACACACCAGCTGCTTGTTCACGCAGCCGCCGCCGCGCGCGCAGCGGAACTCGTTGTCACCGCAACCGTCACCTAGCAACAGCAACAACAATGATTACAATAGATACAGTTGATGGTAAATAGATAGTGCGATATCAGGCCTACCCGTTGGCCCTGCGCCGGCTGATTATAGGTGTACACTACACGAATGGTATTGTTATGGGATACAACCCAGATGTGTATATGATTATTAAAGATGAGGCTCTATATCAGATGTACTTTAGTCTTTAAAGATGTAACTACGTATATTCATCCGAGTTTGTATAAATTGTTCACACAAGTTATAACGTTATTTCAAGTTGGCATTTGTCCACATGCCTTATAATTCTACACATCTGAATTGTGCTGTGCTATTATATTTATTTTGCATTTTCATAGATCGCGACAATGGAGTAGAACAGTCGCACAAATTAATTTCATGTTGAAGTGTTTGTTTGTTAATAGTAGTTTGGAGTGCATTTAAAAGTAGGCATCCAATTCTATTTAATAATATGCCTCCCATTATCCATGCAATGCATATATTTTAATAAAGATTATGTTCTTCAGGTATGCTTATCTTGAATTACAGTCACAATCTCTAATGTTTCACGACTTAAATTAAACCTCCGTAGTTAAAGTTAAAGAAATATTGGTGTTATTTTTTGCTCCCCCTTTTTGTTGGTTTATTGGACTTCGTGTTTGTTTATACAGTCCAAACAAGCAGATCCATTTAAGATACGGTACCATATGGCATATGGAATGAGATTACGTAAGAAACGTTCAAAGTTCAATGGACGGCGGACGGCATTCTGGAGTGACGTATTGAACACAACATATGGAACTTATCATCAATGATGCTTTGATCTTATTGAATATGGCATATAACATTCAATTTATGGTATAGAATTAATATCCTATAATTGATTTTAAATTTATCATTTTTCTTCGGAGTGGCTATACACAGGCGTCTGTTGTATCCACATTTCGTTTCTGTTATCCAGATAACACGATAATCTTAATCCACGTTCTAAGTAAGTATCCAGTTCTTATTTCATTATATATGAAGATAGTGCTGCATATACTTGCCACCCGAGACACACATACATCGTATCTTGTTAACATATGGCAGAAATGAAACTGTAATGTAATTGTTAAACCATGTATTCAAGATATTATTAGCTTTCATTTTAGGGCACTTCATTCAAGCTTAAACACTTATTAAAACAGAAAGAAAACAACCATAAGTTTCAACAACTAAAAATCATACATCTAAAATAAAAGAAAAACGAAAAAAGGCATCCAACACCCAACCTGTACCAAACACAGAGAAGCTTAATCTTAATTAACACTTACTGGTACCATTTTATAATCTTTAAGCTCATTAAAATCATTGTATGTAACTCTTGATCGTACAGCACATTACCTGTGAGAGCCTCCACTCTAGCCTTGAGGGCGTTCACGTCGCCGGGAGAGGCGGCGTCGTTCAGCTTCTTCTCCAGCTCGAAAGCCAACTGCTCGAGCCTCTCGAGAGCGTTGTCATTGGCGTCCACTCTGTTCCCCCAGCGGCCGGCCACCGCCAGGGCCACACAAGACGCGAGCACGACCAGCACCTTCATGATGGTGGATATGAGTATGGTTCCTCCGTCAGGGCCAAACTGGAGTCCTCGCACGCACAGCGCCTCGTTTTATCCTCATGTGGAACTTTGGACTCACGGGACTTTAGGCTTTAGAGGTTGCGGCTGCAAGCGGCCAGACTGACTCGAGCTGTTTTGTTGATGATGACGTTTGTGCAACAATATGGTGAGATGCTGATGCTGCGGGGTCGTGGCGTGGACGGATATGAGTCTATTGCTGATACGCGGGGATCGTGTATTTAAAGGATGGTGGTTCGGCGGTTCGTTCACTGTGATGGGAGACGTGGTTCATTCATGTTTGCCGTGGGAAAGACACAACAAGCTAGAGGAGGCTTGCAGTTTTGGGGATCGAGTGTGCACGGCCTTTGCATTCGTGTGTTTGGTCTTTGACTGATGGCAATATCGCAATGAGATACCTTCTGTAATTGGATATAGAGTCTACACTCTGTCGATGCTCATATATATCAAGCCCCCGAACACATTCTACAATTAGCACAGTCAGTAGCCATCTTCATATGTTTCTTGTACATCGACATTTCAGTCCGTGTAGATTTAGTGTTTGTTACCAGGAAGACTTTTGTGTTAAGTGATAAACAAACCTTGCCGTGAGGACACCACGGCCATAGGAAACACCTGTCACTTGTCACCATCTGTTTTAATATTGCCATTTAAATGTTTATTAATGGGGACACCCTACAGTACGTTGGGGACCATTGGATGTGCCAATGACCTCGTGTTAAAAAGGTTAAGTCGTGATAGCACAAATAGAATCACGACTATAAACCACCCCATTTACATTTACATTTATTTTGCTATATACGAGAAAGTTTTTTTTTTCAAAACAAACAAAGCGAACACACTACACTTTTGCGCATACATAGGGCTGCACTAGACTTTGAACACCTACATATTGACATGCATATTTCAACATGCATCGTATAAGCCACGTATCTACCACACGAATTAGTAAAAATATTTTCTTGTTAATTAAACTTCTCACATGTAGCTATCATTAATAAAAGATAAAAGATAAAAAGATAATAGTATTTATTTCGGTTAAATATACACCATAGTAAAGTGAGTGAAAATATACACTATTTACAAGTCAGGCCAATAAGCCAAAACTATGTTCACATATTTTTTATAAATAAATTGAATGCCCAATATCTAAAAAGTGAAGTATTAACATAATGACTAGATTAACAAGGGTACAAATTAAGACATTATTAGACAAAGTAATTAGTTTCATAAAACCATACATCGCTTTTCTAATTATCACATCTGAATGTAACAAATTATATTTTATAATAGTTTTATCATCACTTCTATTATTTATAGGAAAGGTAATGCTAATTTATTACATTCTATATTTTATCGTTAAATGGACGGTTAATTAGAAATTGTAACGCAAATAAAATTGTTTCAAATACATGATATAGATCACCTGTATAATTTGATTGTACAAGTTAAAGATAACATAAAAGAAACAGTCAAGCGCAGAGCTCAGAGTCAAATGATACCGTACCTACCAATGCATTACACTAAACAATTCCCAGACTGTGATACTGGAGTTTGTAATGGTCCCTTCAATGTGACGTCATTAAAGCAGGGTATTCCTAGGGTTTCAACTAGTCAAGAAATAATGAAAATAAGGATAGAATTCAGGTATAGTTTATGTCCAATGTGTCATGCTCAAGCGGCAATACGTTGCTCATTTAACATATATAGAAACATACGATTTTAAATAATGATTACTGTAAACTGTGGGAGAAAACCTCATATGACTGCCCATGTCAATTAAATGAGGCTTCTGTGTTTCATTGCACGTTCTATGTTATGAAAGAGAACTGAATATTTAATTAGAGGTCTAACGTCGGCGTTAGGTAATCATATTGTGTCAATATATGATGAATTGCGAGGTGCATTCATTATTACAACACTTGTCGGCAAAATGTTCTCGAACATAACCTCTCCGCTACCCTTCAGATGCCAAAGAGGACCTAGCATCTATTATTATGTATACCCTACGATAGAGCCCATTATTTGTATAATGGATAGGCCTGAAAGTGTTATTGTAGTATTTTAAATTGACAGTATGGTAAGAAAGTAAGTCAGTGGTGGGAGGGGGGAGGGTGTACCAGAGATCTTGCATGGGGTGCCTTTGGCGTAGCCTTAGCCTAACACAATTAGGCCTCATATTTTTATTTCATACATACAGATCATCATTAATTAGCAAAATAATGAGAACCATCCTATAGGTCTGGCGTAGCCCTAATTGGCTTTAATTAAATGATATAATAGTTCATACATGTGTGATTGAGCATAAGCTGTTTCATCTCTGCTCTTTCTTGGTGTTGTTCATGTCATATGCTGTCGTCTTATTTAATGGCATTAAGCTCTACTGAAGGATGACCAAGGTCATGTTTGAAAAAAAATATTAAATCAATTTTTAAGTCGATCACATAATATGTCACTGAGGTTTGTGAAAGAAGTATATACTCAAAGCTATGTTCTCACTTATGTTTTACGATTATTTCAGTGGTGGTGCAGAACTTTTATTTGATAAAGTAAAGCAGCATGACATTACTTTACCAGAGGCACAGAGCAAATGTGAGTCGGCATAAATTATTTGGTGACATCTTCATTTCAATAGCAGTAACAATTTTGAATGTACTGTGCATTTCACACGGTTTACTCTATGTTAAGCTACAGAACTATTTAGTTACTACTTAATATAGAGTTTATATTAAATATATATGATTTTTTTCTTGTCATGCAATTCATGGAAAAAAGATTGAATGTTAAAAGGTTTTATTCCTTTTGATAACAGTTTCAAGCCAACAGACTCCTTTTCAATCTAATTCAATTTAGTTACTGTTTTATGTTCTGAGAGTGCTAGAAGACCTCTATTTTATAGGGACACTGAAAACTTTGCTTCCATGGATGAAAGAAAATATGTTGAGAGAAAGACCAGAATTATTTCTTCAAGGAGATACTGTGTATGTATTTTGTCATTTGACTAATGAATATACATTTCATTCAAGATTGCTTTAATGTTTGATATTAAAGATGGCACTGATGAATATATGTAGTTTTCACAAGTACAGATGTAATGTGTATTCTAATGAGATTTGTATTACATTTCAGGAGACCAGGAATATTGGTTTTGATAAATGATGCGGACTGGGAACTTATGGTAAGTCGTTTAGTCCTAACGTCTGATTTTTTTTCTGATTTAATATCAAATCTACAAAATATATTTGTGATCTTTTACGATATGTGGCAAGAATTTTTAATGTTTTTTTTTGCATGACAGGAATTTATTTTCTACTATTGCTTCTTCAGGGCGAATTGGATTATGAAATCGAGGAAAAAGACAGAATTGTTTTTATATCAACATTACATGGAGGCTGAAGGCCACACTATTTCGATGATCATTCACATTGTATACAAGATATTGTAAATAAACTCAGATATATTTTTAAACTATTAATTGTTCGTGGTTAATCCTGTGGACATAGAAGCTAGAGTACATGTAAATGATTTTTAGCAAGTCTGATATATATCGTACAACATTTTTCTTCTTAAAAAATACTTTTATTAATTGCATCACATACTAAGTTTATATTCATACAGGACAAACATGCATGGCACTCATTCTGTCTGCAGGGATTAATAACATTAGATTATAGCACAATTAAATAACAAAAATATCAATATAGTAAGTAGGAATATTTAGATATCTAACATCTATATTATGACAACTTTTAAAGATCACTGTTTTCATAAAGAATGATTATCAAATCTGATTACAAGAACCATGGCCAATTTGTTGTCATTTGGAAATAAATCTAAGATAAGATGGTCCATTTAGCATGAAAATACTTTACCTTGCAAAAAAAAAATATAAACACTCATTGAATAACACTACGGGTATGTATATGCCGAACAATCTTCTATCTTGTTTACCCATATTCAATCTAAAGTTGTGGTTCATGAAATTATGAGAATGTTCAGATGTATACTATAAGAATTTTAAAATTATTAGGAATTTCATGTGTGGTGCACATGTATCTTTCCACATTCTAAAACAAGACCAATCAGACACTTAAGTTACATAATATGATATAATATGATATAAAGTGATAACTGTATTAACTGTATTTTCTTTTTTTGTATCCTACACACATCATGTCTACATACTATATATTGCTGTGGCAATAGTATTCATATTGTATGAACTCATTATTTATAGTGTACATTTATAAGGCATACTCTAGACCAAAGATATTTACTCTAAGTCAATATCTTTGACTAGTAGGCCTAATTGGTACATTATGAATAATACAACCACAGTCAAATGCACCATTCAGCAAAATAAATATATTCAAAGCATACAATTGTCATAATTGCCTACCAATAATATATAAAGTACAAAGAAGACCGGATATGGTTCAAAACCTACCATAAATAAATTTGTGTTACTATGGTTCAAAACCTACCATAAATAAACTTGTGTTACTATCAACCGTACCTTAGTACGTAGGTAGATGTAACATGGACGAAAAACCAGTGACGGTTTCCTCAGTGAATTCTACGATTAACAACAAGAGAGGTCTAAAATATGAATTATAGTCACGGTTTGGCACTTACTAAATTACGATATCACAAAGCCTACACGATTTGTGTAGCCGTCGTGCCACATGCATGTACAGAAAAACTAATACGCGAAAACATAGTAGACTGGTTTGGGTTTAGAGGTTGAATTACAACTCCCTTGCCTACACCCATACAGAGTGAGAAATACAGACTACATGTGTGCTGTGCGCTGACAAACTCAGCTTTGTCAACCTGGCAAGAATGGAGGACGAAAGGATGTACCCCTTTTACTAGTTTTGGATTAACGTTAGAATTTATTTAACCAAAGTGTTTGAGCGGGATTTGCGTTTGAAGATTTCCTCTACGGAAAGTTCTTTCTCGTTCCACTGAGGTCCCTTCATTCTCAGGTACCTTGCTTTCCTAGCTTCTCGAAGACTGCTAGGAAAATCTGGCAAAGTGTGGATAGTTCTTAATGACCCATCAGGGTTGTACTTGTTGAAATCAAACCCTGAAACCTCCTCTTGTTTTTCCACAAGCTTCTTCTTCTTTTTCTTGATTCCAGTAGCTTCTTTAGTTAAGTTCACTGTGTCCTCTTTTTTATTCTGATTTGGACGTTTTGGATCCACCTTTCCAAACTGGTTCTCTAGAGAAGGGTCTTTGTTTGCTAGAGAAGGATCTTTGTTGGCTATAGAAGGATCTTTGTTCGCTATAGAAGGATCTTTGTTCGCTATAGAAGGATCTTTGTTTGCATAATCATTCACTCTAGGTGTGTCAACTTCTTTCATTTCCGTCACCGGTGACAATCCGGATCTTGCCAGAGGAGACGCGTCTTGATTCATCGTCTCCTCATCGTTGTAATTCGAATTGGCAGAGTTCGAACTCAGTCTCCTAGCAACCGATTCCTTTGCCTCCTCAAGGTTGATATCAGCTATGGAGGGTTCGTTGGACCTGTGCGTAGCTATGTGTTCGACAGATCTGTGTGAGTCAGAATTCGCCATGGACATGGGTGTCTTGAGGTCGCTTGACGGCGTCGGTGAGAAAGGAGCTATGTATGGAAGACGCGGAACGCCCCGGTCACCTTGAAAATAGACATGCAAGACATTTTAATGTTTATTGTTTATAAAAGTCTAAAGTCTACGTACAGAGTAATAACAGTCTCTCATAAAAAAAAGTATCTCTAACAACACACATTACAATTTATTTAGGCGCAAAATTGTCATGAGAACTCTGTTACTCCTCACAATCAGTGTGAATAAGAATATTCGTGTAAAGATTATCCCATCAGACTGGACTCTGTGCAGTAGAACTTCTCTATCAGGACCACCCGTGGGCCTAGTGTTAGGTGGTCTCAATAGAGAGGTGGTGTCTATACAGACGTTGAGTTTGGTATCTTTATGAAGATTTTGGGCCGTGAAAAGTAGTCTTATTAGAGAGATGGTCTTAATTGGAAGTTCTACTGTACACTACAAGTGGTATACATACTGTGATCTCCTTTCATTTTCACGTCTGCCTCTGGTAACCCGTCGTCGTCACGCGCCGTGGGCCGGTGTCGTCTGGGCCGCCGTCTTTCTGCCGCTCGGCGGTCAACTCTTTTGCCGCCACCGAGAGCAATGGAGGTTTTTGAGGAACTACGAGGCTGTTCCCCTGCTCTGTAATACAGCATGAATAAGGCATAGGAAATTGCACACACATAAGTGAAAAAATCAGCTACAAAATGTATATCACTAGGCTGTGATGTGCCATATCTAGACACATCAGAGTGTGGTACACTCAGAACTATGATAACCAAATGAAAACTGACAAGTTCATTGGACTAAAGAGAAGAAACCAAAGCAACACCCCGTCGAAGTTATCCAGTATACTATGATGGATACCTGTCTAAAATGAACGCCTCTCTTATCACAGTGTAAGTTTCTATCACAATATATATCATACACTAACTGTTTATAATGAACACCAGTCTTGTGCACACAAGGGCAATTTTGTCTTCTACAGAAGCCTTACTAGACGCTCAGTACACTGTCTTGACAATTTCGGCAGCCTCATATGATACATGCATTTTAAACAATATATACCTTATCATTTCAATTCGCAGACCCCGCAGTTTAACTGCTGTTAGTTCCCTTACCTAGGTGGCAGCACACCCCTCCTGTTAGTTCCCGCCCCCTCACCTAGGTGGCAGCACGCCCCACGTGGTGGTTGACGTCTGCCGCAGCCGCACCAGCTCCTCTCGCAGCAGCTGCTGCTCGCGGTTCATGTTGTCCACCGAGTAGCGCCGATTCGCCTCGATACCCTGCAGCAATCGAATACAACACGATAATAGCTGATCTAGACGAATAGCATGGGCTCCAGCACCATGGGATGATGTGTGCTATTATACTGCTATGTTTTACAAACTTTATGCCATACACATTACTACTATTATACAGAGGAGCAGTTACCCTTCCAACAACTATGCGTTTTCCATAGTGTGCACATCGTGGGATAGGTTCATACCAGGAGGGTTCTGTAAAGCCTAGAGCAAAACTTGCAGTAAGGGCATTTTCTTTAGAACACTGTCTTATACCTAAGGCACAATCAGCGGTACAGCTTATTTACTGCCCTTTTTAATGCCAAAATCTTAAATTGACCGTGGGGTTAGTGCGTGGCAAGTGTGGTGCAAGGTCGTTTAGGCAGTACAGACATGTTAAACTTTCTCTATATGTGGTCAACTCAGCAGCATGGCCGTAGGTAGCAACACGGAGCCAGTCCGCCAGGCCTTACGCCATTACATGCCGTAGACTTGCAGACCATGGAAAATGTACTGTCAAAAGGTCCGTAGTCTCGGTTGTGCCATGGACGTTACCTGTGTGCTGTAGGGGTTGTTACCTGTTTGCTGTAGAGTCTGTTACCTGTTTGCTGTAGAGACTGTTACCCGTTTGCTGTAGAGACAGTTATCTGTTTGCTGTAGAGACTGTACCTGTTTACTATAGAGACTGTTCTCCAGGCGCCGTTGCTCGCGCTCGTTCTGGTGGCGCAGCATCTCCACCTGCCGGTAGTTCCGCTGGTTGATCGTGGTCATGTCCATTGTGTCACGTGCTTCTCACGTGTTGGTTGTCACGTGCTTGTCACGCCCTAAAACACATAGCAATGGGTCTGAGTGTAATGGAAATAAAACAGTTTTGAAATCGTATAATAGGTAATATATGCGTATGGTATGTAACTAAGAATGGTAAACGTGAGTTGGATTATTATGTTTTTGTCCCGTATACGAAATGCCTGTTAATTTAACAACGATTGATCAGATTAATCATGTTAAAAATGCCATTGTACCAGTGGACCTATACTTCCGTGACCATAAATATATCGTTTAATCATTGATCCCCATATGGAGTCGAAGTTAACCTATTTTGACACAATGGTAGGACACACGAAGCCTAAACATCGTGGATACATCGTAGATGTTTAGGCTCCGCATCAGTCGAACAATCATAGATCACTGTCTAAATTGCTCCTGTGGCAGGACGCACTGAATGGAGGACGAACAGATCCGTCTGCTCTGTTTCAACCATGGTACTATTTCAAAGGTAATATCACGAAAGGTACACTGTAGATATCGTTTTAACGCTCATTTGCTATATGATACTCTTGAAGTTAGCAACCTATGTGAAAATAGCAACTAATGTGAAAATATGCCACGTACAAGCAGTGCCGTTTATAGACCATGCCATGATCCACTAATCACGTGATCAAAGATCCACAGACACAGGTGGTCTTTTGGCACAAGACTCTTTGCATTGAACAATGAGGTGCGATACATATCAAATTATGACAAATAATAACTCGCGACTCCATGCAAGGCTGACAGTACTTCTGCGTCACGTCTCTAGTTAAGATTTTGACCTCGGAAGATCCATTAGTATCAAAGGCGACTGTAAAGCTTATTGAAAGAGCCACAATAGTGGATCGCCCACAGATCCAGAAATTATGAATGAGTACATGCCAAAATATGTTGACTTAAGTCACACTTATAAGAAGCGCGTGTTATCAAAATCAAACGGTGTGTCCACGACTGATTTGGTTGGCAAATAAATGATGCATGCACAATTATAGATATCAGGACCAACAAACAAACTCTTCTGCATAGGCCCATTTTTAAACTCTGTTGGAATTTCCTGTTTGTCCTTTCCCTTGATTAATCATTTTACTAAATACGCTCAAGTATCTTTTGAAGTGTATATTATATGTACACATTGGATGAGTCGTTAGGTTCATTTTAGGACAGTGTTTAAGGCCAAAGTGAGTTCAAAACACGTGTGTTTTATATCAATTTTAGTAACTAGCTTATACCCGTAACGACAACGCTGACTCCACGTCCTGACACCACCTGTCCTTGTCCAGATACTGACATAACATTTTTTGCAGAGCACATGTCTACAGCATCTGCACTGACCTGACCCCACCCCCGTCCTGACAGCACCCACGCCGGTTCTAGTAATGTCCCCTTTACTCAATTCTGACAGCACCCAACCATGTCCTGATAGCACCTGACCATGTCCTGGTGGAACCCCTGATCAAAACACGAAATTACACGCCCATTATAAATGAGCCTACACTATTATGTTTAACATACTTACACATTGCACACAGCCATAGCCGGGATATAGACGCAATTTAGATACTTACACATTGCAGAAGAGCATCTCTATTACGACCACCCAATGTCTGTCTTCAAATACTCTTAATAGAGATGTGGTCGCTTAACGTAGGTATGCAATGGTCTTTTTATGAAGGCGAAGTGACCGTAATCCCTAAGTTGCATCGGCAGCTTAATATTTGAACCCATGTGACACCTTTGACATCTTTATGACGCAAAATGACTCCAAGATGGCGTTCTTCTTCTGCTATTCTTGTTATTAAATCACCAATAGACAGCCAACAGAACCATTATTAACATCTTAAACATAAAGTTGCAGATCTACCCAGTACTATGAACGATCGCCCATAGTCAGATCACGCATAGCTTTGGGAAGAGTTCACCGGACAAAGTGCAAGTATTATACAGACATTAAATTAACAAGAGAATGGAAACCACGGCTGATATTTTTGCTTATATATTCTCAAATATTATCTCAAAATAAAGACGTGATTTTGAGACAACTATTGGTTCTTTAGATACATCTAGTGTAATGGAAACGTCTTAAGTATAATTGGGGGAAAATTATCCTTAAGCAAATAGGTGAATTTTATTTTGTATGATGTAGCGTAACTGTTACCATGTTAACGAAAAAATAAACACCTCACGCACTCTTCCATTACGCACCCACACGCAGGGTGCATGGACGATGACCACTATCTTCGATCCATATGTCATAGGAATTGCAAACTGTGAACTGAGTGGCGTGTTTTTAATTTTGAAATACATTTTAAATGAAGATTCTACCGGGTGACGCTATAACAAATAAACATTCTACTAACAATTAGCTCATATTACACAGCATACATTAGCGGCGGTAACAATATGCGTTTTGTTCAACATTTCCCGTTGCCGTGTGCAGGGCAGAGTTCAAAAGTCGGCCCCGGTAACAGCTTAAACATATGCCTGTTCACACAATATGTTCATTGCCCATTCATTCTTCGTCTGTTTTACTTATGTGAGTATAACGTGACATTACTTAGTAATGTTGTTATGTACATGTCAAAATTCTTATATGAATTGTTGACCAGGAAATCTATAATGTAGAGATTCTGCCTTTAAGAAATCTATTAAATACACAAATAATTAGAATGGAAGACGTATACTCAACGAAAAAAAACCTCAATCGAGTTATCATTTTTTGTCCTGGGTTAATGGGACTGTTCTTAATTTAGCGATAGCAGTGAGAATTTCGCAAGACAATTCGCAATACATTCATAGAATGAACCCCATTCATCGACAATTTGATGGGCAAACAGTGTACACATGGCAATGAGCAACTCTGATACACACTAATTCCAAGAATGCAACAATACTGAGACAATACTCAATTGAATGTTTCTTTGTTCTGCCTTTGTAACAAGTATTGAATGCAAGAGTGTGCCTACTGTGTCTGATAACATGTACCTTATTTTTCACTCCACAGGAGGCCTAGATAATAAAAACAGTTACTCAACATAATATCATACGAATTTAAGTGCTGGTTACAATGCAAATCCATTTCCTTTTAAATAATGCTATATTTACACTGATCTCATATGGCAATGATGACGACAGCCTCCACGGAGAAGTGGGTCAGGTGAGAGATTGCTCTGTACACAGTGGACTGACCAGCGTTACAGTCAGCTGACCACCACGCACATATTGAATATGGCAATATGTTATCCACACACATGCAGCTGTACTTAAGCCCCCACTATAATGGTCACGAATGTATAGCCTAAAAAATGTAAATGTGCTTATTTACAGTCGCAATTCAACGTTTTCCCGTCCATTAGCGACTTTACAATTACACCAGGTCATTGGCATCCTTATCATACTATACCTTTCTAAAATCGCTACCTTAGTGCTAATTAGTCACATTAGCGTTCACTCGCCTGACTTGTACCTATTTAACGTCTATATACCACGGAGCAGTGTGCAACCTGTTGGAGGTAGGTTTGCTCAACACCCACCAACAGACCCTACAGAGAATCGAGCACACAACATTCTGGCCACGATTCCAACTCCCTATCCATTCGGCCACACCTAATTTTTACTGTGCTGCAGATTGTGAGAAATACATTGGGTGAGGTAGGAGGTTACCGTACCTTTTAAAACACGCTGCAATGCGCCACTACTAAACAAGACTGGTTCCGCTACAACAATCAGGGTTGTTGCCAGTTTAACAGTCAGCGGAACTTATTGAATATCGTAATATGTTATACACACTCAACATGTATGTAGGGTGCCCCCGTGGCCCCCCCCCCGGATCTGCCCATGCCCTTATGACGAAAGAAGAAAGTATAAAAACACTGGACACCGGTTCGGCTAACACAATCAGGGTTGTTTAACGATAGAAGCAGACTGTAATCATGTAGTGTCTAGGGTCAAAATAATTCCGCTATACACTCCTGCAAAGAAGTAAGAATCACAATAATGCTTCAATTTTTGTCATAGATTTATAGAGTAAAAATGTTGGGGGCAAAGTACATGTTTGGCTTAACATAAAACTACAATGTTTGATTTCATCCTTGAATTTGCAATTTCAGTGATAATAGAATAACAATTTTAATATGCAAATTAATTTGATGATGTTTATTCACCCTAGCTCTATATTTAGATACATGTTCACGCTCAAGCTATACTTATGAGAGGTGTTTGTTTAATAAGTTGCTTTCAAGCATGGCTAATTAGATGATCTGAATAATAGCTGGTACGTCACAACCCAGATCATCAATACGTGTTGTGAAAAGAACCAAATGATTTCTCAGGTTCCGTCTTCCAGGGTTTGTACATACATTATTATTGATAATTATGATGAACAAACATAGTCATATTATGGAGACAGACGCAAACACTTATGATCAATATGTGTATTAGGTACAGTAGAATCTCTATATTAAGACCACCTTTGGGACTAGTGTTACATGGTATCAACAGAGAGGTGGTCTCTACGCAGAGGTTCATTTTGGTAGCATTATGAAGGTTTGGGACCGTGAAAAATTGTCTTATAATAGAAGTGGTCTTAATAGAGAGGTGGTCTTAATTGGAGGTTTTACTGTATTGTGATAATACAGTTGGAACCGCTACATATCGAACTTGATAGAGAGAAAGTTAAGCCAATTTCCGAGTTGTTCAAACATGCCAGTCATGGCTGCAGACTAGAAAAAGATTTTTTGCATGAAATTTAAGCTAAATCACTACATGAGAGTTCATTAAAACGCGTCAAATTCTATGCTGATGTCGATGTTATAAGGAGACTGAAGAAATCTTGATTATTTTGGGAAGAATATCAAGACTAAAGAATAATTACAGCATTCAGATGCCATAGTTTATGGTCATACGCACAATTCTGGTGGACGTTTCTATTACAGGACCAGTGTTACTTAACATTACACATTTACATGTATGAAAAAGAAAATTAATAACACACATTTTATGATAGAATTTGTCCACTGGTACGGCCAATTCAACCAGAAACACTTCTGTTTACTTAGTAAATCTATACTTGCATTTGTGTTTATTTAAACTGCTATCACTTAAGTGACATAAATATTCCTATATTTAGGAAACATTACATACGCTCCACCAAGACGATGCATTGAAATGCTCCAAGTCCTAAAGTGCTATAGTGTATTATCCGTAATAGCACGCTACTCATCGGAAAGTACAACTATATCACACACACACTATATGCGAATCTATTTGTATCAATTATTGTATCAAAAGGAAATGAGACACATGTATAGCCCGTCCACAATATGTCAACAATACTGAATGTTGGTGCATAACAAAAAACTGCTTGAACACTTACAGTGGCTCTAAGATGATAGGATGACTTTTAAGTGCACTGTATTGCAAATTGTAAAACACCACAAATTGATTTTCGCCCTCTAAAGTTTCAAAACGGATGACATTCAAGTATATGATTGCTTCAAGGAAAGTTCACAAAACTAAGTCTTTATACTTACTTCTTTGATCTTTAGAGCCGTGTTCAGCCAGTAGAAATGGCAATGTTTTAGTCCATTTACGTCCATGTACTCACATGGCCACTCTCATGTGTGAACAGTGAGGCTTTCCTAGGCTAAATGTAGTCATGCCTAAAGTACATGCTGCTTGCCCATAGGTACAGTCATATAATATCAATTTAGAATAATCAACATGTATCCTGACATAGATTCCGATCGCATAGCCATTGAAACAGAACTTTTGAACAACTTGCTATTGTCACGACCGTTTAAAACTCAAGATTGAGTTCAACCTCGAATGATTTATCTATTATATTGAGGATTTATAAGTAGTACGCTTTTTACAGGTCTATGCATAGACTTTAAATTATTCAAGGTGCACTTCTATTTCAATCTCTCAAAATTAAAACAAACCAAAAAGGGAAATGTGAATGTCTTACCACTTGTGGTGTGACAGATTTATTTGTGTGTAACCAAATTCCGATTCCCGATACGGTTATTCACCACAAGTGTATGGCACTTAAACTAGGGAATCAATTAACAATTTATTAACTACTTGCGACGACTGTGTCCGTTTTTAAGTGCCAGTCAAACATCATACAGCAAGAGAAGGCTTGTATTTATCTATATTTTACGAGCTTTTAATGCACTTACGGTTGTCTTCTGATAATCCGTTTTGCACAAACAGGAAATACTGTGGGACTAGAATGTGGACATGGTGTGATGTTCCTCCTATCTTCTTTCTATCAATGATAGAGCCCTACAGTAAAGATTAGATCAATAGAGACCTACAGTAAAGATTAGGAAGACTGCTTTAAGAGGAATTAGGATTAAGACAATTTGGCATACGGTTGCACATGGTTAAATCGAAGTTGATCAGGAGAAATTGAAATCTTCGAGCTATCAGATAAGTTTGCAATTTGGACAATACATTGTAGTAGTAATTCAAGCATACACTCTGAGTATGTTCTTTCAACTAATTAGAAATGCGGTTATGCTTTTTTAGTGTGTAAACATGTAGCCATCATATACTTTTAATGTATAAAGATATTGCCATATATTATTCAACTGACTTGAATACATTCACATTTTTATTTCATATAACTTCTACAATAGCCCTCCACTTCATTAGATAACTAATATGTTTCTAATCCCACTTGTACAAAAGCGGGCACTTTATGAGCTTCCGTATTCTAGTACAATGTGTAGACCCGTCTATACCTTGTTTAATTTCATGTTTTTTCTCTCTTAAAAAGAATGCTTCACTTAGTGATTGTCTAGCTTAGCAACTGGTCAATACAGACAACAATATCTTATAACAAGGCAAGTGGGGGATGGGTTATAAAACGTGCATTATATATTTTATGGCCGCAAGAAGTACATGCCAGTCATAGTAACTCAAGAGCTATAAAACAACAATTCAAACAATGTTCTATAAGTCCTGTGACTATGATTATGGCGCTATGTTGTATATGTCTGTCCGTACCACACTCTTAATGGTTTATTTTACAGCCATCTCACAATCTCCCAGCTATCACTCGTGGCTTTTATGTAGCATATGCAAATAAAATTTGTTTTGTTGTTTATGAAATATCCCATTCTCCCAGTGTCGTATACTTGCTGTACATGTACAGTAGAGTATCATACTTAGGGAATTCGTTGGGAGGAGAAGAGCAGAAGTACTGTCTCCACCGGTGCTATATTATTATAATATTACTGATAGCTTTTTAGAAGTTGTAGGTGATGTGGAATTTTATACAAAACGTCTGGATAATTTGACCATAAACACCCAGAGCTGAAGTACAATATACATTTGAAGCTCTCGTTTAGTAAAACTTTACATGACAGACTATTATCAAAAATTGCACAAATATTTCTCTAATCGTATAGTTCACCTATCTTGGGTTTCAATGAGAAACGAGAACATTGCATATACATGTATGCATAATGTAAGGAAGCACCAAGTCAAGTTATTCAATTCAAAGTTTTGTAAGTGGATATGACCGTAAATTAATACCCGATTAGTTCCCAGCACATGTCATTGGTGCCTACGACATGGAATCATCAATTATTCAAAGAAGACATTGTAGTTATAGTGCTGTGACTTTTGCCCATATGTTCAATCGTGCTGAGTAAATAAATGATTTAATCTTGATTTTCAATTAGCCACTCGTATTCATTTCTATAACTAATTTGTTGGTGCCATATATGAGCTAGAATCTCCATCGAGTAATACAAAAACAAAAGTATAGATAACATAACAATGAAGGTATTTTGTTCTGATTTTTGTTGTAACAAGATACAATTCATTTTGTTTTCTCATATTACAGGCCAGCACTTTTATTAAAATATTACATGGCATTTTAAAATGATAAGACACACACGCACAAAGCTAAATGATTGTACATATAACGAGGTCTGAATAAATTCCACTTGGAAGATAGATACATTGAAGACATTGAAGATGTCTGACAATACCGACAATGGTGAGAAGCCGTTAATATGTTTGGATCAATCAACATACAATAGATATTGATGTGTATCTCTCCCACATTAGTAATGAATTTCGTGTTTAAAGTTGACAAACAAGTGTTTAACGGAATCCCAGTGGGTAAACAATTAAGGCCTGCGCCACCAGGAAGATTTTACAGTTGCGATCTATTTTATGTCTCACGTGGATTCGATTCTTTGAAATGTTAGGTGCTATTTTGAATGGTTCTCATCAGCTGAGGTTCTATCTTGTATTTTTTTACGTTATTGTATCCATAGTGATGCAAATTTAATTTCAAGCCATTATGACTTTTCTAATAGAGTTTGTTTAAGCAATGATTCTACGACAATACGCTCTTTAGTTTAACTTGAATACTCTTGCATTAAACATAGATACACGTATGTCTTCTTAATGCCACCTGGCATTTCTACACCAATACATCTTTTTTGAAAAGGCAATGTGTGTATCTCTGTATTTATAATGCATAGATATACCCAGGGCAGTCTGGACTAGTAGCACATGGATATGGTTTTCATTATGCACATGTATATACCAAAAACTGTATCCAGTCAAAGATTAGATTAAAGCCGATAATTTTAATTAGGCAGGTTCTGACATATGTCTAGACCTTTACAGATTATGAGATCAGATTTGGTGAATTGTTGATAATCTATGCAATATGTCATGTATTACAAGATGCCATACAATGGAATGTAATCTAATATCATCAAACTCTGTTGAAATTACTCTACAATCTAATGAAACCCATACATAGGGTGTCTCCCCTTGTATTATTTACATCGTAATTCTTTGTACCAATATCAAAGATTACGAATAGCTTCATGAATGGAGTATCACAGATTACAAACACAAGGTGGAGTTCACATCAATTGCTAAAGGTTTTGTGGTATTATTGTGCAAGATGAAGATTAATTGATATTAGAATTTCACCCAAAGTTAAATTACAATAGAGCCTCTTATCATTATTACCTCTATAACGAGACTACCACTCTAGTAAGACTATTTGTCAAGGTCACTTTCATAACAGTTGTGAACCTGCATAATAAGAGCACCTCTCTATTATAGCACCATTTGAGACCCAGCCCAAGATGTCTTCATAAAAAGGTTGCACTGCACGTTTCATTTTGTGATAGTCTAACATTACAGTCGGTATCACTCTCTCGAACTTTATTCCCTCGCATTTCAATCTTCCAGTATCTGACGTTGATATCTTACTGTGTTTTCTGATGCATTCCTGTATTTTTGGAATGCACAATAGAATGGAAATGGAATTAGAAATGTATACCTACATGTACATGCAATGTGGATGAATAGTAACCTTATTCGAATTGAATATTCATCATCCTTTGTGGGAGGCGACAAAGGACCAACATTGATATATTTGCAATGAATGTCTTCCTAATCGTATCTAATTTTTACATGATATCAGGAATTCTAATATATCTTAATTTCAGTTTGCTGCCAACCGATGCCAACAATTCTCACAATGTCACGTTATGTTTGACTCGACATAATTCCGTGTGTAATTTCATATTTATATATGGATAAATATTTTCAATTTTAAGTGAGGTTATTTCTGATATGATTTTTCTGTGGCCATAGCCACAGTATACAGGCCTTTCCAGTCACGTTTGAAAATACTGAACGGAGGTTACCATACTCTTAATGGTAATGCAAACTTAACTAAATCCAGCCAATCAAAAACAACTTCCTCGTTAGATTACTAAAACATATGAACATATAAAAATGGTAAAAGTATTTAAATTGTGATTGCACATGACTGTGTCAGCTTATTTCAATAGTATGAGATGGTAAAATACAAACTAGAGCATAATTCTAGCCTAAAATAGATGCCTTGGCTCCCCTTGTGTTTCCATGGTTAGCCTATCCCCGTCCAACGATGCTGGGGTCCATGACTTACTGTATCTAACGTTTTACCTATCATACTTCTAATCGTTTATCTATATGTACGTAAATCTATATAACAAATTAAATTTGCCTCAGCTGGGGAAAGATTTGCTGAGTTTTCTCTCTCGTCAGAATTCCCATATTATTGTCATGCTAATATATAATGCTACTAGCGCAGCATGGTCCAAGTGTTTGGTGATTACGTATCACACTAGTGATGGTCGTAGGTTCGACTCCAGACAAAGCCTATGGACTATATTCATGTACATGTATGAAGACTTGCAAAAATACCATTGCCACGCTTCAATGATTGCAGTGACACCCCAGCCGAATAGTGTCGATCATTACGATTAATAGCTACATGCTCCCTCACTAACAGAACTCTGCCACGAAGATCGTTTAAACCTGAACTATTTTGGCATGTCCAAACTGTTTAAAGGACGGTCGGTGGGCAGCCAGTAGTTAATCGTCTTCGTATTTATATGCTAGAAAGCCCACGGAGACACCCTCCACTAACCAAAGAAAAAAAGATCATAAGTTACGTTGGGAAGAAACGCCACCATACTGTACTCTCTACCAGGGATCGTCTGGGGGCCAACACAAATGCTCGTGTAAGTCTTCATTGCAAAGTGGCAAGTCGTCAGCTTATTATAAGTCAAATTGCCATCGAATCATCTAGTTATCATTTATAACTGGCCCCACATGCTTGACTCTCACTGCAACACCCAGTGCAGTGCCTGGTTACCAGGTCACTCCAGGCATCGGGTACATGTGACAAGCACATTATGGTTGCTGGCAAGAACAGTGCGTGTAATAAACTTGCTGAAATACGTATAACAGTATTTCTATTGGCCAGTGTGCTCAAACTCGGACAGAGATCGATTATCTCTAAACGTCTAACTCGAATAACGGCTAAAATAAGGGCCGACACCCAGAGACCAGAGACCAGGCTGAGACATCAACAGTGCACCCCTATCGTGTATTGAACTTCGTCTCGAGTACCCGACCGCCTTGCCTTGAAAGAAAGGACACCACAAGGCGGTTATGAGAATCATTGACGTCCGTAATCTCCAATAGCAATAGCTTCACGAAAGTTTATGTCTTTGGGAAATTAATGGAATTTCTCTTGTATTGGAGGTTTAAGACGTCCTCCAAAATATACTCCAAAACGTTTTTGTCAATGCCTTACTTGAGATAAGTAATTTGTGAGTCTTGTATATTTTATATCTTATCCTGGCTGCTAACATCAGAGAGGGACTACGTTTCATGGATATCGTGAAAAAGAAGAGCAGCGTGCAATAGATTAAATCAAGAGACGGCTACATCACAGATCGCCTGGCCTGAGGGGGCATTCGAAGTTTCTTACCCCATATACTTGTCATTCAATCGATTAGCAAATGCGACCTTCATCCTTGACCGAATGGTCTGATAGGGTGGATTCATTGATAGCCAATTGCAATTGGAAACCTTGAATGCAGTCGATGGTTCGAGTCCCGCATGAGGTTATATGTGGTGTACACTGATCTAATCTGGTGTGTTCACTCAAAAGTATGTGCTGATACAGTAACCTTCCAATGTTATAGGACGGTGAATGATCTACAGTGTGGATAACAAGGCCGCTATCCGGCACCAGTGATCATGATCATTCGCTTGGACATATTAGGAAACTCTAAGTCATTGTACATCATCTATGGCTACATATTTTCCCACAGGGCACTGGCTATGAGGCTCCGATAAGAGTGAACATGTACGGTATGCCAAAACTCACCAATGTCACTCTAAATCTCATCCGACAATTCTTACTTCATTGGCTGTCATTAGAAAGAAAGGTGGTTGAGAAGGGGCTGGAGGGCGTTTGCCTTTTACATATGTATTGCATTGTGATAGAGAGCAAAGGCGTTAGAGCGAGCAATGCCATAGATTACAAAGGATACCTTACAAAATCCAATATATCTTCCAATGTCCATTGTTTTATCGACTCATATTTTCGCACTAATCCAAGTCACAATATCTATTATTTCCAATTCTTCCACATTAATGATACACAGTATTTTTAACACTGAAAACAAAAGAGATTCAAAACTGTAAACACAAAATTAAGTGGGATAATTGTTAAAATAGTAGAACAAAACAATTAAAACTACTTACCAAGGCTAACGGCCACTACTGATGTGTAACTAATCCACATGGAAAGTCACATAGTCCAACTGAAGCTAATCTGCACACCAACATGGCATTGTCATACGGAAACGGGATCCCGTCACGGCCAAGGGGTTAACAGGGAGTCACCATTAGTCTGGTCGTATCCGGGACAGGCGCCGTCTGCCGTGCTCAGTCTAATGTGTGTGATTTTTACCTGTCTCTTGTGTTCACTCTATCCACTGCCAATTTATCATGTTAATCGATCCCATTTTGGATGTTGGGTTGAAAATGTTTATCACTGTTTATTGGTGTTAGTGGGTGGTGGTAGATCCATGATTTACAGAAATTGGGAGCCACTGGCGTGTGCACAAATGGAACGTACGTGGAATGGCGCGGGTATGATCAAAGTAATGATTTTGTTTGTGCTGTGAATGAATATGGTCCTATAGTGTTATGCCTGAAATAAAGTCATAAGAATTGTACATAATTGTATCATTATTTGAAGATTCGACTACCATACCACAAAATGTTGACCTATTCATAATATAAATACATTATTTTCCGACTTGCAAAAAACTGTCGACAAGAAGTTTACACGCTCACATACTCACAGGCGATCGCATCAATAGATACAAAACTTAGATCTGGGGACTTTGAAAGAGAATTAATTTAAAGAATTTATTTTTCTCTATTCTATTGTATATAACAATCTCCTGTACTGATGCGAGCGCCTATGCACATACTAACTTTCTCACGCGCTCTCACCCGATGTACTAATCATGCGCAGATAAAAGGGTCATAAAAATTGCATAATGTTGATAACTAGATGTTAGAAAAAAAGCCTATGAGACGGCTAACACGTGTCTTTCTCCGAAACGTTTAAGATAGTGGAGACTGATAAGTTATAACACAGACCCACCTGGCAGACCTAAGCTATAAAACAGCCGTGGAAAGTTGGCCGAGACCTCGTCACTCCCGGCGTCACCACCATGAAGCTCGCTGCCCTCCTGCTCGCCGTTGTCGTCTGCACGACCACCTCGGCTCCCGTGTCCGAAGTCAGTCAGGTACGGTATTTCATATAAACACATGATCAGGCTCAGGGTAATTTGTTTGATCTGTAATCTGAGTAGATTTTGGTATGGCCTTTGTTGAATTAAATTCACCTTTCGTGTGGGATGACTTGAGGTAACTGGTACTATTTAATAGTAATCAATGTTATTTCTCTTTTTCAACATGCATTTTGCATGTATGATCACCAGAATGTGAGGTTGGCGAACTGAGGAAGTCTGCTCAAGACGATGAAAGATATTTGGCTGTCAGACCCTGAACCTAGACATGTTATTAATATATGCTTTATTTTAGACGACGCTTTTATTGCATTTCTAGATGCAAAATGAGTTGGAGCGTCTCAGGCAAGAGGTATATGACATGAAATTAGAACAACAGCAAATCCGGGAAGCCATGACAGAGAAACGTATGTCTATTTCAGCCGTATGCTCGATATATGATATGAAAACAAAGTACATTTTTGCACCACGTTTTCTTTCTATGCTATAAGTTCGAAATGTATCACATTTCCAAAATTATTTAATTTTTCTTATAGGTTTTCAGCTCTGTAGAGCTGAAAAGCATTAATAAAACTTTTTTAAATTTGCTGTATTTAGAACTTATAGCATAGAAAAAAACATAGTACAAAGAATGAGACCATTATGCTATGCATAGACTTTACGAAAGTACTAAAATAAAACAAAGTTAATTTGAATTCAGATATAAAGTACAGCACATAAGAGTTGCTCCACTAACACCGTGATTAGATCGACAGTCTACGCATTTATTTTAGAATTCTCAATTGATTTAAATTTTAATATAGCAATCATATATTAGATCTCGTTTATTTCAAATCAAATTAAAATTGAAATATTCTACTTTATTTCCATTTCACAATCCAGGGGCTTCAGTGGCTTTTTTCGTTGTTCAGACGAACAATGTCGCTGTAACCGGTGGCGCCAACATCCCCTACAATGACGTGAAGCTTAATCTAGGAGGCGGCTGGGTGTCTGGACAGTGAGTATCAATATAATGTACTTACATTTAATTGCATTACGAGCATGTATATCTCTAGTGGAAAGACCATTTCATATGTAAGTGGGGCGTATGCGGTAGCCTCAGAAAATCTCGTTGGGGTTTACAAGCCATCAGGTTAAAAATAAGTATCAACATAAGTCAATACATTCACATGTTCTCTGTCCAGCAAAGCCTTACATGCTACGGTGTCGATATTGTGGTTGTTTGTATTTTGCAGAAGCCACTTCGTTGCACCACAGGCAGGAGTGTACGCCTTCTCGTTTGGAGCAGGAGCAGTAGACGAAACCTGCGTGGCTGGACTTTATTTGAATGATGGTCCATCCATAGTCCAAGCTCTGGGATCTAACACACAGAGTACTTGGCGCCAAGGTATGAACGTAATCCATGTGACCAGATACTTGCAGATGTTCTTTGAATTTCACAATTATATACATATACAGTTGGAGTGCTGTATAATTCTGTGATTGCGTAGGGAATTATCTGCAATTCGGATGTGTTTGCGAGGAAGATTAAAGTGTAAAGTGGCCTGGGATTGGGTCTCTGACTGAACTCCCAAGTCAAAGTGCCATTCTAAATCGCTAATTCTTCAGCTATGTCAATACGGTCGTAGGAGCTTGCTTGGCATGACAGTGAGAGTGGGGTAGCATGCGATGCCACATACTGGTCTGCCATTGGACTATTTACCAAAATCTCACCAAGTGAATGATATCTAGATATTATATAAGACTACGACTAAGATTAAGAAAGTGTTTATTTATGTCTCACACCACATTACATCTTAAAATATTAATAAAATTGTTGCACATAATCCAGTGGTCATAAGCTGACGCATTTAGAGACTATAACGTTTTTCATAATGAAACATATACATATATACTCATTAGACATTTATACATGTACAAGTACATGTTCAAACATTTTAAACATATAAAAAGGTTACTATTACAAACAAAAATATATTTACATTTAACATTAATAACAATATATTGTGATTAGCTAAAACACGGGTATCACTTATACTATGTATTAAGTGTAAAGCATTTGTCGCCGCCTTGACAGAATTTCATAGCAGGCTTTTGCACATTTTTTAACTGAGACCACGAAAGCTAGTCTCCCTATCGAGGTGGTGATTTGAATCAAATCTTATTGTGCACATTTAAAACAACATGTATTTTGCATTTACAGGTGCCAACTCGGCTGTGCTAGACCTTGCCGCTGGTGACCGCGTGGCAACCAGATGTGTCACGTCTGCTACTTTGTATGGAAACCAGAAGTGGCCAGCATTTTCTGGCTTCTTGGTCGCTTAAAGTATTGTAAAATACGCACAAAATAAAGTTACTCTTATGGATAAAGAGTATATTGCCATCATATTTCTTGCATTTCCAATGTTAACAACAAAATCGAATAAATACTATCATCACCATTCAATTCAGCACCCATATATCAAATGTACTCTCTGCAATAGACACGCTATATGTTTCTAGTCACAATGCGAACAGCAAACTATTACTTGCATATGATTTTGTCAACAAAACTGTTCCAAGATGGTTTAGTGGATAAAATACACAATGTGAAGATTTCTCAGATTACATCTGGTGAGAAATTAGTAAGATATCTTTTTATTAGTGTCCTTAAAATTATTGTGTGAAAAAGAACATTTCAAAGAGAAGAACTGTTGGGGAATGCATCAGTGCATACATTAGACACATAATTTAGATTTAGACTTTACCCGTTTAAACAAATCTAAATACTTTTCAATTCTCTTTTTTCTTTAAAAAAAATAATGTTTGATTTGAAAAGCTGCTGTTACTTAGATTGACGTTACCTTTTGAAATAGTACTTACTTGATATTTTGAGAGATTTTCATGAAAAATCAGTAAGATATCTTTGTTGATAAGTGTCCTTACATGTATGAACAAATATACTTTACTTTTCATTTCTCTTTTATTTGTTGTGTTTTAATATGTATGCTTTGGAAAGGTACTACAACCTAGATTTAGTGCTGTGGGTCATGCTAGTTTTGCAGGTTTGTTGTTTTGATTAATCACATAAATGTATTTAAAACAAAATATATGTTTTTATAACACATGAAAAAATTTCTTTTAAAACTGTTGTTTATCAAATTCCTTCATTTCAAAACATAAACTATATTCACATTGAGTTAAGTGGTATTTCATAAACTATATTCACATTGAGTTAAGTGGTATTTCATATTTAAATAGATAAATTACTAACTTATTACAATGACTATGCACCATCACGCTTGATTTAAATTCTTTTTTATTCATCCATTACATCTGTATGAAAAATGTGTAAACAAACACAAGTAAGAATATTATAAGTGATAGAATCAACATCTTCAAAAATTCATTCACATTATAATCAAATTAAATATTTTCGACCTTGAGATCATCCTCCGAACATAATGAAAAATGGATGAACATAAATTACAAAACAGTACTGTTTTCAATATCATGATACAAATATGAATCACAAAATATCAACACAAGGATTAAGAGTACAAGTAAAAATAGTCGTTGATGATGTTGGGCATTGACCCCTGTAATACATCTGTAAATACACATGAATCAATATAAATAAATAATACATCTACACTTACATACAAAAACACGTTCATCATTGTATATATAAAATAATGATATAATAAATGATAATATACTATATTCACCATTTCATACACAACAAAGACACAAGGCGCGTGCATAATAAAGGTAGACTTCTTTTGTAAATTTCAGTGACTTCAGCAACCATGTCAGGGCCGTAGCTACATATGAGGTAGGGGAGGCAACTGCCTCCTCTGTTTTGGGGAGTTTTTTCTCAAACCCTGAATGAAAATGAGAGTTAACATATTCGTTTTGTGTGCTCCAAAAATTATATATTTTTTTTAATTTTTTTTAATTTAAAAAACAAATATAATTCTGGTGAGCATGCAGCCATTAACGCTAGATCTATTGTAAACAAGCCAGATATTGTTATTGATGGTCTCAATTCTGGGCATATTAGTATATAAGTGTATTGTTATTGTGTATACAATGTGTCTAGTAAAATAGATTGTAATTAAAATGGCATGGAATCATTCATAACAAATGAGTATGGAGCCTGATCGATGTTATCAAGGCAGGAAGAAATGAATCGGCAGTCTGAACATCATGCATGAGGTGCTCGAACAGTAAACACCATACAGTAAAAAAAATCTAATAAAGTGGGGAGGTAAAAAGCCAATGATCACTTTTGTAGACATACACTACTTGTGCATAGCTAGTGCTATCTCCACGCTAAATCGAACCATTCAAAAAGCAATATAGTCCCGTAAATGGACTTCATCGGATCACGTCCGCATTTGGAACTACTCGGAATGTTTCGGAGCTCAACAGACATAACATGAGGGGTTTGGGCCTTATAAACATATGCTTAAACATATACACATTAATTATGATGGTTCAGTCTCAGTATTAGTGAGAAATATACTGATACTTAATAAGTTAATCACTTCATATGGTCCATAATTGACATTTTTGTACGACATTATTTCCCATTCATTATCTCACCTAACAATATATCAGGCAGCGAGTACGCACGTGCATGACAACTAACAGTGAAAAAAAAGGTTACACAATGATTGAGCCACGTACATGTATTTATTTTAACAAACCAAATCGCTTGTTTACACTATTAGAACAGTGGAATTGACTGATGAATGTCGATTTTATCGTCATGTACACAGCGAGTACATCTGCCTTGTAAAGGCTGGCATCACGTTTCATGTGGCGCAATAGAGGCTAGGCGTCCACTCGGGGCCACTAGGGGCATGACCAATAATTCCGGGGGCCTGTTATATAAACCTACTTTCCCATCGTTAATGGTATAAAACCACACGATAATAGTTCCTTTTCGCATTTCACGTGTTGCATAAATAGATCTAACTTTACGAGAGCGACACTGATCTTATTCACACAATGAACCATGTATGATTTGGCATGACATTTTCCCGTTTTTAAATCGTGAGGATGGGCCTTAAGCATTTTTTATTTCACTTAAAATAGTAATTGGCCTGCACAACTGTTCATGATGAGGAGTTATTTTACACTAGATTCGATCATACAACTGAGTGAAATGTCAAATACATAATGCACATGTAATAGAAGAAAAGGAAGATTTCCAGTTGGACAGCTTCCACTGTAATTTCACGACCGTACGAGCCAAAATGTACAGTGTGCACTTTCGTGGTGAACTTGCAACAACAATCTGATATAAACGTAATAAAATATATTGGTGAGTGATCCGATGCGTACTGCTTTGTCGATTTGCTTATGCAACGGGCATTGCAGATCGCATCATATACAATGTGCCAAGTGTCCTAAACAGGGTGCTTGATGAGTGCAATGTCTCAAATCACCTACCAACTAGTGTGCACTAGTGACGCAAATCGTGGATTCGAAAATTTCCATGGCGAGTGTCCGCAAATTAGAATCATCAAGTGACATAAATTGCGTGTTATTTGGTGTGTTTGGCTCACACCTAAATGACCAGACATTATTTGTTAATTATATAATTGTCACGTAAATCAAATTGGATACAAATATGAAAAGCATCTGTATTCATACTTGACAAACATACTCTTTTTCATTTTTAACATATGTAAAATTTGGCTTTCTTAATCAATAAGTCTGTTTTATTTCTGAGCCTCAGAGGCTAATTAATAGAAAGAAATATATATTGGGGTGGGGGTGCCCCAAATCCACTCTAGAACAGCTGCGCGGCTGCGGCAATTGTCTGCACCCTCGCCAAACTTCTTTGCCTCCTCTGTTTTGCAATCCTGGCCACGGCCCTGCATGTGTAAACTAATTAAGCTTTGGTATCCGTGAATTTTTCGTGCACATTGTAATATAGATTTTTCATAGATTTGATGGTTGATTCGAGTGTAAATGTTTGAAACAGTGCATTCTTGTGCTGTGTAATCTACGTGCGTTTGTGGTGAGGTGCGGTAAGAATTAATCATGTACATGTACATGTAGTAGGCTTTATCCCCCGAGTGGACAAACGTGCATGATGCCTATCACATACATGTAGTCGAGTTTAGGATATAAGTTGCAGGTCCGGGGGCGTTTGTCCGTAAGAGCCGATTTACGCATTATTTTTACGCGTGATTGCCACTAATGGCGAACATGCTACAACAGACAGGGCGCTGTTACATGTACATAAAGAACACACAACACCGATGGTGTTTTAACAATCTGGATCTGCAACAGTGACGGCACACGGGATACGTGCTTGACACAGCACCATCCTCGCGATCATTTCTGCGACCCCCTCATGAACAATATGAACATACTTGGCCATACAACATTTTGGCCGCATTTATTTTCGATCAATTGTAAAAGATGCTTTAGCGTCCGTGCTCGCCCGTTGCACAAAACAAATCGACAAAGCAGTACGCAGTGTCTATATATTACGTTTAGATCAGATTGCTGTCGCAAGTTCACCACAAACGTGCACGCTATTCATTCACCTTGGCTCGTAGTGCAACTGCAGTGGAACTTGCCTGTGTGGAAACGTCCCTTATCCCCCTATACATGTACATCGTGTATCAGACGGCTCACAATGGGGTGCGGGGGGAGGTGTCTTATGCCATATTTGGGAACTGGTGTGCCATTTTGACTTCAGAAACAACACCAATTAATAGAATAAGATTTGCAAAAGAATACCCAAAAATATACTAAAATTCATTAAAAGTATTTCCATAAATATACTAAATCCAAAGTTCATCCATAACGCACTTAATTCTCAGACTGATCATGCCATATCGTACAGACCCGTACAAGGTTTATCGTGTGAATATGATTGCGGTCATTCTCGTTAAATCATTCATGCAACACGACAAACAAGAAAAAATATTAATATCGTGTGCTTTTATACGATAACGAAAGGAAAATAGATTAATGGAACAGGTCCCAGAAGCACTGATAAGTAATCGACTATATTTGAGCCTGTTTTGCACCACCACCCAGCTCATGAATAATGTGCAATGAGCCAAACAGCAGGAGCCAATGGGAAGGCTCCATTGCCTCGACCGCCAAGTAAAGAGACATGGAGAGATAAAAAGACTACCTCTGAGACCAAATTGACCAGTTGTCTCTCATTGTGCCGGACTGCGTGGATTGACCGGAGCTCCATCGTGCCGGATGGCCTTGAAAGATAAAGAGCCTGATCATTGCCGGACGTGGATTGACCATTGTGACGGACTATGCAAATTGACCAGATCTTGTCGTGCCGGACTGTGCCGGACCAGTTGCGTGCCGGACTGCGCACGGATTGACCAGTTGTCTCTCATTGTGCCGGACCGGACTGTCTCGCCGGACTTGGATTGACCAGTTGTTGTCTCTCATTGTGCCGGACTGCGTGGATTGACCAGTTGTCTCTCATTGTGTGATACTCTACCTGGATAACCACACGGACCCACCAGTTACAAGTATGTGTGCGACCTTTTAGGGAAATGCTTTAGTAGAGCAACAAATTTTGACAGTGCCATTTTTGGTCCATTTTCAACATATTCTGCAATAGCTTTGCTAATGCTTGGTAGAAATCATTCGAACATGTGAAAGTGTTTGTGTATATGTGTGGAGACGGCTCAAGTCACATTTTACCATGCCAAATCCTTTTTCATTTTTGAAAAAAAAATGTGAAAACCAATTATAATGGATGGTTCGTGGGTGGGGTGGGGGAGGGTGTTCAGCTTTCATTTTGATACTATGGAATTGGCGATGCTAAATAGAATTCGTGTTAAAATAACTCAAATGGTTGTATACCTTGCAAAATACTGAAATGATTGTGTATTTTATGTAGATATATGGTTTTAGGTGAAATTCCCGTGAGTGGGGGATTCACCTGTGTATCACGTTGAATTCACGTCAATTGAGAGCCGTCCATTCAACCTGAGTACAGAGACATATGTATTATCTGTGGAAAGCACACTTTAATTGGCAACATGCCCAAAATCGAATCACTTCAGTGTCGCACCATACCAAATAGTTGTGTAAAGTTTGAATGAAATTGGTTCATTGGTAAAAGCTCTAGCTTGTCTGGATACTTACATAGTTAGTTAGTTAGTTAGTTAGTTAGTTAGTTAGTTAGTTAGTTAGTTAGTTAGTTAGTTAGTTAGTTAGTTAGTTAGTTAGTTAGTTAGTTACAAACGAACGAAACACAAGGCTTTTGTTTCAGCAGCTGAAGCGACGCAATTGAATATACAATTATTCAATTACAACAACGCCAATTAAATTTGATAAATCCTTTACAATTTGTTCTGCTACAGAAGGTCAATGGTAGCATACTAGTAGGGTAACACGCCAACGTGTCATTTATAATCAAGGTGATAAACTACTTTAATCTATATTGATTTCCTACACTGCATTTAGGGTCGATTATGCTTGTGATTGCGCCATTTGAGTTCATAGATGGTGTGGTGCTGATGAGCGTGGAAGTAACATTTGCTGAGCTGAGCAATATTTCCAGACTGTAGGTTAAGACGTTCACCATGGTGGGCCCACATGAGCTCCTCCTACGCCTCCTCCTCTTCTGCCTGCTCATCACCATCTCTCCTTGCGTGGCCCAACTCTGTTCCTGGGACAACTTCACGGAGACAGAGACCACTGTTAAAATGACAAACTGTGGGCTGGAAGAACTCCCACCCGCACCATCCAGGTTGACAGCTGTGACGAATCTCAACCTTAAAGGAAACCCGCTCACACGGTTCCCAGTAAGTAGTGCAGGGGGCAATAAACATTGGGGACATAAGCAATCAATAGGCACTCTATAATCACATATTAAACAAAGATTGTTGCAACATCCATGTGTTGCTACCTCTGAGAAAATGCATGTAACTGCTACTATTCAGTGCTTCCCTCAGATGCCTGGTTGATAATCCATGTGCTTCTCTACACTAAACACCTCACCCCATTCTACTATGCAATTCATATTTATCACTTGGTACACAACAAATTGATGTGACAACCTCACTTTTGGTTGCGTGAAAAGCTGTGATAACTGTCAAATAACCGTATTAAACATTTATCTTGATTTTATAATTCATTGTACATGAATTTTGTAAAACAATACATTATTGTTCATATTTGACAGAACATCACAGCACTGGCAGGATCTCTACAGGTCCTTGCAATGAAAGGAACTTTTATCAGCATCGACGATGACTTGATCACACCTCTGGCGAACCTGCAAATAATCAATATATGGAACGGCGAACTTGTAGCCTTCCCCAACCTTACCATGGCGGCTCGCTCCCTTATTAGATTGACATTTGGTAAACTATTCAGTTTTTTGTACAGTCAATTGTACAATTTCTTCAAATGGCATCAGTCTTATATATGAATCAATGTATAATAAAAGTTATTCTTATATTTTCCTGAATGAATGTAAGTGTTCAATAATGATTGCCGTGTAACGACACATTGAGATTATTACTCCAGAATGTTTGTTCATTACATTTTCAGTCGGTACAAGTCTAACAGTTATCCCACCAGAGATTGCCACTTCATTTACAAACCTCACAGTGTTTAATCTGGATTTCTGTGGGTTGAACCATTTTCCTGACCTTAGAAATTCTGGTGCAACGTTGACGTAAGTAACTAGATAATATATGATCTCAATAAAGGCATATGTAAGCATGTGCCATGAAACATATTTCATACTTAAACTGCCTTTCGACTAAGACTATGGTCCTTGAAAGGCATGGAAGTGGAGTAAAGCTAGAACGTTGTGCAACATCACAATTAGAGGATAGGCTGTAATACCCACGCTGAATCTTTTCTCATAATTATATGTATCTAGTGGAGAATTACCAGTGATCACTCAATCATAAGTCACCATCCAACAGAGTTGGGAGTTTCTCCTGCTGGTGGAACTTTATGCAGAAGAAATACCAATCTTCTGCCATTCGTTCCCAGCGGAAGAAATACCAAATTCAAAAGAATAGTGTTTGTACAGCAAATACCGTATATAATATACCCCATCTCACAATGCTAGGACATATGAGTTAAACAATACAAATGGTAAATTAAACATTTAACAAGTTTTTGTTTGTCTTATACGTGCATAATCTTTTCCAGAGTAGTATCATACCGCTGGTCAAAAATTGCCGTTGTCCCCGCGAACATCACACGTCACTACACTGTGCTTGAGGAGATTATGATGGACAAGAACAAATTGACAGAATTTCCGGACTTGACGGCATCAGGATCCACACTCAGGTATTGAAGGTCGAGTCTCATGTCGCAAGAGGTGACTGTATTAATATTTTGTTCTTGTATAATTGGATTGGATTACAAGTGATGAGTATTTATTGTTTTAGGTCTCCATCGTACACAACATATTTGTATTGCTCGTATTTTAAGAATGTGTTTCGTAACAGTTTTCTTCACGTATTGTTTGAATATTTCATACAGATTTATTTTTTTTATTGAATCTTAATACTTGACAAAATCAAATGGATGAAAGGTTCATGCAGTTATCAATCAAGAGGGCCTTGCTTCTCTAATACCGCTTGGGGTATCTGCTTATCTAAGCCTCTTTTTAGAAATGGTCGCTCGTCCATATGACCTACACATGTGTATAGCTTTTGCTGAACTGTTAACAAATTCATTGCAGGTCAGAGAGGGATTGTCGTTTTCATATTACTATTGACTGCCATTTTTCATATTTAATATCTAGATTTCCATATATGCAAACATTTGCTATCATACAAATATACATTTGCATACATGAGGCTATAAGAATGTGTAAAATTATTGACTATTATTGATATTACTGATACATTATTGTAGGAATTGACTCACTTCGTTCGGGTAAATCAGACGTCAGCATGCCCAATTTTGCGATTGACACGACAATCGAGTGGTCAATCACCATTCTATCATGACTAAAATCCATTTTATTTTAAAATAAATCATATTATAACATTCTCATTGCAAGTCAATTTTGCCAAAAAAGAGCGCGCGGAGACCACTACTACGGCGCTAGTCTAAACTTTTGCTCTCCGCTACACGGGACACGCCTTGCGACGTCAGCGGCTGCATTGATACTGTGAGGAGTTTAGACTAGCGCCGTAGTAGTGATCTCCGCGCGCTCTGGAGCGTTAATTACATAACAGTCAATCGTATAATCAGCGTGGGTTATTGGCGGTGATTTTTGCACGGAATGATAGAATGATATATTGTTGTTACTATTGGACTGCTACAGA
The DNA here is from genome assembly GCA_019095985.1 of Streblospio benedicti. Lineage (NCBI taxonomy): Eukaryota > Metazoa > Annelida > Polychaeta > Spionida > Spionidae > Streblospio > Streblospio benedicti. Next base: position 19,035,733 of record CM032660.1, on the reverse strand, counting down.
GTCAATATTGCAGGAAGATACAACTGCATAAAAACATAATCACGAACATCCCAGCCGAACTGACTAAACCGTTGGCTGCACTTGGCGATGTAAATCTGCAAGCCAATCGCCTTTCTAAGCTTCCAGACTTGACCACCTCGTCTGCAACTCTGAGGTAAGAGTTCTTCTAAATCCTGTTGAAGAATAATCAATATAATAGATTAAAACATCCCATTACATGCAATATACTTCGTAATACGAATACTGAATATCACTTTAGGTAGATATTGACTCTCAATGTCTTAAAAAATATTAATATCTTTGCCGTAATCTACTATAACCCCCATTTCACCTCTCATTAACATTGCGCCGATTGTGGCAGATTGCAATTTTCAACGAAAAATCTACCATTCGCCTGTACTCACCTGTACTCGTCCATACTCGTCCTGCTGGGGCTGTGTTCTCTGGCTGTTATATATGACTGAGAGTTAATTCAGTGCAAATCGGCCGTACCTGCCCCGGCAATCTAGTGTAATTTCAAATCTTTCACCAAACTTCAAAGATTAAATTAAATTGGGCCAAATGGGACGATAAGAGATTATCACATCGTCGGTTTTCAGGGCTTGATCACTCACCCCGGACACACTGCCTTTGCAAGTCCTTGTTCATATCAACCCGGGACCCAGTCATAGCTTTTATGTGGAAAAATAATTTTGGGTTAGACGTCAAGACAAAATCAATACCCGGATTCACCCTACTTAAAGCCACGACCCATTGGTTCTGACGCATTGGGAACTTACTGGGAACTTACGCCCAGCTGATAAAAATCGGTCGGATAGCCAGATCTTTTCTTCTACGCTAAGCATCTGCCGACTATGCCAACCTTGCGCAGACCTAACGTTCATTTTCCGCTCTACGTGCATGTGACGTCCGTGTGACGCTCGCTGCCAGTAGCCGGCAAAATATTTCTGGGAAGATTATTGATCGTCCATTCTTTTACGCTCCCAATACTTTGGGCTGCTCAAAACATCAAAAGCATAGACAGCATACGCCGTTAATCCGTTGACTTTTTACGTAGACCGTATGCCAAACATACGTCAGACTTACACCAAACATGCACGTAACGTGCGCTGGCTGCGTATTAGGAGTAGATGCTCGGCAGATGAAAACGTTGGCGTAAGCTTGGCGCACCTTGAGTGCACGATGGCGTACATTCAGCAGGCGTTCAACGTATTGTAGACGTATGTTCAGCGCACAGCAGACAGTGAACGCAAGGTCAGCGTGACCGGGTTACGCTGATCTTGCTTTCACTGTCTGCTTTTCTTCTGCCGGGTTTGTGCCCGCTGTGAGTTGACTATGCGCTGTGGGGAAAAATCATTTAATGCCAAAATGGCTTATCTATCAGCAGATGCTCGACGTATAATGTTTTTGCTTGGAAATCCCCAGAATTTATGAGTCGATCATACGCAGAAATTAGTGGGACGTGGCCTTTATGTACTAGATAATGCATGAAGTTGAGGTTGATATTAAAATCTAAGAACCTGCAGCCACTGTCTGACCCAGATGTCTCTGAACCGAGGCGCAGCTGAGGAGAGGGACATCTGGGTCAGATGGTGTCTGCAGGTTCTTAGATTTTAATATCAACCAAAACTGAATTGCATTATCTGACTTAATGCTTGGCTTACGTAATAATATTAATCCTTTGTGCCACTAACACCATTTCTATTACTGTTGCTAATATGCCATAAAGGTGTGAACACAAACACAACACCCACAGCAGGCATAGACCTGCATTCAAGGCCTTGTTTAAATCATGGATGCTGATGAAAATCTGTTTTAAAGGAAACAATGGTAAATGCTAGTAAACATGTAGAAAAAATATACCAATGGAGCAACATATATTTTAGACATTTATGGGGTCAGTGTCACATTTAACAAGTAGTTTCATTATATACCTATGTGTTTGGACTAATGCAGTGTTATTATTGGTTGATATTTGCACATTGTATTTGGTAAAGATTAAAGTTCTCATTGATGTTTAATTGTTATTGACTAGCTTCCATGATCTCCATCATAAATTTTAATTTACAGATACATGCAACAAACTTTAATCCATATGGTTCAAGTACTGCCTCTTCTTATTATCAGTTCATGATGAATATAGTGTGGTGCTTGTGTACATTATGACATTCATTTGCATAAACACACTCGTTTTAGTTAATATAAGTGGATTGGTATATAAAGAGCTTGAAAAGGAGTAGCCCTTGTAAGTCAGTGTCCTGCTTACACGTCCGTGGTTTGAAGGTAGTGTCTGAGCCTTCAGTTTATGTTCTGACTGCCTCTGTGCATGCATCAAAATATCAACCTGTATATTAAATTTATGTCAAAAATATAAACCTGAAGTCCTGTACATCAAATGTAGGTAAAAATATCAACCTGTACATCAAATGTAGGCCAAAACAATCTACGTCTCACACCCCGTCTGAGGTTAGTGTCAATTATAGCAAACCACAGCAGACAATGGAAAAACAACACCGCCATGCATAACATTGGATACAGAGATTAACATTGGGCGATTAAAGATCATCAATAATAACAACATTGAATATGCTTAATGACAAATATGATTTTAATTAGACATTATATTTGTGAAAATGACTGTTCAAAGCTGGCTGATAATGATCTAGTTTGGAATTCATGGTCAGGTATAAATCTGTACAACTTCAGTCGTTTGACTTTCTACTGCTCTTTTAGAGTTGCCAACTATGTAAAATTAGTGCAATTATCATACACTATTTGATGTACTGTAATAAAACTGGTGAGTTGTTTTGCTTTGGGTCTCCAATGCACGGGTTCATTGCAACATGATCACACCTCTGCACAGACTGTAAGAGTGCACCTCTATTGACACAGACTGAAACAGTACACCTCATTCTCTGTACCTCTGAAGCTTAGCCTGAGGCTGTCCAGCTGCCAATAGACTGGTTTAACCCTGTATAATGGCGACGTAAAACCATAAACTAGACATTTAAATCGAGTGTATTGACGAAATCTATTGTATCATCCTGACTGCCGCCATGGGAATAAGAATAAGAATAAGAATGAGTTTATTTTCACCTTAGATTTACATTAAATCTATCAGTACTACCAAAAATAAACCAACACAACAAGAATTAAACACACGCACGCACGCACGCACACACACACACACATATCCTTGGTGTATGGTCAAAATCCGACAATTAGAGTGCTCAACTCATAGGAGCTAAGTATATCATTTGAAAGAAAAACAAAACTACTCTTCTTATTGCATACAAATTTGTTTCATGACTTTTCTCAATCTTCAGTGCAAATGATTCTATTGCAAAGTATGGGACATATAATTATGGTGTGACAAAAATTGACTAGAATACGATGGTGCTTCATTTACAATTTCGGAGAGTGTTGATCTATGTATCCTGGTTGTGAACAGCATATGTGTATGGGGTTAAATGTACTACATTAAATGGGGGTACTTATTGATACAATTGAAACATATCTAGTTTAGTTTTACAGATTAGATTATTACATAATGCACTCAACAGTATTGGTAGTTAAGCAGTTTCAAGATGTAAGAAGTGGTATTGTGAATATCCAGTGTTACAGGGGGTGAGGACTTGGGTATTGCTTTTGTATTGCCTAGTAGGTATTTCTTTCTGTGCCGGCACTCGGTAGCTAATTCGTTTCTATTGTTCAATGATGACATTTTTGGGCGGCAGATGATGAAATATTTTTCTTTGATGCATAAGTTACATTTTTTGGAGTTGGGTGAATATGGTGTGCATTGGGATAGAATTTTCCATATCAGTGTGTATGTTGTGCTATTGTCTTTTAGATTCCAAATGTGTTGGCTGAGCTTGGTGGAGTTTCTTTTGCTGGTATTATTGAATGAAGCCTTGTGTTGGGTGAATCTGGTTTTAAATGTGTTTTCTGATAGTCCTACATATGTTTCCTCTTTTCCAGTGTTGGTGTTGGTGACTATTGCTTGGTAAACTATGTATTTAGTCAAGCATTGGTTGTTCAGTGGGCATTGGTTGGGGTTTCTGCAGTTGCAGTTGTTATTGTCATTGTTGTTCGTGATGTGTTTGGAAAGTATTGCTCTATTGTGTCCTGATAAGATTTGTTTCATGTTAGACATGCAACTGTAACTAATTTTTATTGTGTTTCTATTGAGGATGCTGTGTAGGGGGTTGTTTTGTGGGAAGTGTTTGTCTATTAGTTTTAGAAAGTGGTGTCCAATGTTGGTCTTTACATTTTTGCTATATGGTGGATTGTACCACGTTATATTTCGTTTTCTATTGTTCTTATTTCTGTTTTGATGTGGGGGGAGGGGGTTGTGTTTGAGTCTATAGTCATAGCCGCTATTGTTTAGTGCATTTTGGTATGGTGTTTTGCTGTGGTTGAAGATATTTTCACTGGATGATATGCCTGTAAGTCTTTTGTTAATGCTTTCTGGGATGTTTTTTTATTATGTTAGGGGGGTGGTTGCTGTCTTTGTGTACGTATGAAGGGTTGTTGTTTCTCTTTGATGTTTATGGTCATTTTAAAGGTGCCGTCATTCAGGTTAAGGGTGATGTCAAGAAAGTTGCAGGACTTGAAATTTGCATTGATTGTGATTTTAAGGTTATTGTCTTTAAAGATTTGGCAAACTGAGGGTTGGTTTTTTCGTTTTGTTTTTTGATATTCTCGGTTTCCTGGGGGCAACATTTACTAGCGACAACTGTGTGCATGACACTAAATAGAACCTCTGTATATTCAAATGCATGGATTGTTGAGCCATCTCGGAATTAAAACCATTTTATTCCTTAAGGCCGCGTCCCACTAGTTTTGACGTATGGTCGACGCATTAATTCTAGGGATTTCCAGGCAAAAAAAATCTATACGTCGAGCATCTGCTGATAGATACATGTAACCTCTTTTGGCATTAAATAATTCTTTTTCTTCAGCGCATAGTCAACTCACAGCCGGCGCAAACCCGGCGTAAGGAAAGCAGACAGTGAAAGCAAGGTCATCATAACCCCGACGCACAACCGACGCACGACAAAAAAGTCTGGGTGTGACGTGCGTCGGGTTACACTGACCTTGCGTTCACTGTCTGCTGTGCTTTGAACATACGTCTACAATACATTGAACGCCTGCCGAACGTATAGTACGCCATCGTACGCTCAAGGTGCGCCAAGCTTATGCCAACGTTTTTATCTGCCGAGCATCTGCTCCCAGTACGCGGCGCATGTTAGGCGCATGCTTGACGTATGTTTGGCGTACGGTCGACGTAAAAAATCAATGGATTATCATCGGCGTATGCCGTATAGCTTTCAAAGTTTTGAGCAGCCCAAAGTATTGGGAGCGTAAAAGAATGGATCAATCGATAATCTTCCTCGAAATATTTTGCCGGCTTAGGGCAGTGAGCGTCACACGAGCGTCACACGCACGTGCAGCGTAAAACGAACGTCAGGTCGACGTAGGGTCGGTAGATGCTTAGCGTAGGTGAAAAAATCTGGCTGTCCGACCGATTTTTATCAGCTGAACGTAAGTTCCCAGTGCACCGGAAGCAGTGGGACACGCCTTTTAATATCCATAAATAATGCTGCCTGAGTATATTGGTCAAATATATATATGCATGTAAATAAAATTTTAAGAGATGACAAGTGTGAAGGCATATTTTCTCACTATAATAGGCGTATGGAGGTGACAAGTGTTATGGTGTTTTCTCGCTATGATTAGGCATCTGGTGCCATCTTCATTCATTTTCATCTATCTATATATATAAAGGAAGAGGCGATTTTTTGCGTCACAAAAGGCTTTTTAACCACAAGACGTACACACTCCAAATTATGTATATACAATAAAGACAACTTGATGGTCGTTATAATGTCACATTTCAAACCAAATAAATTGGTTTTAATGATAAAAACAAGAAAAAGGATTAAAAAATATCTGTCATATGCAACAAACGGTAATAAAACGGTAATAATAACAGTTAAACTACAAACGTACGTACGTGCGTACCTACGCTAAACGTTTGTGTATACAACAATGTAAGCTAAACGTTTGTGTACGTCAGCAATGTAAATACAAATGTGTGAATATTTGAATGATGAGTTTATTTCATATAGAGATTAATTATGTACTATAAGTGTCGGCTAAAAAACATTAGGGGGCCTATCAAATTTTGCCTTTGAAAATTATTAGCTTAGGTGTGTGGTGTGCAATACAGTTTTTGCTGTTCTCCTTTTCTTTATCCAGTTTAAAGATGCCGAGAAAAAGGAAAGGCCCCATTGGCATTGGGTACAATCCGCCAAGGCAATAAAAAGGTCACACGTACAGTCACACAGGAGGGAGCTGGGGAGGGTGGCCCCGGGTAGGGTGGGTCGAGAGGACTTTGGAGAGAAGAGGTGGTGGGAGCGGAAGGAATGGTAGGGGAGGGTGGAACATTTCATCTGCCCCACACGTGTTTACCAGCTGGGAGGAGGGATATTAGAGGGATCAAGCATTGGCACATACATGTAGTGTGTACATGGCTGTGACATATGACAATGGGAGGACGGTGATGGGGGTGTATTTAATCTGTCACAGACCTGTATACTGACGGGAGCTGGTGTGAGGAATGTAGGACAGGGGGAAGGATGGGGAGGGGAGCATTTAATGTGTTCCAGATTTCATCTGTTTCGACCCGAGCAACGCCGGGTAGACAGCTAGTATATATATATATATAAAGGAAGAGGCGATTTTTTGCGTCACAAAAGGCTTTTTAACCACAAGACGTACACAATCCAAATTGTGTATGTACAATCAGGACAACTTGGTGGTCTTTATAATGTCACATTTAAAACCAAATAAATTGGTTTTAATGATAAAAACAAGAAAAAAGAATTTTTTAGATAGGTTGCTTACAGGGCCATGTTTGCTAAAGGTACGTAATACGTTAAACGTTTGTATATGTCAAACGTATCTTGCATGTCACACGTACAGTCATACGACGAGGGAGCTGGGAAAGGTGGTGATTGTGATGGAGGTGAATTTTATCTGCTCCGGACTTATTTTGAGGAGGGTTGTTGGCAGAAAGTGTGTGTGTGTCCATATGGCGGGTGTCAATGTTCAACTCGAGCAGCAGCAGAAAGGGGGTGATTGAGATGCACATTTAATGGTCTGCACGTGTTTACCAGGGGTAGGAGTAGCTGGAGGGAGGGATATGAGAGGGATCAAGCATTGCCACATACATGTAGTGTGTGTATGGCTGTCACATATGACTTTGGGAGGAAGGTGATGGAGGTGTATTTTATCTTTCCCAGACCTGTATAGTGACGGGAGCTGGTGTGAGGGATGTGGGACAGGGGAAAGAATGCGAAGGGAGGAGCATTTAATATGTTCCAGATCTCATCCGTTTCAACCAGAGCAGCAGCAGGAAGGGGGTGCATTAATTATGGACCTGTTTAGATTGGGATGGGGTAGAGAGGGTTGGGGAGAGAACAGGGGGTGGGGGTAGAAGGAAGGGTAGGGATGAGTGGGACATTTAATCTGCTCCACACGTGTTTACCATGGGTAGCAGTTGCTGGGGGAGGGATATTAGACTGATCAATCATTGCCATATTTAGTACATTTAGTGTGTAAATGGCTGTGACATATGACGATGCGAGGACAATGATGGGGGTGTATTTAATCTGTCACAGACCTGTATACTGACGGGAGCCGGTTCGAGGGATGTGGGACAGGAGGAAGGATGGGGAGGGAGGAGCATTTAATGTGTTCCGGATCTCATCTGTTTCAACCCGAGCAACGCCGGGTAAACAGCTAGTTATTAATAAATTAATTCTAAGCATGTAAATCAATTCCTTACAATAAAAAACATGTCAGAAGACATAAAATCACTTTTCTATCACAAATAATAAGAATGTTATGAGCTTTTTATGTGCCAGAATGAAGGCTATGGCGGCCATTTTGTTTTTCGCCCATAAAAAATCCTGCTCAAGGGTGCCAAAGTGGCACCCGCTTGATTCTTGCTCAGAACACCCAAGAGTACCATAATCAACAATAAAACATCATACATCCAACAAAACAAGCTTCAGCTGAAAATTCTTATTTGACAACTGGACTAACCCGCACACCAATATAGTTTTTCTATTAATTAGCCTCTGAGGCTCAGAAATAAAACACAGTTATTGACTAAGAGAGCAAAATTTTACATGTGTTAAAAATGAAAAAGAGTATGTTTGTCAAGTATGAATACAGATGCTTTTCATATTTGTATCCAGTTTGATTTACGTGACTATTATATAATTAACAAATAATGTCTGGTCATTTAGGTGTGAGCCAAACACACCAAATAACATGCAATTTATGTCACTTGGTGATTCTAATTTGCAGACACTCGGTGTCAAAATTAACGCCATGGAAATTTTCAAATCCACAATTTGCGTCACTAGCCGTCAGTGCACACTAGTTCATAGGTGATTTGAGACATTGCACTCATCAAGCACCCTGTTTAGGACACGTGGCACATTGTGTACGATGCGATCTGCGATGCCCGTTGCATAGACAAATCGACAAAGTAGTACGCATCGGCTCACTTAACTATATATTTTATTACGTTTACATCAGATTGCTGTTGCAAGTTCACCACGAACGTGCACACTGTACATTTTGGCTCGTACGGTCGTGCAATTACAGTGGATTCTGTCCAAGTGGAAATCTCCCTTTTCTCCTATTACATGTGCATTGTGTATTTGGCATTTCACTCAGTTGTATGATCAAATCTAGTGTAAAATAACTCCTTATCATGAACAGTTGTGCAGACCAAGTACTGTTTTAAGTGAAATAAGAAATTCTAAAGGCCTATCCTCATGATTTAGAAACGGGAAAATGTCATGCCAAATCATACATGGTTAATTGTGTGAATAAGATCAGTGTCGCTCTTGTAAAGTTAGATCTATTTATGCAATACAACAATGTGAAAAGGAACTAATATTGTGTGGTTTTATACCATTAACGATGGGAAAGTAGGTTTATATAACAGGCCCCCGGAATCATTGGTTGTGCCCCTAGTGGGCCCGAGTGGACGCCTAGCCTCTATTGCGCCACATGAAATGTGATGCCAGCCTTTACAAGACAGATGTACTTGCTGTGTACACAGCGATTAAATCCACATTCATCAGTCAATTCGATTGTCCTAATAGTGTAAACAAGAGATTTGGTTTGTTAAAATAAATTCATGTACGTGGCTCAATCATTGTGTAACCTTTTTTTCACTGTTAGATGCCATGCACGTGCGCACTCGCTGCCTGATATATTGTTAGGTGAGATAATGAATGGGAAAAAATGTCATACAAAAATGTCAATTATGGACCATGTGAGGTTATTAACTTATGAAGTATCAGTATATTTCTCACTAATAATGAGACTGAACCATCATATGTTTATAATTAAAACCCCTCATGTTATGTCTATATAAGCATATGTTTGGACGTGATCCTATGGGCATTTTGGAACTATATTTTTTTGAAAAAAAAAAAAGCGTGGAAATAAAACTAATAAAAAAAAGTATTTTTTTTGAGCATACAAAAGTGATCATTGAACTGCAAACACCTCCCCACTTTATTAGATTTTTTACTGTTGACATGTTTACTGTTCAATCAGCACCTCATGAAAATTATAAATAAATTGATTTTCAGACTGCTGTTTCGATTCTTCTGGACTGTCTTTATAACATCGTCAGGCTCCAAACTCAGTTGTGGATGTTCCCATGGAATTACAATCTATTTTACAAAACATTTGTACATTTCCGGGTACATTTCAATAAACCGGGATAGGAAACTGATTAATTATGAAGAAATGAAAATCTGCATATAGATAAAAATGTATATATTCAAATGGCTCAGAATTACTATTTTTATGTAAAATAAAAGTTTATATGACATGAAATTCACCTGTTCATGAGCATACAAAACCTCAGTTTCATTCAGGGTTTGAGAAAAAAAACTCCCCCAAAACAGAGGAGGCAGTTGCCTCCCCTGCCTCATATGTAGCTACGGCCCTGCCCTGGCTGTTAGTTTAATGAACAAGACAAAACCATTCTGCAGGACTGACGAGGCATTTTGGATAAGCATGCTTTGAGACGGATATTTTGTTACAGACATTTTGGATACATAGACCCTAAATTAATTGTAAAAGTGTTCTTGTGTAACTTGGATATCAGCCTTATTGCTTCATATTGTGTCATCCCCGAGATTGGATAGTTGGAAGCTCCAATCAACAGAAACAATATTATTTTAATGAACATTTTTATCTATATGCATTTCAAAATTACTTGTATAAGGTTTGTGAATAAAGTGTGTTAATGTGTAAAATATAGTTTGTTTTACGATCACGGCCAAACCCTCTTCTAATTCATTGACATCGTACCCCCGATCGTCACAATACCAACCCGTGGGCCCAGTCATAGCTTTTATGTGGAAAAATAATTTTGGGTTAGACGTCAAGACAAAATCAATACTCGGATTCACCCTACTTAAAGCCGCGTCCCACTGGTTAGACGCACTGGGAACTTACTGGGAACTTATGCCCAGCTGATAAAAATTGGGTCGGATGGCCAGATGTTTTTTCTTCTAGGCTAAACATCTGCCGACTATGCCAACCTTGCGCAGACCTAACGTTCATTTTCCGCTCTACGTGCATGTGACGTCCGTGTGACGCTCGCTGCCAGTATGCCGGAAGATTATTGATCGGTCCATTCTTTTACGCTCTCAATACTTTGGTCTGCTCAAAACATCGAAAGCGTAAACAGCATACGCCGATCGATAATCCAATGATTTTTTACGTCGACCGTATGCCAAACATACGTCAAACACACACCTAACATGCGCCACGTATTGGGAGCAGATGCTCGGTAGATGAAAACGTTGGCTTAAGCTTGGCGCACCTTGAGCGCACCATGGCGTATATTCAGCAGGCATTCAACGTATAGGACATGGAAGTTACCAGAACAGGAACTGCCGTTACAACCAGACTAAACTCAACTGGATTATGGAGCGAGCGATGATACAAGCTGTCCCAATGTTATGCTTATGGGAGAAATTGCGCAATACATTTTGAACGCACACAGCTCAATAAAACTTAAGACTTCAGCAATCTCACTTACATACATCACAGATAATATATTTTCCTTTCGTTCGATAGTAAAATTAACTATAAACTATCACATTTAGTATATTTAATTAAGTTGAAACAGTGAAATCTTTGCATGACCATAAAAAGTCTACTGACAATATCAGCAGGCGACGACAGGTAAAAACACCACACATATATACTGGGTCATATCTCTCTTATACATTGTCGTATTAATATATAATTTTAATGGAAATAATCTGCAGTAAGATGCGATTCCATTCATATATATATAAGTCTATGTAATTGTTTCAACTAAATAGTTTAATTTGACCATTAATCACATCCATCGTCACTTCTATCACCCAGCGTTCGGCGTTTGCTGTCGTATGTATTGCCTATTACTCGATTTTGTCCAAATCGAACTCGTTGCTATATATTTTATTATTTATTATGATGAAAATAAGAAACTAGACAGTCTTCAAAATGTGTACTGTTAATATGAAAACGTTCGGATGAAAATCATATAAGCTACTAAAGGATTATTGTTCTATGTCAACTCCGAATCGACTGACTAGACTCACGCCATTTTCTGGTGGGACGCACGACGTGTTGGTTAGCATGATCCAGTGATCGCTACATTCGTGTAAAGTACCAATTTAAATAACGTCTCGCTGAAGAACTTCCGAGCGCTATTGTAGACGTATGTTCAGCAGGTAGCAGGCAGGTCAGCGTGACTGGGTTACACTGACCTTGCTTTCACTGTCTGCTTTTCTTATGCCCGGTTTGTGCCGGCTGTGAGTTGACTATGCGCTGTGGGGAAAAATCATTTAATGCCAAAAGGGCTTATCTATCAGCAGATGCTCGACGTATAAGTTTTTTTGCCTGGAAATCCCTATAATTTATGCGTCGATCTTACGCAGAAATTTGTGGTACGTGGCCTTTATGTACTAGATAATGCATGAAGTTGAGGTTGATATTAAAATCTAAGAACCTGCAGAGACTGTCTGACCCAGATATCTCCAAACCGAGGCGCAGCCTAGGTGAGAGACATATGATTTTAATTAGACATTATATTTGTGAAAATGACTGTTCAAAGCTGGCTGATAATGATCTAGTTTGAAATTCATGGTCAGGTATAAATCTGTACAACTTCAGTCGTTTGCCTTTCTAATACTGTTTTAGATTTGCCAATTATGTACAATTAGTGCAATTATCATACACTATTTGATGTACTGTAATAAAACTAGTGAGCTTTGCTTTGGGTCTCCAATGCACGGGTTCATTGCAACATGATCACACCTCTGCACAGACTGTAAGAGTGCACCTCTATTGACACAGACTGAAACAGTGCACCTCATTCTCTGTACATGTACATCTGAAGTCTAGCCTGGGGCTATCCAACAGTCAATAGACTCGTTTGAACCTGTATAATGGCGCCATAACACCATAAACTAGACATTTATGTTGAGTGCATCAATGAAATCTATTGTATCATCCTGACTGCCGCCATGGGTGAGTGGATAGATAGGGCAATGGCATCGGTGACTAGAAGTCACAAGCTCTTGTCCCCGCTGGGTTGGTTAAGAACAATATTTTGAGGTCTGCTGACACATATTCAGCAACCTTCAGCAAGATACAAAGACTTTTAAGAATCACCATGAACATCTTCGTCTTCACATGTTGACCTCATTGAATACAATGAGAGACGATTGAAGTCGAGAATTGGGCCAACATTAGGTGTGCTGAATTTTTGTGTATGATGTATAGGCGTAGCTAAATTTGGACGATTCTACATGAGAAGAGGGGATAAGGCATGATTGAGGGACAAGTGAAGACCATCAGAAGCAATTCACTTACAATGGGGCGATGGCACAAAATGATATACAATTGAATCCGCCGAATGAGGGATGGATCTCCTCCGAATGTATTATCAGATGAACAGTCTTTATCCCTACTCACCTCTACTTGCCTCAAACTCGCATCAAACCTACATGCGAAAGTGGCTCGGTCTGAGGCGAGTGTGAGCCAGTGCCAGCCCTGCTCCCAATGGAAAGTAGGTCAGTTCTCAGGCGTACCAATCATACACACTAGAATCGCCCATAATTTGCAGTAATCTGCCGTGCTGGCCAGGTAGTGAAATGGGAGTATTAATTACAGATGCTCAATCTACGTTTGCATAATACTTTTTATATAGCTCATTGGGATTTTCGGTATAGCCGTAACTCCACTATTTAGCTATTATCTTACTCGTTATTTCCAAATATATTTATAGGATACTGGAGGTCGGCGGCAACCAGATTTCTGCCCTGCCGTCCCGCCTGCTCCGTCCTCTGGTCAACCTGGAGACACTGGATGTCAACAGCAACCCGATAAAGACATTCCCGCATCTGCCTGGTGGGTACATCAACATTGCATTAGCAACACATATTATTTAAGAACAACAAAAATGATAAACTAAATAGTTATACAATCAATAGATACGTTTACATCAGTCAATTTAATCTATGTGATATTTCAATACTATTTACTTAGTTTAGTCAGTTATCGCTTTAGTTTATCTACAGGATTTATTATATGCGTCTATGTATTGCAGGGTTGACTAAATTGACGTTCGTTGGCGTGGCTAACACACACATAACCCAGCTGCCACCACTGTGGCCACAGGTATGTCAGGATTCTTCGCATGCCACTCAATAAACATACTAGTTGTATGACTTCTTCAGTCATTATCAGATTGTCTTTTTTGTTATTGCATATCAGACTGCACGACTTTCCATGATTATAATGGTCATGAGTCCTGCCAGGCACACTTGAAATAGTCAAACATGATAATGTTGTCAGCTATTTTACAATAGTAGAAGGAACATATATAGTTAAGAGAACATGATATATATTATATATATATATATATATATAAATATATATATATATATATATATATATATATATAACTATATATATATGTCTTCAATATATCCATATATATATATATATATATATATATATATATATATATATATATATATATATATATATATATGAAGGGAGCTCATGACTAGGTTGTATAATTTTGTCGTTCATTTTCATGTTGTGAAAGAAGCATGATGACTATATTTCTAGATTATGTATGAATATTTATCAATCTACATCTTTGAATGAAAGGTACAATTATTTGTCCAACTAGAGGTACAAAATATCAAACACCGTAAACTACAACTATTTCAATACGACAACACTATTCTCTGTCAATATTATTTTCTATTTGCCTGTGATTTCAGAATCCCTCTTCCATGGCATTGACACTTGAAGATTCCACACTGGATTTGTGTAGCTGCAGGAATCTCTGGATCAAAGAGGTAGGATTTCCACTTATTATGATAATTTATTATGCCAAAAAGTATGTCTTTAGTGGATTGATACTTAAGATAAAATTCATAAGCCTAAACCTTTTCTCTTCCATCGCTCATAATACCAAGTATATTTCTGCTGTGACAGAGAAATGGGTGAAGACATATTTTTCAAAGGCTGACAATCACAACGGTTCAAGATGGGGTGTGTGTACATGTACTTCTACATCCGGCACTACCCACAACCACGCATACTGGCTCTATCTACCCATGTTACATCATAACATATGTGTACTTGTCGTCTGTGTGGATTCACACCAATACTGGTGGCGAGTAGACTTACTCCACCAGACTCACACGAATGTGTTATTTCAGACACAGGCCACGTACAACTCTCTCACCTTCACTGACCAGATGTGTTGCTCGGGACAGTCGTGGTCTTCCTACTCCATTGATGGTCTGAGAGCTGACTGTACTGATGACATCCAGCAAAGTAAATGAAGATTATTTCGTGTGAAAGGGAAAACACATTAAAAATATAATTTAGACATATTTTCAATAATACTTGATTTGCTACATATATAAGTAAGCTAGATTAAAAGACCATTTTAATATGTTTGATTACAATATTACTAGAACTAAATGATATCCAATAGGTGTCACAGACAGACAAACAAACAAGAACAGTGCAAAACAGTGTCACACATGGATTTTTTTCTCACCTCCTTTGATCCTTTCAGAGAGAGTAACTTCTACGCTAACTGACAAGGCGAGTCTCTACCCCAGCCAGGCCCTACTATCCTGCTCCACAGCTACCTGCCTGGCGGCGACCGTCCCACGTGCACCATCACCTGCCTCCAGACAGCCAGCTGTGTGGGCTTCTGGCTCGGCCCGGCCGGCTGTGTCATCAGTGCACCCACAGCCGGCGACCCCGTCACAGTGCCGGGGGTGGGGGAGCCAGTGTGGACTTTTTATGGTATTAATATGATTTAATTTTCTTGGGAGCAGCAAGTTTGAATTCAGTCAATGCAAACCTCGCACAAAATGAGTATCATATCTATGTGAATTATTTTGACTTTTTCATAATTTTCCAAATTAGATTCAAATTGTTTATAATTGTTTAATATAAGTAACTGTGTTGAGTGCTGGCTGCAAAATATTATTTACACAAGACGTGCCTGATATTGATAAATAAATCAATTTACAATATTCATGCATAACACACCACTTGAAATAATCAAATGTTAAAGTAACAATATTTCTACTAATATTGCTATTTACTGTATAACACGAAGTACTAATAAAGCATTGTTTTGGAAGGATATTCCTAGCATCAAAAGCGATATATTATGAATTGTGTGTATAATTTCTTTATATACATCAAAGTTGTATGCTAAAATATCACTTTTTAGATGAATCATTTGATAATTTTATCATGTAAATATATTATCTTTCTTTCTTGTAAACTATGGATAATGGACATATATAGTCAAATTTTAATCAATACAATATGTTTTATCAAAACTTAATACAACGTAATCGTATAAAGCTGAAGTTTAAATACATAGTTGTTAGAAATGTATAGCAAAATTTATCATTATGAATATCATTGACTTTAAAATAACAGTACAATAATAAGTAAAATGATGAAATCAATCATGATTGAGTATTATGAATGTTACCTACATGTAAATATCGTTATGGAAGTTAACTAGTTATTATGGTGCATTTCCGTGCTATTTCTGACCTCGAAAATACCAGCTTCCCATGTGGGAAATTCACGCGAACGCACGTTCCCAGTCGTACATACCAGTTGGAAACTTTTGAGTTTTTTTTAGCACCAAGCTTCAGACTGGGAAATACCATGATTTCCGACTGGGAATGTCCGTTCTCGTGAATTTCCCACATGGGAAGCTTGTATGTACGACTTATCTTTACAGGTCGGAAGAACACGCGAATACACCATAAGTGGTATATTTGTTGTGAAATATAGTATTTGTCTATTTAGCTTTATAGTAAGTATCAAATGAAAAGTGTCAATACAGATTTACTGATTTGTAATAGGAACTACTTTTACAAAGGAGTATTTCCAGTCACAAGACTGTACATAAACTTAGATGATATCTGTGTGATGTTAGCTCACATTACAGAATGTATTTGTGAATTGTGATGCCTTAATCTCATGTACTGTAAAACTAGAAATGTTTGCGTACGATTTAATTGGCGAATTTCGTAGGTAGGTGCAACAACGCAAACTTAAATAGTCAGCAAACATTTATAGTCTCATGTGCAGTATGGACCAAAATCAAAATTAAATAGTCACAAAATAATTTATAGATGAAAATTGCAAAATTTTAATAGCCACGAAATATTCTAGTTTTACAGTGTTTTCTTATATACTCAAATTGCTGGGTACTCAACTGTTCAAATATGTCATCATACTCTTGTTCCATTGTTACTGGATGTTATTGAATGAAATAACTCATACCATTCAATTGATTTCAATTTATCAAAAACTAATTTTTGTGCCGTCTTGGTACCATATTTGTAATGCTGTATTTTTGTTGTTGAAATTCTATGATATATAATGTATGTAATGTACTGTATAATAACCTATTAATCTCTGGCACAATTCTCTGATTGTAAAATATTCAATTTCATACTAAATACACTATGATCCATATATATGTCCTATCGTAGTAAAGACTTTATCTAACCTATTGTGAATGGTTGTTATAGTGTATTTTTCAAGGTCTTAGAGAGAATGGTTCAGAAGCTTATGTTTACTTTCAGTAGCAAGAAACATTTTTTTAGAAAACTTGTCCAATAGTACGTACACCAGGCTCATTCAATTGAATGATAAGTTATGTTGGCAATGAAATGATGAAGCTGCAGCAAAATTCTAAATCATCATCACACTTTTTAACACATTATTTTGTGCTGATTGACAAATTGTGTAAATTTCATATTATATATATATATTGATGAATATTCAAGAATACGCGTATCTCATATTGCTGAATTTTATTATTATTTAACTGCCCATTGGCATAAATTTGAAATGATATTGTATATAATGACATGCAAGGTATTATCAATTAAATATTGGATAAGAAGTTGTGTTCTACTTTTCCTTACAACCATATTTTTTTATCAATTAACATCGCTTTGCAAGAACAATTATAATTAAACTTAAGCTGCTTCCTTAACATAATTACATAAACACTGTGATATAATTAAATTCTATGAATAAGTGTACTGGAAAACTAGAAATGTTTGTGCACAATTTAATTTGCGGATTTCGTGGGTAGGTGCAAAAACGCAAACTTAAATAGTATGTCCATGATGGACCA
Organism: Streblospio benedicti; assembly: GCA_019095985.1. Lineage (NCBI taxonomy): Eukaryota > Metazoa > Annelida > Polychaeta > Spionida > Spionidae > Streblospio > Streblospio benedicti. Next base: position 19,017,912 of record CM032660.1, on the reverse strand, counting down.
AAATCGCAATAATTAAATAGTCACAAAATAATTTATAGATGAAAATCGCAAAATTTAATTGCCACAAAATATTCTAGTTTTACAGTATATTTATTTTTCCCAGGTTTGCTTGAGAATTCAAATCTACTCTCACTGTTATGGCAAGCACGTGCCTACCACTGTATTGACTTAGCTGACGACATAGCTTCCATATTGACCATATCAAGTGGCCCTAACAAGACTTGAACTCAAGACCCCAAGGATGTAAAGAAAAAAGGTTACGTTTCACACACTAGTCGTTGGTTCGAATCCCACCGAAGGATGGAAATTTTTGTTAATGTCTAATTTTTCAGCCGTTTAAGGGTTTGTGATTCTATGAACAACTGTACATTTATTTTTCCCAAATTTGCTTGTGAATTGTGGACAAAAGAACTTGAGAGGGTAAATAAATATTTGTCTAGTCAACGTTGTAACAGTTTTTTAGGGTTGATCTTAAGTGGTATTTTTTTTAAATCCGTCCCTGATTTTATTTTATTTGCTTTATTACATTGAAAAGCAGGAAACAAGATGGGGAAGAAGCCATCTATTCATCTTTTACCGGTCCGCATTTCATTGGAGCTTTAACAGACTCGACCACATGATAAAATGAGTTGTTATACTACGGAATCATTCTTGGTTTCGTTTTTGTGGTGGGGGCGGGACATTTGAACTACTGAGCATTCGCACAGAGACAGAAGCGTCACGTGTAAAAATTTTCCCCATCAAAATAAGTAAGTTATTTCTATTTTAGAGCAAGCATTCGTGATAGATTGGTTGAATAACATTACTAATGGATTATACATTGCTGTATTTGAGGTCGACGTTTAACAAATGCGATGTTCAATCGACTTGTCACCCAAAGCCTGCACTACTTAGCGATAATCAAAGCGGATCTACACACGGGATGGAACTTTCTTTCACAATATAAACCGTATGTAATGACATACGCCCAGGAATGTTACGTTCAATGAAATTACCTTGTCAAAATAAAGTCAGCTTTGTTGATGGAATAAGAAATTCAGTTCGGGTAAAGGCCCAAGGGCGCATATCCATGTGCGATGTTAAGCCCGGGGGCTTTTATACGTGCATAGATGGTACATTTGTAGTACAGCATATTCTCACCCCCAGAGTACGGCGGTTGAGCATCCTGGGTGTTCACAAATCTTAACATCAAAAAGTAAAGGCCTAATGGGGACATCTTACTGATAATGGACACCGTTTTTCTGCTCTGACTGGTGTTCGTAATAACAAGGTTTTACTGTACTGTAAGCTTAACACCTGGAGACCTGAAATCCATTCATGTTTACATCTGTATAAATGACTGGTCAGTATTATAATGGTTTAGTTTGTCATTCTGCTTGTCTTGTTCATACTTTCATATTTTGTTAATTCAAATTATCTGAGTAATGGTACATGTACATTGAGCCTACACAATGAATAGATACAGGTGAGTGGCAAGGATGATGCCAATGACCTGGTTTGAATTTAAAGTCACTCATAGATGAAATGTGACTGTAAATAAGCACATTTACATCTATTTTACCCTGGTCACCAATATCACCTTGAATGAGGAGATTTGCAAAAATTCACCATGTAGTAAAAAAAAATCTTTGTTCATTGTAAATTAGAAAAACAACTTTCATATTTTTTTCAGTGTGTTTATTTATATGTATTTTTTCTTCTTTCTTTAAAAATGTTCTACAAAAAAGTTATACAAATTTTCCTGCAAACACCAAATATACAAAATGTAAAAAACAAAAGCAAATGTACGAAAAAGATTATCTAAGTAACATAAACCTAAGAGAAATACTGTATTTTTTCTTCTTTTTTTAAAAATGTTCTACAAGAAAGTTCTACAATTTTTTCATGCAAACACCAAATATACAAAATGTAAAAAACAAAAAGCAATAGACAAATGTACGAAAGAGCTTATCTAAGTAAGGCACCATAAAAATAATAAACCGTTTCTCGTCCCCTCCCTCCTGTGTATAGTGCAGCCTCCTGAACATTTTTATTGCCTCACCAGTGATAAAAAATAAACGGCCCTCCCGCCTGGCTGCAAACAAAATGGCCCGTCTGAGGCCTGTTATTTGTTTGCTATGCACACTAGATATTATACTTCATTCATTATACTTGTTGTGTTATAAGTGATGTTTTATGATTTAGATAATAGAAAGGCATTGTTCACATACAATTGTAACACAAGTAGTTCATTCGTGGCCCAATATTCAACTTGAAAAATGAAAGATTTTGCGCGTAAGAAAAATAAAAAATAAAAAGTGAACCCCTCCTCAATTTCTTTTTATAATATAAGAACGGAAAAATCAGCAAAATAAAAAATAAAGATTAAAATTGACCTCTCTCCTATGTGTAGGAAAATAGGCAGGGCGGGAAACATTTTATTAATTTTATGGAGCCTAACATAAATCTAAGACAAATACAGTTTGAAATATACACAATGCTATACAGTTTGTGGAGGATCATAGCTGTCTCTTAATGGAGACTCGAGACTGTGAAAAATGGTACAGGCGGTCACTTCCTCAACTGACCAGTCCACTTCATACACAATCAACGAGATCCAACTTGCAATCTTCCCTACCCCTCCTCTCATAATTTCTGAACCGTCGCTAAAATACACTAAAACAGCTAACGAACAATGATGTTGAGTTATACATACTTCATATTACATTCACCATTCACAACTACAATACTCTAAAACTATTAACAAAAGATTATGTCGAGTAATAACAGCTCACTTCTTGGCATGCACAGTCATATGGTGGTTTTTCAAGCTGCTTCCTTGTGTAAATGATTTGTGACAAATATGGCAGTAAAATGGCTTCTCACCAGTGTGTGTGCGCTTGTGCATCTTCAGAGTAGAACTGCGAGCAAAACATTTCTCACACTGATCACACTTGTATGGTTTCTCTTCTGTGTGAATGCGCATATGTCTAACAACAGAAGACCTTTCAG
>CM032660.1:18993468-19005945 GCA_019095985.1 Streblospio benedicti | reverse complement strand
TTTTAAAAATTTTTGGCAGCCAATCGTTTTTTAATTTTTCCAGACTTAACCAATCATCGAACTCTGCAAGAGTTTTTCTTTTTTTAAAAAAAAACCCCCTTCTTAAAGAATAAATTCATTTATAATAAATTTTGTAAAAAAATATCAATACGATTTCCCTATTTTCCCCTTTAAAATTTTCAAGTTTGGGAAAAATTTATCAAATTTTTCGGCCTTTATTTTTCCCCCCCCCAAAATTTCCCCGGGTAATTTAAAAAATCCTTTACCCCCCTTCAAAAAAAATTTAAATGGCCTAATTTTGAAATTTTGGGAGATAAAATTTCATTTTTGGTTTTTAGGTTTTGAACCACCCCGACAAACACTGCCTTGAAGTCCTTTTCATATAACCCGGGGCCCCATACGCTTTTAGGGAAAAAAATTTTTTTGGTTTAACTTTGCAAAGACTCAATAATGGTTTAAAACCCATTTCCCGCTTTTAATTTAAGCAAAAATTAAAACCCTCACGATCTGTAGTAATTAATGCAATTGGGTTTTGGGCATTTTAAAGCCGGCTGTGAGTTGACTATGCGCTGGGGAAAAACATTTAATGCCAAAAGGGCTTATCTATCAGCAGATGCTCGACGTATAAATTTTTTGCCTGGAAATCCCTAGAATTTGTGCGCTGATCATGTGCAGAAATTAGTGGGACGCGGCCTTTTGAATGCCGTTTGGCATTTGAATTCCCCACTGAACATTTTGGCAGTGGGCCTTCTGATTGGTTGGATATTGAGGACATTGAGGACAACTTCCACAGAATTGAATATGGTTGTATACAACCACGAGATATGGCGAGATTATCAATCCATTATTAATTGCAGTCCCATTACACCAAACAAGTTTTGTTACACAATGACTCCACAAAAAAGTATGCTATTACATCACAATATTATTCTAAAGTATTACAATATTACAGTATATGTACAAAGAGCTTAACATTCCACACAGAGATTAACATTGGGTGATTAAAGATCATCAATAATAACAACATGCAATATGCTTAAGGAAAAGTATGATTTTTAAAAAATTTACTAATAATTCTTTTGTCCGTCATTAAAGTACTCCACTTATCATTCAAATCTAAATTATTAAAGTCTGTTACAAATTTATAAACATGGTTGAGAAAATCACCACGGAGGTTATTGTACAACTGACATTCGAAAATAAAATGAAATTCATTCTCTATGTTATTACCTTTACAGAGTTTGCAAATTCTTTCACTTTCTTTACGTCTTTCAAACCTCCCAGTCTCAATACGAATAGGTAATGTGCTTGATCTTAATTTTGCAATAAATAATGCGTTGGAAATGCACACACCTATATACGTATTTTTTAAACAACGTGACCCACAATGTACCCAATATCTGAGAAAATGTGACATAAATGTAAATGTGGTGGTTGTTAGTCATGATTCTAGTGCTCTCACGACTTTACCAATATCTGACAAAAATGTGACATAATATACCAATATTAGCCAAAAATGGACCATAATATGCCAATATCTGACAAAAATGTGACATGAATATACTAAAAATGTGAAAGAGACATAAAAAAATATACCATAAATGTGAGAAAAGACGCCTAGTTTCGGGGCACGTCCGTACTCAGCGCGATAATGTGAGGAACCTCCCCCCCCCCCTCCAGGAGCGGAACACCATAGTAACACTGCTCATCTTGGGGTTATGTCATTATGTCATCACGTCACACAATGAAGAATATGACTGATGACTTGGGACACATTTGTATAAGTGCTTTCAAATCCAGTTGTATAGCTTCAATATTACTCATACATCCAACATTAAGTTTAGGCCGACTGTGCGGTCAAATTACTACTGATCCATATAGATCTCATAATTTCCACCATTTATGAAAGGTACACTGCATACAAATAACATCTTCTTGAAGTATACAGTGAATCTTAAAATCTATTTACTCCTTAGGATTTTGCATCTTCACACTAACGCTATAACCAACGCACCCATCCGCCTGACAGCGTGTTTCACTGCTCTGCATATCTCTCAAGCAACTTGCTCACTCAGATACCTGATTTCACCAATTCGGCAGTTAATGATCATATGTGACATACACGTCATCTAGTTTAGGGTTGGTTGTTTTGCTTGAAAATCCATTGACATACTCTTGCTATCCCATTTAGGATTGTCGGTATAGCCTTAGCTCCTCTATTTAGCTATTATCTTACTCATTTATTTTCAAATATCTTTATAGTGAACTGAAGATCAGCGACAACCAGATTTCTGCCCTGCCGTCCCACCTGCTCCGTCCTCTGGTCAACCTGGTGATACTGGATGTCAACAACAACCCGGTAAAGACACTCCCGCATCTGCCTGGTGGGTACATCTACATTGCATTAGCAACGCATATTATTTAAGAACAACAAACATGATAAACTAAATAGTTATACATTCAATAGATATGTTTACAACAGCCAATTCAATCTATGTGATATTTCAATACTGTTTATTTAGTTTGGTCAGTTATCGCTTAAGTTTGTCTCCAGGATTTATTATATGCGTCTATGTACATAGTTTGTATTGCAGGATTGACTAAATTGACGTTCGTTGGCGTGGCTAACACACACATAATTCAGCTGCCACCACTGTGGTCACAGGTATGTCGGAATTCTTCTCACGCCCCTCAATATACATACTAGTTGTACGACTTGTGATTATCAGATTGTCTTTTTTGTTACTGCATATCAGACTGCACGACTTTCCATGATTTTAATGGTCATGAGTCCTGCCAGGCACACTTGAAATAGTCAAACATGATAATGGCGTCACCTATTTTTCAATAGTAGAAGGAACATGTGTGCTTGAGAGAGGGAAGAACTATATATATATGAGGGGAGCTCACAAATCTAGGCATGATATTTTTATCCAACCATGTGGGTCATAGGTTGTAGAATTTTGTCGTTCATTTTCATATTGTGAAAGAAGCATGATGAATATATTTCTTGATTATGTATGAACATAAACAAATCTACATGCTTGATTGAAATGTACAATTACTTGTCCAGCTTGAGGTACAAAATATCAAACACCTTAAACTACAACTATTTCAATACAACAGCACTATTCTGTCAATAATATGTATATATTAAGCATATGCTTAAGACCCAAACCCCTCGTGTTATGTCTGGTTCATGTGCAGAAAATTTAAGACATATCCTACAAGACAATGTCCCACAAAAACATCAAAAAACAAAACAAAACAAACAAACAAACTGTCAGAATGGGTAGTGGGCTACTGTGTTAGAACAGTGATGGGTAATGTACTAATATCAGGCGACGGCGCAGGAGTGTCAAGACAGTGTGGATGCTGTAGACCTGAGCTATGCAAGATGAATAGTGGGTGAGGATCGGGGTATGGACGGTGTTTATTTCAGAACACGGCATGAAACTTGAGCCCATTATCAATTTTTCGTCCCCATGGGTATAAACTAGTCTTGCATGCAATTGCCTAACAACTCAAACCAGTAAATATATAAGCATAGTAACCACTGTTACACATATAATTAACCCTCATCATTGCATGAAAACCTTAAACAGCTTTGTACATCATAAATCTAAATTATCCACACTTCATCACGGGTTTCATACAGTGATATTGCTGTCAAAAAGGAGGTCACTATGCAGGTACGGGATAAAAAAATTAGGCGAATGACGTACTTCCATAGTAAAGGAAATAGCTATGAATGAGAAGTCTTTCATTATACTATGATCAATATGTAGGCCGTTTCATTGTATGTATATCCAGTTGTACAGACTAAATATTATGTATACATATATAATTTAATCTGAGTGTCTAATCTTCCCGTTATTATCCACAATTGAGTACAGTAGGTGCAGTAACCACGTTTATCAACATACGTGTGACTTAGTGATAGGCAAACGTGTGTAGTTATCTGAACGTGATGTACGTCATTCGTTCAAAACCACGGGGCTGAATTCTGAGTTGATTTCATAGCCTACAGACCTCGTGTGTATAGTCTTAACCAACCCAATCGGGGCTTGGGTATTATTTTCTATCTGCCTGTACTGTGATTTCAGAATCCTTCTTCCATGGCATTGACACTTGAAGATTCCACACTGGATTTGTGTAGCTGCAGGAATCTCTGGATCAAAGAGGTAGGATCTCTCCACTTATCATAATAATTTAATATGTATATATAAGCATATGCTTAAGACCCAAACCCCTCGTGTTATGTCTGGTTAGTGTGCAGAAAATTAAAGACATATCCTATAAGACAATGTCACAAAAAATGTCAGAATGGGTAGTGGGCTACTGTGTTAGAACAGTGGTGGGTAATAATCTCAGGCGACGGTGGGGGAGTGTCAATACAGTGTGGATGCTGTAGACCTGAGCTATACAACATGAAACGTGGGTGAGGGTCGGGGTATGGGTGGTGTTTACTTCAGAATACGGCATGAAACTTGGGCCCGTTATCAATTTTTCGTTCCCCATGGGTATAAGCTTGTCTTTAGGTATAGTACTAGATGAACATCTCAGGTTTGACTTTTGCACTAAGACCTTGTCAGAATCTGGAGGTAGAGCTCTTGGTGCTACTATTAGTAAATTTAAAACTTTTGAAACATTATGTCTGGAGTGAAACCTATCATAGAATACGCTAGTGGTGTTGTTTTTTTCAACATACACAATATCGAATTTTGGTTTAAATGTGTAAGAAAACACGATGTTCAAATAAGTCAATAATTGCTATTGGAGGTGTATTTGCTTTGGCACAGCCTATTAGTAAACATTGTGTATAAAAAGCAAGCCAATACTCGGCTCGTTAAGTTTTACTGCCTGACAGGCACGTGCATCTTATATTGCACGTTTCTTTGAAAAAAGAAAAAGAAAACACACAATAATATGCATATATTTGTAAAGAGATTCATTGGATTTCTTTTTTCTATCAACAAGTAACACTAATTTTGTGATAAATCCTTAAAAACTTACTATATTGTCTTAATATTTTCGGACATTTTCAATGTCCATCGTCTGAGACTTTTCTGTCACCAGGTGGCAGCACATGACAGAACCCCCCAAATCCAATGTCAGCGATGAGCAGACTAAGGCCCTGAAAAGTTTAGCTAAAGATGATACTATTATGATTCTGCCAGCCGACAAAGGTAGAGCTACAGTCATTTTGGACAAGGTGACTTACAAGGAGAAAGTTATGGTTATGTTATCTGATAAAAAGACTTACACAAGATTAGATAAAGACCCAACAGCCAAGTATAAACGAAAACTGGTAGACATCCTCGCGAGTCTCAAATCTGAAAACAAAATCACCGATGCTCAAAAAAAATACTTATATCCAACCTCTGAGACCATACCCAGACTATATTGCACTCCAAAAATACACATGAAAGATGTTCCTTTAAGACCAATAGTAGATTATACAGGATCAATCATGTATAATTTATCCAGAAGCCTTGCTGACATTTTGGCCCCTTTGGTAGGAAAAACAGAACATCATGTAGAAAATTCAAAAGATTTGGTGAAGAGTCTCCAATCTTTGACGGTAAATGGAGATGAAACTTTAGTGTCTTTTGATGTAGTCTCACTTTTCACCAACACTCCCATTGACAGTGCCCTTGAGATCACCAAAGATCGTCTCCTTAATGATAACAAGTTGAGACAAAGAACGTTGCTCACAGCATCGGACATCATGGAATTGCTAAGCCTGGTGTTGACTACAACTTACTTCAGATTTGATGACCAACTATATCAACAGAAGTTTGGTACCGCGATGGGCAGCCCAGTGTCTCCAATAGTGGCAAACTTATTTATGGAAAACCTCGAACAAACAGCTATAACCACAGCGGATGAGGACATCAAACCAATGTGGTGGAAGAGGTATGTGGATGACGTGGTAACGAAGATTAAGTGCGGCACTGTGGAACGTTTCAATGATCATCTCAACCAAGTAGATACGACTCGCAGTATAGTGTTTACTCATGAAACTATGGTAGAGAATAAGATTCCTTTTCTTGACACCCTGATTGAAATTAAAGACAATGGCTCTCTAAAAACCACAGTGTACAGGAAAAGCACACACACAAATCAATATTTGAATTTTGAGTCTCACCATCCAACTGTACATAAGCTAGGGGTAGTGAGAACACTTTTGGACAGAATGGACACAGTCGTAACAGAAGAGTTAGATAAAGAGAGGTTTTTAGAACGCACGATCGTGGATGCACTGACCACTTGTAATTACCCTAAGTGGGCAATTCAAGAAGTGAAGAGAAAGAAGAAAGGTACCAACAATAAGAAGTCTCGGAAGATAGCTGAAAAAGACTCTAAGGGAGCCAGAGGTATGGTCGTTCTCCCTTACGTTAAAGGCTTGTCTGAAAGAATGTCTAAGGTTTTAAAAGATCACAAGATCTGTTCAGCCTTCAAACCTTATAAGACTCTCCGCAAGATTTTAGTTCATCCCAAGGACAAAGTCAAACAAGAAGAAGTATGTGGGAGTGTGTACAGTATTGGGTGCAAGAACTGTCCAAGTGTATACATTGGTGAATCAGGCAGGAAGTTTGGCACACGGCTCAAGGAGCATCAAAGAAATGTGGAGGCACATGACCATAAAAATGTGCGCACCAGAGCCACTCGCCTCAGCACCACAGAAGTTCACCAATCAGTCATAACTGACCACATGAACAACCTCAACCATTACCAGATTGGGATAGTGCTAAAGTTGTGAGTAAGGAGTCGAACCTACTGGACAGACAAATCCTAGAGTCGATAACAATCCGGAAGACTGAGGAAAACATGAACAGAGATGAAGGAGCATACCAGTTATCTCACGCCTACGACAACCTTCTGAGATCAAAAGCATGCGAATCTCCACAACAATACTTCACTAGATCTACTCAGTACTATAAAGGAGATACTTAACCATCATGGACATACGTTGGACGTAAGACATGACATCAGAGCTAGCAGTGGGTATCAATACGTCATTGAAGCAAAGGTTTTTAGCCTTGTGGATGTGGCGTAGTTGGTATAGCGTTGGCTCTGTTGGCTAGTCGCTAAGCGGCGCAGTTGACCCAGAGGTCCGGGGTTCGATCCCCGCCCAGGCCAAGTAGTAAAACTCTGATGGAGCCTACTTGGTTCTGAATGTACTAAAAAAGTACCATGCATGTTAAAACTCAACTATAACCCTACTAAATTTCATATCAAAGCATGCGAATCTCCACAACAATACTTCACTAGATCTAACAAACACTGACCGACTTCTACTTCTGTCACGTGCTGCCACCTGGTGACAGAAAAGTCTCAGACGATGGACATTGAAAATGTCCGAAAATATTAAGACAATATAGTAAGTTTTTTTATCATCATAGGTCCGTTAAATAGCCCGATGCTAGTGGTGTATGGGGGCATGTGGCTGGTAAGTGTATTGAGTCAATCCAGCATAGGGCTTTGCGTTACTATTTGGGGGTTCACAAGTTCTGTCCTATTCTTGCTTTTAAACTGGTGATGTGGGATGGCTAACCCCCAGACTCAGTAGATACATATGTCGTATCAGATTATGGAATAGGCTAATATCGATGGATGATCGAAGGTTAAAAAAGATATTCTACTGGGACTATAGTATTGGCAAAAACAACTGGAGTAGTTCTATTAATACAGCTATTTGATGAACTAAATGTTAACACATATTTTACGAAAGCATTGATACAAAACTGTTGGAACTAATGTCTAGGCAATGGGAAATAGAGGTGAAAAAGAAACCAAAACTAAGGTCTTATGTTAAATTTAAAGATACTATTTGTAAAGAACCTTACATCACAAGTCGACTGTCTAGAAGTGCAAGATCCCTGTTTGCCCAGTTTAGGCTTGGGATACTACCTTTAAGAATAGAAACAGGTAGGTTTAAAAAGTTGAATGCAGAGGATAGAATTTGTGAACTTTGCCATACTGGCTCAGTTGAAGATGAAATACATTTCCTCTGTACATGCCCCTTATATTCTGATTTCCGAAACAAGTTATTTTTAAAAGGCCTAACAATAGTTCATGATTTTATGAATTTAGATGATGAATCAAAGTTTATTATTTTGATAAAATTCTGTTGGAAAGATGTGTCTCAATTTATATATTCCTCTTGGAATTTACGTAAAAGTAAATTATATAATTAATTAGATATTTTATACTCATAATTTATTTATAAAATGGTATATGAAAACATAAGTTATAATATATTGTATTAATATATATGTGCGAGATTATATGTTTATATATGTATATGGGGATGTATATGTATATATATATGTATTTGCATTGATGTGTGTTATAATTGAGTGATGTGTAAAATAGTCGCATTCAATTCTCATATTAATTGTCTTTTATATGGTGACTTATAAGCCCAATTAGGGCTGGGTATTCATTCTTACATTGTATCAGTTTTCTTTGGAATTGTAATAATACTATGTCACAATAATAAAATAAATCAAATCAAATCAAATACATCATAAAATATGTGTACTTGTCGTCTGTGTGGATTCACACCAATACTGGTGGCGAGTAGACTTACTCCACCAGACTCACACTAATGTGTTATTTCAGGCACAGGCCACGTACAACTCTCTCACCTTCACTGACCAGATGTGTTGCTCAGGACAGTCGTGGTCTTCCTACTCCATTGATGGTCTGAGAGCTGACTGTACTGATGACATCCAACAAAGTAAATGAATATTCTTATCAAGTGAAAGGGCAAACACATTCAAATATAATTTAGACATATTTTCAATAATACTTGATCTGCTACATCTATAAGTAAGTTAGATTTTCATTAAAAGACCATTTTAATATTATTGATTATAATATTACTAGAACTAAATGATATCCAATAGGTGTCACAGAGACAAACACACACGAACAGTGCAAAACATTGTCACACATGGACTTTTTCTCAGCTCCTTTGATCCTTTCAGAGAGAGTGACTTCTACGCTAACTGACAAGGCGAGTCTCTACCCCCAGCCAGGCCCTACTATCCTGCTCCACAGCTACCTGCCTGGCAGCGACCGTCCCACGTGCACCATCACCTGCCTCCAGACAGACAGCTGTGTGGGCTTCTGGCTCGGCCCGGACGGCTGTGTCATCAGTGCACCCACAGCCGACCCCGTCACAGTGCCTGGGGTGGGGGATCCAGTGTGGACTTTTTATGGTATTAATATGATTTAATTTTCTTGGGAGCAGCAAGTTTGAATTCAGTCAATGCAAAGCTCGCACAAAATGATTATTATATCTATGTGAATTATTTTGACTTTTTCATAATTTTCCAAATTAGATTCAAATTTTTCACAATTGTTTATTATAAGTAACTGTGTTGAGTGTTGACTGCAAAATATTATTTGCACATGACGTGCCTGATATTGATAGATAAATCAATTTACAATATTCGTGTATAACACACCACTTGAAATAATCAAATGTTAAAGTAACAATATTTTCACTAATATTGCTATTTACTGTATAACACGAACTACTAGTAAAGCATTATTTTGGAAGAATATTCCTAACCTCAAAAGCATATTATCATTAATTGGGGGTATAAATCATTCATATTAATCAAAGTTGTGTTCTCAAATATCACTTTTTAGATGAATCATTTAAATTGATAATTTCATTCATGTTAATAGTAATAGAAATTTGATAATGTAAAAATACTTGAGGGGATTTATGTAAATTTGACATAGTTATTGATATGTAAGTTCATTAGCTTAATTTCATTAGTTGTTATTGAAAAAGGATCTCGAAAACTAGTTTTTATATTATTATTATTGTTTTGAGGTGTTTTGAGGTTTGGAAATAAAGGCAGTGAGTAGAATAGTGTTGTGTATAAAATAAGAAATCAATGATAATTGAGTATTATAAATGTGACCTAAATATCAACATTGAAGTTAACTAGTTATTAGAGGTATATTTGTTGTGAAATATAGTATTTGTCTATTTAGCTTAATGGTAAGTATCAAATGAAAATGTCAATACAGATTTACTCATTTGTAATTGGAACTATTTTTACAAATGAGTATTTCCAGTCACAAGGTTGTACATGATATCTGTGTGACTTTAGCTCACACTATAGAATGTATTTGTGAATTGTGATACCTTAATCTCATGTAATCTAACTTCCTTGTAACCTGTTTTTTATTTACTCAAATTGCTGGGTACTCAACTGTTCAAATATGTCATCATACTCTTGTTCCATTGTTACTGGATGTTATTGAATGAAATAACTCATACCATTCAATTGATTTCAATTTGTCAAAAACTAATTTTTGTGTCGTCTTGGTACCATATTAGGAATTCTGTATTTTGTCATTGAAAATCTCCCATAACATGGCTTGTATAAAGGATATGAATTCATGGTTAATTGACATTGATTCAATGTCAAATTGTCTCCAATATTTAACTCCTTCGGCATTGATTTATGACTCATCTCTGACACAATTCCCTGAATGCAATATATTCTATTTCATACTAAATACACTATGATACATATATATGTCCTCTATTAGTAAAGACTTTATCTAACCTATTGTGAATGGTTGCTATACTGTATTTTGTTAAGGTTTTAGAGAGAATGGTTCAGAAGCTTATGTTTACTTTCAGTAGCAAGAAACATTTGTGTTAGAAAAACTTTTCCAATAGTACCTACATCAATATCCTTGAATGTGTTGGAATCCATATATATTTACAAAGTTCATATTCACACAACATAATAATCTTACATTTATTGACAGTTTCGGCAACTGCTGTTGCCATTTTCAAAATCTCTGCGCATGGCAGGTCAATCTGCATGACTTCCGATACTGAAAACAGCGCCATACACATGAGATAGTTGAAAGGCCCCTCGTCCCTGTTCATGACCTGTTTCTGTCCTCGTATCTTGATCGCTTCCTTGATTCTTGTCCTCCAGTCACTCCGATTTTCAGTATCAAAAGTCGTGCAGATTGACCTGTCATGCGCAGAGAGATTTTGAAAATGGCAACAGCAGTTGCCGAAACTGTCAATAAATGTAATAAGATTATTGTGTTGTGTGAAGATGAACTTTGTAAATGTACCTACATCAAGTTCATTCAATTAATTAATAAGTAATCTTGGCAATGAAATGATGACGCTTCAACAAAATTCTAAATCATCATCACACTTTGTCATACATTAATTGTGCTGGTTGACAAATTGTGAGAATTTCATATTTACATTGATGAATATCCAAGAACACATGTATCTCATATTGCTAAATTTTGTTATTATTTAACAGCCCATTGACATAAATTTGAAATGATATTTTATATAATGACATGCAAGGTATTATCAATAAAATATTGGATAAGTAGTTGTGTTCTACTTTTCATTACTACCATAATTGTTTTATCAATTTACATCGCTTTGCAAGAACAATCATTATAACATTTGAGCTTCCTACTTAACATAAACACATAAACAGTGTGATATGATTAAATTCTATGAACAACAGTGCTACTTTACATTTATTTTTCCCAAGTTTGCTTGTGAATTCAATTCCATTCTCACTGAGATATCTTAAAATAATACACGCCAACACGCAACTAGTCAACTCCACCCGAATGCTAATTAAGCAGGCCACAACCATTTCCTCATCCCTCTTTTACATCTACAGACTTTCCGTAGCCAAATTCCTGACAGGCTCATCCTCTTGGCAACACTCAAGAAAGTCATTCACCACCTCGCCCCCCACCTGTGGAAACGCGGCTTACCCCTACATTACACCAAGAGATATGCCGCAGCAGCACACGGTATTTATGCTATTTTAGGCAAAAGTTCCTAGAAATAGTGCCCATGCCGCCTGGTAATTACAAATACCACCGAAGAAACCAACACCGCAACAGAGCGATTACACCAAGAGATCAGCTGGAGGACGCAGATTTGTAGGTAGGAGACTGCTTTTCACATTCAAATGTCATTGAATGATACCCCTTAGTCTTAAACACAACAGGACGGCTGGGCAATATTTCCTGCTGGGTAACTAACGTTTTAGAAAATATAGAACTTGGTAGTCAGTCATAAAATAACATGTTAAGTTAAACTTGGTGCACACCTCTAGAGCACTTCACACCCATCCTGTATATCTTTTGTTTAAACCATCGTAGCCCAGCTATTAATGAACCAACAATAGTGTTTGAGGTGTCAAAATGAAGAGCTACTTAATTATATTTTCGTAAGATAAATACTACTTTTATGAGTCGTAAACAGTCGTAAACAAGTCTCAGAATACTCCGGTTTATGTATGTTTTCTAGATGCATCTAAAGCATTTGACAGGGTGACCATTGGACTTTGTTTAAAAAATTGTTAAAAAGAAAAATTCCCATTTTAATAGTACGCCTAATTGTTTTCTGGTATACTAAGCAAGAGTGTTGTGTTCAAT
>CM032660.1:18961368-18971659 GCA_019095985.1 Streblospio benedicti | reverse complement strand
AATACAGGACTTTCTGGTCCTACCTTTCAAATACAATAGAACCTTAAATTACGACCACCTCTCTATTGGGACTACCTCCGTAATAAGACAACTTTTCACGGTCCCGGGCCTTCAAAAAGCTATCTAAACAAACTTCCATATAAAGAGCACCTCTCTATTGAGACCACCTAACACTGGTTCCAAATGTGGTCCTAATAGAGAAGTTCTACTGTGCAGCCTGACTCTCAGTACAGCTGACTTGCCCACCATAACATCACTGACGTTTCACCGTACCAGGCGGCGGCGCCACAGCAGTAATAAAGGTCGCAAATCGAGGTGCGCTTGATGGCGCGCCGGCCACCAAACTGGCGAGCGTTCACACGGCTGTGGCGCGCGCCACGGAGCGGACCGGCGCACGCCTTTGATGTTGGCGTCGCTGAGTGGGCGAGTACGCCCGCCCCACACGCGGGGGAGCCATCGGTCATCGGGCCGGCGACGTGACCGGGGTACGGCGGCGGCGGTGGCTTATGAGTTGTTGGGTTTATGGGTGCTGGGTTGCGGGGTTTTCATTCGGCCTCATCGGTGTAGGTTTGTTGTGGGTATCTCTTTTGTGCTGAACATGCATGTATCATTGGCAGATCTTGTTTTTCTTTCTTTTTTCTGTTTTTTTTTTCTTTTCTGTTTTTTTTTTTGGGGGGGGGTCGCACTTAAGGGTTTTCGTGGGTTTCGTTCGCGCGATCAATTGATAGCAAACATGACAAAAAAACAATAAAAATGAATCATTTAATCATTTTGGTGTTATCTACATGTATGTGTAAATTCAGTGTTACAGTATGCCAATGGCGTGAAATAGATGAGGTTTAAATGAAATGGATTATAGGATGATGTTTTCAGTGGCAGGCGGTTGTTAAGACTGATTTCCATTGCTTGCTCGGGGCTGAGATTTTGTTGATACTTTTGGGAATTCAACTTGTCTCTGAAGTATATATCATGGTGTGTTTTTGAAAGACATGATATTATGTACATGAATGAAAGTTTTCGGTCAAGAATCTACTTCAATGGACACATAGCGCGCCAATTATACAATAAGCGCAATATGGTGTCCAAGATGGCCATTTATAACAGCAACAGGAATTTTGAATAATTTGTAGATTCCGTAATGCAGAATGTTGAGGGCAGTTGAATAGACTAAATATTTGATGGTTTGAGTTCACCAGTGTTGTGTCAAGCTGAGCACATTGATGAACAAATTCAAATAAGACAACATATTTATTATGCCTCACAATTAATTGTATTATGCACCCAAACTGACGAATACATGTAGGATAGAAATTGCTCTATAAAAACTTTGAAGAAAAATATTTAATTTGACAAGTCCAAGTCTCTATGTAGATCTAGAGCATCTTTCAAATTCTAACTACCATATCACACATTGGAGTCTAAATTATCATGCTAACAGTCTTCAAGTAGGCCTAATGAAAATTCTAAACTGGTCAGATCACAAATTACGACAACAGCATAGATCTATCGCTTTAGATTTCAGTTTGGTTGGTTCTATGTCTGCAAAATGTCCCCATTCACGAAGAGTCCCGAATACCAAGCAAAGTACGTTAATTGACGTATCGCGTGGCTGTTACGTCGTGCGGCGCTCACGTTTTATCGCGTCAGACGTCATCACGTGTTTCCCCAGGACGACTATCAATCCGGGCGCTGTCCCAGCCTAATTTAGGCATGTTAGTGCCAGTCTGTTGTCTTGTAGCCCACTTCATAATGAATAACGTAGAGATGAGTAACATGTAGTTTGAGAGCACTCACTTCAGGCGTTCTAGACATAGTTTTTTTCTAGACTGTCTAGATTTATGAGTTTGACAGCGTGTCCTTTCCATTGCATCAAGTCCAATGCTAGATCTACATAAGGAGAAGGATAGGGATAGATTTGTTTCAGACATACATTCATATTCACTAGTGAATTAAGTCTATCAATCTACTTCAAAGAGTTTTCACAACTGAATGAACTCTTTCATTTTGATAAAATAGAAAGTCCACACGAGCACGTAATTATGCTTGCTCTAATAAGCCAAATTCGCAATGCAAATGTCCACAGAAGCCTAAAAAGTGTCATGGCAGTATCATTGCACATAATGGCAGATCATATGACACCCTAATTACAATAATACCTATTATAACCACCACAACAACCAAGCCACTCTCCACGCCTGCAAGCACTCTCGGCGCAGACGATTTTTCATCGCATCTGTCCTATCAGCGCCATCTACCTTCCTCCCCATAAATCACACATTATGGATTCCCGGTCAAAAGTTCAAGCCCACAACAAGCCCGTTATTTAATTTTCGAGACACACCATTGTAATTCCGTGCACTCTTTCCATCGGCCCATCGCAATATTAATCTCCAAGCGGCAATAAACATTACGCGTCGCCGCATCAACAAACAGACTAAAACCTGCAACGACACGCCATTGACAATGCCGGACTACTTTTTTCGTCTGTCTCCTCTTCCTCTAATGCCCAACACGGTGCTCTTTCGGCGTAAATGTCGCATGCTTGAGTGATGAGGATTTCAGGTTTGTTGCCATATCTCGCGCGGGGACCCATCGCCGCCCCTCCCGCCGCTATTATCCATTATTTCCGGCGCTAATGCGACGACCGCGGACCGCGCATGCGCACGCCATTCGTCACGTGGTCTCCGTCGTAGCCAAATGTCGTCGTGGTCGTGGTCGTGTTTGTGTTGTTGAGGGGACGTGGCGGTCGTAAAGCGCTGTTTGTCTAGCGGAGCCGCGGCCTGGAGGGCTCATCTGGTAAAAGCCACTAATAGATGTATATAAACACGCACGAACAACGTCCCGCGCCCGTTTATGGACGTGCTGAGTGACGTGGTCGCATCGTTCTACGCCGATTACGAGCTTTTGGGGCGTGACTCAGTTGTAAGGATGCCCTTTAAAATGAAACATGGCTCATTTGGGCTGCTAGCAAAAACACGTAAATGTGGCTTGATGTTTTCGCATCGGGAGGCAATGACGCTGAGATGTTTCATTTTCAAATGCTGCCATGCAGGATGGGTAGGTCTACATGTTTATGCAAACTTCTGGTTTGTAGCTTGTTGCTGGTCCATCACTGCTCATCTTTTTTTTTTGAAATTGTATACCTAAAGACTTCTGTGCGGAACTGAATCCTTATTTTCAATGACGCCACACACTCCAGATGCAAGGTCATGACCCCATTTCTAGAGGTCATGACCTCAAGCATGCTCACTGATTGGCAGCTTGAGCAAAGTGACACGGAGAGATGACCCAAGAGGACCTCAGTCTGGTCTAGCTGTTTGCAGTTATTTACTAGTTTGGTCTTAAAACTTGCCATTAATCTTTCAAATGCTTTGGGGGCCTGTTCCACTATTCAAAGCAAACACCGATCCCTTCAAGCCATATTACATGCGTTTAACTTCACATCTGGCCATTCCTATCCAAGTTGTGTAAACTTTCTTCAGTCCGTTCCTGGGTACATACAGCATATACAATGTATGTAGGTCCACTTGCAATACAGCACCTACTCCAGAACTGCACCTATATTTGATATAAACTGTAAAAGCCATAGATACCTGTTTAAATTTCCCTCTTGGCTGTAGTGTTAGCCATGCATTCTGCAGACACCACCACCAGCAAATGCAAGGTGTAGAGAGCAACCACGTGCCCGCCCTCCCGCATGTGCCCTCGTAATCACCACCCCCGAACACGGCCCCCGTGGTGCGCACACCCCGTCCCCTGGCCCGTGGCAGCAGCGGGGTGAGGGTTCGCGGCGGAAATTGAATGTTGCAGACGCGACGACGGGCAGATGCGTCATGTTATTAATAGTGGGATATCAAACAAACGCATCATTTTCGTCGCAACGCTGCGTTTGTTGCCGATTGTTGGGCGTTAATACGGTGTGGATTTAAGTGATTGTAACCACATCTGTGGAGCGTGACCCGTGCCCTGTCGGCTGGCACGCCGTGATAAAGTGGCTGTGGGTGACTTGCTCTAGCGGGTGCTACAGTGTGGGGCTAGAATTAAGTGGTGTTTAATGCCACATCGCATGTAGTTTGTTTAATTTGTTTTTGGTGTGTGTATGAGTGTGTATTTTGCTTTCTTTTGTCTGGCAATGCCTGTAATTGCCGCGGTAGTAAAAGATGTTTCGCTGAGATTTCGGTGAGGTGGGTATTTGGGTTTTTAAAACTATTTTACGGCACGGGAACTGCAGGCTGTAAGGTGGCGGACCAATATTTTTATGTTGTTCAAGTGTTTTAGTTGATATCTTAGGCTTATTACCTAGAGGCCTTGAAATTGTATCTAAATATGCCCCTGGTGACAGTAAGGGTTTATGGGGACGTGTGGGGGGGAGGGGACAAAAAATAGGGATTTGGGAACATAATGAAATATAGCGGTTCCAATAGCTACACCACCGCTCAGCATGCGGTATAACTTCAGCAATAATGACGCTATTGCGCTATAACTTCAGCCTTCTCACAAGAACAACGGCTACAGTCGCACATTTCAAAATGAGCACGTTTCATGACATACACATCAAAATGAAAACTTTAAGTACCATGAACATGTAAGTAACAATAAATCAACTCTCCAATGATATATAGTTTTAACCAAAATGCAATCGCCATAGCTTTCAAGCTCTAGACGTGGTTCTCTATGATGATGTTTGGTGTTTTGTGGACACCTGCCTTACAAAAACGTCTTTGGATTCTTCTGAAGATTATACTGAGGCAAATTACAGTGGCAAGGAGGACTATGGTTCAATCCGTCAACATTGTCTTATCATTTTGACCGGATCCTAGCTTTGTTCTGTGTCCTATCTTCAGCTCCATCATCGGTTTACTGCAATCTCGTTATCAGTGCACAGCTGGGCTTGTTATATATTTTTGTATTTTGAATAGATTGTCAATCGAATAGTAAAAGTGAAATTTATGACCATGATTCTACAGTCACCGTCCATAAACGGCCTGTACCAGTGACAAAAATAGTGCCATAGACCTGTAACAAAAATTGCCAACCACACCGTTTGCAATAGCGCTTATATTGCTAATTCTTGCAATATGTTGCCTGAATATGCATATATATGCTAACGAAGATGTTATGGTTTGATTATAAAGACACACACGTAGCAAATATATTGAAATATTGACGAGTATTGTTGATCTTTAGAGTTACTAGTGAAGGCCTCTTAATTTGTATGGCCATTATTTACAACCATGTGTGCCATTACCTGTCACCAACACATAAACCAATGATCGACAATACTCAGAAAATATCATACTTTCATTATGATAACACCAGCGATAGAATGTCACACGTGAGTGGCGTGTATACAACATATAAGCAGAACACATCCGACTATTATAAGAGATAAAAAGCAACATAACGTTTCTCACCGATGATATAATTTACCGTTTTTATTACTGGTACAGTCTGCTTTCTGTTACAGGTACAGGCCGGTTACGGACAGTGGCTGTAAATCTCACAGCAAAATAAAAAAAAAGATGTCACATGTATACAAAGAAACAATGAATTTTTAACTTTTCTGTTCATAATGTAAACCAAACAAGAAACAAAACATTATCCCTCAACAATAAACACACCAATGTTTTAAACAAACAAAGAAAATAGCCACAAAATGGCGATTAAATCAACCAAACAAGCCTGCCTGAATAATTGCCACTTCGTGTTTTGGTCTCAACAAGCAGAAAGTGGTAATTATCGGGTGAGCCTACTATTAGAGGTGGGGGAGATGGGTAACTTGATAGTGGGCTTTTAGAGGCCGGCTTTGTTGACCAAGATAGATGGTCTTTACTGTGTTTAAGCTCCAGGTTATGACAAGGTTGAAAATATGGCAAGTTATTGCTGCTCCTATGTTGTGTTGTTTCCAAGCAATTGCCCATACTGTTGTCATGGTTGTTTGTGTGCTTTGGGCCGTCTTTCGTCTTATTATACTTATTGTTACATCCCCATTCTGAATTAGGGTCATCATTTCAGACTACTCAATGTGGATTGTTCGTGATTAAGAAAGCATATTATGCATGCGTCCAGTGACACTGAAACTGTAGTGTGTAAGGCAACTTTTATTGTTTCACACTAAAATGAGTTCATATCTACAGCAGACGTCAAATGGCTTTACTTCGAAATTCCATGTTAAATGCATTTTGTTTAAGTTAGTATTGCTGCCCCCACCCCCCTCTCCATATGACTGCTTAGAGGGGAAGTCAAATATTCTTAAAGCCATCTTTCAAATTCATGATCTTTTCTTGTCTGCCTTTTTGTCTCCAAAATGGCGACTTAGCTCCCAAAGCAAAGTAACAGGTGTTCTCGGCGAGTAATAATTGAATTTAATTCACAATAAGGAGCCTGATTACGACAGATTCAATGTCTTGTCATCAAAGGACCGCCCGGGCGGACAAAAAGATGGTGAAATATGGTAGGGCCGGGTGTTGTGTGAGCGATAATTGGTCTATTACACTTGTCACACGAAATCCTTACTCATTGTGCAATGGCGATATTCGATCTGGCGCGTTGAAAAGTTCAGGTCAAATCGAGTAGCGCCGGGCCGAAAACAAACAGTCGTCTGCGCTCGGGAGGGAGTGTGATTTACAGACAGAGCTTTAATCACAGCTCTTCCCCTTTTGAGCAACTCTTTGAAGTCTTCTGCCAGTGGAATAAATCAGACGAAAACCACGCCGACTGTGTCGTTTGTCGACTGGCAACTGAGAAAACGCATCCTTTAATTTCTTGTTGTTTCTGACCTTTTAGAAATGGTGCAAAATCGAGCACTTTAATCTGTCTTGGCCTTTGAAAACATTTGCACGGCAGACGTGTAATATTGCGCACCCTTTTGTAAGCTGTAATGACTTATACAGTGAATCTTTGTTTTTTGATTGTTTTTTGTTAGTTTTCATTCAAAGGTGCGTCAAGGAGAATAAAAAGCTTTAAACAGGAACACCACACCTTGTAGTGATGATTCGTGTTATTAGTTATGACCTACTGTGATTAATTTTAATTTCTACAACGTTCTGTCTTCTATTCAAACTTCACAGATTAGAAGTCATATGAAGTGCCGCATGTAATTATACGGTATTAACACTGCAGTTTAATCCCTCTATTGCAATGATCATGTTTTTAAAAAAGCAATCTTGCTTCTTAACTGAGGTGAACAATTCGTCTGGTGACATTTGCGTCTGGAAAGAAACCGCATTTATTTAGTATTGTCCTTAAAAAAAAGTAAAGTCAGGTAAAGTTTTAATCAATGTATACGCAAGCAATTCTATTAATATGAAACCCGGTGCGCAATTGATGTATTCTTGACCACCGCGTACGTGAAAACTCATTCATAAACATTTGTCCATGTACGGGAAGTGAAAGTTACAAATGGCATACTCGTTTATCACATCTCACCCTGAAGGCAACCTCGAATTAGTCGTCTTCAAAGTGACATGTATTAATCATTGACCAGTCCAAAATCTTGTGCAGAATACAAGGAGTGGGGAGGGGAGATTAGCTTGGTATGACATTGCAAAGATAAAGATTATATTGTGTTTGGTCTAATTAAACATCTATGCACAATAAGTGTTGTTGTTTTTTGCTACTCAACCGAGCGCCTTCTTATATTGCAATTACAATTACGATTGTGTTGTTTATAATCAGGAAATCATCCTCTACTATCATACTAAAAGTTGAGGTGCTCATCTAGTGTTGTTATCATCCATTTTCATTAGCATCGATGTACCCTCCGTGTAACCACCCCATCCCCAACCCCCGTCAGTTTTAAACTCATAAAAATCAATTAAAAACTGTCGAACCTATTGCCTCCCACCCCCATCCCGACCCCTGCCTCCCCTACCTATATTTCAACAGGCAAATTAATAGAACTAATTGCTCGCTGACACACGTCGCTTGTAGCGCGCCGCCCGCGCGACCCGCACGTCGACACCGGACATCATTTACGTCGTGCGCGTCCGAGACGTAATTATGACCAGGTCTGGGGGCACGGGAGGCCCTGTCGGGGCGGCCGTAACTCACGTCCTGGTCACCAGTGGCCCGGGGCTGCTGATTTAGTGGGGTGACGCCGCTTGACTCGGCGGCTCCGTCGTTCCATTGTGATTTGTCGTCTATGAGTTGTGCATCGTGTGTTGCGTTGTGTACTGTAGAACCTCCAAATAGGAACACCTCTCTGTTGAGACCACCTCTAAAATAAGATCACCTTTCACGGTCCCAAACCTTCATAAAGCGACCGGAATGAACCTTTGTATAGAGACCACCTAAAACTGGTTCCAAAGGGAGTCCTTATAAAAATGTTCTACTGACCAATCTACTGTACCTATACGTTTGGTCAATTTGGTGTTTTTGTGTGTGGTGTTACAGTTTTAATGTTGAAATGGCTAGGTCATGCGGTTAGACAGTTATCACCGACACTTATCACTTACCTATACCCTCCTATCACGTTCACGTTCTGTAATACGCGTGTACAATAACTGCGGAGTTCCCTATCGCTTACATTACGATTATAAGAAGACAGGGACTAGGGAGACCATATGGACAGAATATTTATTAGCAGGGTAGTTTATTTGTAGCTTTAACAGGGACAGTGTGCAGTCTGTCATGAGTTGTCAAAATACATCAGTGATGTGGGAATATTCGCAATAAGTTGGATTATTCGATTAAATTGTAAAGCAATGTACAAAAACATTTTGTGTGCTCTGAGTTTTGATGATCAAGGCATGGTCTTCAATGTAATAAAGTGTAAATCCCCCAAGTTCGATCTCATAAGCAGTTCCTGCAGGTCCTGCCCGACCCCTTCCGGCCATTAAAAATCATATTGACCACACCCAGACTCTTGGGAATGTGAGATGTACTTTTGAATGTCCCCACTTGAGGTGGGTTTATGGGGAAGTATTGGGGTGGGGGCGGACAAAAAATAGGGATTTGGAAAAAGGCCCCAAAATAGAAATATATGGGATTTCAAGGAAGTGCAATGTAGGGAAAACACATTGAAATTTGTGGCATGTGCGAAAACAGGCCAAAAATATGGCAATTAAAGCCAAAAAAATCAGGATGTTGGATTTATTGATCCCCTCCTTCTTGCTGAAAATACTGGATCTGCAACTGCACAAAGAAAAAAAGAAGCCCCAAAATACATGCAAACACTAATGAAGGTGTCTGAAGCACGCCACTGCAGCATGAAGCTGCTAAAAAAACTACAGCCTCCACCGTGCTAAAAACAGGGCCTACAATAACCCTAACCTCCAAAGGGCACACTCCCCCATCATCTGCTCCATATTAATACACGATTGGTGGCAGAGTTATCAGGCGGAGTGATGCCGGGGACGGCCGTCGCGTGCCGAGCCGACATTACGTACTCGGCCCACCTCCCGGCATTTTAATCATCTCCCCTGATTAAAGATTTATACGCAGCCTTTATAACCTGTCATTTTCTCCATTGCCGGCCGTGATTTCTTGTTCACGTGGTTCGCTAGCTCGCAGGTTGGGGGTGAACGGCGACATGTTAATTATTATTAATATAGCCGTCGAGCGCGGTTCTCCCGGCGCAAGACCTTAAATCAACAGCGCCAAACGAGCGATCGGCACGCGAGGCTGGTTTATAACTGGCCCCAACACTTTCTATTATTAGAGGTTGCTGCAAGCCAGGTGGGTATAAAAAAGGGGCGATGATTGAATGAAATTGACGTCTGCTCGCCTCAGACGATGCTTGAAACATTGATGGAACGTTCGTCGCGTATATTGTTAGTGTAATTTGCCTTTAAAGATGCTTTCAAGCTGACCCAGGTGTGGGATTGAGATGTATTGAAGTCTGCCGTCATCAAGGATTATTAGGCCATGCTTTAATGTCTTAATCTTGGCAATGATCGCTGCAACTGCTGCTAATGTGGTTCGATATTTTCAGGCGAATATATTGAATTTGATTGCTAGATTTGGCACGTTGAAAGCTATAGTTCTCTTGCGCTCGGCAGATGTTTGATAGGTCATGCGATAGTTGCCAATGAATTATTAGAGACGCTGGTAATTGATTCTTTAAAAAATGAGTGGAAAGAAAAGCATATTGATGTGTTCATCAATGTGTGTTTGAGCTCGCGCAGAAAGTGGCTGCTTTTCCGCCATAACGTTAATATTAATCTCGTGTAGAACACAACGTACCCTATAATCTTGCTTACAAGATAAATCGCCTAACTCGTTTTCAATCGCTGCACGTGGGTACCACACAAAATATGAATAATACGTTCTTGTAAAGTATGATGATTCT
>CM032660.1:18951368-18956368 GCA_019095985.1 Streblospio benedicti | reverse complement strand
CAATAGCAACAACAATACCAAGATACACAACCCAATCACATTCAACACATTGAAAAAGACTAGGAAAAGTGGTGAAAAACACACTCACAAACAACCCGTAAGATTCAACACCGTCCAACAACCGCACACACAAAGCAAGGGCCAATACAATAAATCACCCGCCAACGAGCTCGCCGCTGCAACCGGCCATTTTAATAGTACGAGCATCCCGATTGCGCGGTGTCCTGCTGGACAGCAGGGCCTTTATGGTTATGAAGAAGAATCACCTCGGCCGTCCCAACAAAGGTACGCCTGATGACTTGACCCGCGCGGCGTAAGCGCTGCCCTTTGAGGCGTTCACTCATCGCTAAAGATGCCAATTTGGACGAGCTTTCATTTGGCGGGTGACAGTGCTTTGGGGCGGGGATGGGGGCAGTGTCACCCCAAGTGAGGGGATAGCAGCCGTGGCGGCGGCGAGTTAGCGCTGACCACTACAGTCTGTGCCAGAAGCTACTTTTTCGTTTTTTGAAATTCTTTTTCTTTTTGTTGTGTGATTCTCAGAGATTCTTAGTTTTCACACTATTTGTTCTTTTTAGCTATCAGCTCTTGTCAGTGACGTAAGTTGAGTTTTTTGTGTAAGTTTGAGTAAATCTAACACCCATATTGGTGAATTGGAGCTTATTTTGGGCTTCATCATAAACTGCAATATGAGACACCGATTATTATCCTGCTAGTTAACAGGCTACACTAGACCTCAACCACCCACCACCCCTTCAACACAGTCGAAATATACAAACAAGCACAATCACAATCACAACCCCAACCCCCCACCCCACCCCCTCCCCACCATATATCATACACAGATAAACAAACAAACACACACACACAAACAAACAAACACAAACAAACACAAACAAACGCAATCTTCCACCTTACAACCCAGCACCCGTGTGACACACTATAGCTGGAGGCCGCGCGGGTGGCACTCGGCCCATCCATCCCGTCCCCCAGAAAGACCTGTGTTGGCCGGCGCACCTGATTAGCTTGCTCCCGCGCCGCTCCCGCCATCAGTCCTCGTGACAAGCCCCGCGGAGACCGCCGCCTCGTTGGGGACGAGCTCGGGAAGATGGACGGAGGGCGCGGGCGGGGGGCAGATACATCACCGTGGTCAGTGGCGGGACTGTGTCAGGTAGTTAGAGATGGCGGCGGCGGCAGCTACTGGAGAGGGTGATATGTACGTGGGATTGCGTGTGTATGTTTGTGTGTGTGTGCTGCTTGGATGCATGGTTGGCTGGCTGGCAGGCTTGTTGGCTTACTGTTTACATGTACTTGGTAGTTTGGTTAGTTGTTTTGCTGGCTGGCTGGTTGGCTCCTTTTCTGGCAAGTTGGCTGGCTGGCTTACTGTTCAGTTGGTTGTTTGGTTAGCTGTTTTGCAGTCTAGTTGGTTATCTGTCTAAATGACTGGTTAGCTGGCTGGCTAACTGTTTCTGTCTGCTAGCTGCCCGTCCTTTTTGTCTCCAAATCCCCCACCCTCCAATCACTACCACTCTTCTAGATCTTACCAATTCAGCCAACTCAAATAGCTGACATGTAAATCCCAATAAAAGCAAACTACGCTGTACACCCTTCGCATGACAACCGGCTCGCACATGAACCGCACATGTCAAAAATGCCACATCGAAGTTATCAGGAGCACAATGGACATACGTACGGGTTCCCTGCATGATTTGCGAGAAATATCACATAGGACATCCTAAAGAAGTCCCGCATCAGCAGAGATCGTGACACAATAGCGACTGTCTCTTTTGCTTCGTGTTGCATTAATGTCCGTAATGTCAATGTATCTTTCAGCTCAGATTATTGTGCGTCTTGAGTTTCTGTATTTATGTTTTTCTCAAGATGTTGTGTTTTCTTGCCTTGTATTGTTTTGTTTTTCTCTACTTATTAGTGTTCTGGATATTGGATCTATTTGAGTCAATCTTAACTTTTGTGCTTTGCAAATTCTGTGAACATGTACTCTAACAGAAATGGTGTCATTCTTGTTATTACCGATTATTTTTCAGATTCTGCAGGTTTGTTTGTTTTTCTTATCCTTCATTTCTTCAAATAACAATAAACAACCTGTTGCCACTCTATTCAATTCATTTCACAAGAATCTCTCCCACATCTTTAAAGACAAAAACTCCCAACCCTCTCAACCCCCACCCCCAAACCTTCTCTTTGGGGATACCAACAAAAAGATAGACAAATTGGTTTAAATTGCTCTGGGAAATAGAGCAAGGAATCGACCAGATCAGCTGTGTAATTGAGCACTTAGACCACGAGACCCTGACAGGCCGGCGAGTTGCACGGATCACACCAACCCCACCCTCCTCACCGTGCATGTACAGCACAACCTGGCAATTGTGACCACTCTAGGGACTGGGGCTCACTCACGTGCTTTCAATACAGAGAATATATATTTATGAAAAATTGAACAGCAAAAATGGTCTTAATATAAATCAGGTGGGTTTATAGGGAAGTGGGGTGGGGGAGGTCGAAAGAAGATAGATGTGTGATTTTAAGGAAGTCGGATATGGGAGGGAAAAGGCAAAAGAACATCAGATGTAATATTGGAAGTTAGGCCAAAAAATAGAAATGTGGAATATCTTGACCCCTTATAACAACCAACCCCTTCCATGGGTGTGATTTCAAAATGGTATAGATGGTTTCAACTGAAGATTCTACTGTACCAAGACTGCCCAGTACGTGTGTAATGACGTGCGTCAAGTTCAGCTGTCCCGTTCACGTGGTCGCCACGTGCCGGCGGTTAGAGGGCCGTACGGTGAACAGTGCTCCTCATTAACGCCCATTACGTAACAGTGGTAATTGAGGGGACGTTGCATCACGTCCTCATCTCTTTGCTGGAGCTGAACTCAGCAGATTTTACACCTGACGTGATTTTGTGCCATTAGGTTTTGCACAGAGACGTTGCATCCCGTGCTTTCTCACCGCAGCTCTCGTCTGCTTCAAAACATCGTAAATATTGTACAGTAAAACCTGCAATTCAGACCACGTCTCTATTGAGTGCACCTCTAAAATAAGACGGCTTTCACTACAATCCGAAACCTTCATAAAGCTACCAGATTGAACCTCTGTATAGAGACCACCTGTCTATTGAGAACACGTAATACTGGTCCCAATGGTGGTCCTAATTGAGATGTTCTGCTGTATGTTAAATGTAAAGGAAAACTTTTATATATAATTACAGTGGAATCACTCCGTGGACTACCCTCAAGTAGCATCAAGAAGAAGGTGATTCCTGTATGAAGGTTGACGTTGGTAATCGTGGTACATGTATCTATATGAAGGCTTGGCACAACAAAAAATATCTTATTGTAGCGGTAGTCCCTTTACAGAGGTAGTTCTTAGAGGAAATTATACTGCATGACATAGCCTATCCATATCGTATTCTATCACATACGTAAGCATTGTACTACCTAGTACAGTAACACCTCCAATTAGGACCGCCGCCATTTTAGAGATCGCCTCTTTGACAGACCATGTCTTCGAAGTGCTAATAATTTAAGAACCCGCCGTGAACCTCCATTAAGTGACCACCACTCTATTGAAACCACTTCAAGTCAGAACCCAGGTGTTCTTAAAGAGCAAGATTCTGATGTTAGTACCCTAGATGTTACGCTTGACTGCACACCACCTAGAGAATCCGTACAGCCGGTAACTCGGCCGCATCACGGCCCAGCCACGGGGGCTTCACGTCTGGCGGAGATGACACGTCTTCCCGCCGCCGCCGCCAGCCACTAATACACCCGGAAGTCGGCGCCCGCTTCCGCCATCTTTCCGCAGACGCCATTAGAAATCAGGCGCGCATGCGTCACACTCACGACGACTGGACTTGGGCAGTTAGCGGATGGTGTTGAGTCATCTTGTTTTGTTTTGTCTTCCAGTTTGATTTGTTTGTGTCCTGACTTTTGTTGATGTCTTTGTTTGTTGGTTGGTTGGTTGGATGACTGGTTGGTTGTTGGGATGTGTGACTGGTTGTGTGACTGGTTGGTTGTCGATTGGTTGGTTGGGATGGTTGGTTGGCTGGTTGGCTGGCTGGTTGGTTAGTTTGTTTGATGGTTTGGTGGTTGGTTGGTTGATTAGTTGATTGTATGACTTGTTGGTTGATTGATCGGTTGTTTTAGTTGGTTGGTTGTCTGTTTGATTGGTTTTGCTATTGTTTGTTGGTTTATGATAGTATAGAAAGACCAAATCCTCCACCGTCTTTGGCTATATTGTTCATTATCATGACCCTGGTCTGGACCATGTTGATCACAGGGATGGGGTGTACAGGCGGCACACGTATCCCTCGTATGTTTGAACTTAGGCCATCACCAACACCTAACACCCACACACGCACGCACGCACCCTCTTTTCGAGAAGCCTGTATCTGAAGCTGAATTCCATTTCTATCCGACAACTTTCAAAGCCAACGCCTAATTCCCAAAAATAAAAATAAAATCTAATACACACACAGAGACAAGAATCCTACTGTCAACTCACGTTGCAATCTAACTTTCAGAATTTCCGGCGTTTATCAAAACAGGCGAAAATACCGGAAAGAGATTGTCTCGTTAGAGGCGCGTGGACGCGACAGTCGTGCGCATTAGGCGTCATTTATTTCAAGCCGCATTTACGTTCACAGGCGCAGACGGTAATCTCCGTGTCCTGTACAGACATTACAGGTCCGTGCAATTTACACACGATATTTACGGGTATGTGGGACGGTAGTGATTTGAAAGAACTCAGTTCGATAGTTCCTTGTCATTGGTTACTTATGATTAATTTAATCTGTCTATTTTTTTATTATGTGTTTGTATGTTTACGTCTAATCTGTTCATATGTAGTCTTTATTTTGTTATCTTTTACTTTTTACTATTATTTTACTTTTGTTGTTTTATGTTTCATTGTGATGTGTTTTTTTTTCATCTTTATTCGTTTGTTATCGTCTTTATTATCGTCTTTGTCTTCATTGTCTT
>CM032660.1:18873776-18946283 GCA_019095985.1 Streblospio benedicti | reverse complement strand
AAAGCAATCATGACAGCCAATAGCCCTGTAAGATCCCAACATACAAGTTTGAAGAAAAAAAGTTTCATTCTGCTCTGAGGTTTGCAAGTTCAAAGGTTAATGTTGGGTGCAATAGTACTTGATCCTGATAGTTGTCATTACACTCCTCATTAGAATAAACATTTGTTTTGAGTGTCGTCTGAATGCACGACCTTCTAATCTCAAGTCGACCATCGTGACTCCTTGGTCAAGGTCACTGATTACATTACTCCCTGCATGTGGCACGCACGTCACTTCGTGGTGTTCGTTGAAAAGATGGAATCTACTGATGGTTGAAGCTGAGTGGGATTTTGAAAAAAAAAGAATAAAAAAAATGGGGAGAAGAAGGAGAATGAAAATATATGAGAAGTGCAGGGGTATCAATAGAAATAAAAGTTAAAGTGGGAGTAGATAACGACAACGACAACAACAACGACGACGATGACAACAACAACAACAACAACAACAACAACAACAACAACAACAACAACAACAACAACAACAACAACAACAACAACAACAACAACAACAGCAACACAACAACGACAATGACAACAACAACAACAACAACAACAACAACAGCAGCAGCAGCAGCAGCAGCAGCAGCAACAACAACAACAACAACAACAACAACAACAACAATGACAACAACAACAACAACAAACAACAACAACAACAACAACAACAACAGCAACAGCAGCAGCAACAACAACAACAACAACAACAACAACAACAACAACAACAACCTATTGTGCGTCACCAAACCTCTGTCAGCGACTTGTTATTATGGAGGAACTGCTATTTATGTATGTGGCGAACCCACTTCAGTTTTGTGTACATGTTTTGGCTCTGGTGACATACATTCAGCTTTTATGTACTAAATGTAATTGGTAAATTAGGTTACATTGTAAATATGTTGTTATATTTGCTGTTACAGTAGAACAGCTCTATTAACACCCCTCTACCCTGACGTGGTCTCAATAGATCAAGGACATCACCAATGGGTGGGCAAATTGGGCCCGGGCCCAACCACTTTTGATTATTTTTGATAATTTGTGGCCCTGTTTTCAAGTAGTTTATTAATATCGCCCGTCTTGAAAAATGATCTTCTGCTCAAATACGTTTTATGTGGCAGTGACGCCTGAGTAGGTGGTCTCTAATAGAAGTTAATCTTGTTTTTTTATGAACATTGGAGACTGCCACAGATGTTATTATAGCGGTGGTTTTTAACACAGAACACAGAGATGGTCTTAATTGGAGGTGTCTGTCCCATTTGTGAAGTGTTTTCTTTCTATTTTATTCTGTCATAGAATTATGCATCCAATACAAAATACAAAACAAAAGGACAAAAAATTTGTGGATAGATATCGATAGTATCTTAATATATAAGAGGTGCAATCACTTGAGCA
Organism: Streblospio benedicti; assembly: GCA_019095985.1. Classification (NCBI taxonomy): domain Eukaryota; kingdom Metazoa; phylum Annelida; class Polychaeta; order Spionida; family Spionidae; genus Streblospio; species Streblospio benedicti. Next base: position 18,944,856 of record CM032660.1, on the reverse strand, counting down.
CACGTGGACCAACTTCTAAAGCAGTTCACAGAGGTGAGCATTATAGTGTATGTAGGTCATGTGAGGTGACTTACAGCAAATGTGATGCTGCTGCGCTGATGAAACAAAGAGTCGCGTCTTCATCTGTGACTCTTGCGGTAAACACTCTGCAGGGGAGCTCCAAACTCTCCAGCACACTTGTCAAAGTCCCTTTTCATACTGATATAAGCGTGAATTGTTCAGTCACCTGTAAAAAGATCAACATTATTGGTGTATTGAAAAATGTAGCCAGACTGACTACTACTACATTTATGATGTAATGATGTGAATGCGTTTATGATTATCATTGAAAGCATATAGACGGCCTACTTTTATTTACAACATCAAGTCTGTAAGCTTTGCATTGCACGGTTGGTGGTTTTATAAGTTTATACTTTATAAAAAAAATATGACATGATTTCAAATAAGAATTAGAATCAAGAATTGAAACATACGAAACCAGGGCACTATAATAGAGCAACAACCACAAGCAGCTAACATCTCAATCACAAGCCCCAGTATAATCAACACATTATACATCGGGGCCGCCGCACAACCAATTCATATCCCCGCCACTTTAAATGACTCCATTATACATTCACGTTGTCATCTTGATAGCCTTATTTGCCCCTGAATTGGGTAGGCGCCTATCGCCACCCCACCACATGTCGCCCCCTCACCAAGGTGGCCCCGGAGAGAGCTAGAGCCCCATCTGATGATGCCTTGCCTACGTCGTCTATCACTGCAGCCTGTCCCCATTTGCACAGTCTGCCTTTCATGTGGCCACAACCTTGTTAAGCAATGAGACGGCCAAAAATGATAGATATGCCACGTGCTTTTGCAAAATGCACGCTCTTTATGGCTGCTAGTAGGCAGACGATATGTTCATTAGACAATGGCGACAACGACTCTCCTTGTCATTCCCCTCAAAGCAAATATGCACCATGAAATGAGGTGGAAACTTTGATGAGAGAAAGAGGTTTATATCTGACACAAAAGGAGCTGTGCGCCCTGCCTCACTTGCTACTTTGTGCTGTCGTAATCAGCGCTGCCTTGTGCATTATAGATATCGTCCTTAATTGTCGTCTGGTCAACGGACCCGTTGTAACGACAATGTCGTAAAGCTATGCCAGTTATTTCAGATGTACGCGATTGCGCCGGCACACGCTTTGGCGTGCGCCGATGCTATCGTTTGCAAGGCGCGGTTTGTGTTTTTGTTTGATATGACAGCAACAGTGTCGCTTGTGCATTGTTTCGTATGACATTCTTTATAGATTGTGACAAATAGCTACAGTGTTTGGCTCTGATGAATCCGAAGCAGTGTTTAACGTTGAACACCAGTTGATTGTATGGCTTCAAACGACATAAATCAAATGAAACAGCATAATTTGACGCAGTTACAGATACATCAAAATGTAATGTCACACTGATCCCTCACATGCACTATTTGTCATTGGAAAGTTTAGGAAAAATCAATGCCTAAAACCAATGGCTTCAAAAACGCTGGCCCTGTTTTGCAAAAACCAACAAAATAAGCATAAAAACTTGACCTGTAAAGCCACAACGATCACCCAGCTCTTTGAACTAGGGGAATGTGGCTATGTAAAACGTACGTTAATAGCGCAGAAGTGTAGATCAGACGCCGTATATCAGGTTTTTGTGTGGACGTGGAAAGTTGTGCCAAGTTTGGACCAATTTATATCAAGTTAAAGTGTGAGTTAATCCCCGTGACGTCTGCCAGCCATGCTGGCGCCACCTGTCAATGGCGGGCGGAAGTTCCACAATGGCCGTGATCTTTGTCGTCTGATCAAAACTCCAGGTCTTTATCCACGTGGACAATGCCCGATTTACAGCTATAAACAAGTGACCCAAACACAAAAGGTGTTTACGGCCACACGGACTTTCGAAGAAGGGAACAATGTGTACAGATTTCTAACGTTTAAGGTGGGTGTAATGGGTTTTTGGATGGGTCAAAGAAGACGCTAAGCTGTCACGCATGGCACCAGCTACTGTCGAGACGTGGACACTTTATACATGTTTTTGAAAGTTTATAGTAACAGTGGTGTTATTTACATGGCAATTGCATTGATCTGTTATGACAAAACGCAACTGGTGTTAACGCAAGAGAAATGCTATAGCATTGATCAAGTGTTTTACCTTTTCAACTCTTGTTCTGCCACGGTAGGGGGCTAGAGTACGGTGAAAATATATGTGTTTGTGCAAAGTCAATGTCAGAATAGCACAATTACCCATGCAATAATCTTAGACTCGACATAAGATTAAAAACTAATTGTGTGCATGTCCTTTTCTGTTTGTTTCACACTTACATTATATGGCAGCTTGGAAGCATGTTAAGGCCCGAATGTCTTAAAAAGAACGCTGGAAAGAAATCAGCAAAATCAGAATATACTGTATGAATTCCATTTTTGTGGAATGGGAACGCATAGGGAACAACTTTCTGCTGAAGTTGTGTAGCCAGTGCACACTGTGCACATCAACAGCTGTAGCTGTTTTACCCTACTATAATTTACATGATCTATAGTGATTGGAATGTGAGTTGACGTTTACTGATAATAGAAATCAACACAGTTCGGTACGTGTACATCACTTGAAACATTAAATAAATTATCCACAATAAGACTATTTAATAAGATCAATCATATTGGTATGATGAAGAAAAGCTTAATTATCATGGCCAAGACATTGCACTATGCTTCCTCAGATGGGTAGACCCAAATTGATTATATTGGAGAAAACGCACATTCTTTCAAGTGGTGGAATACGGTTTAAACGATTCAACCATGATATAATGTCACTAGAGATCAACCTGTCAGTCATGAATATGCATACCCGAATCGCTACTCTTCTGTGGCAGATGAGAAATCGATAGAAGAAAAGATGATTCTACATCTAAAACACGTCTGTCAATTAACAATTCCACGCCACCTATTCAACATTCCTGGCTGTCTGACTCAACCGTAAGCAGCAGAAAATTTGTCTGAATCCCAGCTGTTTAAGACAGGGGAAACAGAACCCCTGCTGCGATGATTGTGTTAAGCGTCTGAGTTATATCCCTCATGATGGTGGGTGCATAATCAGAGTCAAATGAAGCCCCCGTGTCTCGTGTGGCTTTAGCAATCCACACAAATCCCCTCACCGTGAGTTGAGCATCATCTTCTCTGCTCTATACCTGACTTAAGGCTGGAAAGATGAGTCTAACAGGCACCCACCACCATCACCACCAGTCAGAGTCCGAGCTAAAACAAACAAGACACCGCCGGCACAACAGCCTCTCGCCTCCTCACATCTCTACCCAAACAAGGAATGAGTTTTGCTCCTCGTTCATTTGAGCTGCTGCAGCTCATTAGCATATTCTCACAAATGGCGCGCCAAACTCCGCCCCCTTTGCGCGGATCTGGGCGCCAATTGGCTGAGCGCGACACTTGGCCAATCAGCAGACTCGTCGGCGCCAACACGTCCAAGTTGATGGATTGTCGCCCACGCTCGGCTGAAAGGCGCCGTAGCGGCGTGGCTGGTGGCTGCAAACGGGTGGCGTTTTGCCGAGCGTGGAAGATGACAGGAAAGTTGAGGACAAGCCGCTTTTAAGCGTCTCGGCTCGCCCCTTATTTACAGGCGCCGTGCCACCACCGTGTATATCCTAGTCGGCCGCCCACTGGCTGGCCACCAAGCGTGCTCACTTTTGTCGTCTGCTGCACTTTTACGGGTGTACGTGTAAGAATGAACTTGTGATAGCACTAAACATACAACTATAAGACTTGAACAGGAATGCATTGACTTTGTGAACAAGAACAACTGAACTGAAGTGATTTTTAGGATACTTTTTTTGTTTGTTTGTATGATTGTTTGAAAAATTGAAATCATTGACTTCAAAAAGAAAACAAATTACGTGTTTGACGATCGGTATTAAAGGTCATTCAAAACATTCATAGTACGGGAACTACAATAAACACTAACGGACGCTAACACATCAAAGGTTGTGAAGCTCAACACAAAATGGATTAACCAACAATCAACCAACCATTCAAAGGACTACACTCTTTACATAACTGACCACCATGATCTACCCTCCCCCGGAGCGCGGAGGAGCCCCGGACCCCCCGCCCCCACTGACCATGGCCTACAACCCGTTCCTCCTCTCGCGGGTCTCCCAAGCGACCGCCGGGGCCGCTGCCGCCGCCGACTACTCCGTCAGCTCCCTGCTCGCGTCGCAGACGGCCGCAGCCTCCCAGCACCCCGCCCTGCAGGGCCTCGGGCCGCACCTGCCGCCCTACGCGGGCCTCCCGGCCTCCATCCTGCCCAAGCTGCACCAGACGGTGGCGGGCCGGTCGCCCCTCACGCCCGCCGACCTGTTCATGCCCGTGCCGCGGCCGCTGAGGGGCTGCCCGGCCGAGCCGCCCGAGCCCGAGGTGCACGATGACCCCAAGGTGGAGCTCGAGTCCAAGGAACTGTGGGAGAACTTCCACCAGTACGGCACGGAGATGGTGATCACCAAGTCGGGCAGGTGCGTATAGCAGGCAGCTGATAGCAGAAAGATAGTATAGTGTAGGGAGATGTTGCAACACTGCATGATACTGAAACAATCTTTGCAATTTTCTTATATTTATTGTGATATATGTGGATGGCGGATTTCTTTAAAGGGCCCGTATGCTAGTTTCTTAACATCAATCTTGTAGCATCTTATTTTGGGGTTTTAATGTCGCTTTACGTCTCAATTGATCAAGATGTGAAGAGAGATGCACCATTAAAATAGATAAGATCTACAAATGTATGTCCGATATAAGACAGTGTAGACTCTGGAATGTTTGGCTTTTGTCTTGGATCACTTTAGTATGTTTACATAATATTATGTATAAACATTGATGACCAACGAACATTCTTCCACGTTTATTTATACTCTTGTCGATTGTCTATAGTTGGTATACCATGGATTGTTATATCCTTATCTGTCGGTCAAATCTTCATCACAACCATTATCACAACCATTATTAGTTCTAAAATTCATACATGACTTTCACTTGCATTTTGCAAGCGACTAATACTCATCTATGTTACAATTCATAACAACTCTTTAATCCACCACCCAACAACTAGATTAACCGTGGTTTCGGGGGTGGGGCAGTGTGTATACTGAACCCTAGACAAAGTATATGCGTGAACAGTACTCAAAAGATGTACCCCAAACCCAGCAATCAATCTGAAAGCTTCACAATGATCGATTCAGACCGCAGGCCACAACCTGCGTACACCAATAAAAACAATATGACTAATTAATTCTCTGACTGCCCATTGTATTGGCTATTTCACTGCAAGATGGGCACCAACCCCAATTTTATGTGATAATTTTAACAACGCCACATGCCATATGTGCCTCCCGCTGCCCAACTTAATCACGGCGTAGATGTTTTATTTGCAAAAATCTGTGTGGCATATGTGTCATATTGTCTATTGTACAATTGCGCTGGTTAATACGTCAGGAGAGCACTCTACACTGACATTTAGGGCTATCACATCAAAAGCTTGGTAGTCGCCGCTCTTAACGTATTTCAATTAATAATGTTAATGTAATGAGACAAATACTGAATATACATGTACACGAAAATCATCAGTTGTATCAAGTTCAAAGCTGCGAGAAAAGTTCCCCCAGGTCCTAGGTCCATCCTATTATAACTTGTTTCGTTTTTGCAATAGAGACTGGCACATATATGTATACAATATACACTGGACAAAGACAAGAAATGTTGCAATAGTGCCACACGTACGGACCTGCATTGATTATCAAACATATTATTACCATAAGACTTGTTCTTTACTCCCCTTATCTTCTCTAGCTCAATAACTCGGTAACATATTGACTGCTTTCAAAAAGCCAACTGTGCACCTAAAGCAATATAAGTGATTACAAAATTAATAGTGTCCAGCCAGGCATTAAAAACGAACAATACAAAGGGGCCGAGGGACGCCAATATAGTCAATGGTCATCTGTTTACTGACCACTGCCGTCCAACATGTTCGAGTGACAAGCGCATGGATTTTGCAGATGACCCACTGGTTGCAATTACAGGTTTTAAGACTAAGTCCTTGGATGCTCTATCTTACTGTAATTGGCGTCATTGGTCATTATTCCTGGTGAAAAAGAGAAGCATTTGAGGAGCATCACAGATTTGGTCCTCGACAATGGCGTGAATACACAGTTATACTGTGGGTCAAGCTTTGCTTTTGAAATGTGCTATAGATCCGCACTTTGATATTGGTTGGGTTAATCGATTCCTGTTGTGGCTTTATGTTGGAATTAATTGTAGATAAATGATTTTGTATTTGCATTTTCATGTCACAAATGGTCAGTGATATATGATTAAGAGCAAAATGTCATTTAAACAGTTTTAGAAATGAACATTTTCAAAATGGTTAATTTACGAAAACAAATATTCACATAACCTCGTGAAAATATAAAGTACACCAACACTAACACCACAACGTAGTGTAGTTTAAAGCATAAAAAACACAATATTCAAAAACATGACTTAGAGAAGCAAGGCCAAAAACAATTGTAGCCTTCTTGCCCAAAAGTACGATGATGAAAAGACCCGGGGTGAAAGGTCACGTAGTCATATCATATCGTTTGCAGTTTCTGCGTGGCCGGCGGCCATTTTGACGTAATTATGGCGGCTTTGCTGCTTACGAGAACTAGTATTTATTGTAATAATGGCTGCAAACTTGTGTCAGTACCTCGGGTGAACAAGCGCCGGAACATAACCACACTGTGCCTGGCCAAGATTTATGACTTACAGTACGTTGACATAATAGATGTATGCATAATTTACTGAAGTCTTTCTCCGGCATCCACTACCTGACGACATAGTATATCGATTTGTCATTGGGCTTGTTTCACCTCTGCAGGGATTTGCCCCGGGTTAATTGGTACACCTGTGCACACTTTCTGTACTGTGGATCAGTCTGGCCTTTTTTGTAGGTGTTCTATATAAACAAATTGCACTGGTGAAATGTTTTGAATGGAAAATTTGGTCTGGTCAAACAGTGGGTTTAGGATACTAGAAGATCCAGATGTGATAGTTTATATGCCAATGCCACAAATTTCTTGCAGAAATCTGATTACATATTTAAAGTTTTGGTTCTAGAATTCGCAAACCATTCATTTTTTCATCATCTGAAATTCTATGTAATACGAAAGCTAAGAAGCAAAATTATTTCACTTGAATACCATTTACTGTTTCATATTTCAATCTAAAGAACTCAACATTGGCGTTCACGTAGCACTCAGGTTTCTACTAATTACTGTATTATTTTCATTGATTCGTATGCCAATTGTGAAAAGCAAATGTGCCATGCAGAATCAGCACAATTTGCAATGACCTTTCATCAGTAGAGTGTAACACAAGTGGCGTGTGAGGGCTGTCCGCGGATATACGCTCATGTCACCAGATTGAGCCCCTCTACACAACCTTGAACATTACTGCATTTGTTGTAATCCTGGTAAAATGCCTCATGATAATTTCTGGTTACATGGTTAGGAGCATATGCGTGGCCTTTATTTCTTGTATATGTCCTAAAGACAACTGTTTTTGCGGGGCGTAGGTAGGAGTTGGGAGGGACATAAGAGCAACATATTAGTTCAGTATTTGGATTGACATCACTAATGCGTACATGAACAATGGTTTAATCTGTTTTCATGTTCAGAAACATACAACGGTTATGTGGACTATCAACATGCTATTTATTCAGATTCTATTCTGGGCTTCACATACATCACTGATATATAGTGTCACACTCAACTCAGAAGACCTGTACTATGTGAAATAGCCATGTGCTGACTTCAACAACTAACCTACAGAAGGTGCTATATTTGAATTGCAAAATTGCAGAGTCCAGATATTAAACTCTAACGTTAATTCAAAATTGTTCTGTTTAGCACAAATTGTTAATTAGTTCACAACTGATAAAACATAATGTAATTTCACATTTAAAACAAACTAATTAGTGCAATTTGCATAAATAATGTATTAATTATGGCTTGAAATAGAGATCAGTTATTCTGCACAGACACTTTGCTTCATCCCTGGAGGCATCTCAAGTGCTGATCACCACATTTCGTGCATTCTCCTCAAATATTGCATAATTACTTGTTATAATAATGATGGAAAGTGAAATGAATTCAAATGTGAGAGCGTAAATTTGACAATAATATGTATTAATGTGTTACAAATTAAGCGTATTGCAATAGTTTTGTACGGATGACATTTATCAAATCATGATAATCCATTTGCATATACATACTTAGGAATCTTTCCTTCTTAACTCCTCATTGGAGAATTGTAGCACCCCTGTCTCAAGCTTGAATTATCACATACCCAGAGTAACACGAATAATATATTAATAATAATGTGACATGATTATTCTCAATGCATGTCAACTTAACGTTATATAGAACTGTCATTTAACCTAAGTGTTAACATCTTCTTTTGTTGAAATAATGTGTTGCCGATAACACCTTTTATTCTACCAATAAATCTTTTCTCAGCTCTTTATCTTCGTACTTAGCTCTTTCCAAGAAATGCTCACATAATCTGCTATTAGCCACAACAAAAATAGTGTTCTAAACATAGTGGCCAGCATTGAATATGGCGACTTTTGCCAGACACCGAGGCGCCAGAGCTGAATATACAAATGATACAAGGGTATTATGAAATCATAAATATTTTCTCACAAGGTTTGGTTCACTGGTCCGCTGGTGAGAAGTTCAGAAATGGGCTAAAGTCCTAGTGGTTAACGGGACAGTGACCAATAAAACTTTCGTGTGTGTGAAGACTTGCGCCACAATGATAGAATAGAATACTTGGTTAAAGAGTCTCAAAGTTTCTACATACACCAGAAATCCACCATTCTCATGTTAATTTTAATCGTACTATTAAAAAGGTTATAACACCGTCTCACAAATATCTCATCATCCATATATAATCACCCAGAGCTCTCTGTTTTGGACATTACTTTTGTGGCCACCAAAATAAATTTGGTCTTACATCAATACTAATTGTAGACCTCTTATACATGCACTATAGTTTCAGTACCCCCGGACACATCTAGGGCGACAATATCTTATCAACCTCAAAACATATAAAAATATAAGACACTCACATTGCATTGCAATCTACTGTTCCTTCCAGACGCATGTTTCCCCCATTCAAAGTCAAAGTCTCGGGTCTGGACAAGAGAGCCAAATACATCCTTCTCATGGATGTGGTGGCGGTGGACGATTGCCGCTATAAGTTCCACAACTCCCGCTGGATGGTGGCTGGAAAGGCAGATCCAGAAATGCCCAAGCGCATGTACATCCATCCGGACTCCCCCAGTACTGGTGAACAGTGGATGTCTAAAGTATGTTCCTTCCACAAACTAAAACTCACGAACAACATATCGGACAAACATGGATATGTGAGTACGTTCTTCTACGTGAGTACAAGTTTTTTATTTTACTATTTACAGGCAGAATTTGTGTCATTTTAGGGGCAATTTGATAGGAATTGATTCTTATGGTTCATGTTATCATGTTGTTCATGGGGGATTGTCTGCTTTCGAAAGTGTAAGTGTATTGTTGTAAACAAAATAAATATTCTGTTGAAGCTCTTCAAGTGACACATTTTCTATGTGTAAATTTCAATTAGTGAAAGATTTATGTTTTCCAAGCATAAATTAACTGATAGTATATATTTAATTGTTGTACACTGTTGCAAAATATAGAGCTAAAACCTCGTCTTAAGCCAAGATACGTTATAGTAGGCCTACAGTACATGTATTAGACCATTCATAAGAACACAAAGTAGACCCATGACAAAGAAAAAGATGCCCCGCATCTCATTCGTCGAATGAAATCCACGCGAAATCTCGCGGCTTCTCTCGTGTCACGAGATGACGTATCGTCGTGTCGTCATAACCGACAAAAAATCAATTGATCCGTGAGCATTGCAACGGACGAGTGCGCATGTGCCGGACCCTCGAGTTTTATGCAAGGAGATACTTGTCAAACATCACTGTGCACTCCAATCCGCCCGCATTCACGTCTGCCGCCTGTCGGGTTAGCGGTGAACCGCGAAGCAACCTCTGTCCTCAACAAATCTCCTCCTCTTCCTCCTCCTCGGCTAACTCGGGGGCGTGTTCGGGAATCGACCTAACTGGATGGGCGTTTGTGGGGGTGGTTGTGTGGTTTGGTGTAAGGGGTGGCGGAGTGGTGGGGGTCTGCCAAAGTGGGAAATAATTTTTATATAAATTTGGGACTTGTGTGTAGGCTATAGGCCTATAGATATTCGGAGGTTCAAATTGAGAGGAGAATTGGTCATGTATTTTACTTAATACGTATCCGCTGCAAGAGCAGGTACAAGATATGCCATCATTTTAAAGCTAATAGCGACAATTTTCAAAGATAATCATAGTCCAATTATATGCAATTCAGCGAGTGCTTCAAAACGACATTTGGTGTGTCCTTCTAGGCAGATTGAATTGGTGCCTATCCCCACCCCGACCCCCTCGCCCCTTCCTACTAGCTTTGCCTGTTCAACGCCATTTTGGCCACAGTAAAAAATAATGTCCCTTTGGCTCCCCCTGGCATCAGCGGTTATGGTGTAGTGTTTCACGTGAGCGACATTACCATGATTTAGCGCGCACCTTGCGCATAAACACGTGACGTCATCATGCACGACAGGTGCTTGCGCTGTTGGACGATGATTAGCATAGTACGTGTGAACCCCGTACTTAACTAAGGCCAAGTTGATCGAATGGTTCGATATTGGTCTTGATCTGTAAATCTTCACGTAAGTCTATTAATATTGAACAGTAGCCTAGGGTACAGGGGTGGGGGGAAGTACTATCTAGTCAAGTCCACACGTACACGACCATACCAGGTTATGGGTAACTGAAGCAAGCATTAAATAGTTTCACATTCCATTACCTAACATTCCTATCGTACACAGCTAACCCCGCGCTACGTTCATCTTTATAACACTCCCCATGAGAAGCAGCACCCCAATCATGACACAAACTGCATAGCACAAAACCCGCCATAATCTCGCGTAGACTTCCATTCACCGCAGACGTCTCTAAAACCGCCAGGGGTCGCCCTCGCCGACCCAGGGACCGTTTTGTTTTTGTGTCGGCGTCGCACGCGGGCCTAATTACGTCAATTTTACGACAAAAGCGGTAATTTCCGTGTTTAGACAAACCCACAATGGCGACCGACAATTTCATAAACCTCTTCACTTAAATGATGACACCCGAAATTGAAGGAAGACACGATAATTTGCTGCGAAGTTGCGAGGGAAAGTTGTCGCAGTTCTTAAGTTTACGACAACTTTGTCGTCTGCGAGTCCAAGACTAGTCGATTTTCGGCGAACTCCGAGTCGCCATCTTTGTCAGTTATAAACAAATTAGGTCCAATCCTTCATGGAAACTTTGCCTGTCTTTTGTCAGACTTGTCATAATTCGCCTAATTGATATAAATTGCTCAAAACCTCTAACAACCGATATGACAGCACGATTTTTATCATCGCCGACAACTTTCGACAGAATAATGAAAGAGCTATAAAGTGAAACGAAGTGACAATGTTGTGAAAACGGTGTGAACGTACATGAAAGATATCTCTCTAGGGTCGCATTCGTTTGTGTTTGTTCATGTTAGGCAATTATTGATAATCAGATAAGTGGTATTCAATTACAACAGGCAAAACTATGCAGGTGCACAACATCAACATAGATTATAATGAACTTTAAAACATTTACACACAACTAACAAATTGTTTTATTGAAAGCCAATCTTGGAGAGCTATCATCCTAAACCTCAGACTTGTTCACTCCATTTTGACACCAGGTGTTGTTGGTGCTGATGGTATCACAAGCAGTACCTGATACCAAATTATAGTCTGCAAATACTAATTGTCACAAAAAAGATTAATAAGTATTTGAATGCAGAGCATTTACATTTGTATCACATATTTATATTTTAATAACAACCGAATAATGTCCACCCAAACGTTTAATGTGCCCAATTTAAAGAGTAGCTTTAAATTCAGTAAATTTTCATTCTATATTGCCATACAAGAACTGGCTTGATATCTATTCGTCTTATAATAGAGATATATTATCTACTGAAAGAACAGTTGGTGAGACCTATAGCCTCGAGCTTCAGTCACCATTCCATCGCCAGTCCTTGCAATAATGTAAAGTTCACCTTTTAGTTTCAACCATTTAACTGACCTCGTCATTTGATTTTCTATATTTACAGACGATACTCAACTCTATGCACAAGTACCAGCCTCGTTTCCACTTGGTTCGGGCAAACGACATTTTGAAGCTTCCGTACAGTCAGTTCCGGACGTACGTGTTCAAAGAGACAGAGTTCATCGCTGTCACCGCCTACCAGAACGAAAAGGTACTGCAGAGCTTACTGAAATGTAGTATTTCACCTAGTTATACATGTGCAGTTTCCCAAGTTTGCTTGCTGTATTCCATTCTCATCATTTCTTTCTCTATCGCTCTCTTAGCGATACTATTCTGTTCCGTCAACAACGGGGTTGAGAGTTTGGGTTCCGTCAGCGTCAATTGATAACATTACAGTGGAAATGAAGAACGCCTATGTAATGTTCTTATGATTGTAAAAACGTGCTGGCTAAACAGAACAGACTTATATGATTAGAATCGAATATTTCCTTGCCTACTGACATATCCATTATCTGTTGATTGCTGTCACTTGGTTTGAGCTAGTATTTCTCCTGTCTTCTATTTTCACAGTTGGACCTGTTGAAAAAGTTGATGTTAGAAATTAATTTTAAGTCATTTCAAATGGATGGCGTGGCTCCAGTTGATCTTAATGCTGAACAACTTCCAACAAAGTCACGATGACCTAGAAAGGCCATTTTATCAAAAAATAATATGTATAAAGCACTTGCTTAACTATCAACCGGGCAAATTTGTATATATAAAGGAATACCAGTTGTCTCTTATGGTCTTTACCCACGGTGCCGAGGATGATGGATATATGGCAATAAATTGCTGACAGTTATAGTTGATACTGCTGCCGTCACGGGTTGTCTGGAATGAAGTGAGACTGTAAAACATCAAAGTGACAGCGGTTTAAATAAGACGTATGGAGTGGGTGCAATTTTGTACGGTTTTATTGGCGATTTTGGCATACCTACTTCTGACATTGCAGCACTGGCGTGTGCCCCATATAAAAATCATCCACACAGAGTACAAGTACTGGGCAATGAATGTGGTTATTAAAATATCTATTAGACAATCTTTATTGGCGAGTATCTGTTGATTTGGGCTAATGTAAAATTTTAGGATGATTGATTCAACTGTATCTTCCTTCTCAATTTGATGTCGCATTTGGTATGAAACTTGCAGGAGCAAATGAAATGGATTCTTACAAGTTGTCCACTTTTTATGGACTAGTTTAATGATAGTTTAATAATCTTGTGGGGAAAATCTGGTTTTATGAGATAGAGATGATAGATTGATACATATTGATTGTGGGAAAGACATAGAAATAAGCTCTGATTTGTATCAAATATACTAATTCTGTGTTTATGTTGTTGTTTTTTTAGATTACTCAATTGAAGATTGACCACAATCCATTCGCGAAAGGCTTCAGAGATGCTGGTGGTGGCAAAAGAGAAAAGAAGTGAGTGGAATCTTTTTCAAAAGATCTATTCTAAACTTTCAACCTGATAACTGGAGCTGATAGGCGATGTTTTTAAATGGGTGCAACAAAATGCCTAATTACGAACAAAGAATTAAAGTCAATATAAGATATCTATCAAAACATGGATTCCATATCCAAGCAAAAACTAGCCATTGAAAATGATCCACAAAAATGGAGGCACTTTTAACACACACAAAAATAAGATGGGGTCCTTATAATCATTCTAACACCACAAAAATGTTGATACTTTGCGTGGATGGGGAAAATGGCATAAAGAGTGTAAATTCAAGCAAAGTGGCAAAGCAATACAAGTATTGCACATCGATTCACGGCAATTTGCCCGGCGATAGCGGGCTTTGATGAGAGTCGCATCACGAGATGTTGCGAGTGAGCGTAGTGATCACGAATGGCGTGAGGTGGCGCTCTCGGCGAGAGCGGGCGAATCGTCTGCTGCGGCGAGATAATGCTTCTGACGGCGGGCGCCGTGCCGCCTGGGACGGCTATCTTTGCGCTTTACACGATCTTCGTATGGCGGGGTCTGTAAGCTACGCTCGTTCAGAAGGGACAGGCTATTAATATTGGAAAAGATTAGGCAGTATGGGAGATATTCCATTGTACGGGTTTAAGTTAGTTGAGAGAGAGAGAGAGTAGCTTTATTTGTTGGATGTGTTTAATTATGTGAAGGTAGTAGACACCTAGTTGAATGAAACAAGGCTAAATTTATTCTAATATAGGAGCCTTTGATGAGTAGGCTTGTATTTAAAGCATAATTGAAAATCCAGTTTGCTCAGGCTGTGGTGCTTACTATGCAGAGTGAGGAATGTTTAGAAGGAACATAGAAATATGGGGGAAAGACTGAAAAAAGTGGGAGGTGGAAAATGTGCAAACCGAGGGGTGTGGGTTTTCAAGGAAGTGGGATATTGGAAAAGGGGCCTTAGAAAGTGTGGGATGAGGGGTAAAAATGCAAACCAAACTAGGGATGTTTAAAATAAGTCCAAAAATAGGGGCGTGGAATTTCCTGAACCTTTATGAATACCCCTCAAGTGTCATTGACCCAAGTTCATCTCTACTCCATGGAATGTGTCCATGCTCAGTCAGCTATAGGCAACACTCAGATACACCACAGTCACATGAGATCCCATGCCCAGTGCAGATAATTAATTACACAGCACCACTCTGTTCCTTCATAACTTCCATGATCGCTGTTCATAAAACTTGTACCACCCTACACAAAGGTGCAGCCCCGAGCAGGCATCTTTCTTTGTCTTATTCTCGTGTTAACGTGCCGAAAGCGGCACAATATCTGCAAGATTACACAAGCAGTCCCTGAAGACAGATAAAAATAACATGCTGCCATCTAGCGCCTAATGTAATCATATGGCCATGATTTAACAGGGGATCGCTGCGTATAATAGCGACTACAGGCCCCGTCCTCTGCCATTTGCGTTAAACGAGCACGAAATGGCCTTTGGCATTCAGGGCTGAAGCTCTTCAAAGGTGGCCTTTGCAAGCGCCAGTCATATATATCGGCGAAAAGAAGAGTGTTCGCCCTTCGCCGACTTGGCTGAAAAGGTGGTTATTAATGGCGGCTAGCTGCTAGTGACTTTGCCCAGATTAACACTGAAATGTTGCGATCGCTTGGCACATTATCTGTTGGACTTGACGGCAATCTCGCCCGACCACACAACCGAATGCTGTGAATGACAATATTGACGTGACCACTGGCGTTGAATGGCCGAATACGCCGTTAGCACCCAGCGGGCCGGACCCCACCACAATGGGAGAGAAAAATCGGGCCTTGTGCGCGTAATGGATTTATCGTTTGGTCGCTGGAAATCCGTCGGATCAACAAGCGACACTGGCGCCCGAATGTCTGGCGCTTTAAAACCGGCGAGACAAAGCCGCGACGACAGCAGACGAGATCCGACCCGAGCGGCGAGGTGACGCGAGGGACAAACCGGCGAGAACTCTCTTGTTATACGCGTGGGAACTTCGGATATTGACGCCGAAGCTGTTCAAAATAAGTTGTTGGCGTTCGCTGTAAGCCGAAAAGTGGCTTGGTATTGATATTGTTTTTGGACGACGATGATTTTTGATTGTGAGAGAGGAGCACAGAAGCAGACAAGCTGTCGTTTGGGTCGTTGGCGGTGAGAGGTCTTCACCCACCGTCAATGGTCACTTGACAGCCCACAGAATGCGGCCCGAGGTCGGCCTTTTCAGCGCCTCAATGCCGCCGTGGGAGTCTATCCATCAGCACCACGCGTTCGTACTCTATTATCGCTCACCTTTCTTGTTTCTCTCTTACAATGCGAACAATGGACGTACCATGCTGTCACTGTAGACCATTTTGCTTTCGCCTCTCTCGGCCAATGGCTGTTGTTGTTGATTCTTCCTTTACTTTCTGCCACTCTATTATCGACAACGTGCTTTTGTGTACGCACTTAATACGAGGTTCGTTTTGCACGATCCGATGGGGTGAGGAATAGCGACTTCATATTGCTAATAGTCTGCTTTCTTGCACATCTGATTCAATATCTATAAGATGTAGGCCTACATGTACGTCTGATGTAAATCTATAGTTGTTTTTATACACGGCCAGTATTGAAAAAAAATGAGAAAAAAAAACATATGTATATGTAGGCCCTGTTTATCTATAAATCTCCAGCATATCCTTTTTATCAACATGTTGACATTAACGTGCATGAAAAACAACTACACATACATCAAACCAAGAACTACTGCAATATTTGTTCATTCCATGTCATAACCCACTATTGCTGTACACGCTGATGAATCGATGGCCCACTTCGTTAGTGCGCCCCTGGTATTGACAAGGGCCTGATTTAGGCCGTTCTGATGCCCGCCTCGGCTCCATGGCTGGTATTGTACCAGCAGCTAATGGTGCGAACCGTTTTCGACTGCGACACCGAACGTGCCGTGCAATTGTGGGTACGCACGAACAGAGGATATCTAGGGGTGCTTGTACAGCTCACAGCTAGTAAGAGAACACCTCTATTAATGAATTACCATTAAGAGATTAGCACAAACCTCTGAAAAGGGACTACCTTTATTAATCAATTGGTGCTCTCAAAACATCGTAAAGAGATCAGCACAAACCTCTAAAAAGAGACCACCTCTATTTATGATTTGGTGGTTCCAAACGAACATATAGAGATCAGCACAAACCTCTAACCACCTCTATAGAAACCGATAGAGAGGTTCTACCATATTCCTAAATGTGTGTTTGGGGGGGGGGGATAACTTTATGTGGCCAACACTGTATGTAGCAAAATGGGAGTGGTAAGGCCATATTATAGTCTACGTACAGGCCCGTAGGAAGGGCTAGGTCAAATCTGTGAGGAAAGAATTTTAAGAGATCACCTCTCTGTTGAATGTCTTGATAGGGAGATTCTCTTGTATGTACAGTGTGAAAGAGATTCCCATGAACCGACCACAGGCGTTATTAACACCAGGTAATTTTAGACTTTTAGGATTGTAAATAATTAATACGTTCATGTGGGCACATCCTTTGTCAATAGAGTAGCACCTATTCTAACTTTTGGCACTTATTTGTACACATTAAATCAACATTTTCAGACATATTCCATTACTGTTATTACTAATGCGTTGATTGCATCGGATTCATATAATGGGCTTGAATAATTAAGATATAGCATTTGTCTTTTTCAAACCATGCATAATATAATACATTACACACTCAGACAAGAATATCGAATGAGTTGAATTATGAAGTGTCAATTGTTGCGATCGTATGGAACTGATCTGTTATATAAGTGTTATCTGTAGTAAAAGATGGAACATGATATTTGACATCTTAAAAGCTTTGATACATTATTCATGCTATAACTACATGTCTGTGTTTTTTTACATCAGATAACCATGCTTATATTGTACGCCTCCCATATAGAAGTGCATTCCTCATTCCAGCAACTCGTCAAGT
The DNA here is from genome assembly GCA_019095985.1 of Streblospio benedicti. Lineage (NCBI taxonomy): Eukaryota > Metazoa > Annelida > Polychaeta > Spionida > Spionidae > Streblospio > Streblospio benedicti. Next base: position 18,927,148 of record CM032660.1, on the reverse strand, counting down.
CATGTTTGGGGAAAAAAAATACCGCCTACGTCCTAAAATATGGAAATACAGCAGGAATGGGATATCCCTCAATGAACTCTCCAAATTGTGACCTTCAAGCTTGCAAGTCAACAATAAATTCAGAAAAAAAAATTAGAAATAATGATGTCCACGTTTGATCATATTATCTCATTGATAAGAAAATTCTAGGACTCCCCAACTGAATTCGGCCCTCGCTTCATTAGATTTTGTTGTGTTAGATTATACAATTTTCAAATGGCCTTTCCAATCTCATTTTGCGTCCTACGGGCCTGAAGCAGCAGAACAAAAATGAGCAATTTTTGTGTAGATTGTTTATTTGTTGATTGGAATATGTATTGGAGATGTTGTAGAGGAATCATTGGTGTGTCCCCACTCCCACCCACCCCACCCTCCCCCCCTCCCAAAACAAACAAACAAACAAAAAACAACACACATTATTGTTTTTGGTGTGGATTATGTTGACTAAAAATGCCCTTATTAGGCACCATCCTAACACAGTAGACCCACTACTTCCCACCCACCAGACTCCCCGGTGTCGGGAGGTTCTCTCTCGCCCCGAGCCGGCGCCGCCAGCCTCAACCCTCGTCAAATATTGATGGTCACGTGACCGAGCCGCCGGCTGTACGTTCTCACGTGCACGTCCGCACGCACGCGGGGCGCGTGAGCTGGCGTGCGTGCGGGAAAGTTGATGTTCCACGTGTGTGTGCGTGCGTGCGTGCGTGGAGTGTGTGTGTGTTGTGTGTGTGTGTGTGTGTGTGTGTGCCGTGTAACGGTGTCCATAACCGTATCCATAACCTGCTATCAATGGGCCAACTCTATAACAAGATCATTGTGCATAGGGCGTCAATAGAGAGACTTCCTTTTAGACACCACAACCTCATGTTTATTGAGGGTTTGTACACGAACTGTGGTGTACTTCATCATCCACAGTAGAACCTCTTTATTAAGACCACCTTCGTGTCCAGTGTTAGGTGGTCTCTATAGAGTCTCTTAATGGAGGTTTATTTTGGTAGCTTTATGAAGGTTTGGGACCGTGAAAAGCGGTCTAATTATAGGGTTGGTCTCCATAGAGAAGTGGTCTTAATTAGAGGTTATACACCATGGAATATTCTTCTCACCGTCTCCTTTCTCTATTTATTCGCTTGTCTGCAGGTTATTACCATCTCATAGATTCTTATATTTACTATAGCGATTGTTGGAGCTTGTACGTGAACACGTTGAGCACTTGGAGGGTGTTGCTGAGTGGCTCAGTGAGCCAATGAGGGTTTTAACGCCAGAGATCGATAAGAGATCAATATCAGGGGATTAACTGATGGTGCGAGGTAACACGGGCTGTGTAGTAAAATGAGGTTGTATTTCGCCTTTGTAGGGGCGAGCTGTTATTTAGAATGATTCTGTGAAGTTGGTGTGTGCTTATTTCATATATCCTACATCACACCCAAAAATCATGGCTTGAGATGCACCCAGAAATCATGGGATGTAGTTTTCTGACACTGAAAACATTTTATATTGTTACCACAAATCAACCAAATGACTACACCATATATTTGCACCGATTTTCCTCCTGACATCTTCAGATGTACGTAACACGACCGTTACTCACAAGTTATGTTCATTTGAAATGAAATAAATATAGTAATTACTGTGTCACATCCATTGACTAGAAAAAATAAATAACAATGATTAAGATTAGATGCAATTTTATACATGATTAATCATGTATAAAATTGCATTTAATCTTAATGAGTGTTATTTATTGTTCATTTGAAATGTTTGTCAATGTGACCGTAAACAGACGAAACTCTTTCACCAAACTGTTGTTGTCCATTCGCCTCCCGTCTCTGCACGTTCTCTAGCCTGCCTCTGTCTGTCCAAGCAGGCGCCTGCTGCTGCACCAGACCCACGGCTCGCACCTCCCGCCGCAGCAGACGACCTCGTCCCACCAGGCCCCGGCGGCGGCCGCGGCACGCGCGGACTCACAGCAGCACAGGTACAGTAAAATCCTCCTATACAGTAGGACCTCCAAATAAGACCACCTCTCTATTGAGACCACCTCTATAATAAGACCGCTTTTCACAGTCCCAAAGTTACCAAGATGAACCTCTGTATGGAGACCACATCGCTATTCAGACCACCTAACACAGATCGCAAACGTGGTCCTAATAGGGAGGGTGACTGTAACTAGTGGACCTTCGTACATCAGGGCCAGTTCAACCACTTTGGAGGCAAAATTTGTAATTTGTGGCTCTATTGTTAGCGTGCAATCCATATGACACATGGCCTCCTAGTGAAATTGTCATATTCGTTTCATTCATGTATTTGAATACATGGGTGTTGAATCCATTCAGTCACTATTATCACCAGCTGCCCTTATCTTTTCAGTCACGCATCCCATGACCCATCTCCCCATGCCCGCGGTACCACCAGCACCACCTCCTCTTCCCGCCTCCCCGGCAACACCAGCACTTCCCAGGGCGAAGATCACCTGGCCTTGCATGACCCGCCCGACATAGACGAAGATGAGGATGATGAAGATGCCGAGATGGAGATCTGTGTGGTTGATGACAAGCCTGAGCTTGCAGCACCCTCTGTGTCGGACCACCATGGGCTGTTGCTACACCGACCCCAGCTGGACGTGAGCACCACGTCCACGGCTCTGGGGGTGGAAGATGGAGACGGCGAGCGGGAAGGGAGTGCGGGAGAGAGGAGCCCCCGTGCCAGGGACGTGGATGATGGAGAGCTGGAGAATGTCGACGGACACCAGGACGATGCCAATAGAGAGGACAAGGAGGAGAAGATAGGACGTGGCGTGGAGAGGGATAGTGAGTAGTAGATTTTTGTTGTTGTTGTTTTTTTGCTACAGTAGAACTTCTATGATTAACACTACCTATGGAAAGAGAATACTTCTATTATTAAAAAAAACTTTTCTCTCAGTCCTAAACGTTTGGAGACCACCGCAAACTATCTTTGGCAGCCCCTCAAGACCAGTCTCCATGGATGTCTTAATACAGAAGTTCTACTGTACCTGTAATACTTACTTAGTATTCCGACTAAATGTGAAAAGTGGGTGAGAAGTTTACTATACATTATTGAATTATGTTTCCATTTGTGGGGATATAAATGGACAATACATCTATAGCAGTTTGTCTTGCTGAGGTTAGAATCGACGCACTTAATGCCTATTCTAGTGGGCAAAAATCCCCCAAATCAGCCATCACATGGCACCAAATCAGGCCCCAACCCCGACTGCTGACCACCAGCAGATTTATGTACCAATCACTAGAGTGCGGCGCGTCGTTAGGGCGGCGGTTTGATCCGCCAAGTGCGTGCCGCCGCCACCGCGGTCATCAATAAATGACGCCCTCGCCGCCAAATCCCGCCTGTAGGTGTGAGACCAGCCACTTGGGCTCACCTGTCTTAGATTGGGGCTTTCTTCAGTTTTATGTGTGTGGTGTTTGGGGTTTGTTTGTTTTTTTTATTCTTTTTTTACTGTAGTTAATTTTTGGTCGACCGTTGACTTGTTTTGTTTGTTTTTTGTTTTTGTTTTTTCTGTTGTTTTTTATGTTTTCTAAGGCTTATGCAAATAAAGGAGCAGGAACAGAATTTTAAATGAGTGCGCAAATTGTAAACAGCAAAACTTAATCCAGAATTAAGTAATTATGATATGGTATATATTGACTGTGTTATTTTATGTAATCATTTCCTGCAAATTTCCAAATGCAAAATAATTTACAGTAGTGCATCTTGGTTCTTCTTCGAAGTATTGTAAATACACCATATCAAACTTAATTTAACCACGTATATAGGCGGTAATTAAAACAGGCAATGTTTTCATAGATAATTGTGTGCATCAAGTTGATTCAGAAAAATCAAATCTTCTCTCCGATAAATATAGTCTTCCCTGTTCGCATTTTGTAATGATAAATCCTGTTTGAAATACTACACATAAATGTGATGAATAATTGCTATAACATTGGCCATAGTTTGCATACAGCCTGTATTATAAAACCTGTATATAACTGACTCTACTTTGTACCTTCAGAAACACCACCAGCCACGCCGATAAAGTTCCACAGACCTCACGAAAGCGTCTCTCCGCGACATCATGCTCAAAACGGCGCTTCATCTCCAAAATCGGACAGCATTCCTCACCCCTCCCCCATCCACCCGAGCTTCGACCTGGCCTTCAGAGAGAACCTCAGCCGACGGTTGCCAACTTACATAGATCATGACAAGTCCACGAGCATCCTGCATCCTCTTCACACGCGTGGCGCGGGTGGCCGCTACAGCCCCACCAGTCCTCCCAGCAGCCGCAGTCTCAGCCCTGGGGAGGTTGTCCGTCACAGTCACCATCACCATCACCACCATCACTCACTTCATCATCGAAGTGGGGGACGCGATTCGCCGTCAAGTCCCCCGGCCAACATCGTACAGCCGACAGTGACTCACCCCATGTGGCCCTACCTCAACAACTGGGGGCTCCATCACGGCGGTCTGCCCTTCTCTGTGGGTCAGATGTTGCTAGGAAGCAGCCATTCTGCAGCGGCACATCTGCCATTCTTACCAACGAGTCTGTCGCTTGGTGGCGTGAATGCTGGGGAGCATTCTTCGTCAGTGAACAGTGCGTTTGGCCTGCCGTCGCTAGGACATCTAGCACTGGCCGGTCATCCCATGCTGTACCAGCATTACGCTGCTGCTTTGAGTCAAGCAGCTGCAGCAGAGAGCAGCAACAGCAGTTCTGCTTCATCGCATCTTCTTGCAGCTCACTCAAGGCTTCATTCTCATCGCTTTAATCCATACAGCCTGCCATTGACAAAGACTACTTCCCCGTCAGCCACGTCTTCACCAGTGTCGGTGACACCAGTGAGCTCTGCAGCAGGAGGAGGAGGGGTTAGTGGTGTGACCTCTACCCTGTCAGATCTCACGCATACACCTCTAGGGGAGCAGCCTCCCAAACCGGTGGTGATCGCACCAACGGCAGCCTCTTCCCCAGAGATTGAAGAAGGGGAGGTCCGGCCTACTGCGAAAAACCCAGCCGTGCCTAGTGAGCTCAAGAGTATAGAGCGCATGGTTAGTGGACTGGAAAAGCAGCAGGAACAGCTAGCAACGGAGACATTAACCAAGCTGGTGGATAAGTGACGCAGGGTGCATTGTGGTCAAACTTTAAATGGCCAGAATGAGGCTTGTGACAATGACAGAGATAATGGCGATTCTAGAGATCTTGCAGAAGCTGATTGCTGGTGACCAGATCTGGTTTTACTGACTGAATAGTCCAATTTTATAACTTACACATTTGCATTATTTATTGGATAATTTTTAGACCTTTGCTCTAATTCATGGATAGTTTAATTCTTTATTTTTCTTAACTTATAACTTATTAATCGGTGTGTCCATGGCAAGTTTTGTGTCATACAGAATTGTAGTATTAATCACAGTCAATGTGTAAATAATGACAATGTGCTTTGGTATGATGTTCAGTGTGCTTGACTGATTTGCCAGAACTATAATGATACTTTCTAGTGTATTTGTGATATGGTAATTTTATTTTTCTCTCCTATAAATTTTGATTGATATGGCTTTCTACATGTATCTTTAATGACCATTTTTACCGACTATTGAGCTATCCATGTACTTGTTTAATCATAGATAATAATTATTATTATTAGTGTTAACTCAGTCTTTAGAATGACATGTAAACACTACGGTCACACATTCCACAGTGGTGTATTTAGATGAACAGTATACACATTCCCCCAGATTCTAGTCATGATGGTTGCACTTTACTAATTTATTGGTGTTTGTTTTTAGAATAATATGTATGGCAAAATACATTTACTTGTGTGCTTTATGAATATGAGAACTGTCTAATATATAATACAATGGATTTATAAAGAGATTATACAAACTCATGAATGTGTTGAATCAATATACAGCTGAATATGTGTGAATGATGAAATTATTAGCACAATCTTTGCAGAAAATCAAATTACTTTGTACTTTGTAAGGCGAACATTATTTCCAATTTGCAGCTTCAAAGACAATAATTTTACATGACTATACTGACTGGCTAGGAGTTGTAATTAGGATATGGATACAGTGTAGTACTTGATCCTATGTCTATGTAGTAGTTCACGTATAGAGTGAGAAAACATGTATTATGTTGAGGTACTGGCAAGACAAATTAGTAGTGGTCACATCAAATAGATTTCACTTTATTTCTTTTGTTGACTGCATGTATGAATTTGTATTATTGGGAATTGTTCTATTTATTCTTATGAACACTCTTGCATATTGTGATAGACTATATTATTTATCTAATATTTCCATTTTATCTACACTTATCATTGTATATATTGTTATCTATATTTTGTTATGCACTTTTGTTTCAGTATTTTAGGTAATCATGTATGCAGCATCAATGTAGAGGTGTGCTAGGCATTTCTTTTTAATAATAAACAATACTTAAATTGGAATATCCGTCAAAAATTTATATTCCAAATATAATGATAATTATCACATAATTATGATTATTTTTTGTCTAAAGATGCATTCATAATAATGATTGATAATTGTGTTTACAAGGGTACATGAATGTTTGATTTAAGGTTTGAGTGGTTTTTTTATTTCAATAAATATTATTTGGGTCCAATTGGCAGATGTATTATCATAGGCAGATGTTAGGAAAATCAACAGCTGAATACTATTTCAAGCAATACTTTCATATTGTCTAAAAGTACAAAATCAATGTAATATGTGATTGGATATAAATGAGAAAACATCGTAAAGTAATTGTGTTATCAATTGATTGTAAAGATCATGCAACATTTATTAAATGAAATTACTATGAATAAATTAGCTGATTCAAGAGTAATCATGTGATTTGATTTATCCACAGATTTTTGTTAAATATTTTTGAATTTTGTAATGTAAATATATTGAATTCAAAGGTCCACATAGGATGGCTAAATAAAGTATGATTAAGACATGACATTTATAAACCAAATGTACACTTCAACGTGCATTGTACAAATCCTTATAAGGTAAAATCAATCTATACACGTGTTTATGAAAAGAATATGCTGCATTGAGTGGGTTATAAGTGGGAAACTAAATTGTGCTATAAAAGTGTTTTCAATTTAATATAATTGTTTCTGCTATTTTAAAGATCTCACAAAATTCACAAGTACAACTGAGAGGTGTGTGAAAATATGATGGTTTTCACTTGCTGTTTACTTACGTTTCCACATTCTTATGAACGCTACAAATAGATTTATTGTTGCTGCAGTTGCATATGATTGTAAATTGTAATTCAAATAAATATGAATTATCCAGTTTATAGTGTTGCTATTGATATACAAAAATACAAATTGCCATTTCCTCTTTTTATTATTTGTTTTAAATGTAGTTTTAAAAATACATTTATATTATATATATAGAAAATAAATAGCATAACAATAACAATTGATGATATTTAAAGAAGAAAAAACAGGAAAAAATAGCATATTACAAATAATGAATATTGGGTCAAAACATGTATATAATTATATTATGAAGGAGTATAGTCTAATGTACCTCTTGGAACTGCAACTATAACACATACAATACAGAATAGCAGCCAAATCAGAACATCTATATGTAACAATTACAAACTCTTTGGGGGATAACCAAGTCCAACTAAACTCACTATCATGCATTCATAAATAGAATATCTAAAAAGTACATAGTTGCTGACATCAAAGAAAAAAATTTGATTTTTTTTTAAATTATGGATTGAAGTATATCTTGAATCTTCATATGCTCAATCAAAAAATGATATATATTAAAATATAACTTTTGCTTCCATAAATAGATATTCAGCTGGCCCCATCCCATTGAGCATTGTAAAAACAAACAGCAGAACAAAGTAACAAGTCCCAAACTGCAGGAAAATGACACAAAGTGTAATAGATGGCTAATGCCTGCTCCAGCCAAACACCGTATTATCGCCCAGTAATGGACGATAATAGCAGGAGAGAAAGAGCAACATGGCCGCAAATGAGCTAAAATGGCACCTTATGTGTCAAATGTGGTCAGGTAGGAGATGTTAAAGAGAAGTTGTGTCTGTACCACTGGTGATTAGGAGGCAGAAACAAGCTGTTGTCCTGCCCTAGCCACTTCTTTGTGTGCTTTATGCAATGGTATCCCTGGTTGTACAGAAGTCAGAGACCTCTGTTGTTGTCTGAGTTGCAGGTTAAATTCATGGAAGCTGGTTTTAAGAAATGACATTTCAAATGTTAGTTGAGTCAGTTTGGAGGATTTGAATAATCAATTAAGATGCCATCATGAGGGGTTGGTATGGTATTAAGATTTAGCGGTTAAAGACAAATATGAAATGTGTTACCTTTTATGTGCAGAGAACTTAAGTTCTATTTTGACACTCAAATCCTTAATCACTTAACATTTTATACAACCTTGCCAAAAACTCGATATCTAAAAATAGCGTGACTATTCTCTTTCCACAAAAAACGAAGGTGCATTCAATCTAACACTGTCTTAAGTGAGTAAAACAAATTTCATTAGCCAACACAAAAAGCGTGCTACATTAGAAATCTCGCAATAGGACACAGTTTTCAAATTAAATTACAGCTCTCAGTTGCAGCACTGGCTGCTAAAGCCGCGGATAAACGTTGGTGACGTCAGGCTTCCCCTGTGTCCACCCTTATTACCGCTCACTTCCTTGTTTAACAGACGTAAAAGCCTGCGCCGTCTTGATTACATAGGCCGGGCAATCCCCGGGAGAGTGCTCGCGTCCACGTATTCATTACGCTCGGGCCGCTCGTTTGCCACCCTCGCCCGCAGAAAGGTGCGTGCGCCGACGGGGCCTTGGCCCGCCCAGGCGTCGCCCAGTGCCAAGCGGACGACAAATGTAATAAATTTCCACTGGATTTTGGCGAGAAAGGCTGCGGCGTAAATTGGGGTGGTGGCGCTGATGGTCTGGTCGCGTGACGAGCCAAGGACCAGGTGAGGCGCGGGGGTAATAGCGGCCCGGCCCATCCATAAACCTCGTTCGAGGCCTGCCGTGCAGTGCCCAGCTTTTTTTATGGACTTCCATCCATGGCGCCGACCAAATATGAACACTTTTTTTTCGTTTTTTGGTGTGGTGAGGATCAATATCATTAAAGCACAACGATTTCAGGTGCTCTAAACGCCTGGCTATTAGCTCTCAGCACTTGAAACGAGCTGCAAAGGCTATTACTTCACGTTTGCAGTCAAGTGGAATGCTTAGTAATCAAGCAGCCATCTCTACTTGCTATAATCCCACCGGTTCGTTTGTAATCAGTGCTATCGGGAGAAAACATCAGACGTCATTTCGACGACCACGTGCTCCTCTGTTATTATGACGACAATTATCACGTGATAATGGCGGCTTTCCGCGTGATGCGCTCAGCTGCTGCGCACGCAAGCGCCATCAGCAGACGGCATTTACCAAGAGAGTCATTAAGGTTATTAACAAAACCCACAGTTGGTTTTCGCTGTCATGTCTCCTTTGTTATCGCTCGGCTTGATGGCGGTTTGTCGTGCGCGGGACGAGGGACCGGGCGTCCCCGCGCACTTGACGCCTGTCGCACGGACGATGACGTCTTCATCGAGAGATCCAAACGACAAGTGACGCTCGGGGCCAAGTCTTTGAAATTGAATCTTGCGGCTGTGTTTTTGCCTGTTGATTCATGTCATGATATTTATGAAGATTCATTTTGGGTTTAATGCTGAATATTATACAGATTTTATGCTAGATAGACTCCGTTTGGTGTGTAATATCACTTGTCGACAATGGACTTGAAAATAGTAGTTTCTGTTTAAATATTTAAATTGACACTTTAAAAAAAGAAATCTCTCATTAATTGCTAGATGAATCGATGTTGTTACAAATTGCATCAGATAAACATGCCATAATAGGCTACAAGACAAAAGAAATGCACTTGAATCCTAATTTCACTTTTAAATATCAGAGTTCTGCCCATCATGACACATGCTCGAGCACAATAAAGCATGATAATATCTATAATCCACCTCCCGGGCCCGAGGAGCAGATTATGAATTACCCCGGTCTCTTTGTTCGCCCGGCTCGTTGTTCTTCTGGCGACGTGGACAACATAATAATAGGCTCGGGTCTCGGCAGCACATATAAGTGCTCTTGACTTGTCAATAGCGAGCCAGCCAGCTAAGTGAAAAGTGTGTCCGATACTGGTATTGTGGCTACAGATGAGCAACGTTTTGGCTGCCTGTGGGTGTTGCTGGGTGGTTCGTGGTACTTTTTGTGGTTTAGTGAGGGTGTCGAGGCTTGACTGCAAGGGGGGTTTACATGTGAGTGTCAGAGTGTTCAAGTTAAGTGAAATGGCGTGTGTGTGCCTGTCTGTGTGCGTGGCTTGTGTCTGCGTGCGTACGTGTGTGCGTTTGTGCGCGTGGCTGCGTCCTTGCGCGCTTGCATGTGTGCGTGCGTGTGCGTGTAGTACTGTTTGAGTGAGTGAGGGTAGTTATGCCTGCCTGTCTGTGCCTCAGGTCAGTACCTTTTAACTTATCTCCAGCTATGTGTATATGGGATCTTGCTGGCACTAAAACAAACTTACAACAGCAACCCCAATGATCAATGAGTGTGAGCATCCTTAAATAATATCTACTGTCTTACAAAACACTAAAGCATATTACAAACTGTCTAAAGATAACACATGTAAGGTAACAGACACCTTAAAGTACACATACATCTTAAACCCAAAAGACCCATCCCCACCAGCAAATACAAATCCAAAAAGTGACCACCAACACGCAGCAGCATCACCCTCACCAACCACAGCTCACCCTGACCTTGATCACCCCCCCCCCCCGTGATGACGTACTGCCGGCGGCGGCGGGGCGCGGGGGTCGGGCATGACGGGTGGCCCCGTCAGCCGCCATCCGCTCGCATTCCTCATCACGCCGGCCGCAAATGGCACGCGGCGGAAGTCGGCGCCAGATTCACAGGTAGCGCGCTACTTTAGCACGTGGAGTGACGCGCGGGTTTGGGGGACATTTTAGAATTTTTTGTTTGTTTTATATGTTTTTTATGTTCTATGTTTTTTCTTTTCTTTTTATTATTATTTGTTTGCTGTATATAAGCGGTTTGGGGTAGCCTATAAGCGATCGAGAAATTCCACATCCCTATTTTTTATTATTATTATTATTTTTTTGCCTTTACTTATTTCCATCATTCCTCGATTTTTTAGCCTTTTTTCCAACATGCCACAAATTTTACAGCTTTTTCCCCACATCCCATGCACTTCTTTGAGATTCTACATCCCTCTTTTGGGGGACATTTCCCCAACATTCCTAAAGTTTTCAGTCTTTTTCCCATATCCCACTTCCTTTTAAACTCGCTCCATATGAAGGTTTTGAGTCAGAAATGCTGACATCTCACGTGTGGACATCAGAGATTGGTAGTTTGTGTCCGAAATGTGCACATGTATGCGTAATGTTTGCCATGTAATAGGCTTGCTTAACAACATATATAGTATATCCTCTCTATAAAGACCGTCAGGGAGACTGACCCCTGTGTCTTAAATAGAGATGTAGTCTCTTAGTAAAGGCATGGGAAGAAATGTCCCTTTTATAGAGGTGGTCTCTTAATTGAATTGGTCTTCAATGTAAGGTTCTTATGTAGAGCGCATTTCTAGCGTATCAGAATACTCTTACTACATTTTGGGGTAGTGTAAGAATATTGCTCTTCATGAGAAATAAATTTTAAAAATGGGTTCACCATTCTAAATTGATTCGCAAGTTTAAATTCATACACAGTTATTCGTGTATTTACAAAGGACAGCAATATGGCCGCTATCTAATCCAAGATGGCGGCCTGCTATCCTCATTCACTTCCGCATGACAACGAGCCATGTCATCCTGTATCATGCACAACACAACTCTTCATACTCGCTTTTTGGTTGGCCACCGAAGATACACATATCACTTTTAATGAGTCGTGCCGTCTAGGGAAGTGACACACACGGCTACATTGTTAGCAAATGTCCCGTCTTCTTCGACTAAAAAGGCAGGACTAATAGGCGTGCGAGACTCCCTCTAACAGGCGGCGCTGCGAACACCCTGTTCTAATGTGGCTAATCCTCGTGGCTTTTGGCGCTAGCCGGCGGGGATGATTTGTGTGGAAATATTTGCCAGTTTGGGTTGAGAAGATTTATGGACCTCGTCGCAGACGGCTTTTTCTGCTGCCTCTGCTGATTTGCCTCGATAACGAAGCCAATCGGCGACGCCGAACGCACGAAGCTTCTCTGTTCAGAGTGTAACAAGTATGGGGGTTGAGTATGAGGGAGGAGAAGCACTGATTTTATGGGGTTATTGTCATTAGTTGTTGTGAGGAATTGTTTTACTTGCAAGCAGTTGTTGAAAAGGACTTTTAAATGCCAATGAGATTGCGTTTGTTGTACATTCAGCTTAGCTTATTTAAGAAAGGTTCACACAAGTATTTTCCTACAGTAGGCTCGAATTCCATGTACATTTCGTAAATATTTATTTTGTCCACAAGTTCTTATTGATATTACAGCAGTATATAAAAAACTGGAACAGATTTTGTTTTTCTTTTACAATACAAAACGATGATTTTCACTTGCAATATACATTGTATAAAATGGTACCTTTTTTGATAAAAAAAATAAATGGAATCTCACTGTACTATGAAGTTAAGCTCAATTCTATTTGAGCTTTCACTAAAAATCACTGTGTGAGAAAAAAAAAGAACTATGTCACAACACAGCTCCCTCAGTGGATCAAGCAGGCCACCAGCACATTGCGTGCGGCGTGCGGCGGCCACGGCCGTTTTTATGCCCCCAACTTCCTCCAACAGACGACTCCATCATCCGGGCTTTCCGGCCCTCGTCACGTGGTCTTTGTCAAAATGGCGCGCGACAAAAGGCGCGAAAGCCGGCGAAAAGTCGTTTGGAGCCGCGGGAGGATATTGGCGGGAAGGCGGCGGCTTTTCATATTGGCCGGACGCAATAGGACATCAAATGGCGAATGTAGCGGACACGCGGGCTCTTCCCGTGCCCTGATTCTCGGATCGCGTGGGCAGGGGCCATAGCCACGCGGCGGGAGCAGATGAGAGGCGCCTGCGGACGTTATATCCGCGCTGTTTTACGTATACCGTGAGAATGTGGCTCGTGTGGTGCTGTAGCAGATGATAATTAGAGGCTTTTGTTTCGTGTTTCGACCGTTTTGTGCTAATGTAACCCATTTTGAGATGTGAGAATATCACTTGATATTTTTTTTTACGAGACGTGAGAATGTGGGTCAATTTCCTTTGAGAATTGTGATAAATTGTGAAATTGTGATATGAAAATGGTTAGAAAATTAGTGAGAATGGTCCTGGATTTTTGCTGAGACTTGAGAATGGGATAGGATACATTTCCCCGTCAACTATACTGGTTTCAATTGCTGATTGTCTGGTGATTTGATGTTATGGACACTGTCTTTTAACTTCACCTGTATTAGCAACAATTAAGCCCCATTACGTTCACCAGCAAGAAGATACAATGCAATATAAAAGTCTGAACATTAAATATGACGTGGGATCTACGTATAGAGAACGGTGTTTTACTTAAGCTCAAACATACCTAGCTGGAGCAGGAGCAATATAGGGTACTGGTGAACAGGAATAGGGAAAAGAGAGCACAGGAGAAGGGGGCTGATGAGCACATTCTGCCAACAGAAGGAGAAACAACAGTCTCAGCAATTTATGGAACCTATAACAACTTTCCATGTTTCCTAAATAACAAAAAACAAATATTATGGCCATCATAACATAAGACAAAACACGCACATTATTAAAATACATGTTCGTACATCACATGTAATTTATATCACGCGTGTAAGGAGAATTTTGTACTTCAAATGCCCTGGAAACAGACTAACATTTGACTCTGTGACAGCACGGGGCGACATAAGTAAGAATTACAGCCTGGCCGAGTCACTCGTATTCTAACACCATCAAACAAGCCCCCGCTAACTCGCCACCCATCAACGCATCAGCTACCCAGCAACCTCCAATAAGCACCAACCCACCCACAGCCAACAACCTACCCATCACCGTTACCCTGTGAAACTACACCACAAGCAACCCACAAGACAATCGCATTGACATGAAATCCACGTCCACCCAATATCGATAACCACCAGGTCTGCAAGACGCCTACAAACCCGGGTCCCCCCGTACTCGCCAGCCGGGGCTCGCGAGGGGCCATCAGCGCCTCTATTACAGCACAAACAAAGCGGCTGGCCGTGCGCCGGCCATCCGTCCTCATAGGCGAGAGTCCATTTGCGCAATTAGACAGTGGGTCTGCCAGATTTGGCCTCTCCCCCGGCGCTCGTATATTCGCGGCTAAGGTGCTAGCAGCGTCACTTCAAAGCGCGCGGGCTAATGAACAAAAAGCCTGCCTGCCACGTCGCCCGCCACCCGATCTGCTACCCGCGTGAGGCCGCTATTAATGCAGGGGCCGGGCGAGTGTGGGGAGGGTGCAGTCCAGGTCTTGTTGGCAGGGCGTTTTGCGACTGGATGTATGTGTATGTGTGTATGAGTGTTGGGGTGCGTGTCTGTGTGTGTCTGTGTGATGGTGTCTGTACACATGCGTGCGTGTGTGCGTGCGTGCGTGTGAATGTGTGGATAGTTTTCGTACTGTTGGTGATCTGTGTCTGTATTTGGGGTTCAGGTAGCAAATTAGTAGGTGATTCAGGTAAACAATAGTATTGTTAAAACAGTCACATGCGGCCCTTTTTAGGCTTTTCATGAACGTTTCTAACGTTCTAAGTTATCCATAAAGGTGGGTGAATTCAAAAGAAGGTTGGGTATAGTGATCCAGTTGAATACGTACATAAAAGTCAACACTATTTACGTGAGCTGATCGTTGAAACGTCCAGCCTGAATAGCATGATCAATACCAATGCAAATCTCAAGTATTGCTAAATACCTCAACCTCTCAAACATTTTTCTTTTTCCAGCATGTCAAGAAGTGCTACCAGTACCCCAGCCTCCAAGTACATATTGATAAACCAGCTCTAACAAACCCAACTACAACTACACCCATAACCACCCCCACCCCCCTCCCCAAACCCAACCACCTGCACGCGAGTCTAAATCACTGTTTCAACCTTGCACGTCCATTGCACGTGCATATCAAAACGAGGATTTAAAACCCTTTCTGACTGCAACACTGCATCACTGAAACTCCTGGCCTGATGCACCTGCAAGCGAGACTAATTCAAGCTTATAAATCCAGGTGCAATGATAAAGCTCAAGACCTGCCTCTGCCTGCACATTTGCATTTGTACATAACGACTGCACTTTATGGCGGATCTAGTAATGTGTTATATACGGAGCCGAGAGTGTTAGTAATGTGCTTTTTGTGTGCATGTAATGCTTTTGCTTTTTGCACTTTTGTGCTGATAGAAAAAAGCATACATTTCTATTAACAGATTTGTTCTGTGCTGTCGCGTGAATACGTATTGGTGTAATGCACATTGTTCACAGTTGTGTTAGGATGTAAAGAGGCTGTAGTTTTTGTTATTGTCTTTTGTCAAAGAGTGCACAGTTGAATGACGGTCATACGTGAAAGATGTGCAAGATTGTACCCAACTTTTTTTTCTTGCTTGATATATGCATTAACGGTTGGTGTTGTTCTTTTCAGTTCGGCTTGTTTTGTTTGTTGTTTTGTTGTTTTGTTGTGTTTGTGTGTGCGTGTGTGTATTTCTGTTTGTTTGTTTTGTTTGTGTTTGTATTTGTTTTTGTTTGGTTGGTTGGTTGTTTGTTTTGGGAGGTGTTGTTGTTTTTTCCTATTTAATAAAAGATTAATATCTCTCTTGTAATTTGACTAAGACCCCATATCAACATGAACTCAATCCTTTCGCTAATAATATTCATCCCCATATTACAAACAAACAAACAAGCAAAAAATGACTATTCCCAACGACAACCCATATCGTGCAAAGACCCGCGTATTCGTCGACCTAATAAAACCGGAAGTCACGTGAGACCCCATCTTGGCGTCGTTTCCACTTGCACGATGCCTTTTTAAAGGATTAGCGAGCGCGTCTTGGGGGAGGATTAGATTTCACATTGATGGTCAACGATGATGAAAACGGTCAGCTTCAATCATCCCATTGTCGCGTGCAACCCACTGATAACGTACAAAGAAGACAGGCGCGCGATCACGTGATAGCTAATTGTCGTGCGGACGTTTGATGTGGAACGGTGGCGCTCTGACCAGCGTGCTCTATCCGTCTTAACGAGTCCCTCGGTGAGGCGATTCGCTGACTTTGATAACGTTGAAACTGGTGGGCTTGCTGAGACACTTGTTAATTGTTTTTCTATGTGTTTGTATGAATGACTTTTGGGTTTTCACTTTCTAGTATGGGATGAATTGATGCGGTGGATGATAACTGTATCGTTTTCAATTCCAGGCAGTTTTTATACGTGGCTGGGTCTTTGCAACTTTTGATCGTATTGATGTGGGAAGGCTTATAGATAATTGATGCACATCAAATGATTCTGAACGTGAAGACAAAGAAAAAAAATTAAAGATGAGAAGCTTGGAGTGATGACGCTTTCAATACAGCTACCCATCTGAGGAATTATAGCATATATTTTTGCAATGCTCTATTCTGACAATATGCCAAGCTATATATGTCTGTGTATAGACAACTGAATTATAATTGTCGTTTAGGAGATTTCAACTGCTTCAAAACTTTGACACAACTATACGTGCTGTGAGGTTTCTTTGTTTGTTGTTTGTTGTTGTGTTGTTGTTGTTTTGTTTTTTTTTATGGGGGCGTGGTGTTTCTATTTTGCTGTTGTTTGTTCTCGGTTGTAGTTTTTTTTGCATTATTTATTTGTGCTGTCTTTCAGATTCTGTTAGCTGGCATACGCTATTGTTATTTGTTTGACAGTTTGCATTTTATTAGTTTGGCTGCGGGTTTTTTCAAATTTGTTGTTTGATTTTGATTTATTTATTTTTTATTTATTTTTTGCGTTTTCATTGATTGTTTGTTTGTTTTATTTTTTTTTTTTTTTTTTTTTTTTGAGTGGGGTAATTGTCCAACTCCTAAATCTCTGTCTGTATGTGTTTGTGCTATTTAATTTGTTTTGTTTGTTGTAGTTACTATTTTATGGTGTTGTTGGTTTACCTATTTCCCTTAGATATTTCGAAGGCTACCCTGTTGCCTTGTGGTCTTTTATTTGATTTCACATTGAATGGGATTTTATACCACATTATGCATACAACCTTTGCATTACTCCCACCACCTCCACCCCTACAAAACTTGCTATATCAAAACAAATCCAGTATCAAACCAAACATGTGCTTTTTGTAGCATTGTATATAAGTCTGATAGCAGGTACAATATCCAACCTGCAAGACGCTACATGCATCAAAGGTGATCAGAATCATACACCCACGCGACTGAGCCGATATGTCAGCGTGAGTTGAGCCGCCTGCTGTAGATCATCACCTGAGTCATATCATGTACACTCACGCCACTAATGACGCAGTCGCTAATTGCGGCACGACATCGCACATCGCCGCACGATACGCCGCGATTAATCAAGACCATCTCAAGATGAGCGGCGACGGCGACACTTATCGCGGTTTGAGTACAGTGGAACTTTTCTGAACTGAACACTTCTGTACAGTGGAGCTTGTATATATAGTGGACACATGTCTACAATGGAACCTGACTACACTGGAAACTTCTGTAGAGTGGAGCTTGTCTATAGAAGACACTTGTGTACGGTGGAACCTGCAATAGTGGACCCCTGTGTATAGTGGAACCTCTCTATAGATGACATTTCTACAAATTGACAATAGGTGTGCACGTGAATAGTGTGCACGTATATTCATAGAAATTACATGTTAGAACATATGAGACTACCAACATAACATGAACATGCTGCCATGACAACTAATAGAATATGTATTCCCAACATAGCTTAATTGATATTTGGAATAACATGTGTTCTCCCTTCACCGGCAAGTGCGTTGCCTGTACCAGTTGATTTTCAAGAAATCAGCCCATCCAATTTAATGCTCCCACAACCTCTATTCTTGCTCCAACCACAAGTTTCCGCCTTGCCCCATCTACAATTCCCCACACAGCCCGCGCCTATACCACTGTCTTGCTGCGCCCTATTCCGGAACTGCAGGCAGCTACAACAAGTAATTAATTAGTGCTTCCCTCGCAAGATGTAATTTAGATGAGGCTCGAAGCGTGAAAGAGCCTCGGCGTAGGGCAGCATAAAAAAGCCGCCTTCCTCGCCAGCTCCATCGGTCCCGACGCACTGAAGCCCGCACGCGGGGGTAACAGGACGGAAGATTTAATCTCGATCGCGAGTGATAATATTTGTAGAGCGGACAAGATGTCGTTTGGGGCGAGATCTCGTCGGACAAGATGGCCGCCAAGCGTGATTTGGCGAGACAGAGGGCGCTAGTGTTCACGGGTCGTCTGCTGGACGATCCGTGACCCTCACTGGCTCGGTCTTGACCCCTTTGCTTGGGGAGATAGCGGGCCGGGAGATTTGTTGATGGACGGGGTTCTTGCGGACCTGTGATGGTTGTATTTTGGGTGATTTGTGGAGGGGTTGGGTGGGGCGTGGTGGGGGTGGATTTTGATTGTTTTTGAAAGCGATGGAACGATTTGAGATAACGCATGGGGGATGGGGTGATTGTGATTTACGAGCAGGTTGGAATGGAGTGAAGCTTCATTTGATTTGGTTTTAGATGGCTGTTGGAAGGAGCGTGAATTTTCTCAATATATGTGCATACTTTGCCATTTGAGAACCAACCAACGTTACTGGCTATATCCAATTTCAATGAGTCAATATCGTGGATTAAAAACATGATCCCATCGTGATGAAACTGTTATTCAAAAATAAGTCTACTAGTTATTTATATTGGCCATACGTTTGTATATAATAATATATTGATAAGCAGCCCAAATGTATTTATCATCAAACAGTAAGCTTACGCCCACCTAGCCAATTTCTTGTATATATACGTCTGCCCATTACCGCACAAAAAGCACCGTTCAATAACTATACATTGGACAACACTTTTTAACTTTATGTTCAAAACGCTGCTCCCTGCAGGCCTTGACCTTTGAAGTCATGAAAAACACCACTGAATGCTTCCACGCACGTACACAACTCAACAATCAACTTTTTTCACAAAAACTGCCAAGTATCAATTTCACAAGTTTCCCCACCCTCGTAAACGGCACCCCTGTAGATGCCCTGAGAGGCTCCGTCACACGGGGCATTCCTTTTGATGAGTCCCCGGATCTGTGGTGTGTGTGCGTGGCACCTATAACATCCTCCCCACCTGAGTCTAGCCACAGGTAATGCTGTTGGTTTTCTGAAGTCAACTCACCAAATTGCCGACACTCACACCACCCAGAGCAATTATCCACAGCACTTGTCACCTGGGCTCGTCGATTCATGGCCGCTACAAACGCTACCCACTCGTTGGCTTTGTGCACCTTCGGGGCGACGGTGTTGGAGTTTCAGAGGCTCCTCTCCTGCACGCTTCGAGCAATGGCTGGGTCTTTTATGGCATGCATGGGCCTACGTGCGCTGTGTTAATGGCGATTCTGTGATCAACCGGTGTACGTGTGGTGTAGGGCGCAGAGAGGTCATTAGTTCCACAGTATACAATGTTGTGTGTATACGTGCGTATATAATTGCATACAACTATATGCCATGTGTGCATGTATAATTATGCTGATAGAATCACATGCGTGTTTACTATTGAATGCGAATCAAACAAGTCATGCTTAACATATCAAGGAGGTTTCATTGCTATAGATTCTAGATAGCATAGCCTACACTTGTATACGTGTAGATCTACTTGTGATTACAAACTGTGGTAATCATATCATTTTAAAAATATGCATTAATGTATATCAGCCTTATCATCAATCCAACGATACAACGAAAAATTCACTTTACTAAAACTAGTTACCACGATTGCAAGATTACAAGCCTCCAGTGTGAACAGTACCGCCCCCCCCCCTCCCCCTCCCCCCCACCACCACCATTCCCCCCCCTGCAAGACGAGCCCCGTGTCACATCTCATGACAAACAACCTCCGCCGCCGTCCCCACTCGCAGACGTCTCCCGTCTTGGCGACATAATTGTGGGGCTCGGGTCACGGACGCACGTCTCTCTTCATGCCGGCCACGGGGACCTCAGGTGGCCCGGCGCCCCGAGCCGCCCCCAGCACCGGCCGCCAGCGCCGTGGGCAGATGCGACGGTCCCGTGCTTCCGTGATCTCGTCTGCTTTGTTTTATTCGCCGAGCGCACCTTGCACACGCTTATCACGTGACAATTGCGGGTCTACGTCTTGTCATACGCTCGACCCGAGCTGGCTTTGTCTAGCTTTGGACGTCTATTATCCGCAGTACGTCTTCCAGTTTCAAAAAGGACAATGTATGGGGAGGTATTTTCCACGTCTTCTTTGATGTGAAGCTTTGGTCATTGTTTCTCCTTGAAAGGTAACTACCTGTTTATACGATACGCGTCTCTGTTCGCTTATTTTCCGCGTGCATGTAGCAGAAGACATTTGTTGTTGGCGTCACGTGGCCGAGCTCAGGTGCTTTTGGCAGGTGCGTGAAATCAAAACGAGGCGATATTAGCACGTGTAATCTGGCGGGATGATGTCGGCTGATGCACATGGGGCGACAAGGATCTGACGAACTCACGGCCCGAGGTGCATAAGCCGGTTAATTTTGATCATATCTATTGATTGACTTTTTCCTATGTGTGCACACCTTCGGGAATGGAGAGATGTTGCTTTTTTTAGCTAGAAACTTCTTGAGTAAAATAGAATTTAAAGATTAAGGTTTTAATACTAGATGGAGAGAACGAGGGTTGATAATCCGTGGTGACGTTTGTTAAAGAGTAAGATAAAAAAGGATGTGTGAACATTTATCACAAATCATGCATGCAACAGGAAAAGCAAAAGATTAACATTTATGAATGAAGATGATAGACTGTGTATATCAATTGGTATGGACAAGATAGTAAAGCAACAAAATCAACTTTCAAAACGATCATTTTCATAAGTGTAATAGATACCATTCCCATAAAATTAACTTTAAAACAAGTAGATCAAAAGTGTTCAAAAACACGATGTCGCTAGTACAACGTTGTCATATGGGCGATTAAGATATTATGAAACGATGTATACTTTACAATTAAGAACTTTTATCTGTGCATTTCAGGAGAAAACCTCAGAAGGAATTTACAGCAGTTACAAAGTATGTAATCAGCCACAAGTGCCACTGGCTTAGTCATGCTCAATATTGATTTACCAAAAGCAAATAGCAAACAGCACCAAGTAGACTTTGCTTCTGATGAAATATTGATCCACGATTGTGCATTCGATACTAGTTAGAATGCTAAATTGGACCATGAATTGCCCTGTAGAAAGCACACTTTAATTGGCAACGTGCCCAAAATCGAATCACTTCGGTGTCCCATCATACGTCATAGTTGTGTAAACTTTTAACGAAATTTGTTCATCGGTAAACGCTCTAGCTTGTCCTGAGACATACATACATACTGACATACAAAAGAACGAAACACAAGGCTTTCGCTTCAGCTGCTGAAGTGACGCAAACATACACAGACGGTGCAAATGAATAATAAGTGAACAATATACTAATAAAAATGGCTGTTTTAACCACACCATAGTTTATCGTGCCACCAAAACACAACATATAATATGCATGACGCTAAATTGTGCCGTTTATAGTTCGCAATAGCTTTATTACATGCGAAAATTGCACCAAAAAAGAAAATTCAAATCTTCATCAACGTGCATTGTAAATCTCCGCTTAATTTTCTAGCACGCACAATTCCCATTGCGCCAAGGACCAGGTACCAAAATACACACCCGCCTGTTAGTGGATTGAAGCATCAAACTGGCCATAACATATGTACCACCCCAGCCCCTAATCAACAGTTTAAGGGGTAATATTACTGCTCCAGCAGAACCACTTGTAGTGAGAGCACTAGCAATATTTGTCTATCTTCTAAAACTGCTCTTTTGTCTGCGTTAACAATTTACAAACATCCATAATTCAATCTTATAAAGTCCACTCGTAGTTATATATTTTATAGCATGGTGTGTTCCGCCGATGGTCACTTTAGAAAGGTATTACTGGAGTCACCACCAAGTAGCCAACGCTGCTTGTTAGCTACCAGCCTGGCTGTACCCATTTATTACTGCGCTTCACGTAATTATAGGCACTATTTTCGCTGCTCGCACGCGATGGTGACGGCAAAACCTCGAAGTTTCACGGTAGCAGAACCATGGACCACTCCATGCAGTACTAGCTAGAAAGGCTGTGGTTAGTCAAGGTTAGATGCTTTGGCGTATCCAGGATTTAGGGAGAGGGAAATATTTGTTGTAAGGACTTACATTTGGTGCAATCTGAGGCATATTTAAAGGGGCATCGAACTCTGAAAAGAAAGAGCTCAATCATTAAAACGCATGATTTTGGCTGAAGGGGGTGGGGGGGGGGGGGGGGGCATGTGTCGCTTGTGCCCCGACCCCCCTAGATGCGCCTATGCTATGCTACTTTTTTCATTTTATGTGTATTTGAATAATTTTGTTTTTTCTGTCTTTCACAGTAAATAGAACCATCAATAGACTCAGAACTTCATTTGATCACAAACGAGAGGTGTTCCCAAGTAATATGAATTGGATTGGTCATAGGTACATTGAAGAACATTGCAGTGCCGCCATGCATTCAAACATGACCATATCTCAATAATGACCTCCCAAACAACAATGCATTTGATGGTGATAACAAGATACGCTATAAAAATGGCCTAGTATAAGTTTAACTTCACCACAGTGAATCGTCTTGGTAAAGTTGAGTTTATCTTAAGCTATATTCTACGCTGCAATAGTAGCAAATTCACAAACTAACTAGTAAAATGCCAAACGTCTACACTTTTAATACAGATGCCACTCGTGCAAGCATTTGCAGAACCGGTGGCTCTCTGCACATGGAGATTAAGACGGCGCAAATGCAAGTTCCCTGTAGCGGAGATGCGAGCTGACAAGATGGCGGATGGCATGTCACGTGGTGTCACAAACAGGTGATTTCCAAACGAACTCAGGGGAAATTGTCGCCAACTAATTTGAAAGATTTGATCGTTGCCAGTCGGGCCGTACATTTATAATGGATGGCTATGTCAGTTACTAAGAGCAGGCGTAGTGACCTGCATTTCCGGGAGTGCACCTGTCGTGCACCAAAGGTCAACTTGCTGCTGCTATAGTCTATGTCAAAATATGGAGTAGGGTGGTTGTTGGATACAGGATATCTGTGATATCTGTTTGTTTGGGGAGGTAGTAAAACATATGATGCTTCTTGAGTTGAAAAGGTTATCTCTTCGTCTTAATGAATTACTGTGGTGAACTACTGAAGACAAATTATTGTCCATTTCAAGTACAATGCTCTAGATGGATCCATTGCAGTTGGGTTTGAAAATCCAATTGCTAACAATATTGCTACATTATTGCACTGCTGTTCAAATCTCTTAAAGTAAAACCCCACAGTCAATAGCATTATTGTGCTCTCATTTAGAAACCATAAAAATGTCTGCAGTTTTGCCAAATGATTTTATGTCATTTTGAGACGGACTATAGCCTGCTCTCCCCGCATGATGAGCGACGTTTCGGGCCAGAAGAAGGAGACG
The DNA here is from genome assembly GCA_019095985.1 of Streblospio benedicti. Taxonomy (NCBI): domain Eukaryota; kingdom Metazoa; phylum Annelida; class Polychaeta; order Spionida; family Spionidae; genus Streblospio; species Streblospio benedicti. The sequence continues at coordinate 18,903,354 of CM032660.1, read as the reverse complement.
GTGCTTCCTCCCCGCGATGTGTCGGATGTTAATCTGGCCAGAGTTGAGTTTCACGCTAATGAGATGCCATTTCCGTATTCATTCGCCTTCTATGTCGAAATTGGCCTGTGAAAAGGTATACTGCAATTGATGGCGCGGTTCAAGATGGCGGCGTCTCTGAAAATTAGCAGACGACACGCATGCGCCGTGACGTTAGAAACCTGACGATGTCACGCATGCGCACAAAAGAAACCGCTTTAAAGAGACACCAATTATGCGACTAACGGGAACTGTCTTCGTGATGATTAGCAAGCAGTGCATGTTGTTCCTATTGTACTTACAGCTATTGTGTCCAAGCTGTGTGTTTTAAATTGACAAAGCCTTTTATAAAGTCGTTCGCTCGTTATTATTACGTTGTGTCAGCGCAATTAGTCACAACGTACGCGTATTTAAGAGGTAACCGTTTGTGTAAATGGGCAAAATGTGAGTTGACAACTGCACGCATATGAGAAATAAAACTACAGTTTAAGTAGGCGTTAATTTGTTTGCAATAATGGTCGAAGCATTAAAATGTCTACGAGGTTCACTCGTGCCACTGAGAGGACAATAATTGCGTCAGTTTGAAGAGACAATAAACCATCTTGAAGCATCATACTCAAATGGTAATCTGTGTAAGATTGTGCCCAATAATGCACATGTTAGCAGCACAATTCTATGGTTAAACATCAGCTCTGTGACATCTGGCTCACAATGAGGAAAGACAACCTATTTGGTTTATTCTTATTAAAGCCATTATAGATCTACATACATCTCTATAGCTATAGCTCTTTACTACAGGTCTACAGCATCAGTGTGAAGTATACTTCTACCACCAGAAGCACATAGTGAAGGAGAAGCAAGAACATAGACCTACAGTTTGAAGGGAAAAAACATTGAAAAAATACCAGGAAACACTATGAATTCATCATGATCCAGCCGGGAAACGGCTCAATTTAGTCTTCATTTCCCTGCAGGAGCGCACCCGAACCTCCTACCCCAATCCCCCGCCCCCCTCAGACCGATAGAGACGTCACCATCAGCAGGCGTCCCCGCGCTGACTGACGAGCCTGGGGAGCCGCCGGCGCCGCCGATAGCCGCGCCTCGCCCTGTTACGTAAGCACGTAACACGCCAACATCGCCGCCCTCGGGGCCGCGCCGCCCGGCTGGCCGCCCGCGATAGGCGCGGGGGCCGGGGAGCGCGAGGTCCCCGGGGACGGGCGTGAGGGTGGCGGAGGGACGGCCCTAGCATGTTAGCGCCGACGTTTGACGGCTATCAGCAGCGCCCAGCGCCGCACGATACATGGCTCCCGTCTCGCCGGGGATGGGCCCTCGGGGAGCGGGGCTCGTCCGTCTCGGCGAGCAGGGCCTCTTTGCATATCAGCGTCCGCCACAAAGACCTCGCTGGCGGTGTGTTCGCCCTGTGAAGTGACGGCCTCGGCCGCTAGATGGCGTGTGCCGCGGCACGTAACGCGTCTTTTACGCCTGTCACTGTCAGCAGACGACTTTTTACGAGGTTTTGGAGGGAGCCGAAAACGTGTGGAGGACGGCCGGCGTTGGGGGTGGACTTTTCAAAAGGCCCGCTAGAGGGCAGTAAGGAACTTGACATATTTACGCCATCTTTTAGCCGAGTGACAAGACCCGGAAATGGCTGCGTACGTCTTCCGCGTTTTACGACGCCGGGGACGTTTATGAGAAGCCGTAAACACGCTCGCGGGGACGTCCCGGGAGCTCGTAATGGAGCAGTCGCTTCTCGTTTAAGGCAGAACCTCAAAGGAGAAGGTGCAAGTTGAAACACGTGCCCGGCGTTAGAAGTGAACACGAGAGGCGAGGACTTTCCAAATTAGAAAGGGCAACGTGGCAAGTGCAAATAGAATTTTCATATTTAATGCGCCAAGGAGCAACGCAACTGTTTGACTTTTGGCACATATGTTTGAAAACGAACAAAGGGTAATTTTCTGTCAGGTATGAAAAGTCTTTCCTCAGATGTTCAGTTATGAATCAACGTGCGTAGCTTTCGCTCCTTGTCTGGCACAGTTCCTGTCTACTGCAACCTTGTGTGTACGCTTATTAGAGGAATGCTCTTCTGACAGTTTTACTTCTGATGAGCACTCTCTTTTAAATAGGTTTGATAGAAATTTTGTTTATTTTTCATAAGTATTGGCTTTAATCATATGACTTGTAGTTGTTTATGTTCTTGCAGAATTGTAACACTGCAGTAGGTTATATGTGCTGTAGAGAACTGTGTTATAATTTGAATAGTTTCTCTGTCTCTCTGGTCATGGGAAGAACAACGTGTAGACTACAAAATGACTGACAGACCATATCAGTTTGTGAGTTTGACAGTGGCAGTTCCCTCATTCAGGCCAAACTGTTCACGTTTCGACACCACCCTGGACTTGCTGGTTCTTTAGGACCTCGTGATCTCAACAATGCACAGATCCCTGGTTCTGAGAAATCCACTAGTTAATTATTTTATTAAATAAAATGTATAGATAGCACCCCAATCAATGCGTTTTGCCAGCTACCCATGCATGGTAAATGAACAGAACAAAGTGATGTGACTATGGCCTTATAGTGGATGCTAGGTATAGGAGATAGAAAAGTGGTCAGATGCAAATACATAAATGACACTTACCAGATACACATGTCAGTGCAATACGATTTAAAACTATTGTAATGTCTACCATTGAAAGATTTTGTGCAAAATATGTGTGAGAGCTAATATTGCCTAGTGTCATTTGCAAAGTGCAGAGAACAATTGCACATGTAGCACATGAATGCAATTAGAAAAGGTAATGCGTTGGTATTAAACTACATATCCAAGCAACATAAGATCTTCAGACTTATGATGCTATAGTATAGTCACTGCTTTATAACACGACAGATATTATTTTGACGTTTATACCATGGAGTGTGGTAACACTATTTCATGAGCTTTAGTGTAACAATTCACTACTAGATGGCAGTGAACACTGGAATGAGCATATTATGTAATTGAGTAGACGACCGCTGGTGTCGCCACTGAGTGAGGAAATCGCATTCTGCGAGTTCATCACTGATACATATTTAGAAGGTTAGATGTTCATTAAAATACTACTAATGTTAAACGGTGCCCACTGCCCATTCTTAAACCAAATCATGAACAATGGATTCTCGAATAGTGTCTTGTCAAGAAGAAATAACTGTATGTTTCTCACGACAGACGTCAAGTAGTGCATGGTATTAAGCTATTATCATACTGAGTTACACATTCTTGCAATGAGCAGTTTGATAACGCAATCATCATTCAACGGTTGCCTATTTGTTACTCGCAATTATCCTATTGCTATACTCAACAATACACACCATACATCTACGCAATAGCCTGCAAACCACTCAACCATAGCGCCCACCCCTACCGCCACTTTCCCCCTGCTACCCCCTGCCCCAAGAGACGCAAACTCCACCTCCCAATGAATCGCCCAAACAACAGGAACCCTATTACATCACCGCCCCTTGACCTTTAGCTACGAAGCTTTGTCCAACAAAAAGGCCTATTGATGCCAAACTGGATAATAGGTCGACAATGGCGCGTACGTCGCTGCCATTAGGCGTCATTGCCGCCCGGCTGCCCGAGCACAAAGCCCGCCTGGTCCCGGGGCACCAGGCCCACTAACGCCGAGCCCCCGAGCCCGACCTCGTGGCGTGCTGGAATTAACACCATTCTTCTCGCTGATCACACTTGCTGCCGTGGCTGTGGCCTCCCACCCTGGTGTGTCTGTCACATATAACTGCTGCTGATGCTCATTTGGCATTGACGGGGAGGTTCTTTCATTGGAGATTTGGCTCCGATTTGATGGTAGTTGACCTTACGTGCAGCTGGGGTGGTAATGAGGTTGAGTGGTGGTGTGGGGGTCGGGGAGGGGGGATGAGTGGACTCTGTTACTGATGCTAGCATTGGAGATTCGTCTTTCGCACAAGCATGCTAAACTGGTTGCTACGTACAGTAGAACATATCTTTTGGGACCACATTGGGGTCCAGTGGTAGGTGGTTTCAAAAGAGAGCCGGTCTCTATACAGAGGTTAATTTTGGTAGCTTTATGAAGGTTTGGGGCCGGTAAAAGTGATCTTATTATAGAGGTGGTCTCGAAAGATAGATGGTCCTAATTGGATACACTGTCTAGTTGGTCTGACAAGCAGGGTGGTTGGAGAAAGTGGTGGGCTCGATTTGGAAAGGTGAAGTAGGATTTTGTGGAAGAGGTGGTGGTTAAATTGCGACCAAAATACATTCATCCCAAAACTGAGTGAGTTCTGGGCTTGGCTAAAAATCATATGGGGCGGGGCTGGATCCACAACTGTTCACTTATTAGTTAAATATAGACTCAACACATAACGTGTGCGACCATATTGACTATTGCAGTGAACAGGATAATGAGCGGCAGAATTAACACCATCTTGCTCCTAATCACACTAATCCGATACTATAGCGGCCTTCCGCGATGTCGCCTGATATTGATATGGACTCAGTCGGCCTTACTGTCGGGACAATCTTCACCAGAAATAGCATATTTCAATATGCAATATTTTGAGTACTCAATTGACTGTTGGTGTTGAATGTGCATTTGTGACATTTATTTTTGGGAATCATGCACTCAGTGTAGTCAGAGATAATTGGAGACAATTGTATAATTAATGTTACAATGCACAGCACATATCTATGAAATTGTCAATTGAATCGAGCTCCAAAAACGACAAGACCATCTTTGACCGACCCAAACTTTTAAGGAAAAACCTTCATGAACGTCCAATCAAGACCGCATCTCTATTGAGACCACTTGAGATCTGTCCCCAGGGGGTATAAATAGACGGGTTCTCAAGTATATCAGTTATACAATGCGTGGTCCACTAATGGTCCACTAAATATTTATGTATGTTACAATTGAACGTGGACGCTAGAAAACATATTGGCTATGCTGGAAGCAGCCGCATATCAAAAGCTTCATGAATAAATAAGAAATAAAAAACTTCCCAAAATACATTAACAAGATTCCACACACACCTACCTAGCCCTACACCCACACAGGCACACCTTAAACCCATCCCACCCTCACCACGCTCAAGTCCAAAACGCAACACGCAACTTCAAACATGCACACAGTAAAAACCTCCAGATAACACCACTTGTGTAAGGAAACCACCCCTGTAAAAAGACATATCCTTACGGTTCCACAGCTACAGAAACAGATCACTACGAATCACAGTAAATAGACCACCTCACTACTGAGACAACTTAAATGAGACCAGCGTTTGTGTGTTCTCCATACACAAAGGTTGTACTGTACAACTCCATCTGAGGGGGGAAAAGAACAGACCAAAAAAATCAATTAATCCCCAGACACGAGCACTGGCGTGCGGATCATTTTGTTACAAGGCTCTGCAGTACTCCCTAAGTGGATTACATCGACTCTCAATCGACGCGTCCACACGGAAGCTGAGGGATTTGGCCTGCGCAGCAAGGATGCGCAACCACGAAGCGGCGCCTTTGATAACACTTATTTGGCTGATTAGAACGCCTTGATCAGGGTATAATGGGATGGGGGTGGGGTGGGGCGGGGAATTTGAGGATGGGGAGGAGTTGAGGTGATGTTAGTTGACTGGTTGTGGTGATGTTGTGATGATTATTGACCACAAATCCAAGTGTGAATGATTGTCAGTTTTTGGCATTAGCTGGAGGTGTGTTGTTTACATCGGTGCAACATGTACGTATATAATGAAGCTCATGTAATATGCATAGATTATGTTTTACTAGTATACTTTTGAAAGAATCCATTTGATAGAAAACTGTCATGAATGGCTGTGTATTGAATACAATAAAGGGAAGTCACTTAGGTAAATGTGCAGTTCTGGCAAATTGTGGATGGCATACTGATCAAATTGAATACGAAAATACGTATTACCTCTTCACTAACCGTACCCTCACTAAGCTGAGTTCAAATATTCCCAATATCTCTTTCTCCTTTTTTTAAATTTTGTTATCGTATAATAAAATTAAAAATGCACTTTGACATTCATCACTTTAACACCTGGACACCACTTTCCGTTCCATATACAAATGTGAAAGTGTTACATGAAATGGGCAATAATAGGAAACAAATACGTAAACTCGCATAACAATTATGGCACAGACACCTACAAGTATTAACACTGCAGCAGGCAATGTCCAAAATACAAATATTCTTAAAATGGCCCAACACTAAAGTACAAAAAAGAGAGACAGTAGCAATACAAATGACAGTGCCAGGGGCGACTTGGCGCAACCGAACATAATATGACCATGTTGCGAGCCAGGCTAATGGTAGCAAGGCGATAGAACCATGACGTTTGTCACACTTAATTTATAAAAATTGGGACGTTGTTGGACTGCTGCTGATTACCTAATGTAATTTATTGCAGGCATGACATTAGGTGAAGTTTTGTGTGTTGTTTTCACAGGTTTTGTTCATTTTATCATACGGTTATGATTGTAATTTGAGCAGTTGTCATTGAAGTATTTATAAATTAGAAATGAGAAATGCCACGGTGGGTGAGTTTATGTACATCGTTGGTAATCCTAAACCTAACGGGGTTTTTGTAATCATTATCCAGATAAAAGAATGTGCAATTTATCTCACCAATATCGCCCTTTTATCTGTTTTTAACAGAATCATGTAATTAAGCACACATTAACAGTGTCTGCCACATTCATATTCAAAGTTACGTGCATGGGCGGAGAGCGTCATAACGACATCTCCGACTGTCCCGACACAAAATGCCGAGTGCGTTGTGACCCAGTGTATGGAATTAATGAAGTGACTGTTCCTGTGTGAAGTGTTTGATAAACATTGAAACATTCCAATGTCATGTTTGAATCTAAATGGACAGCGTCAATTGAAGTATCGCGGATGCTATCACATTGAAAACAGTTGTCACTGCGTGTTAGGAGAACGACGAACGTGGCGAAACATTCCGTCTCGTCTGCCGGCGCCAGATATCCCGCAAAATATGTAAAACGCCGGCGTCGTCAGCGAAACCCTCGATAGCCGAGCCACAATGCCCGCAATTTCTGCCAATTTGCCATTATTCATAGTGTCTGACACAATTACCGCTTGGCGGCGGGCTACTGTTGGAAAGCACTGAGCAAAGTGGCGGGGGGCTCAAAAGCCTGACGTTTGGGAGGACGATAATACAATAAACGTCCCGTTGAACCGCTCCAAATGACGTCCAATGGGGATGACAGCGCCGCCTCGAGTGTTAGAAAGCGACACCAATTTTGGCGTGATTGCCGAGCTTGTGGGAGAAACGACAGCCAGGAGAGGGAGCTCTCCCGCGGGCCACTTACGCCAGCGAGGCCCTAGAGTTTGGAGCCCGGCGCGGGGGCCGAGGGCTCGCCACTTGGGCGTGACTTGGCGCCGGCGAGGCGGCGGGCACGAGAGGCCTGGGCGCCTGCGGACACGCCGGCCCCGAGTGTTGGGCTCTCGGCGTGGACGGGGACGGTCTATAGACAGAGATCTCGAGCGTGGCGAGTTTTATGGCCGTTTAATGCGTAATGATGGTGCTGTGAGTTTTTGTGATGGCGGACTCCATATGGCGCCGATTGGGGAGCCGGGATGGCGGCAGCGGGAGGGGGAGTTTTTATCTTGTCATTTTTCTTTCTCTCTTTTTTCAATCTAGAGGTGTTCATTAACACTTTATTTATTGTTGTGTGTCTTTGGCATTCGTTTGGATGCTACATACGTGACTTTTGGGGAAGTGCAGCTATTTCTAACCAAAGCGCGCTCGATGCATGCATATATAAGAAATTCTATCATGATCACTGCTGCGTGCATGTGATTTGTAGAGGAGAGAATTGTAAGAAAATTGAACAAAGATCGTCTACATACATATTAGATGAACATATCACACATGAACCTAAAGTCAGACTGGGCATATGCAAAAGAAAAGCTTCTCTCTGCACCACCACACTCGGAAATAAGCATTTCAACATCAGTCTAAGAATGTACCCTTACAACAAATAAAAGATAAAAAGAAAGAATTAAAAAAGTCATCGAGTCCACAGTTCCATACGGCAAATCGCATATCGCGTCGCCCGCCCGTCTAACCGAATAACGCCAACACTGTGTGCGTTGATTTTCGACAGTCACAATTGGCAAGTCGTGACACCAATTGAATCTTTCTTGACACTTCATTGCATTTCCCCTTCTAAAATGATCTCGGCTAACCGGGTTTTCGGCTGAAATGGCGAAATGAGCGAGTACGGCACAATGGCATAACTGGCGCGCTAACCTCGTTACCAACCGACATTTTGCGTCTGACCCGGAAGCTGGCGCAGATCACAGGCCGCCATATTTGATGCGAATCGAGTTACGTCCATAATTTGATCGGCCGCCTCCATGATCTAAAGGGCTGCGACTGTCATCAAATAATTTAACACTGAATGCGTTTATTTTAGCAAATTGCTTCGCATGTCGCACTCGCTTTGACGTGGTTAATAAAATAGGTCGAATTAGTAGGCCTAGATTATTATGGAGTGCAACGGCAAATGCAGGGGGCGCCCATTTTTAGCTCTCCTTTGCCGCCAAAATGTGTATTTTCATACACCGTTTCGTCCTGGATCTGCTATTCTGGTGGAACAAAAATGGTCTAGGTGAATTAAACTTTAGAATGTAGAAACTTGTGTGTGTCGTGAAGATTATTAACTATACTTTCCCAGTTTCCATGCATGTAAGAAATGTGAACACATGTCATTGATATTAGAGGTGTATTATTCTTCAATTTGATATGTGCATTGCTTGCTCGACTCTTTGCTCTTTGATTCGCTGGTGGGTGGACACTTCTGGACATGGCCACAGATACGGACATATAGCTTACATCTTGTTACATATATTTCTTTGCTGTTGATGTGTTTTGTTTTGGACAATACGTGATACACCGGCATGGACAAGGTGGACCCTGGATCAGGTGATCATGTATATGTGTGCGTAATATGCCATTGCTTTGCTCACAGACAAATGTACTTATTAACCTTTGAAATGTGACGTTTCACCTTATGTTTCACCTTACGTATATATTGACAACAGAAACAACTTATCATATCCAACAACATCATGAAAACAACCTTCCACAATTGTAATTTCATCTAAAGTCAACTTTAATGTTGTACTTAAGTTCCCGGACATATTAAGATCAATGTACGTCTTTCAATACAAAATACGGTACATTTAAGACCCTCTCTATTAGGACCACTCGATACTGGTCTGAAGTGGTCTCAATTTGGAGAAGGATATGCTTAACTTTTACAACTTTCCATTTAAGAAGACTTAAGAAGACCACGAAATATGGTCTTATTATAGAGGTGGTCTCTTTCTAGAGATTGCCTTAATTGAGATACTTCCGTACTGATACTAGACTCCCAGAACATGACACTGACAATCGGCAATCTTTTGATCCTTGCTTCATTTCTCCCAATAGTTACATACCAGGCCTGGAATAACAAGAAGAAATCACAGAGAGCAGTGAGCTGGACGCGAGTTTACACCTAGCTGGTTGAACTGGTGCAGGGCTCATGTTTATATGGTTCACACCATTTTAATCATTTCTATGGTCAGAACTCAAAGTCAGGATAGATTGAGCCAAATTCGCAGGGGTTCTAGTTCAGTGTTTTGCATGTCATTTTGTGTAAATGTTTGATTCTATATCTATTTGCATGTTTCTTCCTAACAATTTGAGTAGTGTCACTATGCTGTAAATAACTTACAATGTCAAATCATAGTTATTTTATGTGACAATATTCAAGAAATCACAACAAAGAGTTAAGGTACCATTTAGTATGTATATTTATAAATAAGGTAACGTGTCTAAGTTTAGATTCATGCAATTTGAAAACAAAAAAATATAAGATTGACTCTAAAAATAAACAAAAATAAGATACATCTAAAGCAGATACTAAATGTGTGGAGAGACAAACTAACAACAGCAAGCAAAAGCGACATGCATGCAACATGCGAAAGTGGAAAAGTTAGGTCCTTGTACGTTCATGTCGCTCATCCTTCTTGCTATTAAACAAATAAATTTGAATAGCAAAATGTTTCGCTTGACAACAGAAAAGTTATGCGTCCACTTTGGTTAGAGTCAACTTGTGAACTGATGGTCAAAGAAGAACCTACGATAAACGCCAACCTGTCATCTGGAAAACAGCTTAACTACAAACACAATCAATCACTGTCACACCGTCACGAATCATCCCCACTGTCCATGACGTATCAAAGGTACAAAATCAAATTTATTGCCTGATTGCCACACTGTTTCCAATGACTTGTCCTAAAAATAACATCAATTTAAAGAATTACATTTTCATGCATTTGTACAGTGGTAAGTTGAAAACAGAGCTTAACATTGGAGTTTTTTTTTGTTTTTTTTTTGTTGTTGTTGTTTTTTGTTTTTTTGTTTTTTTCTTGTGCATTTATGATAATCATATAAGAAGACGCCTGACTGTGTTCATTTTGTTAACGATTTTTCCTTGGAACTCTGGGCCATGGTAGACCTGGGTGTCTTCTGCTGCGTAGAAGTTCTCAGGGATTATATCACGCATTTCTCACGTAGTGTCATTTTGACATAATTAAGAGACATAGACTAATAATAGTATGTACGCTTTTAATACCATAACAGTAATAAAACATATGACACTGGCTCATTAAACATGTGTCATAACATTATTGTGCTGTGGTATGCTACTCTACAGTTGTTTCATAGCCATTAAATAATTACAAAGGACAACACATGAACTAACCACGTGAGTTCGAGTCTAATCGAGCGACTAACCCGATTTATACTCAGCGATTATTTTGCGGCAAAGGTAGCGCCTTTTTACTGAGCACAATATATTATATAAATGAAATCCGCTCTAGCGTGTGATATAACTTAGGACATTTACAAAGCAATAGGTGCTTCATTTTGTGTTAAGTATTCTGATAGCACCAAAAAATATTTTTTACTTATATGCCAAACTAATTAATATTTTGACGTATAATGCTATGTGTGTATGTACATGTATAGTAGTTTTAACTTTCTCTCCCAATGTTGTTTTGCATTACTCCATTTACAGCAGATTTCATGATTGTGTGTAAATAAATAAGCATTTTGTGTGAGTTAATTTGCGATTGTAACACATACAAAAGCTCACAGATTACCTAAATTCAACATGGCCATAGGCCGTATACGGTTATTTTAAAATATAATATAGATCACATCTTGCAAGTATTCCTGCGTAGGGCACAGCCTGCAATGCAGACATTTTGAAGGTACTTGTTTTAGAGTCTGTGTGGCTAATGCATGTAATAACGTATAGCTTGGTGTACTGACCAGCCAACTGTTTAGTTAGCGATAGAGAACGTTTGGCATGTCAAGCTCCCGCTACTGTATCCGTACTGCCTCCAAAAACGGGTTTTCAACGAACTTTTGTCGCACTGGACACACACTGATCCAAGGTCTTCTTTAAGTTTTTGTAGTAGAGAGACGAGAGGCAGTGAAGAGGCAGTACTGCCAGATGTGTCCTAGGCTTAAATTGAAAAATAAATGTGGAAACTTTTGAAGGTCCACTGATCGACATGTATATGTCTAATATATTTTTCACACGTATACGTGCATAAAAAAATATTACTGTTCAAATATATTTGCAATAAGCAACCGAAGCAATAGAACATTTTATGAAATAAGTAAACATTTTCTACGAAATAGTACTCAATCCAATGTTTCACAATATTAAACTCTATAATCCCATTAGTTCAGGTGACTGAACTCTTAAAAAATAGTACGCATGAATAATTGATGCCTCGCCGTGCTTGGTGATTGGTTGCTAACTCAGAGGACTCACTCAGATATTAATTAAAACACCTGACTTTCTATATTGATTGGTGATAGTCTTGACGACCGCCAATTTCTTTTTAAAGCTCAGTCAAAACTCTGTTACGCTATGATTGAGTTAGTGGTTCAGTATATGCGGCTGGGTGCGCTTTGCTGATCTGATATGTGAGTGGCTGGTTACTTGGCTGGCTGGTTAGTTAGATGGCTGACTGGCATTCTTGCTTGCGAATTGTTAACTATTGGTTGGCTGACGAGCTGACTTGCTTGCTCACTTTCTGGCATGACTGATTGATGGCTGGGTGGGTAGATAGAACCCAACCATCACCACCCACAACCCAACAACCATCACCACCCACAGCTCAACCATCACCACCCACCAAAAAACCACCACCACCCACAACCCAACCATCACAACCTACTTTTTAGACAATATTTCTGGAATATTGGTCTATGTTTCTATCTGCTCTTCTTGAGGGTTTTTTATGAACCAATATCCGAAACGGTGTCTGCACTATTTTTGTATATTTGAATATATTGAATCTGCCTATACACATCTATAGAACTCTATCATTTTTAAGTGTGTATGAAGTAGGAGTAAAGACTACACGATCAAATGCAGGGTTGGTAGCAGCTGCGGCCAGTGTACCACTTGAACTCTCTGGACATATGATGATTTTCACATCTTTCATCATCATTGAGATGTTAATCTCTGATTTCTTCAGCTGTGTCTAGTGTGTCCTGTAGAACAGACACTATAGGGTTGATAATCAATGCCTTATCTAGTTCATCAGCAACATGATAAGAGCTATTAAAAAGGATTTAGGGTAATATAATGAGTTTCACTTCTTCAAACTTATTAATCATTGATAGAACTTAGAGTACAGTAAAACTTATCAAATGTCACAGGAGACAGGTAGATCCTATACCTACATCATAACTGTGCATAGATCTTCTCAGTTTTTTTATTATAAAATATATCATATCATAACGTACTCAGTATTATTATCGCTTAACATGATATCATACCAATTATGAGAAAACTTCAACTACTTCTTATACTGAAAAGACAGTATTGATTACGTGGAAATAATTGGTATGTGTATTTACTTCAGCAATAACTTTAAAAGTGAAATCTTTGCCCTCTCGTCAAGAGTGTAGAGTATAAAACAGTAGCATTAAATGTGTTCTCTAACATGATATTTTAATGAGTCCGGAACTTTTGTGCTGAAATCTAGAAACAAATGCAACAATGTGAAGCAGAAGCTTCAATCTTGACTTAACTGGGATCAAAAGATTAATCTGCTAAGCACTAATTATATGTACATTGGATTGGATATCTCCTCACAAATAATGTATCACTCTCTTATCAAGTGAATCAATGTTAGTCGGGTTACGTAGACTAACAAACTGACGATCATCAGACCTCCCACCCATTTATCACCACCAAACTGCTGGTGGTGTCATAATCCTGGTCACCAAACAGACCTGTTGCAAGAAGCCTCATAAATTATCACGCCCAAAGCATAGTGCAGCTAATTTTTATTTCTTATCAGCTATTCAATGTGTGATGATGCAATACCTCTCTACTTTCATGAACGATGTGTTTTTTTCCAAATGAAAGTAAGCCTCACAGCAAACAAGCAAACAAACAAAAGGGCATATTGCAAATGGTGCCTTACTACCTTGCTGCCTGGCTGGCTGGCTGGTTGGTTGGCTGCCTGCCTGCCTGCCTGCATGCATGCATGCCTGTCTGCCTGCATGCCTGTCTGCCTCCCTGAGCTCACTCACTCACTCACTTACTCACCCAATTACACAAACAATCACCCAGTCACGAATAGCAACAGGTACACACCTACACAAGAGGAAGCATGCATGCCAAGTGCCTTCCATTTCCACCACCACGACCACCAGCAGCAGCTTCCTCACAACAACTGTTACATATCGTATCGTCGTCCACTAGTATAGCAGCTCTCATCACTGTCAATATTGGCTTAGATATCGACACTGCCTATCACGTTACACCTCACAGAGTACACAAGCCCATAAACACTGTCGTCTGCTGATACGGGGCTGCCCGGCCCGCAGACATCGCGGCACCCGGCGTGTTGACAGCCCGAGCCCCGTGTCGTCTGGCAAACACCAATTACGACGTAAGATGCTCTTTACACCCACCGCGGCCGCTCTATTGTCTTAAGATAAGATTATATGGGGCGCGAGGTGTTTGCTTTTAGATGTTAAAGGCGTCGGGTTTATGACGGTCTGGTCATTGGTATGCAATGCTAGTGGATATGTGTGTGTGTATGTTAATAAAAATGGGTCACGTTTTAATGGTGTGGTTTGTGTGTGGTGTGAAATTAGCATTTGTGGGATTTTTGGATTTAAGGATTTGAATAAAGTTATACGTGTTACAATGAATTCTATGACAGGTGCATACGTTGACGGTCCATGCTAACTAAGTAGTCACAAAGTTGTTCTTCGTGATCAAGCCATTCTGTTCATTCTGATACATGTAATCCTAATCCTAACTATCACAATCTTCTGTAACTTTGGGGACATTTGAAATCCCCCAGACAGCGGGGCAGACCTGAGACCCTCTCAGTGCCCACATCGTCTGCATTTGATTGAGAAGGCGTGGAGTCTGTAGACCTCCCACCAGGCACCACGTAGCTCCATCCAATGCAACAGTTTCGTGCGCCGTGCTTACATACACAATGCAACTTATATCATTAATTATTACAATTTGAGTTAGATTGCTATGGTTGTTCATCCTAAATGAAGCCAAAAGGGGTTGATGTTGGCGTTGTTGTTGCTGCTGCTGCTGCTGCTGCTGCTGCTGCTTCTGCTGCTGGCTCTGCTCCTGCTGCTGCTGCTGCTGCTGCTGCTTCTGCTGCTGCTGCTGTTTCTGCTGCTGCTGCTGCTTCTCCTGCTGTTTCTCCTGCTGTTTCTCATGTAGCTGCTCCTCCTGCTCCTGCTGTAGCATCAGTAAGACTCCTAAAACCGACCAGCGACTGTTGTGTTGTAGCCAAGTGCCCCCCGCCCCTCCCTCCACAAGCCCCCATCTGACCGCCTCACACACACGCGCCCGTTATCAGCCCCACTTACACGTCCCAACGTTTACGCCGCGTCCATTTTCCACAATTAAATGGCCATTGTTATCATGGCAACTCGTAAAGATGACACATGCAGCAATTTGACACCCGCTAAGTGGTCGCCAAGCACATAATGACATTTTGGTGGTAGGAGCGGCGGCGGCGGCGGCGGGATAAAGTGATAGTAATATTAAGACTTGGCAGACACCAGTCCGCGCCATTTATCACACACAGCTATTTTATCACGTATGTCAAAACAGCCGCTGTGGTGTTGGTTGTTTGCGTGTTTTATGGATGGTGGAGGAGGGTGTTGTGTGTGCTAGGAAATATGAACAGCTGTGTAAGACCACCGCAATGAATATTGAGACCAACTCTGTGCTTAAATTATACTGGCAGATCCAGGTTTTCAGAAAAGGGGGCGCACTTACGGGATCTCATGGGTTTCGTACGCTCGATCGATAGCGAACGTGCCAAAAACCCTATGAAAATAAGGTATTTTTGATGGAAAGTCCCCCCCACCCCCGGGCCCCCACTGTGACCTGGCCATACACTACAATTGTTTCATCGTCGCGAACCTTCATATTGGTAACATTTCTCGCCCTGCCTAATGACAAGGTGTCCTTGTTGTTGAGGCATCCCTAATGGCAGGACATGGCTGTACCATACAAAATAAAGTGATCAAGGCAGTGACCTCAGGCAGCGGCAGATCCAGGGATTATTTTCATTGTGTGCTGGTGGGCAGTGCAGGCAAAATTGTACACGTTTCGCGCAATACAAAAGATCATATGATACCAGGAATAGGATGTGCTGTTCCTGGTGATACGTGAATGGTCCGTACAGGATTTACTACAAGATGTCAGCTACGTGTAATGAGTGATAATATACAAGCTTAGTTCGTGGAACTGTCACAGTCGTAATGATAACGTCATTACTTACTGCATATGGATACATATGCTGCAAGGTTCGGACATGCAAACACACACGCACCTACACACAATCGTTGTGTATAATACACTCGCATCTTTCTTAGGATAATTTGATAGTATTGAAAAGATACCAAAACAACTTCACTACCATATGATCAATACGTGAACAGTGTGGCTCCCTGTGCCAGATCCATTATATATATTATTGCCCCCAACCCCCTTATCGTTCCAACATCCCAATAACATCTTTTCATCTTCGAATGTGTTCTTTGTATTGGTTGTGTAAGTATCAATATATACAATTTTCATCAATACACATCATGTTTTTTAATTACATTTTCAGTTTTGCCAGCTACTGTTGGAATCATTGGAACGACCATCTGGGTATGTCAAGCGATCACTCCTACCGGTTCCTGCCGAGAATCTGGACCTAAACATCCTCACCTCTAAAAACACTATATATTTTGACAATATACTGTAGAAAATAAGTAAAGGAGAAACTCAAAACCTCAAGGACCATCTCAACACTGAAGGTGCCACTAGTGATAATAAAGTTCATCCATGAAGAGGAAAGCGATGACGTGATCCCCTCTAGAGTCTGGACACTCATCCTGCAGAAACAAGACTGTACAGTGAAACTGTTGATATACAGGAAAAAACTCATGCTAACCAATATGTACATTTCTCTTCACACCAACCATTACAACACAATCATGATGGGTGTCATACGTACTCTCGTGGAAAGACTTCAGACTAAGTGACTGAGGCAGAAGACAAGATGAAAGAAGAACAAACAACACGTAGTTGAATCTCTGAGCATCCTTGAATGGTCATTCAGAATAGACCTAAACAAAAATGATTAGAGCAAGAACAGAAAAAGAAGCAGAAAGATCTCAAGGACAAGCTATCTTTTGTGCAAGTTGTGACTGGAGTTTTTCTATGACATACTGAACAAGCACTCTGTGGCCGATCTGGCTATAAAGACACTGAAACCAAAACCTTCCAGAATGTCTCAGTACACCCGAAAGGCAATGTGGATAACAGGATAAGATTGAAATAGTGTATCAAATTCCATGCAAATCGTGTGAACAACGGTGGAACTTGAAGAAGGTTTGGTTCCAGAGTGATGGAACATTTTAAAAACATGGAAGGTAACAAGAAAGGGGCTTACCCTAGATTCACAAAGAAAGAATCTCTGGCCGAACTGAATAAAAGAGGTACCACGGACCACATGAACCAGCACATAGATGGAGACTTTGAAGGAGCAAGTGTGATGTAGAGTGGTTTGAAGACAGGAACCATGAAAGAAGCTGTGCATATCTGATCGAACAGGCAGGTCGTGAACCGTGACGAGGTGGGACAACAGCTCTAGCGAGTTCATTACTCGATTCTCAGCAGGAATCAGCAGGGTCGACCGCCTGACGTTCCGATGATTCCAACAGCAGTTAGCAAAACTGTCAATGATGTAATTCATAGACCATGTTGTGTCTTGATAAAAATGTCTTACTATATCCTCTAGCAGGTGGTGAATTCACTTGCTAGTGCATGCTGCGTATTTGGAATAAAATGCTCTTCTTCCAGAAAAACCCTAGATCTGTCATTGTTTTCTCTGTATTTTCCATTTGTATTTTTTTTTCCAATTTAGTAACATTAGATTTATTAAGACCTTTTTTCCAATTTGCATATAATGCTGAAAAACAACAATGGTGTTTGACAATATCAACCATGTAAAAATATTTCTAATGATCCTTTTGACCCAACACAGACATTAAAAACATTTAAAAATCTTCCTGATCCTGGTCACGTTTACATAAAAGGAGCCAAAGTACTTGACTCTTTGATCTCTTTCATTTCTACTAGATTTTACTTGAGGATTGTAGTAATCAAGACTGACTAAGTAGACTTATCTTATTAATTAAACCTATTATGGCATTAGACAATTTGTCTGTCGCGTTTAAAGCACTTGAGCTTCTTTGGAGACAATCAGAGGTAGACTTAGTGTTAGTATCAAATAATAAATGGTAATGTTTCTAATATTTCTGGCGCCAGCATAAATGTTTCAGACTGTTATTTATTGTTAAATCGGCTGAAGAAATGGGTATTATCTGTGTTGATTCTGATTACTTAAGGCATTTACAAGGATAGGTGGCTTACTTGCTGCCGTTTCATTTGAAGTGTTACACAAAAACACTTTTGTCTTGTTAAAAACGAATCCCACTGCGTAAATTTGTCACTTGCATAGGTGTTTAGGTCAACAGAGATTGTGAAATGATAATGACGTATCTGTTATGGCCACTTAAATCAGCGGGTAGCGTCCATATATAGTATGTCAGCTTACAATAAGGTACAACATTTCATACGGCAAGAATCTAAGCTTACAGCCTCGAAATCTTGCACGACAAGTGGAATTCCCCAAAAGTATTGCAACAATGCCACTCACGCCCAAAGTTCTCGAGAAAGTACTATAAATAATCCCCGCTATCTGCAATATCTATATGCGTGGAAGCGAAAGGATTAAATATACATGTAGGCAAATATGTCTCTGGCTGTTGCGTATCTCTTAACAGTACTCTTAATTTCACATTAGTCTCCATCAAACCTCTTGTAATCAGTTTTGTGTCTACGGACAAGGCGTCTGGAGTGTTCTCTAATCCCCCTAGAACCATCTTCGCTCGAGAGCTCTCCACAGTTTCTAAGGGGACAGGCGATAAGAGACTTGGCCATACCTGTGCAAGGTTTACAACCCAGAGGTGTGCGTTTTTGCAGTTTTTACGAACGTTGATTGACATGTTTGGAGTATTTATTTTGTTTATGGATGTTGTTCATTGCTGTGTGGTGACACATACAAATTGTGGGCTAGGAGGTTTTTGCGTCATGGGATTTTAGTAATATTGTGTGGCTGACGTCCATCTTTTGGTCAATTTGAGAGTCTTTAAGGCATCAATCACAAACTAATCAGCAATAGGTTAACTGTGCAATATGCTTAATACTGACTTAACTTTCAAATAATTACCAAGGCTAGACAGTTACATAACCATTTGTCGTGTATTCCTACAGCTCTTGGGATGCGGCTAATGCCATATAATTGCTGTGTATTGAGTGTTTGAGTAGAAGTCACTAAGTATCAAGTCAAACTCCCCGGGGAGTTGGTTTTCTGGTGATCTAATTAAGGGATTGTATTTAGCACAGTATTGTTCAACTGCCATTGCAAACTGTGATCTGAAGGTAGCGTCAAGTCCTTCCAAGTAAATCAAGTTTGCGTAATCTATTAAAGCCTCTGTGTGTGCTAAGTTCCTTTGGCAACTGACAATTGAAAACACCCCAAAACCGGCTAAGTGTTTAGATACAAGATAATTAACAAATTAATACATTGATCAAGACGCCATGCTTTTAATTCTGTTGAATAAGAACGTCATGCAAACTGATCAGACATGTTGATAGCTTTTTTCGAGGACAATACTCTCGTATCTGTATCAGTGTTAAACATGCAAAATATTTTTGGAATCAGTTACATATATGTTGCATATACATGAATACCTACAAGGTGATTAATGGGTTAAAGTATAATGTTATATGACCAGAAATATTAACAATGTAATACATGTATAGCTGCAGCAATATTTTATTGCAGTTGCCAAAAGTACATACATTTTATATGTAATTACATATCACTGTATGTTACATTGAAAAATCAAAAAGGTTTCGAGGGTCAAGCAATGGTCTATTTGCGATGACCACCACCGATGACCAATCAGTCGGCACTTCAAAGCCTGGGCACGAAATGCCAGAGGTTAACTCGTAAAAGTGGAGGGGCTAGGCAAACTAGCCTAATTAAGTAGTTATCTATTGCAAACAATGTAGATAATTTCACCTGCTGGGCCCTGCAATTATATAGGTGAAACAACCAGGGGTTTTGTTTTCTGATCAAACCATTATGTTTGTCGAGTTTGTTGATCAGTTTGCGATCAAACCATAATTTGTTACTTGGTATACACAAGTACTTTCAAGCCGGGTGTGATATATGTTTAAAATCACTTACAGTACAAAAAGGCTGTAGTTTAGCGATTCCCTATTAATATGTCTACCTGGCAGTCTTGTTATTTAATTATAATGACAATATTGTGTAGGAAGACACCTACAGAGCTATATTTTATTTGAAAGTGTATTTGTACACTTGCAATTAGTTCAACCCAACAGCAAGCAGCTAACTTTAATTAAAAGAAATCAATGGTTTGCCGTGTGTTCATTCAATAAGATGAACTAATATGTCCTCTTATCTATCTATATATAGAATTTCTTACAGAAATTATAGAAAAAACATTTATAGAAGGTTTTCCTTGTCTCTGCTACAAAAGTTTAAAGGTGTTTTTATGGTCAAAGAGGAGGTTATATTGTGAAAACTATATGCATCAAATTTACCATTAACACAATTGCTATCATAACATTTGCAATTTGTTTGATTTTAGACAACACAGACAACCAACAATATCATAACATTGTCTGAATAACCCACTGTTAATGATAACCACCTCTCATAAGAGAGTGTTGATGCCACCCTGTTCAGAAATGATCCTAAATAATTACTAAGAACATTCCACTCAAGAACGTTGCTGTTTTTGTAAACTTGAGTTCAACAACAATTAATTCATCTTGTCCGAATGTCAGCACCTCCTTATAGAAATTGTTGTGCGCGTTTTGTTTTGTTTTTTTTGTTTTGTTTTTTCTTTGTTCTCTATATATGACTAATACGTAATGTTGTTATGCACCTCTGTATACCTATCAAACGCCTATATTTCATGGACACGCCTGGATTCCCTTGAAGATGGCCACATATATTATAGGACATGTCACACTGATCCACAAGGACCTATGTATAGTGAAAACCTGTCTACCATGGAAACACTTGATTATACTTCAATGTGCTCACAGAAGACACGTTCTACTGTATCCTCCATCAGTAACCCTTTAGACACTGAAATAGTAAATGCTACTGCTTATGAGGCCCATGATAAAACCTAAAATAAGCTCAAATCTAGCAGTGCGGATGTCTAATTCACCCTCTGCGTTTCATGCGACCCAGGCGTCCATTGTGATCAATTTTAGCTTAGATTAGTCTGTGTTATAGTCTGAAATAATGGATGTCTGATTCACCTAGCTGATTGCGTTCAGCTGGAAAACAGACATCCATCAAGTGGGTAGATGTGAGCTTATACTCGTCTTTATTTATTCTAGGGTAGTACATGGTTATTTTAGTAAAGGGTTAAGCAGAGTCCATGTCCATATCATTCATCTTGGTAGATATGAGCTTATATTAGTCTTTCTTCTAGGCTAATAAAGGGTTTTTCCAGTAAAGGGTTAATAAGAGAAGTCCATGTCCGTGGGTAGTGCGCAGCTGTGGCATAATCACGTGTTTGTCTTCAGTACAATGAGAAGATTTCATTAGCTGATAGTCGCCAGAGATGTGAGACATCTCCGCGCAAAGTCGTTTGCTTTGTGGCGTTATCTTCTGATAGAGACGGGGACAAAACCATGAGGCACGTGCGTCTTAGCTACCGTGCGTGTCAAAATAATCGCTTTTCTGTCTACAATATCAGCGCCCATCACTTTGAAATAGCATATGACAAAGCTATGGCTTGAGAGGATTACACCATATAAAACAAGCTGGGTTTTGTGACAGAAAAAAGCACCCACCAACCACTGCGCGCAAAGATACTCTTGATGACGGATATAATGCGGTAGCTGTTCACAAAACACTAGAACACTGAATGAAAACCTATAATTAGTCGATAAAATTCCACGCAAAACAATATTTACCCCAAATATTTTTCAAAAATAGTCTGTCTCTGTTTGGTGTGCATTATATAATAGGCATTCTGTAAAGCAGATTTCGCTGGCACGGTGCTTAGCCCCACAATGAAAATGTATCAAAAACGATTTCACTGGCGCCAGTATCGTAGCGGGCAGACGACTTTTCCTAGGCTCACGGGAAGGCAGTTTACATAATGGATTTTGCACAACAAATACGATCTCTGCCATGTAAGCACTTCAGCACAAAAGAAAGCGCCTTTAAATTGCCTCATTTTCACTCAATTAGAGAATTAATCTTCGCCCTGTGATATAGCATCACAACCTATTGACGGGGTGACTCCCCGTGGATTGCTCTTTATGGCTTTATTGTTCTATTTTCGCCCACCTCATTTGCATATGATTGTCGGCTGCAAAAATGTGCAGCAAACATGGAGTCTGTGCGGTGAACATATAGACACTTGTCACCGGATAATTGATATCTTCCATTACACCCTTTTATGCAGAGGCTGGTGTGATATTTTGGCACCATTGCTAATTACATTTAATGATCCCAGGACAACATGACTTCTTCACTCATTATTTTTAATATAGTGTAATAATTCCACACATGTTGAAAGCTTTTGTTACGTTCTATAGTTTCCATGACAGAATTTGCATTCAAATGGTGTTAATTCGGTTATTAAAACCCCAGTGTTAAGTGAAAAGAGACTATTCGAGAATGCATGCATGTTCTAGAATGTCATGTAAAAAGGGTGGACATTTCCATCTTGAAATTCATATGTTAAATTCCACACCTATCAGCAAAACAAACTATCCTTGTACCTACAACATATTCAAGCATTTCAAATACACTACATTCTAGCAAGTTAATAGTCTCATTTTCAACACACACACCATGGCAAGAAAATGTTTGTTTCCCATGCACATGACTTCATAAGTTGACCTAACACTTTAAATTTGCAAGCTAAACATCAATTAGTATGAATAAGCGCGTCTAATCAGGCGAAACGTCTGCTGGCTTCTGGTAACAAGTTACGTTACACGAAACTGTAAGTGTATTTTGGCTAGGTGATGAAAGAAAATAGCGTTTATGTTGTTATCCCACCGCAAAAATGCCCGAGTGGCCAGTGTGATTTTAGCGCAGTCGAGCAGACGTGATCGGCCCGAATGGCGGGCGCCAGAAAGGCTTTTCCAGCGCCGGCGAGGCATTTTCGACGGGTTTAGCTTAGGCCCACAACACTCTAAGGTGAATTAATTAAGCAGAGAACTATCCTGCCTACTGGCAACTTGACTGATATCAAAGTCAAGTCATCTACGCTCGTCTTTTTGTCAGCATAGCACAATATTTGAAGAGGGACTGGGCGCCAGAGAGAGCCAAGCAGACGGCAGTTAGTGTGTAGGATTTAGTCCGAGCCAAGTTCATAGCCTTTGATCTGTAATTTGCTTTTTATGGACACATACTTTTCACAGTTGATAAGTAAACGAGAAAACAACGGAACGGCCAGGATATTGTGACACATTTAAACACACTCTGTTTCCGTTTAGCTGAGAGCGCCCTGCTTGAGATTCCAATGTGGATTTGGTCAACTTTGACAAGGCCCTGTCTGTGTTTTGCCTGTGCTAACCACTTACACTCTCACATGCTTCCCGATATCGTCTGTTACTGTGTAGAAAACGTACAGAGATTGTGCTTATCAAGCATACTCCAGGGATTCTTGTTTGCGTTGAGACTTTTAACACACCAGACGTGTTAGCCACTTTTCTGCATCTTTTTGACCACGATAGAGACACTTCCCTCTCTTTCTGAACTGTTTTTTCCTTCCTTGATAGACAAGATCATATCAAAGTGACCTGGCTTTACGCTGAAGAAACAGCCTGGCCGTTGCATGATTACCAAGCTGGTAAATATAACTTTATTGCATAATGAAGCTTTGAAACGCCTACATCAAAGACTTTTATTAGTACGTGTCTGTTGGTCCATAAAATGCTGCAACTTACGGCTGTAAATCAATTGACATAAGCATGAGTAAAGCCAGTGCACACTTTTATGCAACCTGTAGAATGCTAAAGGATGGCCCTTGTGTGAGGAAGTGTTGAAGAATATACACGTACTTTGTGGCTGAGTGTCCATGAAGATCATGCGGTATGTAGTCAATTTCTTCTGGTATTGAATCATCGATGTCTCTTGATGTAAGAGTTCGTTGGACAGAGCACTTTATGCTTATCTAGTGCGATGACATAATACGAATGTTATGATGTCGTGTGCTCGGTTATGAATATGATACCATGCCACTGTCCCGTTATATTTCACGGGTCGTAATGACATATATAGTTCCGGACCAATGTCGTAAGTGAATTGGCTCGATGCCAGCTGTGTGTGGATATGCTAATTTTAAGAGTTATTCTGCCAAAGACACCGGATTTTCAAAACACACACACACACACATTACAGCTATTGAAAACAATCATATTGGCATTAAAACTGACTTCCAATTTTCACTACATCTACTTCAACGTCAGAACATTGACAAAGACGTTGAGTTGAAAAGTCTGTCAGTAGGATAATTAAGTGCTCTATTCAGAGGGGCATCGAACATGCACAATTGGACTCACATATCATATCATCTTTTATTCGTCTACACTAAGTGCACAGATTCCTTACAGACATACAACGTCAGCAAGCAGATTTTGCACCAACCGTACTCATCCCTATCTATAACACCCTCCCTTTCTCTTCCCCTCCCACCCCCAAGCCCCCAGCCAGTATTCAACACGCACTGTTTTACAAGCCACTTGACGAGAGAGCGCTGTCGTCGCCTCCGAGGCGCCTGTGCCGTCGCTGCCAGCAGCCAGCAGCACTGGGAGGCGGGAGCGATCCCTCCACACGGCCCCCACCCCCGTGACGCCGCCGAAATCTGCATGACAATGACGCCGCCGCCGCAGCCGCCGCCGATCCACGTGCGTCAGGAGCAGACGATTGAGCAGTTCGATTGAAAGTCGTTTGGCTACAAGAGTGTCGCCGCCGCAGCCGCTCTCGCTGAAAGGAGCTGATAACGTGGTTACGTCCTTACAAGGGGTCCCAATAAAAAAGGGTCTGGATCCTTGTCCATTTTTCTGAAACGACAGTTGAAATGTAGTTTGCCGTTTCACGTTTTGAATTCTGTAAAGTTCTAGGAGCTGCGTCGTCCATATGCATAATATTGAGACCTAACTTCTTGATATCAATTAATCTTACTAGGCTTTTTCAACCAGTTTAATTAAAACAAACCTGCCACATCCACACACCCCTTGCAAGGTCCTACCCACATTACAAGTACATGTGGTGGATCCGGGTCTGCAATAGATAATCCCAAACTCCAACCACAACAGCAGAAAGCGTCCCCACCACCACCAAAGAGATACTCGCGCAGATTGGGGCTTTGTGCGCGGTCGGCGCCGACTTTCGCCTTTGCGGAGTCGGCGGTGAGATGAAAGTGGCCCGGGACTCTCGCCGGCGACTCGCTGGCGGCGCCTATCGCCCGATCTCGGCGCGTCCCCGTGTCTGCTGCGGCCCGGGCTGACGTCCGTCGACGTCGCGTACGCCCCAATGCCTTTCTGGCTCGCTCTAAAGCCTTGATTCCTTCACTGCCACCTCCAGGACGAACCTGTTTTCACATATCTAGCTTGGTACTGGTGAAATCTCGTCTGGCGTGTTGTGTACGTTTCTAGCGTGTAAACGCAGCGATACGTGCGTAATTAGCACGTGTGTATAGTTCGTCGTAACTCGAAGCAGCAGAGAAATAGAGCCTGCAGAGAGCCGTGAACGTTTGAACAAATATTATTTCTAGTTGGAGTATCATAAAAGTTTGTTTTGTTCTTAGCGTGCAAACAGCAGGTTGTTAGGGCAGTGATAGGTTGGAGGACTGTTGGCGCCGTCCGGCAACACCTCAAAACTGGCGGCGGCGGCTCTCTCTAGGCCGCCGCCGAGTCCCATATACAAGCAGCCGACATCGGTGGCGCGAGTATAGCACGCCATGCTGCCGCAAACGTCGTCGACAAAAGATCGGGGGCCATTATGTTCAATTTGGCCGGATTTCGGGTGTAAAAGGCCGCGCTTATCAGTCGCCGCATCTGTTATTTAGGGGTTTGGCGACACCACGCCGCAGCCGACAACAAGTGTCGTCTGCATCAGCGGCGGCGGCGGCGGCGAGAGGGATCAAAGCGAAGCGCCGAGGCGCCTGCTCGGCTACTGGCTCGTCAGCCGTCAGAATTGTCGCCTGCACTCGGCGAGGCCCCGCCCATTCTCACACCTTATTGGCCAGTGGCGCGGCGTCGGCCAATCAGCGGTGAGCGCGGAGGTGGCGGCGGCGGCAGGAAGCGGTCGTCACTCGGGCGGTGTGAAAGTAACACGGCCGAGTGTCAGAGGCAGCAACAGACGACAGCGAGACGCACGCTACGATGTCGGTGTCGTGGGACTAGCTGCCACAGTCTATGTAGTGATATGTACGCCAGGCGTTTCAATATAGTGAACAGTGGATTATAGTTGGTTATAACGGAAGGAAGTGTAGTGATTTTTGATTGAAAGGATTCGACATTGTATTGGTTGTATGTACTATAGGGATATTTCATTGTCGGTGTTGTTGTGATCGGACTATATCTTCAAGGATTGTTGGTGTTATAACTATTGCTAGTGGACAGACGACCCTCGATGATCTTTGATCAGAACCACCCTCCCTCTGCCGGACGCGACCTCGCCCCCTCCGCCCCCGGGGCCGCTCCCCCTCGCTCTCAGCACCCGTCCGTCTCCGCGGCCATGGCAGCCGCCTTCAACCCGTTCCTGCTCCCCAGGCCGGGGGACTACCAAGGCCTCCTCACGACGGCCGGCGCTCCCCCGCACCCGGGCCTCGCCTTCCCGGGCGGACACGGGGCCCTAGGCCCAGCCATGGGCTTCCCTGGCTCGATGGCTCTGTACCCCAAGCTGCAGCAGGGCAGGACCCCGCTCTCGCCCGGGGACATGTACATGTCGTCCCTGCCCCGCCAGACGCGTTGCCCCGAGCCTCCAGAGCCTGACGTGCACGACGACCCCAAGGCCGACCTGGACGGCAAAGAGCTGTGGGATCAGTTCCACGAGTATGGCACGGAGATGGTGATCACCAAGTCTGGAAGGTGCGTGGTTAAAATGCAGTCATTCTTTTAGTTGTTAATATCTTAGATTTAGATTAGAACATTGTTAGATTTGGATGAGATGAGTGTAAGTTTGTTTGAATTCATTTTGCTACTTTTACTCATCGGGTTAGTAAACAGTTGTGTCGAACTGTAAGGATCCTAATTGGATCTAAGGCTAAGTCTAAATATATAGTTCTTAGGTGCCCATAACGGGGATGGATGGTTTAAGCTGAAGATTTTATACATCCATTGTTTTACTTACCAAATTAGTCAAGGTTTCCTGCTAGATATTATATTATTTGAAAAGTTTGATATATGGTTCTAACGCGTCTCTCCCTTTCCGGTGGGACACCTATTAACGTTATGTGCAGTGGCATCTATAGTCGCTACGACGCACTTATTATGATAACTGTAACTTGTAAGCCATTATATTTACTAATATTGCTTTCTTTATGATTACATGGTACTAAAGAGAACGTATAAGGTTAGTACTCGCAGGCCTACTTGGATTTGAAAAATGACCATCTGTTTTTAATTGCCAGTTCAATATAATTACTGACAGATTAACACCTACGTACGTGTTCGCTTGTTTTATATCTGAAATTTTTAACGCTGAACTAGGTATAGATGTTGGCAATTTAAAGAGAACAACGTAAATTTAAGTAGCGAAATTTACGGCTACGTTAATTCAATATTAAGTCGTGGCCGTAGAAAGTTCCCAGACACATATATCTCTTATTTTAATTAGGACTCTTTTCTCAACTAGGTGCTTGTAAGTGGTTTGAATTGTGAAGGTTTAGGGGTGTAAACGACAAACAACTGATTTACTTGTGATCTAAATTGGAAAATTAGTAGTTTCTGAAGCACTTTCAAGTACAACTAGTTAGAATCAAACAGCCGGTTAGCGCTAGTTATACTAATTGCTAAACATATTGTTACGCACGTGAAATGTGTACAACGCATTTGACCTCTATGAATTAGTATTTCCTGACCAAGTCGCATACCACCGGATAAAACTTACGAATTGTTAATCTGCAACTAACTAGCATAGTTCTCCATCTTCTATCTGGTCTAGACGGATAAGAAGTTTTGTTAGTCTTAATTAGCAAGTAGTTATTCCACTGGCACTTCAATATAGGTCCATTACCGTCAACTTAACACTTCAAAAATAGGTCTAGAAATATATTAAACCAAAGGTAGACTCTCAGTTCGTTCGCACGTTGTATGTGATTACTGTAACGCGTGATAAATACACTTCAGTTTTCTAGCGTATGGAGTCTTTTAGAAACAAAAAACAGTTGCATTGGCACATAAAATCTGGTGATTTTGAATTAAACGTGCTCGGTGACACATATTGCAACTGTATGCACTTTGATTTCAGCGTTAATAGCACGTTTTATGATTGTATCAAAGATACTTATAACATCTCGTTAAAGCCACCGTATGTGTACGGACACACGACGCAGAGTAAAATTGTCTCGTAAATACTTTCAATCTAGAATCTAATGAGGATAGAACAGACTCTCAAAATGTCTGCCCCGTTCTTTCAGCTTGAATCATTTCAAGTAACTTCTTCATTATTCAAACGGGAAAATCTGTCTTCTTTCGAAACATACGAACGTCCTTGTTGTTAATATGAAATAATCATATGCGCAAGTTTAGGTATACTTAATGTACAGGGTTTCACAAAAGCAAAATGAAACCGTGTACATTATAAGTCCTTGTTGTTATGCAATGATCACCAGCTACTAACAACCAGTCCCCTGGGCTACCAACTAATCCCCAGGGTGGTCAAATTATGTAATTAACGACCATTACAAGTACTGGCCACGTATACTTACCTTTTTCACCATTCAACTTGTATTAATCAAACCATATAGACCATTTGCTTCATTACAATACAATTTCAGAAACCTGTCGCGCAATTATCATAATAATACCTGCTATAAAAGCAGTAGTTAGTGTCCAGTTTCACTGACCAGTGGCCAGAGAAACACCTTGGGGGCCCCAGCAGTGCAACATCATCAATCTCCTACATGAGGTACCGTGCAGTACCAACGCAATATGGGCCCGACGCATTAGCCCTAATTAAAATATTATGTTAAGTTGCTCTCTGCCGTTCGTATAGACTGGGGGACGTTTATGTGACATATGCTAATGGTCACTACACGAATTAGCTGTGGTCAGTGCTATGACCGGCGGTCATTTTACGTGACCGGCGGCAATCCGTGCAACGTTTATGTACATACATGACCAGTAAATGACCCTTAACAACTTATTATACGGAGTCTGGCAAGCTACAACTGTATATATTTTCATATCGTACGCTGAACAACTTAGTTAGTGACACTTGCCCGCAGGCTACATTTGACACGTCAGACGTTAAATCTCAACTTGGGCATCTGCTCCACCTGTAAATGACCACTAAATGACCAACACTTTCATTGTTTGTTACTTATGATTATAAATGCTTTGATACTGCCAAGGCTAGGTGGGGATTTTCTGTATGTTGTAACTTATAGTGTTCTAGACACTTGTTTAGTTTTTGTAACAAATATTGAGCACATGTAGTTCAATTGTTTACCAGCCAGAATGGAGAGTATCATTTGGAACTTTCATTATAAAAGTCTATACAGTCACTTTTCCTTTGATGAAAATCCAGCAGAACTTGACTTTTGAAAATATAATAATTTTATGATTATCACCACTCCAAAC
>CM032660.1:18788430-18873676 GCA_019095985.1 Streblospio benedicti | reverse complement strand
AAAGAAGTTTTGTTAGTTTTAAATTGGAAAATTTTTCCACTGGCACTTCAATATAGGTCCATTACTGTCAACTTCAACACTTCAAAAAGAGTCTAGAAATATATTAAAACCAAAGGTAGACTCTCAGTTCGTTCGCACGTTGTATGTGATTACTGTAACGCGTGATAAATACACTTCAGTTTTCTAGCGTATGGAGTCTTTTAGAAACAAAAAAACAGTTGCATTGGCACATAAAATCTGTTGGATTTGAATTCTCTCGGTGACACATATTGCAACTGTATGCACTTTGATTTCAGCGTTAATAACACGTTTTATGATTGTATCAAAGATACTTATAACATCTCGTTAAAGCCACCGTATGTACGGACACACGACGCAGAGTAAAATTGTCTCGTAAATACTTTCAATCTAGAATCTAATGAGGATAGAACAGACTCTCAAAATGTATGCCCCCGTTCTTTCAGCTTGAATCATTTTAAGTAACTTTTTAATTATTCAAATGGGAAAATCTGTCTTCTTTCGAAACATATTACGTCCTTGTTGTTAATATGAAATAATCATATGCGCAAGTTTAGGTATACTTAATGTACAGGGTTTCACAAAAGCAAAAATGAAACCGTGTACATTATAAGTCCTTGTTGTTATGCAATGATCACCAGCTACTAACACCAAGTCCCCTGGGCTACCAACTAATCCCCAGGGTGGTCAAATTATGTAATTAACGACCATTACAAGTACTGGTCACTTATACTTACCCTTTTCACCATTCAACTTGTATTAATCAAACCATATAGACCATTTGCTTCATTACAATACAATTTCAGAAACCTGTCGCGCAATTATCATAATAATACCTGCTATAAAAAGTAGTTAGTGTCCAGTTTCACTGACCAGTGACCAGAGAAACACCATGGGGCCCCAGCAGTGCAACATCATCAATCTCCTACATGAGGTACCGTGCAGTACCAACGCAATATGGGCCCGACGCATTAGCCCTAATTAAAATATTATGTTAAGTTGCTCTCTGCCGTTCGTAGAGACTGGGGGACGTTTATGTGACATATGCTAATGGTCACTACACGAATTAGCTGTGGTCAGTGCTATGACCGGCGGTCATTTTACGTGACCGGCGGCAATCCGTGCAACGTTTATGTACATACATGACCAGTAAATGACCCTTAACAACTTATTATACGGAGTCTGGCAAGCTACAACTGTATATATTTTCATATCGTACGCTGAACAACTTAGTTAGTGACACTTGCCCGCAGGCTACATTTGACACGTCAGACGTTAAATCTCAACTTGGGCATCTGCTCCACCTGTAAATGACCACTAAATGACCAACACTTTCATTGTATGTTACTTATGATTATAAATGACTTTGATACTGCCAATGTTAGGTGTGGGAGATTTTCTGTATAAGTTGTAACTTATAGTGTTCTAGACACTTGTTTAGTTTTTATAACAAATATTGAGCACATGTAGTTCAATTGTTTACCAGCCAGAATGGAGAGTATCGTTTGGAACTCTTCTAATATAAAAGTCTATACAGTCACTTTTCTTTTGATGAAAATCCAGCAGAACTTGACTTTGAAAATATAATAATTTTATGATTATCACCACTCCAAACTACCAGCCTCTTCATTGAAATAAACAAAATAATGACTATTTCCAACCACGTGCGTATATTTGAAATAATGTATCACAACCAATGGAGAAAAAAGAACAAAGAACAACAGGTTGGCGTGTATCATATTGAAAGCGTGGGCACCGACTAGTTATCACGTCTGACAAAACACTCAATGCCAAGCTTTCATTCACCACAAATCTCATAGCTACTATCTCAAAACCAAAGAAATAACAATTTCACAGATTGACTTCCAATGCCTGCTCCTAACAAATATAACACCAACGTACATTCCACGGGGCTGACTCTATTACAGCGAGCTGTCGTAATATACTATCTGCAAGAAGGAATGCATTATTGGACAGAGCCAATGGCAGATGAATCTATTGCTTCCTCAATTTAGATATCTAATGAACTGGCAGGAGAGGAAAAAGTGCACACGATGTGTCTACTCTCGCAGACGAGAACACGTCTCCGTGTCAAAACAGGAGCCTGTACTTTCTCACGCTAACACAACATAGCAGCCCGCAGGAGACACCTTCATTTACATCTGATCCATTTCACGTAATTTAGTATCTGTTTAAACAGCATTTGAGAACAACTCCAGGCCGGAGATTTTACTGTGTATAATTTGATGTTTTCAAGCAGTTGCTTACTGTAGGTTGGTGTAAGTTACCAAAAAGGGAATGCATAATGCATTAATTTCATACAATACTAATCTAATGGGCAACAATATATGAAAGCCATGCACTGTATAAGATTAAGCCGTCAACTTACACTACTCGAAAGCCTCCAAAGTCAAAAGCTATAAATTTCACCAGTCCTCGAATCATCAAGTCATTTGCTTTTATGCGTAACGCATATGGAAGACATTTCATGGCACGCTGCGATTTAATTCGTATACTGCTCTGGAACGCGACTTGTGTCAGCTCTGCGTGCCTCTAGCCAAGATGCTAGCCGCGATAGTCGTACGTCCACGTCACGATTAGAAAACGTAATGTGGCAAGCGAGGACTTATCTCAATCCAGGCCAGACATATTGGAGACCAGTCATAATCCCAAATCCGTGGATTATAATTCCAGTCACATTTCTGCTAATAGCTCCTTTATAGATTTTTCAGCTGCGATAATCGGCGAAAGATCACGGTTTTTGTGTGTGCTCAGAACACAGAAACTGCAGACAGTTTCAATTATACGATCTGCAAATGACGTGCGTCAATATGCAATTGTAAACAGTTTTACACCCCTGCACTGTAAATAAGATGCATTGCAAACAGTTTCTCAATTACGACCCCCTGCCTATTTGCTTAATACACTTGCAAATCATAAACAATCTTTATTGTACACAACTGCAAATAAGGACCATTGCACCTAGCAAGCGCAAAAATCGAACTTTGCATACTTGTATCGGTTGTACTTAGGTGTGAGCACTTGCATTTTTGGCGTGTACAATGAATGTACACACAATTGGACAATACGTACGCACAGTTGTACAATAAATGCACACCTAGTACCCTGCAGTTGCACCTTTACTGGACTTCTAATTATGGATCTATTACCCTGAAAGAAGCATTTCAGTTGAAGCCATCGGATGACTGTTGAACGTCCATTTTAACAGTGGGCTGAACATTCTCAAAAGCACGTGCTGTTGCCTCAACACCTCCCTTTTGTCTTCAACACCCAGTCGAGAGTTCATTTGGGTTGAATCGATTAGTGTACTCCATTCACCCACCTTACACTAGTTCAACTTTTGCTTGTATGGGGCTACCTATGGTGTTATATTTAGTAATAATTCTATAAGTGTTGAATATTTAATTTTGTGGTGGTGAGACATGAGCTATAAGGTGTTTGTTAATTTCCAATCAGTTCTTAATTATGAAGAGCATATCTCTGCGTCTTATCTAACCTTTATTTACGTACACAAAACAAATTGACTATATGGCATATGCAAAGCCATAATTTGTCTGAAGCAACCACATCTAATGTTACAGCATGATAAGTTAAGGTGTTGCTGCTTAACAAATATAATACGACATTGCGATTCCTTGTGACTACAGAAGTTGCCAAACGCACACAAAGACTGGCATTGATAATGCTCTAAACAGAGTTGACATTCTGTCATAGGTTCACAGTTATTGATACGCCTTCAAACCAAAGGCAACTCACGTGCGTCTCAAATGAAATGAACTCGTAAACTGCTCAAGTAGAAAAACACAGCCGACAATTTATACGCTCGAGCGTCGTTTGAGAAAAGCAGAAGACACCCGCTCGACGCACGTGCTTTTGTTTTGGTAAATAACTCTTGCAAAAGTCGCTCTGACTTTGTTCTTTGTTGCGCAAACACATTAATATGCACTCGAGGGACGAACTATCGTGTTATGTGTGTTTAGCATAAACAGAGCTCGCTGACTTTTTGCGCGCGTCGAATTTCACTCGTCGAAAACACCAGACGACAACTATCGGCAACATACCAGCTGAAAACACACACGGCTGGACAAATTATCTGGTGTTACAGGTTGAGGCGCCGGGTAGGAGTCCATTTAACAGCTCTAGCAGCGCAACAGCTGTGTTAACAAGACACAACACGTTTTGTTTCTCCTGTCAAATAGCGAACAACTCATAACGCGGCTGACGACTTAACCAACACTCGGCCTTCGCCGAAATGAGGGGCTCAGCACCGGAATGAAGCCGTCTGCTCTGGACAGATGAGGCCATAAGCCACCATATTTTTCATTCTTTGAAGCGGCGTCCGTCGTTACAAGGCTCATTGCTATAAGCATCCGTGACAAGAACAAAGTGGTCCGCTGCCTGTATCACTTCACTGTGGGACTGTGTCATCCACGTTGTTGTTAAGTGCGTCCAGTTTAAGTGGGCCTTGCTGCCAGCTAGCTTGTGGTCATTATTTTTTTAGCTTGTTGAAAGACATTCTGTTTTATAGGGTTTTGTTTTTGTTGTTTGTTTGTTTTTTTTGTTGTTTTGTTTTGTTTTGTTTTTGCAATTATAATATCTATTGTTTGATAGATGAATGCAAGACTTGCAAAAGTCTTGTTTTATTTCCAGTCAAACGTCATTCTTTGGGGTCTTGGATTGTGCTTTCAGAAGTATCAAACTGTCACAAAACAGAAATTTTGGATTAATATTTATACTTCCTTGCTGAAAATCAATCAACTAATTCATTAAGTATCTGTTTAAACAAAACAAAAACACACACCCTGTTCAAATATCACAAAACACTGCAGCGTGCAAAAGCAAATAGCAAAAACAGTGCGCCCCCCCCTCTTGTATTGGCAGAAGCATCGTGCACAATCCGTGTTGGCGCTAGCTTATGAGTGTGTCCACTTAGACCCTGTACACGCAGCCACATACAATTAAGCACGCAGCTCTTACTTTAACCCTTTGCTGGCTAAATAGATGCTACTTTTGCAGCATAGAAAAAATCTGAAATAAGCTAAACTTTGCTATGATGAATGTCTGACTTACTCGCACTACTTTTGGGCAAACTGGACACCCATCAGGGTGAATTTAAGCTTGATATAATCTTTTATAGTCTAGTGGCATATATGGCTAAGTTCGTGATATGTGACCAGATTGTTATGAGGGGAACAGCATGACAATGATGCCACCAATGACGTGGTGCACATGCAAAGTCGACTTTGCGTTTGGAATTTGAAGATTCTATAAAAATAAAATCATGAGTATATCATGCCGTTAAGTTACTTACGAAGACAAAGGGTTAAGCACGAAGCGTTCCCGTCTAAGAGGCGAGTGAGTTACGCCTCTAACGTGCAGCTGTCAAGTGGCTCCACGCCGAGATGTTTAGTCGCCTCTTGGCCGGCCATTTCCTCAAGTGGGCTGGGTCTGGAGCGACACTTAGAGGCTAGACCTTTTGCAACAGGCTAGGTCTGGCGGCTGCTAGACATTTTACATTATCCCATTCGGCTAGATGTAGTGCTGACGCTAGTGGTGTCAAACTGTCAACTTGTGAGGGAAAAAACTGAAATTGTGAATGAAAACTTTCAAAGAAGAAAAAGACGAGAAAGATGAAGCTTCATCATGCAATGGGTGAACAAGTGTTCCTGTTTTAGAGGTGGCTTTTGTATAGAGGTTTTCAATGACAAATATATGGTCACGTTTACGATTGACTCTTATCAGAAAAGAGGCCAATTTAAAGGGGTGAACAATTCTAACACTCATCTTAACCCAACAGATAGCCTTCACAATAGCAACTTCCGACCAACAGACTGTTTCAAACAGATCATCATTCTCTTCACATTGGACATACATACAAGTTGTTAATCTTCCCCCAACCTGAGTAGTTAAGAGCAAAAACAACGTGCGAATGAAGACGTGCCGGCACCACACTAAACCAGAGTGCTGCACTGTCGTCTGCGACTTGTTTACGGGCGGTCGGCGCGAGACTGACAGGCGCAGTCGGCGGCGGTCTCGCCTCCGAGGTGCCGGGGAGTGACGTGACCCTCCAGCTGGGGAGCGGGAGAGCTCGCGGCGTGCCGGGCATTCCCCGGCAGCCGTAACGCCCGCGTGATGGATGCTGCTGCCGCC
The DNA here is from genome assembly GCA_019095985.1 of Streblospio benedicti. NCBI lineage: Eukaryota > Metazoa > Annelida > Polychaeta > Spionida > Spionidae > Streblospio > Streblospio benedicti. The sequence goes on along the minus strand of CM032660.1, from coordinate 18,867,487 downwards.
GTGGCTGCTAGCTGGGTGCCACCTGTTCACGTACTTAATGCAGTGATGGGTGGATTTGGCTGGCAGAAGGGACGTTCTTGGGGTGGTTTGGGGAAGGCAAATCACTCTTATCTAACCTTTTTGACATATATGGTTATCTTGGAGGTGTTGCTCTTTAAGGGGTTATATTGTTATTGTCCATATCATTGATAGGTTGCACTCACATGCTGGTCATATATATACAGAGAGGTTAAATTTCTTGTTAATTGGACAAATCAGAACTGCTACTTTGTCAATATGTAGAGGGATGTATTTTTGATGATCGGGGTCTCATTTTCAAATGGCTAATTTGCAAACTTTACAAACCGAAAAATGTCACTATGTAAAATAAATTAAAAATAAGGTTTTGCACCATGAACTTAAAGAAGACAATTAAAACCGTTACTCACACATCTCTGCAATCCTCATAGTGCTTTAGATTTAAACTAAACTGCCTCCAAGAGTCTCCTCAAGTGGTGAACTATGCGCAGATTACGACAATGGGTCGTAAAGTGCTCGCCAGATGTCGTTTGGCCGTCACTTGCCACAAACTGGAGCCCATACATCACAGTAACATACAGGTTGCGTATGACATTCTCCGTGGATCATTGCAATCCTGCTCCACACCTCTAGTGAAAACAAACACTGCTCCATATAGTTACAATGGTTTGCCTTAGCAATTAGCACTTAATTAGCTTGCTTTACATTTGTCATCATGCTGTCATGGCTATTTTTAAAGTTCACGAACACGCTGAAGTAGTCAAGTTGGATATTTCATTTCGTTTTCATTCATTATGAATTTCTATTTTGAGAATACGAATTCAATTTTTATTCTTATGTGTTTATTTTTCTTCACAAAAAGCTGTCTTGATTGAGATGTTTGCCATATACATTGTGACGGCCGTATTGTGCAAATCAGGTGATTTGGTGTGAACAAAACACCAAACTATTAGCACGACCTCTATGGCGAGCTTGTTTTGAATGCTTCACCCTGGGGGTGCTTTATACACAATGTCGTCTGCATTGTTCGGGTGTAAAGATGCTCTGCTGATGAGGGGTTGTGAAGTTGATGAAAGTTGCCCCATCATTGACAGTCGATTATCTGGCAAGATGGGAGTAATTGGATAGGTGGGTTTTGTGGAGCCGCCAAGAAGGCAAGAGTCTGTAAGCAGATCAAGGGTTCACTCGTCCCTGACAGGCAAATACGGCCACACAATATGCTCTCTTGATCGCGACTTCTAGAAGCTTCTCCAAAGTGTCCAAACGGATTACAGACACAGACATCAAGTGGCTGAAGCAGCGAGCGGTCAGTTTCAGCGTCTTGACCCCCTTATTAGCGCAGCAGTGGTCATTCTCATCAGCTTATATGATCATCATGGCCGCCATTCACAGTGCGCGCCATTATTAGGGCTCTTACTGCTTTTATTCACCTGCCCTCTGATCAGACGACAAAAGCTGACAAAGTGCCCAGCTCGGCGGAAACGATCCCCGTCCACATCAAAGCGAGGCTGCCGTGGATAAGCCCCACCACGGGGCGAGAATCACGGACGGGGGTTGAGATTGTGAGGCGAACAAGAAAGAAATCCCGCCACAACTTGGCTGATTTGTCACGTTTGGGGTTTATTTGCTGATACATGTCGTTTTATGAGTGGCAACTTGTTACATGCATTTTATTATTCATTGCATGGAATTTCCAATACATTCAAATGACGTTTTTGAGCGTGTGTCTAGCAGACTATATAATCTAAAAAACACCCACATCTCATTCAAATCATCCCAAAAGTTCCTCTGTACTAATCAAGCACAAACAGGTGTGTGTTTTAACGAATAGCAACTAGCTCTGGTTTTGTTCCGGGCATCCAGACGTGCATGTGAGAATCCTCCTTATCTGTTGTTCGCTGCTTTAGCAACCCCCAAGAGTCTGCTGGGACCCGGCTGTCTTTCGGCAGAGCTCGTCCCATGAGTGTGGGATTAAGATGCGAGATAAACGGCAGGAGATTGCGGCTTGCCGCTGCCGTCTCATCTCTCGGACATCAAAGTCGGCTGCTGCAACAACACAACACCAAGTTTACACACACTAATTTTCTGGATTAGGTTACCAAAGCAAATTGTAACGTTAAGTAGCCGGCCTGGGGTGTGTCTGGGGACGCTTATCGTTATCGCCTGTTTGCTGCTCCCGTGTCTTGTGTTTATTTAACCGGAGGTGGGGAGAGAAGAAGCGGGGAACTGGATACCCGGATGATACATCAACATGGCGGGGTCTGAATGATGGACTGGCACGGCAAAATAAACTGGCTTGTTGGATGGGTATTTAAATTTCTGTCTGTGTGTGGCTTACTGTTTAGTTCACATTCTTTTAACACGTATTGTTTGAGCAGAGGAAGTTTAAGTGAAATCAGATGCATTGTGAGTGAATATTATACTAGATTGCAAAGGACATGGAAGTTTAAATGTTAGTGTTTACAGCACTGAATGCTCCTAGATTTCAGTGTTTTCACCTTTGATTTGATCTGTAAGATTAAGATTTCATTACTTCAATATGTCGAAGACGAGTGTTAGAGGTGTAAATGGAAATGGCATATGAAGTTTCCTAATTGATATTTTGACTGACTTATACACCTATTCTGACAAAGCTGTATTGCAATTCAATACTGCGCTACAATAAATGCCAATTTAAATCGCACCACGGCATTATGTATAACTCACCTCGTGCACTTTGCAATATTTCATGATGAAAGAAAAAAAAGGAGTGGGGAATTTGCATGCTGGGATTCTTAAACAAACACTTCATTACCAAAAGTAAACAGACATGAATGCTTGCACTGTAATTGACAAATTAAGCAAAATTATCTAATTATCACACACACAGTGGCATTTATGTCTTTGTTCCATGCAAAGATTAAATAGGTGCAAACACCATCTAAAATAACACTGGGTCTCCGAGGAGAGGTAGTGTCAGCCAGGACAGCCATTCAATATTTGATGTATTGCCATATGACATGCCATTGAAAAACAAACAGTATTTAGGACTAATACAAGGCATAATTGCCTACCTGTTCCTAACATGGTGGCTAAACTGCCTTGGCCTTTGGAGTTAATACATTTCAAGGTTGTCAACTTTCTATGGGAGGCGCCATTAATTTTTGTGGCCAGAAATGATTCAGAGAGACATTACTAATATTAAACTTTGATGTGAGCTATTTATGCATATTTAGTTACTGCAAAATATTGACAATTTCAGCACCATTTATATTTGAATATTTTCATTCATGGAATAAGTGTAATTTTGCGGTTAAAAAAGGTACCAGACAGTATGGCTTATACGGTTTTAATGGCACCTCCAATATTGACATGATTGTGGTATCATTTTTGTGGTTGAATAAAGTGGAGATTTCTAATAATGGGGTGTTGTGTTTAATGATATAGTTCAAGTGATTTAATCACCTTACCAAAACATTGATATTCGTGGTAAATTACATTTTCTTCACAATAGCACGGCATTCATTTCACAGCCTACGTCAATTTCAAACCCCCATGTCTGCATTTTAGTTATCGTGAGTTTCTGTTTTCATCTACTTTCAGACGTATGTTCCCAGCATTCAAGGTGAAACTGTCTGGATTGGACAAGAGATCCAAATACATCCTTCTCATGGATGTAATAGCAGTGGACGATTGCCGCTACAAGTTCCACAACTCCCGCTGGATGGTGGCTGGAAAGGCAGATCCAGAAATGCCCAAGCGCATGTACATCCACCCAGACTCCCCCAGCACTGGTGAACAGTGGATGTCCAAACTGGTCTCGTTCCACAAGCTAAAGCTGACCAACAACATCTCAGACAAGTCAGGATTTGTGAGTACTGTATGTTTCCCCCAAGATGGTGAAAATTGCTATTGGAGGTGCATGTACTGATTCAAATGCAGGATTGGAGTCTTGAACATTATAATCTTTGAACATTGACTTTGGATTTCTCGTTTTACAACTATGCAGATTAAACTGCAAAAAAATTATCATGGCTTAAACTTCCAAAACCAGCGCTCATCACATTTGACTATTACTACATACACCTCCAGTAATGATTTTAAAAATGCATATAGTCATTGGTATTGTAAGTCTTTTGATTATAACCTTTTACAAATCGTGACAATATGGGCTAGCAGATATAGGGTCTATGATAATAAACTTAACGTACATTCATACTTCATAGTAAGAACCTGAATCGTCTCTATAGTTCCTCACGAGTGTGTGTATTCGTACAAATTAAAGTATCGACAAGGGATCAATAGTGTTTGATTTTGCGTGCGTTTTGTGTGAGAATATCGATGGTGGTGCACACCGCGGGTGGCTCGAGTCGTGCGATTACATCGCTCTCCTGACGACAGATGTCGCCACGGTGGACCATCTTTAATGCCCAATAGAAAATTAATTTGGAGCACTATTCCGCTCAACAAGTGTAGTCTCCTTACCGCTATCCCCTTGAAATCTGCTCTTTTGGCTCTAATGAGATGTGGTGTACTAATATGAAAGGCTATCGCCATTCTGCCCTTATTCACTTATAGTCACTGCCGCTTGTTAATAATTAAGTTATTCAATAAATTCAATGAGGCTGCGGGGTTTTTTTTGCAATTGGTAATGATCTTAGTCTGTCTTACCCCTCATCAGTTAAAAGACGCCGGCCTCAATGAGTATGTGGCTTGAAGTTCTACTCAACTCACGCTGATTATATACATAGATATTGATTAGTTTTACTCATACGTCAATGTATTTGTGTGGCTGGTAGTGTTTTAATTCTTATGGATTAGTATATGTGTGGTATGGTGTGCTATCTCAATTCAGATATCTACATATTCGCCATATATAAAGTTCTCCTAACTCACTGTTGTGTATATTACCCTGAGAAGTTCCCATTTTTGCTCATGTGAATGAACAACTATACCAAACACTGGTTTCACAGCTTCAACAATGTTACATACTTCACTCTCCATAAAGCACTGGCGAGACAACTAAAGCCGCCACTTCTTCCCATGTTGGCGGCAGCTCTGTATAAACAACCATTTGATACGCATTTAGAAGGACCGTGTGAAAAAATGTTTCCTACTTTAATTAAAGCTACACTTGCCCATTGAACGCCTGTGTTGTTATTTAATATTAGTGCCAAGTGACCACTTCATCCATTGATGGAAGTGCTCAAGTACTTGATTCATAAGCCTATTTTCGGTAAAGGCAAAACTTTTCTAACCAGATTATAAGCAATCTTAAATTTCTGGCGCCAGCAGAAGAATGGCTCCGTTGTGGAAGGTGAAAGATATAGCAATTTTGCCGTCTGCGCGCTTGATAGTCTATAGAAATGCCATTTACTTGTAGTCTTTATATGTCTCGGGGATTAACTCTGTGTTTAAGTGGGCTGGTCAGCGGTGGTCAAGAGGATTTTACCTTATAAATGATAATTACCTAAATACACAGCATTTGTGGCTCGGCTTGTTTGGTTTTAGAAGTGCTAAATCGCGCCGGCGACACGGCTTTTGGTATTAGACAATGGCGTGGCAGACTGGCTGGCGCCTTGGGACTTAGCGCTAACGATTTCACCTGCGACTGGCTATTATTCGGTAACGGGCCTATACAAACGGCCACTATGGCCACTGCTCAGTTCCATAAACAATACCGTGTTTTACAACACAATCTGTCAAAGGAAATATTCAATGATCGCTGGTTTGCGCACAAAGGTGATATGTTAATGCGATATGGGTCGTCATTGTTGCCGGTGAAGCCATAGTGAGGGGTCCCTTTTCACTCAACGCCCATTGACCACCAGTAGTGTACACGCTCGGGGCGAAGACTCGCATTCCTTCTACACTATACGCTTATGACGCCCGCGAGGACCGGAAGAGAGAAACTTTGGTGGAAAACACAGCCTTCAACTTGTGCTTTTTGTGAATAACTCCCAAGGCAGCAGCAGCTGCAGCAATCAACCAAACTATACAGCAGTTTCAGGATTCTGTGTTGAGTTTGTTGCCCCAATAAACAAAATTATATCTTAGTGACAGAGTTTGCATTAGAAATGAAGTACAAAATACATAAGTATCAAACCCAATATAACACATATATACTACCAATGAAACGCATGATCAGTTTATACACTGCGTTTGTCGCACGTTAGTTCCGACAGCAGCAGTGGCAGCAACCACAACAGCAGCAGCATTACATACACAGCTGTAGCATCGATCGTCTGATTGGCAGCAAGCTGAGAGTGGCGTGCTCAGGTCGAAGATATATGGGTGTGTGCTCCCGCAAAGGTGTTAGGTAGTGGTCGGCTTGTCACTGCAAGCCGCAAGCGGTCGATGGGGCTCAAAGGCCCCGCTAAAAAGATGGGCCGCCAGCGAGGCGCCACGGCCGCTGACAGGCCCTGGCCTCCGCTGGGCTTGGCATGCAAACCTCGCGTTAGCTGCGCCCGGGAAGCTTATGGCAAGGGCCTTTATTGGTCATTTTTTGCCTGCTGTCAATCGATTTATGATATTCACGTGCATAAAGCTGAAGTTATGATGTAGTAGTACAGTGTGTTGTTGATGGTGCTGTTTTTTTTCTCTCTCCTCTCAGTTTTTGGATTGATAGGGTTTGATTTGCCCAGGTCCAGGTGAACATATGTAGGGCGGTCGACGTGACTTTCACTGTTGATGAATTAGATGTCAGCTTGTGATGTCACTATAACACTATAACATGTGTGCTATCATATGATATGGAGTACAGAATTATGAATGAAATATGATTTTTCATTCTATAAATTGGAACTGTTCCTCTAATTGTAAATTACATTATATATCACATGCATCACATACCGTTACCAGAATATACCTTTTTCATCTATAATATTATTTTAAAGTAAAAAAAAACAGTGTCTTCTTAAATTTGAATCTACGCTCCAAACATTCCAACGTGAACAAGAATATCTGATAACATTTTCGGACAATATATTCCCAACGCCTTGAAATATAACATATACACCACACTCACTTCAAATATACACAAATAAATGCAGTTTGCTATCAATTAGTACTTGCAGCACATCCGTATATCTCATTTACCACGCATTTGACCACCCACAAACCATAACCACCCACCAGAACAAACGAAAATGAGCCGCAGAAAGCGGACACCAGAGGCAGCAGAAGCCGATTTCTCATTTTCAATGCATTGGCCCAGTCCCTGGGGAGGCTTCATCAGAGAGGCAGCTATCATCGGACTGGCACTTTCTGGTCGTCTGTATGTATTTTGCAGGAGCATTAAGTCCATCTTGATACCTGTCGTGTTGCAGCCCATTAAAGATTCATGGCGCGTACGTCAGCTTTGCACATGGCGCTGGTGTCGAGGGGATCAGGGCAGAGGTCTTAAAGGGACTGGAGCAGAAAATGGGGCGGCTCCCGCCCCCCGGTTATGCTTCTCATCTGCTTACAAATCTGTTCTGCTCGGCGGGAAGGCAATGGAATGGTGCAAACTGGAGAATTATTGATGCCATCGGAGTCAGGGGATTGGATGGCTGCTGGCAAAGTAATAGGGTTCGTTGGTGAATAATTCATAGCCTGATCCGTTGCAAATAGGCACATATGTTTTGCCTGACAACTCCCGCCCGAGTGCACTGAAATAAAGGGGCAAAGGCGACGTGGTCGGGGATTGGTAGCCTAATGCGTGCGCCTTGAAATCTGGCAGCGTGAAAACGATAGGGCATAATTGGATGAAATGCAGGCAACAATTCTATTCTTCTTCCATCCCGCCCAATGCACGTCTCAATAGCAGAGAACTCGTATTTGCACGAGGAGCAGATGTTTTAGTCTTAATTTCCTAATTGATGTGGGTTTAAGCCGCCAGCATTATCTGCCAGGTCATTTTCCGGCGGTTCCATTGGCTGTGTTCGGCCTCTGTGTTTGCTGTTCCCTTTGTTACTATATTGTTTTACAGCATGCAGCTTCGCCCTTTGACATGGGACTCCAAATTATGACGATCATAGCGTGCATATTCCCACTTCTGGTGCCCACCTTTGAAATTAATACCCCACCGTGCATGACCGATTGTTACCAAATCACCGCTGAGGCGAAATCACGGCACTGTGAGGGCTTGAGCACATAATTAACGAGTGAGCTTCAAATCACAATTTGAAATTGAATTCACTGATATTTTTGCACTGATTGAGAGTCAAATTTAAGTTCAGACTTTGATTTTCTGTTTTAATTTGCTGAATCGCTGGGGATTTTTGGACATTAGTTGTTATCAACTTATTGATTCCACGTGATCATTTTTAAATGAATTTACTAGAATATGTTTTATTGTGCACTACATTTGTGGTTGATGTTAGACTATTCGTCCTGCTGCTGTCATTTTGTTTCCACAAATTGCAAACACCCATCTTCAACCACATAATAATTCCCACTAAAATCATTTCATAAAATGAGGACCAACACTGAGCCAACCCTACTGTACCCATCAACTTAATACCACCATACAACAATTCTAGTGGGCTATCAGACTTCACACCCGCGAGACAACCCTTGCTCGTGCGCAAACACGACTCCGGGACAACGGAGCTAACCACGAGTGTCGCCCGTATTGTTTTTGTGTAATGGAGGCCTCCTCCGTACACGTATTCCCCGTGCTCTCGTCCACAGAGACAAGCGTTCGGCCGGCCCGGCGTGTGTGGCCGGCGGTCTCGGGTTCTGCCGTCATGTGTTGACACGCTGACCCAAAGCTATCACTCGACATGACAAGTCCGTTTATTGAGGCTCTTCTCCGTGGCTCGTCAAATAGCTCCGAGTGGCAGAGACACGATAATATTTGTCCGTTTGTCCTGCGCGACGCACTTAAGTAATATGTCCCGCTTCTCTCGCGGTTTCCATTGAGAAACGATAACGTATCGCTATACACCCCCAGGTTTGTAAACCTCGCCAATGCACAATCCAAACAGCATGAATCCAGCCGCCCGTGCGTTTTCACAATTCAAGCAGGTGTATCGTTTCACGAGTACCGGCTCTTTGAAAGCGTAATCTTTGACGATCGGTGGCGCGATAGCCGTTGGGGATGCTGCTGTTGGATGACCATGTGTTCTCTTGGCTTCTTTGTCTATTCACCCCATTAGCCATTGGCCAGTTTGGACAGAAGAGCAGCAGTGAAAAAGAGTCCACTTTCACGGTCTGCTCTTTGTCAAGCGCTGTCATCCAAGCAGGCGAAGTTTTGATCACCCCCAGATATAGATAAACGACCACACTCCATTGAAATCTCCCGTCAATTGCTCGAGCGTCTTCCCCCACCACTAGAATAGAGTGGTGTGTACACAGGGGTCATCTGCCCAGCTAGGGAGATAATGGACACGAGGGTTGTTGAGTGATGGGCGCGGGGACTTGTGTTACCTACGTTGTGAGGGCCGAGTGGCGTGGCTGACACATCTCTGTGTGACTTGGCCTCGTGCCTGTTTATTCGTCCCAACGACTCCTCCTCTGTCCGTAAATGAAATCGGTGTGCGATTTCATCTTCACCACCCTAAACTGACGGTCATTCTCAGCCGGCTAAAAAGTGACTTACATCCACTTGAGCTATGAATAGGACGCTGTTCAAGGCGGGGTGTCGCGCTCATCGAATGGCAAACCTTTGAGGGGTTTCGTGTGCTGGAAATGTCAACTGTCAGCTTTTACGACGGTATACGATGCCGCTTAGTAGCGAATTACTATGTAAATATCGCCGATTAATCCTTTTATCGGCTGGCAAAAGCCATTTGAAACGCATTGTGGCTGGCGTGATGAGTGCTCCTAAAGCACGTGACTTGCTGAAATCCCGATTCTCTCGCCAATAGCGAAATATCTGACAGCCTGTTGCGTCACGCTGCGCGCGCACGCGGGCGATCAAACCCAACTTTTACTCGCCCCTCCACTTCCGCTGTGGCACCGCTACATTGCTTGCCAGCACAGCAGGGGACGCTTTATATGCTAATGAGGACTCCGCGCAGCCCCCAAGCAAGGCACGAGAACCGAGTCTTCATCTCCGATTATGAGATCACGTATTCGTTGTCCCACAAGCTTTCCGGAAGTAAAGGATCCTAATGTAAGGAAGTTTCGTGTCAAGATGAAAACGAGGGTTCGTGTCGAGGTATTGATTATGGTGGCATGGGTGGATATTTTATTGCTAGAGTTAGGCGAACAGTCTGGGGCGATTACGTAATTTACAAGTTGTTGTTCAATGAGACCTTCTTGCTTTTTCTATTGTGCCCTAGTTTTAGCATTTGGTGAAGCACGAACAACTTTTTATTGTTTCATGAATCACAGATACATATTTTTCATTTTTGTAAGCTGCTAATTAATGCATTTAACAACTCAAGCTACGAACTAGCCTGGCACATGTGCCAGCTATGTACCTAACAAGAATTCACCAGCCATGAGCTTCTCCTAAATCATCTGCAAAAGTCATTGCTCATGATAGCTAAAACATTCCAAACGACATATTTCACTGCACTTCCAGTACATTACCGGCAAACCATTACCCTCGTATATTATTCATAAATTTCAGTGCAAACATTTCAAACACACACCGCCACAGACATCACAACCATACGAACTTGACCGAAAAATGTCAACTCAGCTGCCACGAAGTATGCGCGAAGTGAACGGCTCAGCAAATGAACAACAACCGTGAGTTAAGTTGTTGTCAGAAACGAGCTCATTTCGCCGGATTCCAGGCTAATTTTGCCCCATTGTTGTTTACTCAGAAGCCCCGGAGCCGGCACTGCCGCAATCCTCCGGTTCTCTCCTCGCCACCGAGCATATGTTACCGTCAGCGGGCGATGTGATTTAGTGGCAGCGCGCCACTTCACCTCACGGCTTGCCTGCCATCCATCACCTGCAGCCAGCCAGCTAGGACGACGCCTCCTCCTCCTCCTCTGCTCCAGCAGCCTCCCTCCCTCACCAGATAACCCAAATATCGCCCGTTTGTTTGGACGTGTACGACACGCGTGTTGTGACGTGCCACAGACGCTCGGTCTGGCTGACAGGTCGGTAACAGTTGCCGCTCTTGGCTCCGCCGGCCCTTGAACCCTGTCGGCTGAAGACGTCTTGATCGTCGTCAAGGCGGAAGCCGGCGTCCCCCCGTCCATCTGGCGGGCTTTGGCGACCCCCTGCCGGCCGCCCGGGAGCTTGTCAGGCGTGTAATAGCCCGTTCGCTAATTAATGGGGCTGCCTTCAGACTGCTGCGTAGGTCACGTGGACGTGAATGATGACACCGTAGTGTTTGGGATGGTGCTGGGGAATCATGCAAATCAGGGAGGTGGTTTTGTTCTTTAGGGGTTGGTGACAGTCATGTCATAGCGTCAGTCGTCTGCTTGACGAGATGGTGTTATACGACCGGAGTGGCAGGGGTCAAATCCATGTTTTGGATGGGATTTTGGGGATGGGCTGTTTGGAGATTTTATGGTTGTTGTATGGATGTTATGCTAATATATTGTCATTGGATTAGTTTGCATGTGTGTTAGTCTTCTTTGTGCCAATAGGGACTTGTGAAATATAGTTTCTTTTAGTTTATTATTGCTTTTCATATTTTTGTAAATAATTTATTATTGGTCTTTTTAATGAAAAAGGATTTGAGTCATATAGGTTCTTGAGAGTTTGTCGTCATTTCTAAATTTCTGTTCTGATTATTGCACTTAGAGAATTTAATAATTGTCATTGTGGCCGAATACTGACTAAAATCTACTGCCAGTTTATGTTGTCAACATTGCTGTGGCTGTCCTTGTGACTAGAACTTTAGCTGTCGAATTCGATATTTCAAACAGTGATCTCTCAAGTTGATACGCACAGCTCAAAACTTTTGCTGAATAAAAACAAGCCGAAATCGAATGCGCAAAGCAGTGATTAAATTGGCTAATTTGAGTGCCTATAAAATCTGAAAAGTCTAAAACAAAAGACGCCTTTGGCTGATGTTAAATTAGATATTGTGATGTTTTATGATTAATTTCAACATGCCTATCACCCCCGCCCCACCTCCACATAAAACTCCATTACAATCTATACTAGTTGTCATCAATACACTTATAGCTTGACAGCCATGCAAAACCACATTAAAACTCAAATATTGGAGCAGTTGAACGATTGTTTTGTACTAAAACAGCTCACTCAAAAGCTGCAACCATTCATCAACATATTTCAAACGTTGTAAAATTTCGACATTTATTACCGCCAAGCTGCCTCGCCGGCATGGACGTAAATCATTTTTTTAGACTTATGCTGATTTTAAATTACCATGAACAAGACTTCACACACCATAACCGTAAACATAAAGAGTCTTGTGAAATTGCCGCCATCAGAAATCATAGAGATTCAATAATGTCAACTTTAATGGCGTTATTAAGGTGTGCGCTAGTCTAGCTCCCAGGCGCCATAGTGACAATCAGCTTCCTAATTTACGATCTTATCGTTAATTGTACACGGCAAAGTTTCTAGTCCGCAAGATCATGTGTCTGGAAACAAATCAAGCAGTTCAGTTAAATTTCACGTCTGCAGCTCTTCAAATTTAGTCGTGTTTGTTATTTTTATAACCAGGATTTATATTCGGGTGACCACTTTTTTGGCTAAGTTTGCATCTTAACTGCAATTGGCAATTAATTGAGACTTCTAGGTTTTAAAGATTGGGATGGTTTTATATTAGAGGACAAATTTTGAAGCAGCTATTTTTGGCTTGGTTAATTTGATGAGCATGAAAACTATAGCATAAACTAATCAACAACTTTGAAACATGGCAAATTGCTTTGATATCTGATCGTGCATATAGTCACCAATGTCAGTAGGTTTACACCATGAATTATTCATACATGGAAGGAATACATGCACCCGTTAACAAGGCTGCAAAATAATTACCTGGACACTTACGCTATTCACCAATAATGTATAATAACAATGCCAATTAACAATTACCATTACTTGGTATATTTTACCGTAATCATTGAAGATAAAATGATATAAAAACCAATCATATACATACAGTATCTCCTGGTTGGCAAGCATATAGTTCCTGGAGCAACGTACCAAGCTGTGGGCTATTGCAGTGACACGAAATTACACTGCTGGTCATTTGCATAGTGCACACTAATAGCTGTCTGCTCCCCACCCCCCTCAGGCACCAAACACTGACCAGTCTGTGCTGCTGGTGAAAATGACCAACGGCTACAGCGTGAATGCCACGCAATCGTCAACAACTATAGCAGACGACCAAGAACAAGCCACGTGGGTCGAACAAAAAAAGAGTCAAGCGTGACCTAACAAAGCCGCTAAACCAAACACTTGGCCTAATCTCGTCTCGATCGAGGTGTGTACATTAAAAAAGTGACTTTTACGTGCGGCTGGGCGCCCACAATACGCTCTCCACGCCCCTTCGCTTCGTTCACGTGCGCTCTTTGAACGCAGCCAGCGGAGCGCGCGCTGTGGCAACACGCGGCGCCCCGCTGACTTACCACCGAATTAATTGCGTTTTTGGCCAGAAGAAAACAAAATAAAGTTGGGCAAAAACTGGATAAAAGTCATCATGGCTGGCGACGTTGGGCTGGGGAGAAAAAGTCGTGTGTGTTGGGCTTTCTGGTGTGATTGTACCCTTTCTAACTTGGACACCTTCCATGATAGTTCTTTAAATATTGTGTATATCACACGTAATTCAAATTGGGTTCTATGCTACTTTAGGCATTTTCCCCTTCCTAAGACACTACACGTCAAGTGCAAGTCCTCAACTTTCAACCGTAGTAGATGGCAAAACTGATGGTGTGTGGGCGAAGTAAAATGCAGACAGCAGAAAGTGTCTGGTCTCCGTACTAGAAGAGCTTCCCGGCCCCACTTGGACTGGCGTGCTTATTGACTTAGGCACATCAGGGTGGCGCCGGGGATGTGTTCATGTTTTGCCCTTGTCGCTGGACAACAGATGGCTTTTAATGGTTTTGTATTTAAAGAGGTTGGGAGTTCAAGGACTTCCATTTCAGCTGCAGCTATATGCTACAATTGGCCGATCTTACACTCCGATGGTTTCACTTTTAAGGAAGTGGTGGGCAAACCTCCAGACAAAGCTATAATTCAATTAATTTAAAGCCCTTCAAGCTGTTTGAATTGTGCTTTCTTTTGAGCAGTTTATACTGTTTGATTGTACAGCCATTTTAGCTGGTGTTTACTTGTGGACTTTAAATAAATAAAAGCGTGTTGCTTGTCAAATAGAACTCACACTCTGGAGAAATTAACCGTATGCTAGTTCTTTTCAATTCACTCTTACAAGCCTTATACATAGAACCTCGCTGTTACGTATATGTAGCCTGATCTGGATACGGGAAAGTTGCCTTTATGTACAAACAGACGATTCAACTAGTTCGGTGTCCTCGTGTTTTAATAACGCTCAAACATGAACCTCAACTGAAAATACCTATAATATACTGCATTAACCTAATACTGCATTAACGTAGATGCCCTCTTTGTGTACTTGCAGACGATACTGAACTCGATGCACAAGTACCAGCCTCGTTTCCACATCGTGCGAGCAGCCGACATGATGAAGATCGGCTACAGCCCGTTCAGGACGTTCGTGTTCAAGGAAACAGAGTTCATCGCCGTCACAGCCTACCAGAACGAAAAGGTGAACACTCATAGACTATCTTTTTCTAATCATTGCATTTGTTTCATCCTAACAAATAACAATATTAGTTTTAAGCTAATTCTAGAAAATCGTCTCACATGTTTTCAACAGTAGTGTACTTCCTTTTTAAGTCACTCTGAGATGGCGACATGTGGATTTAGCTCAAACTTTGTATTGTTATTTATTGAATGATAATTATTCAATCATATTGTTTTCTATCGATTTGTTCATGTATTAGTTGGAGAAACTGCATTATGCCGTTTGATATTCTATTAATGACGTATGGCCCACATAGTTTTCAAACAAATCCCACACAATTTTTTCCCCGCACACACCTATACAGGATGTGAAACCGATAACCCCAAATTCCATTTCTAAGCATAGAGCACCCTATAATTGCTATTCGCCACACCAACCCCTTCAAACATTTACTCATTCAACAAGCCGCGAAAACTCAAAAGCCATACAACTCCCCGCCTCTTTATGCATTTCTCACCCCCTGCCCCCTCATCACCCAACCCTAGTGGTTGAGTGCGTTTTTCATTTCCACAATTACATCTGCTAATGAAATCGGTCGACTCGGCGACGAGCACATATTTGCCTCGCTAATTTGACAGCATTGTGGCGGCTGCGGGCGGGAGTCAGCCTTGGCGTTGACGTTCCCTGCTCTTGCCCTCGGCTCTCCCCGCCTGCTCTCTGCAGAGCTTGACGGGTCAGTTCCCCCACTAGCCCGAGGCTCGCCAAGGCAGCATCAGATCCCTCCCCCGCCGCAGCCGGAGGTAGCAGGAAATTGCAATAATATCGCTATTTATATGCAGACGATACGCGTAAGTTGACGTGGCGCCGTAGGACTGCTAGCGGAGACACCGGGTCTCGGCCGCTTGTTGCTCAAGCTCTCTCCACCAGCACGGCTGGTGCAGAGGGTAACGCGACCTCGCCAGTAATAACACTGCTTAAATGGCACTTCCCGGTTATCTGCTCACGGTTTGAGATAAGCCAAAGCTAGGTGGCGACTAGTCACCCACCACGCGATCGAGGGAGCCACTAGAGCCGCGTGGAAGTGATATATACCCGCTGTTACCGACGGCGCGGCGTAATGACAGACTGCATTGCATTCGGCCAGCGTTAATCGCCTCTAATCAAACGACGATCTTCAAAATCGTCTGCTGTTGCGGCGCAAGCCTGGAAGTGGAGAAATATCAAATGAGTAACACAAGATGCGAACACTCGTGTAATGATAATGCCTGTGAGAGTCTGTAAGTGGGAGTCGCCTTACCTTGTGTGTTGAATTTTGCAGATAACCCAGCTGAAAATCGACAACAACCCGTTCGCGAAGGGCTTCCGCGATACGGGCGGCGGCAAGCGGGAGAAAAAGTGAGTGTTGTTTGGGTTTTTCTAAGGAAATGTTATTGACTGCAGTTTTGTGGTGTGGGTTCTGCTGGTCATTTTATGTTTGATTTGTTTTTGTTGTGTGTGTGTGTTGTTTTTTCGTTTACATTTTTCTTTTCATTTTTTCTGTGTTTTTTTTTTATTTCTTGTTTTTTTTCTGTTTTAGTTGTTTAGGATCATTGAATGGGCAAGACTTTTCTCTGTTTTAACAAACAAGGAAATCATGATTAAAATTCATTTGGAGATTTTAGTTTAGTTTTTATTTCTTTTAAGAAAACATTTTTATCTGGTGATTGATATGTCAGCTTTACATGATACACTTTAGAAAATTACACATGATGGTTCTCAAATCAACCAATTGAGTCCATCCCTAATATTTTTGTAAATGTTGTATTTAAGCCTCTTTCTTATAACGTAACTACCGCTTCAATACTGACTGTAACATATATGACTGCTGAGTTTTCACAGGCAACAATAACCCCATGTGATTAACCTACTCAATGATTGGTAATTGAAGTCAAATTACTAAAATATGAATGTCTTTCATTAACCCATTCAACATGGCTGCTTCCGAGTCACCAACTTTGACACATTCCTTACACAAGTCCACAGTCCACGAACAAACCCTGATTGTATTCATTCATTGCAGTGAAATGGCTTGACTATGAATAATTTTCACCCCCTCTATTGAATGTAACAGCAATTTTGACACTTTTCATAGTCTCACAATTGCATGTGAGAATTGTACAACATGGGGCATTTGGCTCTAATTGCCCATTGATTGAAGGAGATCCCTGAGCACACCCTGATGTGATATTGTGTGGTCGAGTAACTCATTACATCGTGGGCGACGCTTTGTGCCTGTGTCATATGGAAAAGATAATTGAATTGTCACAGCCGACAAACTGCTCTTCAAAGAACGTGTTTTACGCCATTTGCAATGATTTCATGCGCTCTTGCAGCACGTTGTTGTGATGTAATATATTTTTGTGGGATGATATTTTTATGAATGCAGGAATCTTTATTGTGGTTGCTAGCAGTTTTGTTTATGTGACTTTTGATTCAGGCCCTAGTTAGCAAGTGCAACAACTAAATGATACATGAATATACCATATGTCAAGATCCATAATTTCACCTATTTAAACCCAACCGGAAGTCACTCAACCAAATTGACGTTCTTTGAAAGTGAACTGAACTGGTATATTATGTGAACTCTGTTTCAAAGTCTTCTCTGCTGGCGCCAATTTGATCACGAATCCGTGTTAAATTCTAAACAAACCCTTCTCACGTACGCTGAACATGCAAAATAGGTTTGCGGCCTGAGTTAATGTCGGTGTGTAGTTGCCAAACACGAACGTCGGACGCAAACAGTGCGGTGACAGCGTTGTTTGACGAGTCAACTCTCGTCTGAATCGACGTGTATCCTTAGACGCCAGCCGTTTTGTCTTGAGGCGTGGGTCCCTTGTTGGCATCCCTCCTCCAAAACTAATCTGTTTACCGAGTCAATGTTACCGGGTCTACATGTTACTCTTTAATAGCGTGTAGTCTAACCCCAAGGAAACCCGAAGGTGGCGCGAGTGGCCGCAAATATTAGCACGATATCAATTATATTCTCGGGTGTAAACTATCGCTAACAGCGCATGGAGTCCGTCCCAACGCCATATTTGCTTACTTCCTTCCTCGGCGTGGCCTAATAGATTATACGCCTGTACACTCATAAATGGCTTCATAAATATACAGACTAGCGGCGTTATCAGTGGAAAGATGAAAAGCGCAAAGTTTGTCACGTTGCGTAAGTGCATTTGACGCAATTGTCGTCTGCAGTGACGTGAACACGGAAGGTGCTGACACGCATGCGCACGGTACTGCTGGGACGACGACGAGGCGACGTGGCGGTGATAAAGCCGTCAGCCCGGTGCCCGCCTGGCGTCAGAGGCGGTCGAGAGCCACTTGACTCGCCCGACCCGGCTATAAACAGATTGTTGGGCCTGTGCCGGCCATTGAAACGGCTTAAAGCCCACTCGAGCTGATCGGCTCTGTCCTCTTGGCCGTGCTAATCCCCGTGTTGTTGGCCCGGCTCTCGGGCTGCCCAGACCGCGAGCCATGGCTCTTGTTCAGCTGTTGTTGGCTCGCGAGCCGGGCATGTCCCGACTAATGCCTACTTAGTGTGAAGCCCCGTAAACAATTGAGAAGGCCGCCGCTCGTTTGAACCTGCGGGTGTGGCGATAATTACCCTACTCCCTGTATTAGCACGGAGCAGTGGACCTTATATGCCATAATTGCCGGTTCTTCTTATTCCACCACCACGTACTACCACTCGGGCTGCAAATTGCTTTGTCGATCAATTATTAGAGGCCACTTCATTAGCAGGTACAAAGGCCGGCAATACTGTCATTGTTTCTCTTATTCTTGACCAAAGGATGACCACAGAGTGTATCATGCTATGGCCGCTACCTCGCTTCTGCTCACACTCACACTTGTGCATGTAGTCCTTTGTACTCTTCACGTGAGAACTGGCGCAATTGTTGGCAAGGTGAATGCAGTGGGAGCGATAATAAGAGGAGTACCGGAACTAGACAATGTATGTAATTGTAAATGAGCAAAATAAGTGCTAATTGCACTCTTCTAGAGATAATGCAATTAACACACGTCCACTGATTGATAGTTATCACTTATAAATTTAGCAAATTTCCATGGGACACATCCGAATAGTTGTGACAATTAGTGATGGGCTGTCTTTGCCATTGCCATTAACACGAGGTATGTGTGGCAACCCACACTCGGGAAGCTTTCATTAGTGCAATATTCGTGAGCGAAATTGCTAGGCATGGTGCAATCGTAGAGGTGTGAAGCAAATTAAAGTCAATACTCATTGTGGTGATTGTCCACTCTAAATGGCATTGCTGCAATATACATGAAGCTTTATAGAGCAACTTTAAGCATTTACCGCCTATGCCACTTAGGCCAACGCTCATCAATTCACCAGAAAGAGTTATTTATTCAAGTGTAGGTTAGCACAATTGACCCGGGTTATTAGCCATGCGGCAAATACCACGTTGCCCATTGTGGCACCATACATAATTTAATTTGTTTGGTTTAGTTAGTGCAGCCAGCCACAATTTCACAGTGCTTGTTTAATTAATTAGGTGTATGATTTCTTCATTACCTATACCTTGGCCGTTTAGCAATATCAATGAACTAGCACCTGGTCAATGTGATTTAAATAGTTTTGCTCCTCAGCCGTTTTCAACATGTTCAAGGGCACTACATTTTCTGTCAGTTTTGATGAAAGTTCAAAGACAGGAGTTTTTAACTCATGTGCATCAGGTGAAATGTAATATTGTGATCTTTCTAGATGCTGTCTATGATAAATGGGAAATAAGAGGCTTAATTATGTTAACTTTTTCTCTATTTTGAAGCATTTAGTATTCACTTGTTAGTGTGTTTAGTGGAAGGCACATATAGTCTGTGTTGAGTCTGACAAATGATTACTCAAGTTTTGCAAATTAGAATAATTTCTAATTTTGTTTCACTTTGATCAATCTCAAAAATATAGGTTGAAAGGTATGATGAGTTCACTAGAAACAGTGAACTTGTATATTTATGCTATTTAATACACATTCGTTTTGCAACAAGTCAAAAGGCTGCATGATCTTTTCAAGAGAATCACGGTGCACTTCAATCACCATTAAAAGAAAAAAATGCTACAATATGCTATCATTTTTATTTCTTTGTGCATTCTAACTTAACACTCCTTGTGAAATATAATTTTGAAGAATAGAAAAATAAATCATAGAAAATTCACCAAGAAAATGAATCATAACCCCACTGATACTGCAATAATCAAACCAAATCTCTAACTAGAAAACTGTTCTCTATTTCACAGAAGAATCATCGCCAACCAGCAGACCAGCAGCAACCAGAGCTCTGTTCTCAACACGAGCGGCTGCCAGGAGGACACGGACGACGAGGACGCCGACACAGAGATCTGTGTGGACGACGAGAAGCCCGGCGACGTGATGCCGTCCATCCCCATGGAGGTCTGCCCCCTGCCTCTGCAGCAGCACCACCAGCCTCCTCCCCAGGAGCAAAGGACGGAGGACCCCGAGCCATCATCATCTCCCGCGCCACGGTCCTATAGCCCCGGCTCCGGCGCCTCCCATAGCCCACGCCCTACGTCCTCGCCTCTCAGGCCGTCGAGCCGCGAAGACCTGCGGGCCACTAGCGCGTCGCCAGCGGCCTCTGACGACCGCGTCTCCACCGCAGCGACACCCACGAAAGCAGGTAATTGTCGTCTGTCCATTTATCACGTAACCAGCCACTAAAGCGTATACTTAGCGCCCTAAACGAGGGCTAATTTGAGTCAAACTGGACAAATTAGTGCCCAAAGTAAATGTTGGGTTTCGTGACGGTGTCATATCGTGCGCGGTCACCTAACCTTGCCCCCTCCGGGCGTTTAGGCCCCAGAACTGCCTAGCTGTCGCCTGGTCGTATATGCGTAATCATGCGTCTTTATTATCCCGTGCACTTCTCTGCAATAGTTTATGGCGTTCAGGGGGTGACCTTTTCTGGCAGTGATTACTTTGCATTGTGGGCCGTTGCGTGCTTGTCTTTCACTGTCGGCTGCTGTCTGGGTTCTTGCTTATTTATGAGCTGAGCAGACCCAAGTTAAGTATAGCAATTTGCACGTGACAACGCTCGAAACAGACGACATTTGTAAAGTGGAGAAATTGGGCGATAATTTCAGCACTTTTCGCGTGGCACGGGTATTCTATCAGTATTAGGGATGGGGTATAGGGGCAATGACGAGCAAATAGAGTCAGAATAGCTGCCGAAATGACACATGAAATGGCCAAATGACCATATTTGCGTGATGGTAAGGTGTCACTTATGTTGAAATGATAATGGCCATACGCAAAGACGACTTTCATAATGTCACTTGTTTAAGGGACCATTATGTCACTAGTTTATGGTTCTAAAATGGACGTTGAAATTGTTTGAGGGGACTAATGTTTGTGGCACGGTCATTTTTCATGGCTCGTGACAAGCAATCACTTTTTGTAATGGCAAACGCATCAATTGAATTTGTACTTTGCCTTGAAAAAGTATCAAACAAAGAGCTGAAGACAGTTATATCTGGCCATTATAATTATGTTAGTAGACAATTGTCTTGAACATTTCAATTAAATTGCAAATAAAAATCTTGTATTATTCTGAGCCTTGACTAAAACATCTTTTTCCGTCAAGATATCATTAGAAACTATATATAACTTAAATATGCCTCTCCATATGAAATCTTGAATGACATAGTTTGATAAAAAAAATATATATCCACCAGACTCCCACAGAATACTGTCTACTGGCATTGCAAAGCAAGATCTTCAAAACATGACAGACACACCTCTAACGTATCTTCCTTTGAAGTTTTAGCATTTCATCAAAATAGATAAGGCGATAGTCAAATTTCAGCCACCCCACATTATATGTAACATCCGTTGAAAGTTCAACAAACCCATAGCAATTGAAGCCATTATGCTACTACTCCACAAGAGTACTACTCAACCACCCACACATGCAGGCGCCTATATAGTTAATAATAAACTCTCCCCTATTTTGGTTTCACAGGCATGCAAATATTCACTGTGTGATAACATTGATACACTGCCGCTGGAGCCACCCAGATGCAATTATATTGTAAATTGATGAACTACACTGATCACAGGCCAGGCTATTATGACTCCATTTGGCCGAGCCAAAGCACTCATATAGCGTGTTAATGAGTCTGGGTGTCCAGCAGACAAGCCGAAGTGTCGCCAGGATGTCTCCCCGGCTGAAACACAAGCACTGCTCCGTGTATGGCAACTGTCTCTTTTTGTGGCCTAACATTGTCTGCCATTGTGCCGGCTCCATTGTCTGCAGCCATATAGTTGGAGGCCTGGCTGTCTGCGAGAGAACTGATACTGTTTATGTTAATTGTGCACAGGGCGCGTATCTTGTAATCTGGCTGGAAAAAAGTGTGGTGTCTTGTGTTCAAGCAAAATGTCCTGGTATCGTCGAATAATTGGTATAACATGGTGCCTTGTTCTGTGCGTATAAAAAAGATAGGCGGTCTTCTGCGTGGTGTTGTAATTATGAAAACTTTGTGCTGTCTGCTGGTAATTAACAAAAAACACAGTCTTAAAAGTTAAAAAGATACCACATGATGTGAAAGTTCATTTAATTTTATTAAGAATTTGCGTTTTGTATATTTATGATAAAGGATCCAGGTTCCTCGGTTGAGAACACTCACTCCAATCCAAAGAAATTACAATCCAAATTATCCAGCCTCTGGAAATTATTTTTTTAACTGCAACAAAGCTGACTGAAACGCAAATGGACGATTTATATCCTAACTTAATAAAACCAAGTCATTTGTCAATGAGTTAACCAGAGGCAAGGGATGTGGCATTCATTCATAGTCATATTCTCTCTAAAAATGGCTTTACCAATCAATATAATATGACAGTAACTTGAACACGGCGCTTTGTTCTCAATGGATCCACCATGGCATGTCATATTTCTCAACTAAATGGCATATATAATAAATCCATCTATACAATAACACCCAACAGTTGCATAAAAACCTATGATCCTCGTCTACGATTGGGGGCGTACGTCTATTACGATCCATATATGCATATGAGAAGGCAGCCTGCAGTGACAAAGTCAGCGCCTGTGGTGGTAAAGAAGCAGCTGGAATGTAAGATCGAATTTCGCCCACCTAATTTGCCCTAAACATTTGTACAAACACCTCTCCACGGACGGAGCCAGTCGGCGTGCGATGACGTGGTCATCCGACACCGGGCCGCCCGCGCTCGCTCTCCCCACACAAAGCCGGCCGAGTCGCGGGCGCCCGATGATGGATGCCCCGAGAGTGGGGATTACTACTCGAGCGCGTCCGCAGACCTGTCAAATGCGTTTGCTCAGTCTCAGGCTTGCTCGTGCGGAGACAAAACACTGTCCTATCGAATTTCCCCGCTTAATACTGGTGCGAATTAGCAGGTCAGAGTTAGAGGCTGCCAAGCCTGATGATAGCATCCGTCAAAATTCACCCCATTTTTCTTTCTTGTTGCTGCGGCGGGCGATCTTTATCTCGCCTAATACCAATGGTTTGAGATGTGCAGATAGCATAACCCCTTGGTGATGCTGATGACACATAATCTGTGCGTAATTGTAGCCTCTTCAATCAATGCTTATTCACGGCTTTCCTCTCTTGTGCTTGCAGAAAACACCAGTGTCGTCGAGCGAGCAGCAGTAACAGACGACAGAGCGGAAGTGAACACCCCCGACAAAGTATCGCCTGCCGCCGCCGCCGCAGAATCAGCCAAGAAGGTCGAGGAGCGAGAAAATCCTCTTGCGTCATCGCCCCGATCTCCGGTGTCGAGGGGAAGCCCCTCAAGGCCGAGCCACTCGAGCAGCAGCCGGCATGAATACGGGGGCGGCCGAGGCCGAATAGACAGTATCCTGGACAGAGTTTCGTCTGCAAAGGAGCACCACGCCGGCTCGAGCGGGGCCCCGCCGAACGTGACGGTCGTGCACCCGTCCGTGTCGCACCACGCGGCGGCCGCGGCGATGTTCCCGTACTTCTACCCGCCGTCCGCCGGCATGTACACGTCCGCGGCCGCTGGGAGCACGGGCCCGCCCGCCCCGCACCCTCTGCACCTCAGCCACATGCTGCTGGCCAACCAGCACGCGGCTGCCGCGGCGGCTGCAGCAGCAGCAGCGGGGACGAACGGTCTGCACGCCGGCGGGAGCGGCCCTCACCACCCGGCCGCGGCGCACCACATGGCCTTCCCGTTCCTGCACCCACAGCCCCCGGTGCCCACTTCGCTGGCCACCTCCGTGCAGGACCAGACGACGTCCGCCTTCCACATGAGCCTCATCTACCAGCAGTACCAGCAGGCGTTCCTCGAGCAGGCTGCGGCAGCACAGGCTGCCGCCGCGGCCTCGGCCTCAGGCTCTCCCTTGGGAGGTGGAGGAGGCAGCAGCTACCGTCCTGCGGGCGTCACGCCGTCCTCCCGCTACGCGCCTTACCACAACCTGCACAAGCCGCACAGCAGCAACAGCACGTCTTCGTCGTCCTCCTCAGCCGTGCCGTCAACCTCGCCTCTGTCAGTGGCCAACCTGACCAGCAGGACCTCGCCTGCTCTGCCACCGGCACACACGTCTCCTCTGTCCAGAGGCTCCCCACCCACGGCACACAGCTCTCACTCCTCCCCTGTCACCTCCCCGCGAAGACCGTCCCCTACATACCCTACTGTTCAGCAGCAGCATGGATCCCAACTACATAACATTGAGCGTATGCTCTCAGGACTGGACCACAGCAAACCCAAAGTGCATGATAAAATGAAAATAGAGTCGCTCATAGGACACAATCCAGATGACAAATGATGAAACACGTGGCTGGTTGAGCGATGATAGAGGATTCTAGTCGTCTGGATGAGTTGAGTCCATTGTGAGGTGTTGCATGTGTTTCTCATACATGCAATGGATATTGGGGCATTGGATCCTGGTATACTTTTAGCTGGACACAAAATACTAGTCATTTCACTGAAATAAACAGTTGTGCTACTATTACTACTACTTCTACAGTGTATGTGCACGTTTTTTGTGAATTGTAATACTTGAAGAGAAAGGAATCATAAATATGATAATTTTACTAATTTAATAATATAGTTTATTATATATTATTGTACAAATGTGAAGGTGTCTGATAATGTAATGTTGCAAAAACTGAATTCTGTTAATAGGAGGGAGATTTCTTGCTTTCCATACACTCCCTTAGAAAGCCTCTATTTTAAACATTTCAAATGAGTTTGTATGCCTGTTATGCAGTAGATTAGATAAAGAAGATAGTGATCTGAATAAACGTGTTTTGATGACAGATAAGCAATGAGCGAGACAGTAAAACATGGTCTGTTGTAAATTATATTATAATTGTACAGTTTTGGGCGTTTGGTGTGTGACAGTTGCAGCAATTATTGTGTGGATGTATGTGAACATAAATTATGGTCTTAATCTATGATTATGTAAAACGTATTTGCAGTTATTTATTTTCATATGAAGAGTACACTTTCGTCCATGTAAGTAGGCAACGTTGCTGATGTAAGTGATAAGGGCAAGAAAGTGGTATGATTGTGCTTGATGGAGTGTTAAGACCTAGTGGACTTGTTGGCAAAGTTCTTTTACAGTTATCTGCATTGCAATCTGTCTCTCAGCAGCATATGTCTGGGCCCTCTCACGATTCAGCACGTTTGATTCGTAGTTCACCCTCGCAACTTGCCTGAATGTGCATTACTTCTACACTGGTGCACACAATTCAGAGATGAAATCATCAGGCTATGCTGCTTCTTCTCTGATTCAATGATCTTTCTTGTGTTGCTGCTGCTGCTGACTCTAAATAGCGGTGGCAAGAAAACAACCTAGATGCTTAACAAAGACAGTATGAAAGGTGATTTTAGTACGTGCATATCCATCATTGCTGTCATATCGGTTGTGTGCTATCAGCCACTGGCATCTACCTTTCATAAGTTGTTTGTCACAAACTCTGCAGTGGCATCAGATAAGTTAGGAAAAAACACACATTCAATAGGCGAAGATGAGTGATGAGTAGCCTCAGGTGTAAGGGACAGAGACTTTCAATGCTATCTTGTGAGGCAAGGGGTACAAGGGTCTCCCGGTGGCATTCATCGCTCTGTTATTTCAATCTCTTCAGGTGCACAGATCAATGCACTGATAGTTGTGTGCGAGGTCAAAAATGGCGTGAAAGTTTGTTAGAGTGCATGCCATGCTGCCATGTTGTTAATTTATAATGTTTGCCTACTACAAATTTCATTTCACATTGTTGTAGAAATTGTGTCATCTTGTTATAACTTATGAAGAAAAAAGCAAAATAAACTTTGCAAAATGCAATTTTTTAGCTTTTGTTTTGGTTTGCCACTCACTTCTTTACAGTTTTATTAGATGAATCACCAATGATCAATACAGTTCACATACACATATCTTTTTAGTTTGGCTACGCTTGACTATTGCCACAAAGAAGTAGTATTTTACCTAGTAGTACCCTACGCAATGCATTGTGTTTGAGCTTGCTCAATACCCACCATCGACCTCTCCAAATGTTTACGTGTGTAAATTAATTAAACCACTGCCTCCCCGCCATCAACACTTCTAATCGCATTATAGTAAAATAAAGTTCCAATGAATCCAATACCAACCAACTTATAACACATTTACTTCAATTATTTTTCAATAATATATCATATTTACATGGGAAAGTGTCATGCATTAAGAAACTATGACTTTCACCCAATCGTCCACTAAATGTGCAGGAATTACAATTATGGTGAACTTAAATGGAAAGTGTCAGCGCCTTGATGGATGACGTTAATAATTCAAACATGCTGCATCAATCATCATCTAAGTTATTTCACAATCTATGCTAACTGCCTACACTTCAAGTCTACGGGTTTACCTTTTGATATATGCTAATCATTGGGTATTCTTGAAAATAATGCAGTCTGAAAATACATACATATTGACCACTTTAATCATTTCATCTCATCTGTAAAGTACCGGGGATGGGAACACTATAATTTATGGGGTAATGAACTAATGTTACTTTTAACATATTGTGTTGGGTGTGGCATCAGGGTTTTATCCCTATTGCATAACTATGGGCTAATAAGTCACGTGTAGTTCCCTTTGTCATCAATAATCCGTAAAATTTGTCCTCAGAAATAGAAGCAAAATACTATATTTTATTGTAGTTGAGTTACAGGTTATTTGCACAATATTTCTTAATACATACAATAATAATTATACATATACGTTTCGTATTATTGGATTTTATTTCTATACAAATACATGATTATTTTCCAAAAGATTTTATGAAATAATAATAATCGGTTTCTTTCTTGATGTGAAAAGTAGTTATTTCAATTGTAAGTCATATTCTGAAAAGGACAGATGTCGAGAATGTTTACCAAATGGTTTGGATACTTATTTCATTATTTCATAAAATCTTTTGGAAAATGTGCATATATTTGTATAGAAATAACATCCACTAATATGATACACATACATTATACATTGAACCTTACACATCAAATCTTAAGTAATATACATATAGGCCTATATTCGCAGTTGGATTTCAATGATAATCCATATTACACGTTAAATGCTTCCTATTGGTTGACTCATTGAGTAAGGCATTTTTTACTGAAGAGTATGCTCTATGGTGTATACTCATAGTCTTGTTTGTACTAAATATATCAGATATTAATAACTTGTTGATGGAATAATAAGCCCAAAATATTTGGGGATGGGTTGAATCTATGCATGTTTACTTTTACTGTTTAATTTCATAGGACTGAATAAAATGGTGTCGTATTGTAGGATCTTATACAACAAATTATTTTGACGAACACTTTCAAGACTTCAATTTCATTCAAACTGAATAGTTTGTAAAGCTTACTTACTTAAACAATAGTGATTGACATGTGCACACATACTTATTAGATATAGGTAGCAAACTTTGAGTTTTGCTAATAAAATCTGAGAGTCAGCATTTGATAGACAGAGCATGTATTGGTCGAGTAAGTTGGGGGTTATTTTAGATCAAACATTCAGTAAAATATCTTCATTTTCAAATGTTAACTAAACAGAAAGCACAAAATTGAATTATGCATCTATGTCCATTCTAGACTCCATCGTCCTTTTATTTGAACTACAGCAATACTCATAAGAAAACTCACATCAAACATATTTCACAGTGCACATCCGAAGACATAAAAACGGAGGTACAAAAATGACAACAACCAACAACAAAAAGTACACAAAAAATGCGTTATTATCAGGAAGAAGCTGATAAGATCGACCTGCGCCTTAACTACACTTTGATTATGGCGTTAAGACTTGAGTCGCGTCGCGATGTCTCGTTTGGAGGTGGCGACATCACTGCAGCCACCGTGTGACCAGAGAAGCTAAAGACGCGATGACGCCTTAAGGGTTAAGGCTACAGTCACGGACACTACATCAAAGAATATTGCTATAGGAGCGTATTTGAGCTGCATGCTGTGTGGTTATGTTTCTTTACCTTAAGGACAGAGGAGAAGAAATTGTGGAATGAAATTCTAGGGGAAAATATTTCATTTTGACGGGTAATAAGCAGTGTTCATATCAGAAAAGGTATGACTGTGTAATAAACAGGTCATCTAATATTCATAGGGGATGGCCTGGTTTATTTGTTCAAAAAGAAGTTGGTGGTCACTGAAACTGGCTGAACAAATTTTAGGCTATGGTGTTTGAGTACAATGTTTGCAGAGGAAGGCGGGGGGGGAAGAACATTTAAAAAAATGCATATCTTTCAAAAACGGTGGAAACAATAATTTGCAGTTCGTATTATCTGTAGAAAGTTTTCACATGAAATGAACAATGCCCTTTGAATAACTAATGACCGTTCCCTCAACTTCATCCTCCTAGGAAAAATGAACGTAAGTATGGAATTGGTAATTAGTGTAAAGGCACGATTGTAAGGTTGGAGGAACATATGCTCTAAAACCAGGCAATAGTACTATACATGAGCCTATATATTATGATGATCTGTTTCATAAGTAATGCATAACGTGGATGAATAATGTTTATTAATCTGTATATTAAACAAATGGAGAATGACAACCTTCACCGAATGACCTACTGGCAATATGGCTATCATATTTCTATCAGACAGATTGTACATTAATGTAGTGGAGGAAAAAAATGAGGCTCAGTGTCAGAAATTAGTACAACGCGTGGGTTGTGATTTCCCACCTTGAGCACCCAATAGCCGTGCACATTCAATCCGTAGGCGGGTTTTGTATCACTTCTCCACAAAACTTTTTAACATTTTGCAACTTAAGAGGTAATGGAGATGACTTAACTACTAAACTAGCTTACTCATACTGAACATTTGAGTACACACTAAGAATTCTATAAATGTTCGAATGTTCGAAGGTTCGTTCATTGATCACTACATTTTCTAAAATATTTGTATACGTGACTGAATGATATCGTTTGTGTTTTACATGTTTTTTTTTTTCAACTTTTAAATATCGAAATCTCATTTCTAAACATGTTAGAAATAATTGATTATTTTTAAACATTACCTTCATATCATGTATTGCTTCCATTTTTGGCTTGAGAGTTTTTTTTGTGTTTTTTTTCAATTTAATTTACTTTTTTTCTTTTCTGTTTTTTATTACTTTTTGCTTGCTTTTGCTGTTGCTGTTGCTGTTGCTGTTGTTTCTCTTTTGTGTGTGTACATCTAGTGTTAATCCCATTTTAGCAACACTCACTCTATGTTTGTGTTCTATTAATCATTTATAAGACATCCATACCCTGTTGGTCATAATATACTCCACACCAGTATGCGAATAAACAACCCGTTTTTTATTCTTTATTATGCTGTTTCACACGATCTTTTTTAAGTTTTTTAATTGAAACACATCTCAATGCCCCTCAATTCCATTGCGAATCTTCGATTGTGACTATTGTTTGTTCATAAACGATACGCACTGCATCGAAAAAAGACAACTTCATCAAACAGATTTCAAATTGATCTCTCCCACCTGATATTTTAACTAATTAGCAAAGGAAACAAACTTGAACATGTTTGCTCGCAGTTTTGGCCTGGCATTTGCATCACATGCGGACAACTCCTATGATGCTCCGACCAGCCCGATAGTTCAACAATTAAAACACAATTACCTCCCGTGCTTCCGTATGAAATAACACGTTAAAATCAATGCTTCTTCATTATGCGAGCCGCTGACGCGTATGAAGCATTAATATGATGTTATCAAGTTACATAGGTCAGCGCTCAGTCTTTGATTCCCACTGTAAAAAAGCGAGAGCACTGCTGTGAAAGTGCACCAATTAATCAGTCTCCAATGGCAGAACGTCGATGCAAGAAGCGCTCGCAGTTCGATAAATCGTCTGCTTAAAAACTCCATACAAAACTCTGATTAGTGGGGAGATAACTCTTGATGATCATATCGCCGCTCGGGTGCTGTATTATAGATGATTCGGCCTGCTCTCATCATTTTTTCAATACGCACACACCTTTTGTATGGCCCCGCTCAGTCAGATTTCGAGTGATTAGGGCACCGAGGGTGGACAAACTGATTCATTATTTACGTGGGTTGTGGCTTTTATGTCACACTGGTGTTTGCTGGTGTTTTCATTCATATATGACAGCGATGATTAGTTGCATACATATATGCTCAATAGAGTATAATTATGTGCATTGGCTGGTTCACCTAGAAATAAATCACCCGGCGATGTGGGCATCCGATAAACGGGCATTTTATACTAAGGTAATCTTTATCTTTGTACCACCAATTGATTTACATGTATATACATTAGAACATTGGTCCAAAATCATCCAAAAACTGGGTCTTTTTGCCAGTTAAAACTTAGATTGCCAGGCTTTACCATGAGTATCCACTCACCACTAAGACAGAAACTTCAAATTAACCAGAGATCCCAGTTTGCGTCTTTTCTACATAGATTTCATAGCACAGAAATTCTGGTGAAAACCACAATAAAGAACTAACTCACCATACCTACCAACAGTAATCGTGGCAAGCTGGTGACAATTGCAAAAGATTCCAATACAAGTGCATAAAAAGCAAGCGTAATTAACACCTTTGCTTCCATAATAGACTTCAAAAGTATATAATTGAATAGGTGGAAAGGAGAGTCTATTCTGTGGTGGGGAGTTCTCAATTGCTGTGTGAAATTGGAGCTCCTAATTATAACAGTTGAGGTTATGTATTTCGTGTTAAGTGTGGGGGACTTTGACAATACTTGCTGGTAAAATATATGGCTGCAATTTAGCAGCAAGCAAATATAGAAACTACTTGAATTATTCTGCAATGTAATCATGCTTTGTTTTAATCCACCTGGCTACAATACAGTATTTACATCCAGAACGATACGTGTTCTGCTAATCTGTTTCGTTTATGAATAATTACTGGATTTCTCACACGGAGTTCTATAGGCGATTGCTATCATTTCTCGCAATTAATTGGTGTCACTTTACTACTGATATCACATTAATAATTAATGATTCCACCAGAGGAAGACAATTAGGACAATGCAGTGGTAGCAGTGTGGATCCACACTGTCAGTAGTTCTAATTGCAGCCAATGAGGACATTCCTGGTTGATTATGACAGCCTGCTATCGAAAATCAATAAGCCGTCACCATGAGGCGATGGCCCAGACATTGTGGAGCCAAGAACTTGTGTCAGAAAAATACTCACCTGCTTCAGCGACCATTGCTCTATATTGCAGAGATAATAGCGCGTTAATATGACTTATTCCTGTGGGGGTTTGTTTATATTTGAGTGCTTGTTTGGTTTTTAACTCAAACGTTTCATTTTGTCAATCTATTTTGGAGAGATGATATGCTTTGTTACTGTCTTCAAATATAGGGAAAATGACTATTTCTTTATGTGAAGAAACAAAAAAATATAAAACAATGTGAAGTCAATAGTGCTGTGTAGTCCATTTCCATTTTGTCTCTGTTTTGCAGACCTATAAATCATTCGTCATATCATCTAAAAATAATTTATCTGTTATGCAATATTTATACATTAAATGTCATATGAGTATCTGTAATTAAATTATAGAACTCATCTGTATTGGTAAAGTATTCCATTTGGATATGGAAGGCTTCGAATACAAAAGGCATATGATAGAATTCTGTCAAAATTAGTTACCTTGGGGTTAATTAACAACAATTCTGACCACTAATCTTCAATTAACACCATGGTCAGATTGACATTTTCTCCGCTCCTTGGGTCCTGGCCCGGTGTTCATTCCATGAGTCCAACCCCATGTCTATCATACCCCTGTACCTTCTAATAGACATGCGCCCCAAATACTTAAACCACATGTCATACACAGAGAAGTTCCAAGATATTTGATTTCTATGGGGGGGGGGTGACCAGGTAGACATGTGTATTGACTTCAACTAATAAGATCACTTTGAAATTAAGAGTATATCTAATGTAGTTATTCAAACATTGATTTTATCTATATCATTGAATATAGAAGCTACACTATTTGTGTGAAATTAAAATCAGACATTGCCTGGAGAGTATTCAATTAGTGTACCGGTACATTTTTGTATGTAATATTTTAAAGATCATCTAATATAACGATTAGTTCATGATAACTGCACTGGTGATTCAACTTCAGTTTTTTTTTATATTGAAATCGTGTTTTACAATACATACTCACTATAAAACATCTACCTCTTTTATTTTATCGCTCATTTCTATGCATCACAGTCTGCTGCAGAAAACACAACCCCACCTCTCCATCTCCACCAATACTGTAATGAACACCCAGCCCATATTGTCTTGCATTATTTTTTTAAACATCTAAATACGGTATCAACGTGCACAAAAAATGACCGCCATTATAAGCAGATTGCCGAGTTCAGCTTAGCAGAAACGAGACCTAATAGAACCAGGTCGGCGGTGCCTTTCAAGTGATAACTAGAAGATAGTTAAAGATACTAATTACGGGATCGCCGGCAACCTAATACCTGCTTCCGACTTTGCCACCCTGCTTGCCTAGGGCGTGGGACAGGGCGAGACGTTAAATGCCTCTATTGTCGCTCATATGCCTCTATTGTCGCCCACAATAGCTTTTCTCCTCGCAGACGGCTCACGTGGTGGCGGCGGCTCGCGGCGAGGTTTATCCTTTGAGCACCGACTGGCCGACAAACAGTGGTGTGGGCGATAATGAGACGGATACCCCGATCACAACGTTTAAAGTCGCCGCCGCCGCGCCTGTCAGGTCTTTTTTGTTGATGGCCCGGGGGCCATGTTGCTGACTTGAAGGGGGTTGTGAGTATTGAGGAACGTAGGTGTATTTGACGTTTTTATCCCAGTATTTGGCACTCGGTTTTATGTATGTGTTGTGTTGTTAATGTGTTTGCATTTGTTTTCTTCTTCTTGATTCTTAGCAGGCAAATTGCTCTTTTGTCTTGCCCATGCAGTATGTCTCACATGCAATGTACATGTAATACATCGGACTGAAGCAGAAATTTTACACATCACAATTAGTTTTTGTTCTCTGGATTAAACATATAGGAAACTGAATATTCCCGTACTCTACATGCTGTAATTATGCAGATATGATAGCCCCTATCAGGACTTGACATAAACGGTTTGTACTGCAAACACATTCAGTGTATGAATGAATGGATCGCATTTAGCATCACTCCTCAAGTGCTCGACCATAAACAGTGTTCTTTGTACGAAAGGACCCCTTCCCTCAAAATACTTCATGTTCGTAGGTTTTTTTTTTTGTATGTTCACCATCGATCATATCAAAACCAATGAGATCCCTTAAGTGCACCCCCCCCCCTTCCAAAAACTTGGACCTGCCAGTGTTTAACTTCTATTCTCAGCCTTCCCCATCAGTTCAACACTATACGTGATTCAGTCTGTTGACACAAGTGATGGACACCGGAGAAGAAGCCATAGAACCACCAGAGATGTCAGCTTTGCTGGCGCTATTCACAGGCACCGTGAAAACCAACAGTGTTTAACTCTGTAAACACCCGGGAGCCTAACGATTCATAACTCTTAATCAGTGTGTATTATCAACACGTGAGTCCATTGTTGGAAGAGCACAGTAGCAAAACCGGAATGCAGCTAGTGCCGCATAGCACGATATCTAGCCCCCCAAAAAACTAAAAACTCCCCCGTGAGAATTTATTACATTGTTGCAAATGACTCCTACAAAAACGGGAAAGTAAAAACGCGGACAACAATAGGTTCTTTATGCGGAGTGTTGAGTCATGGAGTGATAACTGCGATATTAAATGCACTTTGTGTCAATATTTTATCAGACGGTCGCGGTTCACGTCGCTTGCAATCATTCCGGCGTTACTAGGTGTCGCGTCTATAGTCGTCTTTTGACACTCTATATCTACGTGCTTAGCGATAGAAATCGCGTAATTACATTTAATATTGGGTCCTTTGTAAGCCAGCGCAAACATGGCGGCTAAAATGGCGCAATTATCCCATATAATTATGTCCCTCGGCCTGTGAGCTGTCAAAATACGCTACTTTCACACAGGATAATTCTAAACACGTGGGTTTTCACCCCGGCATTCATGGCTTTATCTTAAAGTTTGACGAGCATGTTGCATTATTGTACAAATGCCTGAAGGTTTTAATTTGAAAATTTGTTAATTTCAATAAGTTAGAGTTATACGTTGCTCTATCTATGAACGCAACTGTAACACCAGCTAGAAGGAACTACAGACAGTTCATCCAGCAGAAAAAAGTACAGGTTCACTGATGGAGGAGTAAGATGTGAGGATTGCCTTGAAACGTCACTGCCAAGTGGCACCTTGTCAATTTGGTGGTGTGTAGTTAAGTCATTACCATCATTAGAACCAATGAATTCTCCCCAATGATGGCGCTATTATCGACTATACCACGTGAAGCACGTGGTACAACTACAGCAGACGATATATTTGCGGCACCATTATTTTACAACAATTGTTACAGCATCAGCAGCAGGCGACACAATTGGCAAGTTTATTTCAATGATTTCGCAGCAATAACCGCTGTGAAATGTCCCACTCTAGCAAGCTGTGTATATTGGTAATGGACGGAATTGCCGCCCACTCGAATAATTACACATAATAAACGCCATCACAGCACGCTTTTTGATGTTGTAATTTTACGATTATTCGCAGCAGTAACGAGCAGGGCCTCGCAGACGTATATCGAACATCCGTCACTCGGGAGTGAAAGATCGATGCCTAAATGAGTGCCGTATTAAACGGGGCGTGTACGGCATTCTGTTTGAAGTTGGACAGCACAAAAAGAAAAGCTGTGTCAACGCTTCTGTGGTCGTTTGCAACAAGTGCTGTTGTTTTGTTTGTTTGTTGTCCGCTTGTTTTGCGTTTGTGTGTCGTTTTCTGCTTTTGTTGTGTTGATTGTGTATCTGTGTGAGTGAGTGAAAAACGTGAAACTTTGATGGTGGGTGACCCTGAAGTCATCAAATGCTACGCAGCACAGAAAATATGTCAATGTTACAATAATTGTTGAGAACATAGAAGAGTAAGGTCACCAGCAAAACAAAAGTTAAAACCAGATTCTAACACTCTTAATAATTCATACTTTAAAATAGCAGTTTTTAAGGACGTGCTTTTTCTAGTGTTGGTCTATAAACTAAATACCATTCCAACGGCCAGTGTCATGTACTATAGAGACTTCTATCTGTAGCACCTGGCCTGTCCAAAAGAGATAATGAGCATTAAGCCGTGACCCTCGTGTCATCCCTGGAACCCCGCCACTCTCACGCTGGAAATCAATTAGATCGTATCAGGCCGCCAGTTGCTTACATCCGGGCACATGAATCAAACACGGGATCGATGCGCATGCGCATATGCAAGCGTCGTTAAAACTCACGCACGGTGGTGCGGGCACATCATATAAACACTGATAACTCACCCCCATTGTCCTACCACTACCACCAGCTTCCCTCATTATCACTCGCAGCAACAGCAGTAGTTAAAAACGCCAGCGAAAATAATGGATGGAGTTGTTAATTGCCGTTTGGGAAGAGGGGAATCTCGCGCATGCGCGGCGGCAGCTTTGTGAACCAACAGGTGCGCTGAGATTTGAGATTCGCAGCGCACGCGCTGTCGTTTGCGGATAGCCACAGCTTTTAGCGCGACCCTTAATGAAATCTGTCAATTTGCGTACGATGTCATTCGGCAGCGCTCAATATTAGCAAATAATTGCCACCGTTTATAATTTAGTGGCACTTGCATGCATTTTTCATGCGGCTTCATTGTTTTTCGAGCCGTTTTATGGCTCTCGTCCAAATGAACTTCAAATGAAATTATGTTTGGTAATTGTTTTTTTATTTAAAGTTTTAAGTATGCGGAACCATGACAATTGGTGCGTTCGAACATCCACTGTGACATTAAGATTAGTTTAGTGCTTGTAGGCTGACAGTGAGTATGGTGATATTGTACGCCTATTGTTTGGCTCTGGTCCTTGAGTTTTCATATGTGCCATGCGTACGTGTTAATGTACGGTATGTGGGCATAATATATGTGTTCCAAAGTGGCATGTGGTTTGATTCCATTTGTTTCTATTTCTGTTTTTTTTCAACTATCATGAAAATTATTTTGAAAAGGGTAGATCTGCTGTAGTACCGAAACATGTTGATAATAAAATCTTACTGAAAAACAGGTGTTTTTATATTTTAGAGCTAATTGAGAACATAAGACAGCAGAAATAGTAACAAACCAAATTAGATCACATGCTGTATACCAAAAGATCAGAATTGTATATAAACTGGCATGTATATTACTTGTTATCGGGATCTTGAGATCCATTCATTGTATTCGAACATTGTGAACACTTGTTCCCTCTTCCTCCTTTATCTATTCTTTCACAGAGGATTAAAACTTAGTTTTTGCATAGACCCTGATTATGCAAGAGCACCGGGTCTCTTGACTGGGATGCCCTTTTACATGTAGATGTATGCTCATTGATGGATCGTTAACATCAATATTCTTCAACTAAACTACAATTAAAAGTTTTCGTCTGTAATATATCATTCTGAACATATTTTCGACCAATTAAAAACACCACTACTGTACAATTATATGCCATAAATTCAATTACAATTCTAATTCTTCGTCGTCTGCAATTGCCGATTTATCGACGAATTCATTCATCTTTAGGTGCGAATTCGCCATGTGCACTCTAAACCCAATAACTGTTAACATCTTATTTCAAACATATGGCGAATATGATATTTGATGCCCTATCATGCGTGTAATTCCCCAATTACACACGTAATTAACATCAAAATCCTGAATGGACGTACGACAAAGCAGTCAACAATTCGTCGCGTGAGTCCCAGAAGAAAGATGCAGCAGATGTGAACAGAAGCAGACGGCGACGCCATTTTGACAACAACCAAATCTCTGCGAGCGAAAAAGAGACTGATTCAGAATAGAAGGTGTTGTGTTTGCTTCGGTCAAAAATATACATCCGATATCGGTTTTCGTTCCATCAATTCTTGAAACACTTTCAAGCCTCGCTGACAAAAGGAGTTGCACACTTGTACAAAGCAGTCGATTTCAAATTCAGTACTTATGCAAATAAAACATCTACAGCAGACAACATGTCGACGTTATTTAAGCAGATGATAAATGTGAAAATGCCTGAGCTGTTGCTGTAAGTTAGATTGGCGTCTATATGGTCAAGTTCTGTTTGTTTGGTTTGGTTTTCTTTTTGTGTTTAAAAATTGCAATATAAAATACTGCTTACTATACGTTTCTTCTATCACTTGAATATTATTCTTTGGTGGTTTTCAGTTGTTTTGAAGTTCTTAACTGAGCAATAGGGGCCTACATATCGGGCTGGGAGCCAATGAAAAAGGGATTATCATATAAACATACAAATTCATATCACGTATTGAGTCTGTCGAAATGGGTTTGCAAAAGAGCTCTTTGATTATACGACTAAGAGGTCATTAACGCAATGGAAAAAAAACTTCCAAACTTTAAGTTTTACCATTTTGCATTCAGCGCAACTCATGTTACTTTACTCAATGCCAACATATGTCGTTTTCAAACTTAAGAAATTTTGACATTTATCAAAAATCAACTGATACTATAAACAAGTGTTTTTGGCCATTGGTCGGATCAAAGAAGCTTCAACTCACCAGTGGTTTTTTGTATTTATGTAAGTCTGTCGTATTCACTGCTCGGTATAAACTATCAATCATTTGGATAAAATATGATGTTGGATGTTAATGTAGTTATTATGAGGTTTAGATTGTAATTTGATATCTTGTTTGCTTTGCATTGAACTCTGTGTATCCACCACGATGCTATCTTAACGTAATGATGCATGAGATAATATTTTTGATGGGCGAC
Organism: Streblospio benedicti; assembly: GCA_019095985.1. Lineage (NCBI taxonomy): Eukaryota > Metazoa > Annelida > Polychaeta > Spionida > Spionidae > Streblospio > Streblospio benedicti. Next base: position 18,829,434 of record CM032660.1, on the reverse strand, counting down.
TGACTACCTTAGGTCATAGAAAAATCAGACTTTCTTGTTCACTCAATGTAGGCCTAAACGCCAACGCGAGCGTGGTCGTTTTAACGTGCACACTTGCAACATTAGGATTATTCAACTGATAAATAAGTGCCTTCAGCAGAATTTTACATATATATATAACAGTGGCATGTGTATACCAGGTCTCAAATATAGTTCGGGAAAACATTAGGTCTTAGGCTCCAAATGCACTTGTGGTCGATCCAGGTTTTCTGAAGAGTGACAGTTGTGCAACAACTGAAGTGTTCCAGCTTGCACACACGCAATTCCTATTTGAAATTTCGACACGAAAGAAGTATACCGCGCTAGTGATCAATATCATCTCAACCGTGTCCCCAATTCTTCTATTAATCTACGTGCCACTCGGGAAGTGTGTGGAACTTTTTATGGATGGGGATAGCCACTGTGTATTGCAGAACGAGGCTGAAAAGTAGGACCGTTGGTAAGTGATGAGCGTGTGTATGTTTAGACGGGATTCCGTGAGATCGGTAAGTTCTAAGGTCCGCAGTGATGTCAGAATCCTATGTTAATGAGGTAATACGTACCACCAGGCTCGACCAGAAATCGAACTCACGACCTTCTGGTCACAAGTCCAACTCCTTGTCCACTCGGCCACACAGTCTACATGCCAGTATGATGTAAGCGCGTTTTGAAGAACAATGATTACGAAATTGGCCATACGTGAAATACTTTAAATTACCTCAAATCATCAGAAACAATTGCATATAACATAAGTGCAAAATATTATTGTATTACATAGGATTACTGGTATCAATGTAACTAAATAACAAGCTTACTTGTGTCTGCCTTTGTTTTGAAGACAACAATGTGGAGACGTGATACGTACGAGGAACACCAGGTCACGATACCTTGAGACAGTAAGTTTCAAGTGGCATCAATTTATAATTCTATTTACAAGGATTAGTTGTGTCAAGTGGTGGGATTAGTTGTAATCCTTCGCATCAGACACAGATGACAAATGACTTTCACCACTTACTGCGTCATCAAGGTCTCAGTTTCTTAACAATGCCTGGTTTGTTGTCATAACATTGAGAACCATTGGCCATCTTGGCTTTTGAGTGGGTTAAGAAATCAAATGCTTAGAATGTGTCACCCTGCTGATAATTCACACTACAGTCATAGATTTATGGACAACAATATCCAGTCCATAACTCATCTTTTTACGGCTCTTTCCATCTAATGCAGACCACAATTAACATTTTATACACTTCACAATAAGATACAATCAAAAACGTGAGCACCAAACTGGAAATCAAAGCCTACAACAAATCCAATAACAGACCTCATCCCATCAGCACCCCCCTCCCTCCACGCCCCACAACCCCAGGGTGCATGTAATGATCTCCCTATCACCCCCTCCCTCCGTAATCCGACCGCTAATCCGGGGACGCAGGCGCCAATTAACATCACCGGGTGGCGGCGCCCTTCAGACTGACCTCCAAATTGACACATTTCATTTTGGCGTTGCCTCCAGACCTGTTCATTCGATGCCGGGGACTAGCTAGTTTCGCGTAGCTTCCGGGACCGGCACCGTACGCGCGTGTCATCCGGGGTTAAACTAAACACATCGCAAATTGCATAATCTGTCATGGTTCTTTGTGGCACAGTTGGTTTTGTTGCTGCTCAGATTATTGCTCGTGAGTGCTGTTTGTTTTGTTTTGAGCACAGGAGGTTACTCATGCTTTGTGTTGGTTTGGCGGTGCGTGTGTCTTTTAGTTTTGGGGCTGCTAACATTGAAATGGACTTGTTTGGTGATTTTTTCATGTTAGAACATATATACACAAACTCACCGAGGTAAAACAAGCTGATACATTATACTGATATTTACAAATGAGTCATATACTTGCAATCAAATTAATTATGCATAGTTGATGGCTAACAAGATGATGCATTTTCTGTGGGGGAACATACATCTACTTTTAAAAGACATCGAAATGCAACTTTCCCACGAGTAAGTTGACCTTATGATTTTAGAATTTGGTAGAGAAGATTAAATATCTGTGATCTATAATATTATGTTGGTTTAATTGCTGTTTCTTCGATGTTCAATTATACTATAGGGTGGTATAACTTCAGTAAAAGTAACAACTTGATATTGTAACGCCAGTGACAGTAACGATATTGTACACTAGCAATAACAAATCATAACAACGTGATTTTATCCATATTCACTTTACTGTTCTGGCTACAAAAGTATTGAAAAAAAATCCATGGTGCAGCTTTTATAAAAAAAATGTTAGAATTTGTAGCCATTAAAGTTCCATTAAATAGCCTATGAATGCCTATTTTAAAATCCATAACTCTACGTGACATAGCAAAATGGCCTTTTATACGATAAACACGATCATAAATATCTCCATACTTGTGAAAGACTGTTCCTATTACAAGTTTACAATGGTAAGCTAGTTTACTCATTTCTTGCACGATTGTACATGTATTCAATTTTCTTCTCCTATGACCGAAAATCAAACCGTTACCGTCAACAAAACACATATATCTACCAGCATTTGATTCGGATGTAAATTCTTTAACATCAATATTTGAATTTACAGCTAACAAAAGCTGAAACCTTAAACAGTCCCCCAGATGACCACTTTACGAGCCTCCCGTGATGTGATGTTTAGTAGCAGGTCATTGTGCCGTGCCATATGTCACTTACAGGGGCGCCACTTAATTGACATAAACGTTTTAACACATACAGTGAAACCTCTAATTAAGACAACCTGTCTGTTAGACCACCTCTGTAATAAGACAATTTTTCATGGTTCAAAAGTCTCATAAAGCTACCGTAATGAACCTCTCTATTGAGACCACCTAACACTGGTGCCAAAGGTGGTCCTAATAGAGATGTTTTAATGTACATGTGCATGCATTCTTTTTCTTCAACAGTTCTTCTCTGGCAGTCACTAATGTTCTCATAATTTTAATGTGCTGTAATATATGTGAAATAAGTGAATGTGGGGGCGGATAATTTTAGTCTGCCCGTTGACACCCATTTGGCAGGACTGATTTAGCTTCGATATTCGGAACTGTCTGATCCTTGCTTAAATTGAGTATACCTAGTTGACGGTTTAGGTTCACAAAGCCATAAAGTTGCAATTTTGAGTTTTATTTTCTCATAGGGGCATGTGTGAACAAATCTTCAGCCGTGATCAGTTAAAACTGGCATGCGTTACGTTGAAGATCAGGAACGCGAGAACCAGATATGATATAATTGAAAAATAAATGATAATGAAAGAACAGATTATATTGCGAAGCAGCGTGATAATCGGTATGGGAGATTGCACGTCCCATTGCGCACGTGCACCCAGCAGAGTTTCCGTGAAAGTAAAACTAGTGGTGTCAACTTGGCTTGGTGTAGATAACTTAATCGACAGCTCTTGTGCAACAGAGTATAAACTACTGTCTATAGTGTCGACATGTGCACTGATCACATCAATCTGTGCTTGTATTGACGCACATGCACACACACGCACGCACGCACATCATTGTGGAATTGGCCGTTGTTCATCCTATGTAATGTAACTTTTAGGACTCACCTCTTCCATAGATACAAGCCATAAAACCTTAATCTCATTGTTAACGCATGTGTTCTCCGTGTGATTTGTGTAGAGTGTATATAATAAATAATGTATAAAATATTGCTATTACTATAGTTTCTATATGCATCAATATAGTGGCACATCCATCAAACATAACTATACCGCAAATATGCAAGACACAAAGACACAAGTTGATACTCATCTCCACTATAAAAACACCAAATAGTGCTCAAGCTGTTAATGATCTCACTTCACCCCCACCCCCACCCCCACCCCCATACCTGATAATAGGGGCAGGTATCTCGCCGCCGCTGACGTGTCATTTGTCAGCGACTTATCAGCGCTGTCAGCACGTGCATTAGCCTCATCACCTGAGCAGCCGACTTTGCTTGTTCTAGGCTCAAATCTGCCACCAGCTGCAGTATTAATAGACAAAATTAGGCTTTGTCAATATTTTGTTTTCATAACCATGTTTGACATCTTTCTTCCAGTCCTTCGTGCGATTTACTGGCAGGTAGATACGGTGGGAGTGCTGGTGGAGGGGATGGGTTATAAAAATTTACGGAATTTGGTGCAAAAAAGTTGGTCTTCAGACAGGAATATTTAGGTAATCCATTTGTTTGCAAGATCAGCAAGACTTTGTGTGGTTGCTGTCATATATATAAGTTGTCGTTTAGCTTGTTCACTGCTCTAACATACAATATAAAAATACAATACGTGGATATGTTTTATAACACAAATTCTAATAAATGTTCATGTGCGCTTGTAGGCCTCCTTAAACAAATGGTGCTATAATTGGGTATTTTAAAATGGTAAGAGTCTCTGATTGTTTTATGAACAGAGGAAGTTTATTCCATAATTTAGGTGCTGCTATCTTATATATAGGCTGCATCACCATAAGACATACGTATGTTTACGCCAATTATGCGTTAAATAACCCAAGAATACAGAGGGCGCATGCACTTGTACGTTCCACACTTTCCCATTAAATCTCTGGAAACGTATTTGCGAATGATCAAATCACCTACCCAGTAGGAATTCGTGCGCGTGATCATTAATTGATTCAGGACACATAGGGTGCTCAAACTTATTAAGAAGCCGATTTGAATCCCTCTCCCCATCCAGCACCCCATCACCTACCTTCTAATAAAGCGTCAAAACCGTCACTTTCCAGACTGAATTTGAAATCTCACAATAATAACCCAACACGAGCCAGCCAATGAAAATCACGCAAAGCGGCATCACGCGCTCGGCTGAGCACATGTTCCACCTATGACGTCATCAAAAGCGCACATCAAACGCAGACGACCAAGTGGACACTCCGGGCTGCCCGGGGCGAGCTCCGTGCCGGCCCGGCCGAGGCCGAGGGTGATGCGATAGGGGAAGGGGATAATCAGCCCCGGCTCTCAATACACACAAACACAGGCTCGGACACGCCCTCTCAATTGGCCCACGAGCGCAGTCTGTCATTGTCGCAGCGGGGAGGCTCGTTGATGAGGCCCGCTAGAGCCCCGGCCGTCCGGACATGAGAGCGAGCTTGTCATCTTCCCAGCTGGAGGCCATTGTGGCGGGGCAGGCGCCCCCAATTGGGGAGCTCGCCCGTGAAATGTAGCGCCTCCGCGGCCGGCCACGGCTACTTGTCGAGTCGGCGGGGGGCTCATTGTGGCGGCTCACGTGATACGTAAGTGATATGATGCGGTCTTCTGTACAGGTGGTGTATTTGTGTGTGTGTGTGTTTGTGTGGAGTTTCTCTGTATCAGCTCCGTCATATTTCGTTCACGTTTATTTATGTTCACCTACATACCCAATTTCCCGCTATTATTATCTGGAACTTTCTTGAAATAAAAATATAAAACCAATTCATGCACGTGGTTGAATAGCTCCCATTCCACAGTTTCACGTCTGCACACGAGACTATACCGGCGACTACATTCTGTCGTCCACACGTCTCCCCGCTTTTGTTTTTTGTCTCACCAGTTTGAATTGTAGTCTGCACTATAGTTTAGTCAAAACATGAAAGCTGTTTGAAAAAGTGAAGGACTTAAAAGCCCGCTGCCGTCCAATATGGCGCCAGGAGCCGGCCGTAGCGCCATCTTGCGACCGACAGCAGACGACAGCCAGCGGTTTGAGGAGTCAATTAGGATTGTTTTCCGTGATTTATACATCGCTTCTCGACGGCTTTATAGACGAAACAGACGGTAAGGAGACGTTATGGTTGCTGTGGAACCTTTGTTTGGCGGGTGATAACCAAATCTCCGCTACTCTTAAACGAGGAAACCGATTAAAACCGCACTCTGCTGGATTAACTTGACAAACAAACACTATCAAGCGAGTGAAATTCAATATCAAAATGATGCGTTTTGAAACGTACACATCCGGAACGGGTACGTGCCCCCGGCAGACGGTTTCACCGTACAGGCAGACGACAGGAGAGACGCTGAAGACGTGTCGCCAGAGAGTGACGAGAGTGGTATTCAACTGCCGGGCGCGCCACGTTTGGGTGTTATCGTCTCGTTCATCTCTCGCCGCGGTGACGAATCTTTTTGTGGGGCACAAAGGGACCCCGGCGATGCCGTCTCGTAGCGTGACAGGACGATAATGGACGACCAGTCCGTGGGGACAACGCAGCAGCAGCACTTATAAACGATCGACGCAGCCCGCGCTACTAACGATATGATGTATGTGGGGCGATGTGGAGACCGTTGCCTTCCGTGGGTCTGGTGGTGTCAGCTTGCCGTTACTGTCCTCCCTCAATCTGATTTATTTACAGCTAAAAGTAGGGTTGTTGACAGTGAGGTAACTCAAGACGCAAACCTGCAAACAAGGCTGTTATTTATGGCCAGTTATTAAGATTTTTTTTTTCACTTTCACATTCACAAATGAACGCATTCTGGGTGTGTGACTTTCATCTAACAGAGATAACCGATTACCAATGAACATGAGATTTTCGCGGTAAACTTTCAGCTGAAGAAGATAACACATTTTGCATTTAACGCTGTAATTTTTCCACCTGTGCACACCTATAGTCAATGTGTGTAATCTATGCACTAATGCACTTTCATTGCAAAAAGCAAAACACCTTGAAGCTATATAGGGCGTTTACGGAGATAATTCTGTAAAATCAGATTTCAATTTCTCATTAATACGTTGTTAACGTTTTGACATTTGCAAAAAAAAGCCTATTCAATAAGATCAGGTTCGTCCGATTCCTGATAATTACCACAACTACTCAAGACAAGGTTAATCTGCAACTTCAAATCAAGTCAAATGACGGGATGCATGTGTGAAATGTCATAGAGGTATTAAATCTGCATAAAAAATATGCTCTGTTGCGTGCGTCGAAGCGTCTTCAAATCGTACGTCGAAGTGTCGGCTGATTCTCTGATTCTGCGCAGACGCAGTTAATTAGAACCTCGTTCGGATTTCAATTTCAAACGATAGTCGTGATGCATTCAGCATTAGTGTTTGCCAGCATCGCTGATCATCTTTTGCAATCATTTCTAGAAAATTGCGCAGCAATTAAGAGGATTTATATGGCACGAATTTAATCAAAATAATTGAGAAAGCGACTTCTTGCAAGCGTGAGATTTTGTTAATGATTGACACGACGCATGTCATTGACTTACATAAAACTTATAAAACAAAAAGTTAAAGTGCATAGTTATGACGGAATTGTAGATTAATTGTTTTGGTATGGTTTGTAGGCTTTGTAGAGTGCATTGTGCAATAGCTCTATTTATACGTAAAGTCTCATTTCTAATACACGACTAAATAGGACTTTCGTCATCTTGCAAGTCTATATATATATGAAGTTGCCAATTTATATTTCATATTAAGTATTGCAAATTTAATTAAATGAATAATTAATTTTGAACTTAGAAAGTTTTATTAAAAATCAAACATAATGTCATTTGTATACTTACATGTTAAAAGAGGGGTTAGGAACGCACTCGTTATTTCGAAACTTCTTGGGGAGAGTTTACACATGCGTGTAGATATATAAAGTGGGGGGGGGTCAGAGGAGGGGTGTCATAAAGAAGTAGTATAAGAAGAGAAAGACTAAAAAACTAAGCATGTCAAGAAGAAGGCAAGTAAAGATGGGTGTTGAATTTGAAGGAGGAGTGATGTGGGGGGAAGGCTGGAAAAATTGTGGGGTGTGGGGGGAAATGCCAGACACTGAAAAATGTATATAGGAAATACACGAAATGGGGGATTAGAAAGAATTATAGATGGCTGACAAAGAGTTGTTGACAACTTGAGAGCTTCCAAAAACGTTCAGTGTGAAGTGCAACAGTGATATAATATAAAATGAGGGACGTGGTATTTATTAACCCCTCATAACCTCACCACTTTAGTGAGTTCAAGGGTTACTATCTTCCTAAACATACGCTGAAGCTGGCAGCACCAGATGTGTACACCTATATTTGAACAAGTGGCAACGAGTAGCAGTATGAAACCAGTTTGGAATGAGTTTACTCAACGTCCACAATCAGCACTGGCTGATATTTGAACCAATGACCTTCTGGAAACAAGTCCAACCTCATATCCACTCGGTATTAGAATTATTTTATATTTTCATTTTCATTTTATCAACTCCTGAGTTGGCACAAGCTTTTATAGCAATTGCTGACGAGATTCAGAACTTTTAATTGAAAATAAAACAGAAAGACACACTCACAGTCTCCATAAATTCTAACCAACTCTGCATGCACACCTCATAAAAATGCCGTCTGTTCGGCTAAGTTGTGACACATCACACATTTCAAATAAAGACTTCAGTATATCTCAGTCCCATAAACACCTATCCTCCATTGTGAAGGCGACCATTGAAAAGGTGGGGGCCATATCGTGTTTCCAGTCACAACGGCCTAATCCTAGTCACAAGGGAGCATGCATGGAGTGATCTCTCGCCGCGGGGGACTGTTTTGTTCGCCAACCCCGAATCTGCAAAGCAGGCCTCGTTATCACGTTCTCTCTTCTTGTTGGGTGATAATTAATTATTACTGTAATTGTCCGGGGAGTAGACACATAAAGGGGGCTACCATTACAGAGTCCGTATCTTATCTCGCCATTTGAAAGCTTTTAACGCACAAAGGCAGACGGCTTTTCGGTCATTTTCCAACACAATGCCTCGTCGCCCGTTGACAGTTATACTGTGCTTTAGTGGCCAGTTCTAATGTGAGATATTAGCCTTAATATTCATGTGAATTAACTAAATCACACACTATTAAATGCTTTTTGTGGCTTATTAACTGAAGTTAATTGTGTGGGCTGTCTTTCTCTCTTCTTTTTTCTGTTTTATGATGAAACGACTGCATGGGAAGCACTGTTAGGTTTCGAAGGGTATAGTTTCTGAAGTTACACGTGAACATTGTGATATATTTTTCTTTCTGTGTTGCAGTTTAAAATGATTATAAAAGATATATGGAGTATAGTTAGCATGTATGGATGGTGTGCAACAGAATTATAACTATATAATTGAATGGTATGTTGATATTTTTAAAGTCACATAGATTTACCATAATTATGCATAACATGCACCAAGAAGCTTTGCGTGAATGCTGCAACAACTATACTTGATTCTGCTATATGATTAAACACACGTACATAACTCTAATGCGTCTACCTTCTCACCTTATCATGACATGATACCACACAATCTACCATGTTTTCTATGAGACAGCCACTTTAATAACAACTTTCAAAGTAGTAAAAGCAGTTAACGATAGACAATACAACACATACCCAGACATTCCCGAGAAACTCTCCCACGTGATGTAAAATCCTCGGCTCCGTCGCTGCCACACCAGGCCACATGCGATCTACCACAGTTCGCGGTGGCGGCAACACGCATGGCATATACAGCAGTCAGTCATCTCCGGGGCCATGTTAATTTGCCACGTTTTTGACAAACTACCTCTTAAGAATGACAGCGTTAATTATACGGGTATCGCTCCTGACGTGATACTCTTAATTAACACGCCTCCTGTTGCAAAAGTCGTGACACTTACGTCTCGTCGCATGCATCAGCCCCATCGGCCCCCAAGAATCGCGTCTCCGGCAGAGGCGACAAGCGGAGGTATGGCGAGGTCTCGACGGCGGGACGGCTGATGGAGGGCTGACGAATAATGATAAAGACTCGCAATAATTGGGCTTAATGAGAGGTAAAGGCAGCGTGAACGGCTGTCAGTTTTGCTGCATAAGAGCTGCGTAGCAATGCATTTGTCATGGCGCAGACTACATTTTGGAGAGGTGGTTTTTAGACTCGGCAACTTCAAACGCAGACGCAGGCGACAAAAGTCGCGTTATCTCGCGAGATATCAGAGCAACTGGTGCACGGTTATAGTGGAGTTCAATTAACGACTCCAATTGATGTTTTGTTCCGTACCCCCTCCCTTAAGTAATGTACATGGAGGCGAGGGGATAGGTCACGACAAACAACAGCTGCATTCAGCATTAAAATTAAGCATATGCGTTTCAGCGTGAAGTGGGACCAAGTAGTCTCGGCTTGGACCTTGGCTTTGAAATACAAAGGTGACCACTAAGACCTTATCTTTTCCCTCGAGAGTGCGTCTTAAGTGTTGGAAAGTGTTACAATTATATATGTATAGCTGTCTATTTCAAATGACGTTTAAAGATTTTAGTCCCCAAAGGAAAAACCTAGACACTCAGACGATGTCACAACATCTTAGTGGTTCAGATGTCAAAATTGCAGCTGCTGTGGTAACTTATTGAGAAAACTTCTGATAAATTGCATTGAATACGCTAGTTTTAAAATGGGTAATACTTTTCAAATGGTTTATCCACATTGCCATGATAACCATTAAAAAAACTACACATAAATCTGTGTGCAATTTGCGCAAGTACTTTTAGAAAACGAACAATTAATATGTGGTACACGTATAATCAACCACTATAGGACCAAATTAAACCTATACACGCTAGCCAGGGGAGGCCATATGTTCGCCAAGATTGAATCATTAGAAGTCATGTGTGTAAACCACATAATATCAACATTAGACCCTGGGAGGACGGCGGCAACAGAACTTTTCATCGCGACTCCAGAGGCGGATAATCGAGTTTAACGATTACTTAGCAGACGACAAGAGAGCGTCGTCGCCATCTTGCTTATCTACAAGCACGTGCTTTCTGCACAAAACGCAAAACAGTCACTTTGAACACCAACACGAGCAATCGGGCGGAAGTGACAAAATGAAGCAGAAAAACGGAGCTTTTTACAGAGAAAAGATCTTGACAACTTTTTCTCGTGGTCGCCAAAGTGTCGCTCGCTTAAGTGGCGACACTGCGCCTATCTCGCCAATCTTTGGCCCCGCTTTTTGAAACTCGCGACGAAGATTGTTCGGCTGCTGTAGGTTGTGAACTTGCGATCGTCGATTCAATCTCCGGTGATCTTTTTATAAAAATCTTGTTTTCAGTGTATTGAAAGGGAATTGATTATTTTTGACAAATGATCGATTTTGCATTTGCGGACGTGTGTGGTCGGGGAAATAATAGCAATGGAAAGTGAAATAAGAACCGATATCAAAACGTGCGTGGATCGAAAGTTTAAACTCAGAGTTCATAATTGATTCAAGCCCTGCGCGCAAAACCTTCGGGCTTGTATAACACAGGGCATGACACGAATTCAAACCAAATCCACCCTCGACCCCCAAAACGTCAACACACTTTCAAAACTCATTGTAACATCGCTTCGCACAATCTTAAACCACCGCCGACGTACACATATCGTTCTCAAAGCATCAGGAATTGCATGAAAACGGCTTTTATGCTGGTGCCAATCATTTGAAAAAACGCAACAAAAACGTGTAATTGAGATGTGCCATGCAAGCCGCCGACAAAGCGCCTCGCTGACACCCTAAGTAAGAACTGCGGTGGCTTTCCGTGTCGCAGTCGTCTGCGCAATCAATGACTTTGCACCGATCGTGGATACGATTAGCCCGTGTGAATCGACCTGAGATGGGTGAGATTATATCTCTGGATCTCGCCCCTCACGCAATCGCTCCATAAGTCTGCGCTGCGGCTGACGTCCTAATTGCCCAGAACAAAAGGCTGCGTTCAGCCCCGTCCTTGTAATCAGAGAGGTGCCCCAGCCAAGTCCTGCTTGGAGACACAGTACAGGCGCTATGCCTGAACCAGCGTGATTAATACTCCCCTCTATCTTACATAACGATCTCTTTTCTAGCGTGCCCCGCCAGGCTTTCATCTATCGACAGTGGGGTATTTACACGACGTCAGTGAATATCATTTAGATAAGAAATGATGATGTATTGTCGCCAATCACACACGATGGCAGTGAAATAACATGCGCCCTGGCGTTTGGAAACGACTTATCGCGGATAGGTCTGTGTTTAAAGGTGCGTGATGACATGACATGTAGATCTGCACAGGGAGGATGCAGTAGCAGTGAAAAATTGCTATTTATTAGTCATTTTGGTGTCTACATACCTCTTTACAAGCAAACTATTGTGTGTTTGTTGTTTGAAGAACTGCATGTATGTATATAATGACACAGAGTTCAGACATTGTTAAACCATAAACATTTATGTAATTGTAGTTATTGTACCATCTTCATTTGGTTGCTTTAAACAATGACTCTTCCACAAATTACAACTGTGGCAAAACATATTTTTCCATTGGTAGTGATAATACTTTTATTGCCATTAGATATTGTAAACACACTGCTTTCTTGTGATTTGTGGAGTAGGTGTCTGTTAAAAGGTTTGTGTATTTAGTATTGCTTTGGGGAAATATGAATTAAACAGCAGCAAATTCTACATTCAGAGTACGACATATTAAAAACAGTGGCGCCACCCTACGGACAGGTGAATAACTACTGATGACTTTTGATGGCCTTACGGTCGGTGGATCCGATACCTGTATTTTGTAGCTTGTGTTGAGGTGTGTGTGAGATACTAAATATTAATGTGGAATAAAACATGTTGAAGATATATTTATAATTATTTGAAAGGTATGTAGACCCCCTACTAAACATAACAGTATATACAACAGTATACACTCATACACTTATAAGTGTATTAGGGGTGTTGTCCACAGCAAGAACTCACATTACATTGCCGTTGCTATTACTTAAGAGCACCTTGATAGCGATGTTAACAATAGTTTTTCAATAGGAACTCATTGAACATGATATGCAGTTATGCACTGTATTGCCACATTCCACTGCAAAACAAATTTCATACCTGTCAGTACCTTGATCTAAAGCTCCAATATATATGTGACCAAGCATACGTACGTTCCAGTTACATTAATCATTAAACAAAACACGTTCACAACTGTACTCGAATTCACATTTAAGCTATGAACGTTGCACGTCAGAAGTTCCTCGATTGAGCCGCCGCTGTCGCCTCCAAGTCGTCTGGGACCACCGCGGTGGCGCCACCAGTATACCAGGTGATTTTCTACACAACTAACCATCCAAACCACATCCAGCGATTTGGCCACGCGCTCCACTTGGCACTGATGACTTACTTAGCAAAATGTGTCAGAAGCGATTATATGGCAACCAATCAGCGAATAGATTTATGTGATATGTTATGATACGTAATTTCGTGTCCATGAACTTTGCCTTCGTTGTTTAGCATGTTTAGCGGTAGGTGTACACCAAAGTGATGAATTTACCGCGTTGATTCTCATAGCATACTGTATGTTATTCAATATTAGTGGGCAATGCAGTAATATGATTAAAGGTGGGAAAGCTTAACATGTATTGAGCTCGTGCATTTTAGAAACCTCGTCCAGTGTACCAAATTCACTCGTATGCTACAAGCTATTAGTCGACACACATTGATGAAAATTACCCCCCACCCAACCACCCCAACCCAACCTAACCTATACATCAGTAGATATATAATCATGCCAAACAACTTCCCATCCGGCACCGCAAATGTACAATGATATGCCACGAATCAGAAAAGAAATCCAGCAACGTACACTAGATCCAGCTGGGGAATCCCTGTCCTCAGCTCCATCTGCAAGCAACACAAACAGGCGATAGGCCGGCTCCTCTGCGTACATAAACACGCCGCACAACCTGATCCGGGTCTTCAGCCCCGTGCGTCGGCAGATGGAATCAACAAGGCGTGAGCGGCGAGCGCCCACCGCGCGTTACAAGGGCCAGACGACAAACAGAAACAGGTTCGCTTGCTTTCTCAACGGCGGGGGGCGTCTTCTCATTTGAGGCGGCCGCCGTGCGTCCGGGTTGGCGGCCCCGTGGACCAACTGTGTCTAATTAGGCGTGCTAACAGTTTACGTTGGCTCCTGGTGCTGCTTCAGTGTACAGTGTTACCTCTCAATGAAACCTACCCGTTTCCGTGAGAGTTGGACTCGTGACCAGAAGGTCGTGGGTTCGATTCCCGATCGGCTGTGGTGGTAGATGTTGAGCAAACTTAGCCGTAACAGGTTGCACACTGCTCCGTGGTACATACATGTTAAATAGGTACAGGGCAGGCGAGTGAACGCAAATGTGAGTGATAAGCGCGCTAACGCTACGGTAGCAATGTGCTGTACAATGTGTACATGTTCCCCGGTGAGTTAAGAAAGATATAGTGCGACAACGATGTCAATAACCTGGTGTTAAATGTTGTGTCGTGAGAGCAAAGTATACTTGGATCATGACTATAAACCACCACATTTACATTTTCATTTACATTTACACCCGAGGACTGGTCACAATAGAGAGGTGGTCTTTTGCTGAGGGTCCATTGTGGTCTCTTTAGCAAAGTAGTTTGGAGGTTGTAGACCTACTGTCGTGTGGTTGGGGTGGTGAGGGGACGGGGCATTCGTGTATAGGAGTGTTAAAATGTTGTGTGTGTTTTTTTTCATTATAAGTAAGTAAATCCATCAAATCTTGATGGTTTCAATTTTCATTGGGGAACAGCCCAATCTGTTTGTCAGATCATTGTTCTCGTTGAAACAATTATATTACAAAATACATTTGTGGTGACAATTTACATTACGAACAGTATTCACTATTTATTAACTACCGACACCTACATTATAATTTCTATGGGCTGAACTTCAGTTATAAAACTGCACCAACCTAATTGATGTTCAAGTTTGTTAAAACAAACAGAAGCCATTGTATTTTACAATGTTACTCCAATTGCCCTCAACCAATCTAATGATCCTTACATTATAATAATTCACTAAATTAGCTAAAACAGGTGTACTGACACAAATTCAACAATGGAAGTAACCACACAAAGTTCTGGCCAAAACAGGACCCTCATAAGCTGTCCATCAAACCCGCCAGAATGTTTTTATCTGATTGGCTACCATGCACCACCCACGCCAATTATTACACAATAATCCAATCCAATAATGAAATTAAATACCATAATGCAGGCAAAAGAAAACAAAAGCTTTGCCACAGCAAAATCTACATAACAATGCATAATTGCAGTAGTTTATAGAGGACACGCGATCAACAATTAGCAGCCTTTTTTGTCACCATTGTCTAAATGCTACACAAATTTGATAATTGTCAAAATCACCAAAAAGGCTCCTGATAAGATCGCAAAATACTCAATTAACTGAAGAAAACAATGCGTGCATGAGGCTATATGCTAATCAATATTGACTCCTGCCTACATACATGTGTATTATGTACATTTAGTTCCACGACGATGATTTGAGATCTTAAGAGAAATGTTAGGTCACTCGATAATTATTCATCAAATGAAACAGCAGCTGCAGCAGCAGCAGCAGCAGCAGCAGCAGCAGCAACAACAACAATAAAAACAATAAAAACAACAACAATAATGATAACAACAACAACGACGACGACAACAGCAGCAACAAGAACAGCAGAAGAAGCAGCAGCAGCAGCAACAGCAGCAGTAACAGCAGCAGCAATAGCAGCAGCAGCAGCAGCAGCAGCAGCAGCAACAACAACAACAACAACAGCAGCAGCAGCAGCAGCAGCAACAACAACAACAACACTGAAACAGCAGCCATGAAAACAGCAGCAGCAGCAGCACCAGAAGCACCAGCAGCACTATCGAAAGACATACATTTAATATCAACAATAACAGAGCCAATATATGACAATAGCTGGCAGCCCGCTATCTGCTCGGCAGACGCCCGCCCGCCCCCGCCCCCACAATCAGCCGCGATCTGGCAGCGCGTCACATGGCTCCAGTGACGCCCGACGTGCCCGCCCCGGCTCGTTTTCTTCACTTCCGCTCGCTAATTTCCGCCTCTTATCGTATATCTCCGTCAGTTTACGCGCCGAGCAGACGTGATTGATGAGGCAGATGAAAGGCTGTGATCATTTCGTCTGTGTATCCAGATCATCCGCAGCCTTTGTCCAGTGGTTTATCGGTGTGGCCTGTGTGGATCTGTTTGTTTGATTGAGACTGCGTTGATCCCTGTGGCAGCATGCTGGCCCTCTGCTGCTATCGCGCAGACATCAGGAGCTCTGCTCCGGGAGTTTAATTCAATTATCTACATCCTCATCTGCAGAGCCAAGGCCTTGCTCTGATGGACTAGGCTCTGTTTGTGTTTTAATCAATACGCTCAGGTGGTAACATTTAGAATCTGTTACGTGTGAAACAGCGGTGTCTGTGGGGTAGGACCTGTTTAATCTAAGAAGACAGCAACCCAGGGGAATTTCTGATGGTACACTAAAACCTCCAATTAAGACCACGTCTTAAAATGATCACGCCTGTAATAAACAAAACTTTCTTTCCAGGTCCCTAGGCTTCATTAAGTGACCACCTCTGTATGGAGACCACTTGAAAACAGCCACAGTGTGCCCTTTGATAGACATCTTTACTGTACATTTTTTTATCTCACACATTGGCGTATATTGAAGTTTCCGCTCAATGCTCAATCATTAACACCACAACACCTTCTTGTAAGTGTTTGTCAGTAAAATCTAATGCATTTAATACGTACATGTAGCTGGAATATTGGAACAAATTGTGCCACTTTTACTTAATTCAAACACCCGTAATAAACAAAAATGGTTCCCGCAACCTCCAGATTGGTTTTATTTTGAATGGAGAATAGTGTGCGTTAAAAACTCAACCGTGTGTATAACATGCTCTTTTATGGGCCTATATTGTTTCACAGAGGCATTCTGTCACGTTTAAATAATTCATACACACAGAAGTATATTTCCAACATTATATTCGATAGATTTATCCCGTCATTTTGTTTCCCGATAGTTGACACCCATCCAAATGTGTACACAAAAAAGCTATCAAACATGTGTGTATAAGAAAAACCAAAATGCATTGAAGCACCTATAGTGCCTTCCCCGGAGAGTGCGTCAGGTGTCCACTCAAGTGCTCCGTGACACCCGTCGTCCACGGCATCAGCAGGGCCAGGCGTCCGTCGCCTCGCCTGACAGTGACAGCGGTCATCAGGCAGCAGCCCGGCCCAAGGAACAGATGGCAGCAGAACGGACCAAGTCCGGCAGACGTCAGACGTCCATGGCAAGTGAAAAATGGCGTCAAATATGGCGCGTGACATGCGCAGACGATTTCGCGGATAAACGCGGAGCGGAAATCGAATCGACGGGCCCGAAATTTCATTAGCGCGGGTGTCGCTGGCGGCCGCTTGTGTTGCATTATTTCATTAGCAACACTCGGCAACTGGCGCGACGGCGGTAAAACTGCCACGGCCGGCCCCGCGCCGCGTGTTTGCCGGCACCTCGGGCCCGCAATGGAGACGGATGGGGGAGCGCGCCGGGCCCGCCTGTCATGTCGCTCTCGGCTCCCTCGGCGACCGCCACGTCAATTTGTGCAAATTTGCAGGGACTGGTGAGCCCGGGGTGACCGCGCGGTGTGTTTTACGAGGGAGCAGGGTTGCTGACGCGGTTGCCGATGTGCTGGGCTAGTGTGGTTGCGGTGGTTTTGAGGGAGGGGTCTGGTGATGCAGCACTGTTGTTGCTTTGGGGATGTAGTTAGCTTCAGGGAATCGTGCGTGTACCTGTCATTTAGGGACCCCTGTCCAATGTCTCTTTTCCGTCCATTCCTGTGTGTTTGTTAATTCTCACTCCTATTTTCAAACGAATTGCAAGTGAATACTGTTCGGTTTGAACTGTAGATTTTTTTAAACTACCAATGGGGAGCATGCACAAAAATGGCTGTCACATGCATACAGAGTCCTAAACACACTAGAATTCATATAGAATTCATATGTTAGGCTATAAATATTCTGCACATGATTATAGTGACACACACATATTCCACAGAATATCACGTAGCCTTATTTTTACCAACACAATGTTTGTAGCAGTATTATGAAAGTAAATATTTGTGGTCTTATGTCCCCGCTTAGTAGTATAGGATAAGACGACCCATAACCCTAATGTATTAATTTTATTTCAACTTTTATTTATTTATTCTTCTAGACTAGACCCTTTTCTTTTAAAACGGCTATCAACCCTGGTAGACCAAGACTTGTACAAAAAATATCAGTGCATCTTTTCGTATACCATGATCCATTCTGCTGGTCATTTCTACTGCACGTGGAATATCCACCATTAATTCACACACACAATATACCACGTACAAGCACTAGTGCACCAACATGTGATATGAAAAGTTAAGAAGGCCTATTGGTGTTCATAGATTAAACTATTATTCAACTATTATAAGTCTACGTAAAGTCTTCTAAAACAAAACAATGCAAAGCAAACAATCCCATACTGTAATTGTCAGTTTGGAATTGCGTGACAAATCACACGTGCAAACAAACGAGAAAGAAAAAAATCATCGCCAGCCCCAGAATTATATGCCTTGCCCTTCTCTTACAGCTTTACTGCTGATGTTCTGTCAAAGAAATTGCTGTAATTACGCGGCCAAGATCACAGCAGTGGTGGTGGTAATTGTGAACGCTTGGCTAGGCGTCACACCCGAGCCGGCAAGCTCAGCAGACGACACGCCTCGTCAACTCACAGCAGTGGGAATCAAAGAAACACGTCATCGCTGCCGTCAGAAACGTCACAAGTCACGACATTTCGGAGGAATCTTGCCTTAATCTAGATTTATCTTCAATTAGGTTAGTGGAAAGTGGACAAAATGTCGCCCAAACTGTTTTCGTTGCGTGATTTCCGCTTCAGGTAGCAGATAAAGCAGTGAACAGTGGCAAACGCGGATGTGTGATGATGTTGTTTTTTAACGCAGTCACGTGCTCCCTGCATAGAATGCACCATAATTCACAAGTTCGCACCAATTTTTGATCGATCAAATCGTAGATTTGTTCGGAGTGCTGGACAATAGCAAAAGCTAAAATGGCCTGTCCTTTTGGAACTGTTTATCTCGAAGTTAGTGGGATGCAAAGTAAACGACCTTGGCTACACTTGCAAAGAAAGTGTAAAATGTATTATGATGTTATATACATTGTATTAATGTGGGGCATTCGCAGAATAAAGTAACATTGTTCCAAATATAGTATAAAAAGCTTCTGTTTTGCCATCGTCATACATAGCTATATATGTATAGCTGTAGTAGATATAATCGCTACATGGACTGGTAAATAATGGGTATGGCCTTGCAACAGTCATGAAACAGTCGTTATATTTATTTTTGGCTCACACAAGCTAGGGTGGCATCCAGGGATTCAGTGTAATCTGAAACAAGGATATCGGTGAAATACCTTTACAAAAAAATGACAATTTAACATTTTCCCAAATTTTTCATCAAAGGTGCTGCACGTATGCATACTCGTATTTTACACACAGCAGACATAAAGACATCATGCTATTGCTTATTGAGCATCTAAATCAGTTTATTTTTATATCATAGTGTAGACGCATCTATCCTGGTATATATAATACCGAAATATATATACAGTTTATTTCTTGAAACTAATGGATATTTATTTGCAGAACATTTGTAAGATTTCCCCTATACATGGGGGTTCATCAGACTGTCAATATCAATATTTATTTTTCACAGATTAACTATCTTGTTTAACCTGCAGAGTCATCTAATCCCGTTGACTCATTGGTCCAGGCTTTGGCTGCTCAGGTTTAATGCTGAGAAGTATGTGGTACTCAGATTTCACTCTTCCATTCAGTACTTCTACTCCCTATAAATGACATGTACATGTACTTACAAATGGTAGGCGACGAAAAAGACATAGGTGTGTTAATATCTAATGATTTAAAGAGTCATGCACAGGTGAATTTCACGTCATATCTACTTTTTATATTCATAAAAAGTACTTGCTGGGTCTTTTTTTATATGCAGTGTTCCATTTTTTTCATAATTTATCATTTCTCTATACTGGTTTCATGAAATGTACCCAAAAATCATGTTTGTCAACATGGATTTTTTATCAACCTTAATAAATATTTTTGACAAAGTAATATTGGTTTTCAGCGCACGGGTGATAGAGGCTGCTTTTTTATGCATGGCTCTTTTTCAAGGGGAGATGTGGAAGTGACAATCAATATGGCAGTCTACTTTTTTTAATGTATTGATCATTTGTAAAAAAAAAAAAAAAAAAAAAAAAAAAAACGTACTAATAGTTCCAAAATCATAAGTTATTAGCAGCAACATGCTAAGTGTATCATAAAACATCTTTTTTTATTTCAATATCTATGAAAGGAGGCATGTCCTGTGCATGTTCCTAAAAGCCCGGTAAACACACAAGTAGTAGGCCTATGTATTGTGAATAAAACAAACCAACGAATTGCTATGTTTAAAAGGTGTTTAAGTTGTTCTACTAAAGATAAAATTTCCATACTGTACACTTCCCTAATAAGACCATTACTAGAATATGCCTCTACAACATGAAGCTCTAATTGTCTCATAAAAGATCTAAAAACAATGCAAAAAGTATTAGACAGGTGTTTGAAAGTGTGCACAAAGCTCGTAGAGTTAGGATTCCTCTTTAACAGAAGACAGAAAGTGGATTTATGGTACCTACAAGTATCTGAACATATTGTACAAGACTGATCCCAGTTGTCTCTTTGTGAGGCCGTGGAAGCACTCAGGGGACATGCAGAAATTACAAAAGCAGTTTGTTACAACTGTTAGGACAGACATCATCAACCACTTCTATAAGAATCGTGTTGTGGATCCCTGGGACAAACTAGACAAAGATGCAGTTTCTGCATCAAAGATACATAGCTTGAAAAAGAAGTTGATATCCCTACCCATTATGATTGGCGAAGAGTAATATAACCTATCAAGTACCAAGACCGGGCATCGAACATAGAGCAAATATTTTCTGCTTTGCAGGATGTCCGATTTTAGTCTGCAGAGTTTCGATATGTCACCAATATGGCGCGAACTTTTTCCGAAAATGATTACTCCGCAATTTAACTATTACCTCTTGTATTTTACATAAATGAATCTTTAACTCCATTGAAATTAACAGGAACGATCCATAGGGTTTTGTTGGAATCATTATTTAAATGCGTCACTTAATGTATTTGTTAAAATAAGTGTATTTGAAGGTGAGCTTGAATTATCGTCCATTTCCTACATTTGACAGCATTTCTTTTCACATTAAACTACTGTGGGGCTGTGTCAAGATTTTTCACATCAGTAATTCGAATTGCCTACTATTTGCAACATTGTTCATGCTTACCTTAAGTGTTGTCCATCGTATGTGATTGAGCTATCAATAGGTGTATAGAAAATACCTGTCTGATGTTTATGAAATTTACATACATATTTCTATGGCATAGCCACGCTTCATACGTCGGGTGACAACACACCAACGAGGTCAAAACAATGTCTATGTTCAAATTCATAGGCATGTGTCCTGTTTTTACGATATATTTCGTTCAGTGCTTTAAGTTGCTATATTTTGATGGTGATTAATTAAAACTCATTCATTGCACATTATTGTATAACATACTGGACATATTTGTTGAAGACTTGGAGACCTTGCTAATAGAGGCTTACTGAAGGTTTAGTTGTATGTAGCAAAAAGGAATTACCATCTATGTTCAGGGTCAGGATTAGCTAATCGCCTGCTCGTATTGACTAGTAAAAATTGTGGAGAACGAGTAAGAAGTTTTAGCAACTCGTTCTTTGACAAGTAGCAATTCTGGTCGAATTGACATACAAATATAGGGCTTTGTGGAGGACGAATACATTTTTTGCAGGACCAGTAGATATTTGAGGGTTACTCGTCCTGCTCACGAGTAGTCCACCTAATCCTAACCCTGATGTTATAAACAAACATGTGCCTAATACTAAAACACGGAACGGAACACGGGACGGTGCATATCGGACATAACGTACATAAAGGCCCGGGGTGTTCCGTGAGTTACTTGATGATACCCATTGTTTTCTATGGTAGAAATAGTGTTCCGTGTTTTAAAGGGCTCTGACCATCAGACATAACGTCCCGTGTCCGTCCTGGCACCGTTCCATCCCGTCCCGTGTTCCGTTTCGTCCCGTGTTTTAGTAGACGCCCAAACATGTGAATGTTTTGAACATTCCACGTATTTGTAGTTTAACATAATAAATAAGGAGTTGTTAACATCAATGTGACACGTGCATTTGTTGTCACTGGAAAGGAAGTGAAGGTTTTCTGGAAAACAGTACAGTTTTTTCATGGTAAATTGACAAAATTTCTCTCAAATACATGCAATACTATTGTATGTCATTTAGTCCAATTCTCTCCTTTACCTTCAAAAACACTGCATAAGATCTCCAGTGTGTACAAAGTTTTTCATTGTGACATGATCTAGGATGAGTTTTGTTTGTTTTTTTAATTTTACTAAACATGTATTTAAAACAATTTTCTTTATTTTCAGTGAGATTAAAAACCTGCTTAAATCATGTCAATCTCTGGGAATTCATACACCATCCATGGAGTGAAAGTAATGTTTCCATGGAAGCCTTACCCCTCCCAATTTTCAATGATGGATAAGGTAAGGCATGAGGAAATTGCAATCTAACAAGATAAAAACATATTTTTTATATTCTTGAATGTGTTCATTGTGTTGGTATTAAATATATTTGTTCATCTTTCTTTGTTCACAACACTAGATATTTTTTGATACATTTACAGTTTCGCCAAACAACTGTTGGCATCCTCAGAATGTTCTTCCCGCGCAATGTCAAAGGTCAAATATTCTGATCCTGAACGAGGATGGAATCATAAACTCGCGAGAGTTGGTGCCCCCCCCTCGTCTCTGTTCATAACCTTGCAGGTTCGGATGTGTACAAACTATTTGATGGTCCTGGTTTTCCATTCACTCTCTCTGTCTATTACTCTGGCTCCCTCCCAGTCTATCTGATGGTTGTACTGGTTCGCATGGTCTGTAATAGCACTCTTGTTTATTTCCATTTTAGACTCTTTCTTTGTGGATCTGGTGTATACTTCCTTCTGGTTCGCTTCCACGTCCTTCTGATGTTCCTTCAGTCTGGTACCAAACTTTCTGCCCGTTTCCCCGATGTACACTTTATCACATGGATGTTCTAGGATGTTCCTGATAGTCAGGAAGGATCAGAATATTTGACCTTTGACATTGCGCGGGAAGAACATTCTGAGGATGCCAACAGTTGTTTGGCGAAGCTGTAAATGTATCAAAAAGTATCTAGTGTTGTGAACAAAGAAAGATGAACCAATATGTTTTTTATACATATTCATTTATTCACCATTTTTTATAATTCAATGACTAAGCTTAACAAATAAAAACAGCTAACTGTGTTCAAGGCGCATCTTAGTAACACATAGTTTGTATATTATTTCAAACATTTTTATTGGAACGAAATAGTTTTTACTATTTATTTTCGTTGAAATCCTAAAGTTGCATAGAATTATGTGTTTAGAAAAAATTAATGCTATTTCCTTGGTCTGATAAGAATTGCACATTTTATGTAAGTTAGATATATTTTATAAGATTTTATTTTTGCTTTTGACTTGGTTCTATTGTATAATGTTGTATTTATGCAGATCATAAAAGGCATTGAAAACCGGCAGAACTGTCTACTAGAAAGTCCTACAGGAAGTGGAAAAAGCTTGGCCCTCCTATGCTCAGCATTAGCCTGGCAAAGAGCTGAGAGAGGTAAAAAAAATAAGTCATTGATGTATAATGTATGAATCATGTATAATCTAATAAATCATTATGCATATGTATATTTAACAAAATGAAGTTTGTATCTTGTAAATATAGTCCCATTACAAATTTCTCTTTAAGATATTGTTGTATTGCTTTCTTCTTTAAAGTCATGGGTAACAAGGGAGAAAAAGAATAAATAGAGCTATTTTAAATGATAAATTACAAATTGTTATTTTAGCAAAAGTTCTCGAAGATGAGGAATGTGGCTCAAAAGGTGGCGGTAAGTTCGAGTTATTTTCTTTTATCAGACAACTAGAATAGTGACATGAGAAAAGACTTTTCACACGTTTTCCTGTCAATCATAATTATAAACACATTAACGTCATTTGTTACAGGATTTTTTCTATCTTTACTTTCACTTACAGGATGCATGTGTACATGTAAAAAGGTGGAAAAGTCTGATACAGGAGAGGTATCACCACACTTTCAAAAGCCTGCTTTAGCATCAATACCCCAAGCCACAAGTACTGCACAAGGAACATCGAGTCATCCATTGGTCATTGGTAAGTTCTATTTTGCTGAAGATGTCATATATTGCTTAAATCATATTATTTGATATAAAGACGTGTGGAATTTAGTTTTGTTTAAAAAATGTAGTCAACTATTTCATATGCCTGTGGTAGGTTTGTTTTGCATATGTAAAAATTTTAATTTATGAATGGTATTTTAGATGACGATGATGATTTTAAAACATCTAACACCAAGTATCGCACTCCAAGTACTGGCAAACGACCACATCACAATATAAGCTTTGAGGAATCTCCGCCTGGTGAATGGAAGATAGAAGTGGAGAAACAAAGGACTTGCAGTCCTTGTACGTGTGGTGCAGCGGAGAATAAAAAAGAGAGGTAACTTGAGGTTTCCAGTTTAATGCTCCCTCAATACAGATGTCTTTCTAACTAGTCGCCAGGTCGCATTGGCGGGTTATGCCATACGGACGACGGTGATTAAAATGCTACAAGTCCGGGCAGGCGACTAAGGTCTCTAATCTCCATATATACGTAAATATTATATAGATATTATCAAGAATTCTATAATTACAACAACAAATTGCCCCCATTTGTTTACATCTGCAGTGGCGCCACAGCCTTGCGGCTTCTTTGCAAACTAACGTTTTATTGGGCGATAAAGCCAGGATCAACACCAGTTCACAGATGAAAATAAATGATATGCTACGCATTTATATGACAAATATGTCACTAAATAATGGTGCCAAATGAATGCAGTAAATATAACTGAAGATATGACCAAGCATAAAGCGTGCACGGCTAGTTAATATTGAAAATGATCAAATAACAGAAGTACATCATGTCAGGGAACACTAGTGTCAAAACCCTTCTGGTACAGGGTGAAATCTGGATTTGGATAATGGAATGGCATTTCATCTACACTTTAAAATAATACCCCAATAAATCAATGAAAAGTGTCACCCATTGGTGACAAACCAGTTTTTTTTTCATCTTCAATATCATCCCTCATCTTTTGGATAGAAAACCCGAAGTTGAAAGCCAGCAATTGTATGTAATATTCTCTGAATATAGTGTACTTTATTACAATATTGAATCACTGACCACCTAAAATATTAACGGACCAGTCAGCTTCAGACCCTGCTTGTCTTTACGGACCAGTGTGAAATTTGGTGAAGTGCCATGTCTGCAATATATGCTCAAGTATTTTGTGGCTGAGTGGTGGTTATGGAGAGTGACTCATGGCTCAAAGGTCTTTAGATCAACTCCTGGTTTAGTTTGGTGGTGTATGTTGAGCAAACTCGTCTCTAAGCACTTGCACATGCTCTGTAATACCTAGTACCTACACATTAATTAGGTCATGCAAGTGAACACTAAATATATCAAGTGATTAGCACCATATACTACAGTAACAAGTGCTGAATGCTTCCCTGGGAGTTGAGCATGATGTACAGTATGATGTGGCATAGATGTGAAATCGGCTGAGCATATGGATAGTAGACTATAAAACTGGTGGAGTACTAAGTGTCAGGACACCAGAACAAAACGAAGTTAGAGGAATCGGCATAATAAAACAAAGAATAAATCGTTACATTTAGAAACGTAGTTAAGGCAATCATGGTTTTCTTGGAACTTTTCAATCGCTGAAACTACGACACTTAAGATTAATGAAACAAACAGAAGAAATGTAAAAATAAGAATATATTTTCTTCTTCCGCCATCTTGGATACTTTTTTGCTCATATATATTTAGATTTGTTCAGGCATTATCGTGACATTTCCGACACACCAACTGATAAAAATCATCATTGTAATTTGTTTTTATAAATTTTCTTTTCAGAAGAAAAATACCATTATTGTCTTCAACAAAACAACAAAGAATAATTGATGCTCACCATAGAAATAAATAAAATAGGATAAATCACTGTTTTGTTCATTTCCATGGATTTCAAATAAATTTCTTAAAAAATTACAAAAAAACCTATCCTTATAATAGACTCAATGTCCTGTGAGTCGCACACTTCAAACTTTATACAATATCACTTTCCTAGTACAATAGCTATATTGGCAGAGATATGACAATTTTAAGGTTTCGGCTGCTATTTTCGACATAATCGTGAATTTAGAAAAAATACTCAAGGTGCTCCACACACACCTAGAACTCATTATACCCTCGACGTAAGTAATCAAAAGAGAAAAAAACCTTTTAACTCACAAAAATGGGTTCAGTCAATATTTGGCTTTTGACAGCCGGACTACAATGTATATGATATTGACTTCTCAAGTAAATTGCGCCTTCCAGAAAGTCTTTTTATATCATTTTTCAACATTTCAGTGATGCTGTTGTAATTTTTTCAATACTCTTTAAGACATCTTTATGTAGACTGTTACTCTTTAAGACAGTCTTGAAATCTCATATTCTGTTAATATGACAATGTGGTCACTTATCTTACATTCCAGAAAGACGTATAGGACTGAGTGTGTCAGAATGAAACATTAAGAATTATGCTACAACATTTATAAACAAAACAACTTTTGTTAGTTCTGAAAGTTCCCATGTTTTCTATTTTCTACTTTTCTACTGTTAAACTACACAATGTATATAGTCAGGGTGCCAAATCAGATATTTTAGCCAAACCGCGCCTTGGTCGATAAAGTTTTTTTATGATTTTACACCTCAGGACGTCGTTATTGCATATCTGGTGGATATTAAGCGTGTATCCTTGAAAAAAAAATAATATATAAAACTTAGTAGAAGGGACTTTCTTTGCAATTCTGCAATTCCATGAATTGCATGCACGAACAACATACATCCAATATACAATCAGTTATATTTTGCATTAAAAAAAATTAAAAGCTGGGCTGAAACTTGCGTGCCAAATCCCCACGTTCACTCAAAAATAAACCGCGCCTCCTATTAGAAAGACATATTGGCGCGTGTGGTGCGTCCCACACCTCATTCTCTATCGGGCAGCGCCAAAGCGACATGCGATGATCCGCGCCTTAAGCTCGCTGCCAATGCTCACCCATCTGTCTTCATACAATGGGACTTACCACTGCCACTCCGGGATACGCTCCGCTCTCACAAATAGCACATCGCTAAGTCCGTCCGTGGCATAAATTCTGGCCAGTCCATGTATTCTGTTAAAGTCCTCCTAGGCAAGTTCCTAATTTGGAAAGAGCAGTTAGTTTGTGGGAGTGTCACATAAGTATTGTTATTGTGTTTGTGTGTTTTGGGGGATGAATACTGATGGGTTTTTCTGTTTGGTTCATGTGACGTATTTGGAAGATTACAGCTAATCGTATGAGTTTTTATGGTTTTTCAAAACCGTCCTTTTAGTTGGGGGATGAAAAACAAAGGGAACCAGAGGCGTTAATGATTTTGTTTTCAAATACTTTGTAACTCAATGTAGATTCTTAAAAGGAACTATATGGAAATTAATTATCTTTCCATGTACATTGATACAGTCTATTAAAATAATATTTCGATAAATTTTATTTAGTTTTACATCCATAACTACATAACATCAATTGGTTTAAAATTGAAACTTTTCCATAAGCTGCTGATTTTGTATGCCTACAACTTTTTGCTGAGAATGTAATGTGTGCACTGAATTTCGGAGATTTCTGCTATATATCGAGATGTAAAGCAAAAAAATCAACTTTGTATGATTTCCACTGAAAAAAATGCATAAAATCTGAGACCTACATGTATGGGATAGTAATACTGAAGCTCGGAACATGATTCTCTGACATTGCTCGTTCCATTATTGATGTGAATATAAACATGATCTGCATCACGTGTCTGTGACACATCACCCCGGGCACGTAGGAACTGGCTCCAAAAACACCCCGCTTCATCCAATAACCTTTGCAGTTACATTAGAAGTGGCCTGTAGAACACCTCTAACCTCCCCTTGACATTATCATGGTGCCTCGGAAAACACGTGAGGATCATTGGGGAGTACATTTTGTATGCTCTCAGCTAGGGCTAGACGTGGGTGTTGCCATGCTAAGTCAACCAAAAGGCTGTTTTTGTAGAGAGGGATGATGGGACTTTTGAAATTGGGAATTGAAATCTAGAGGTCAGCTGCATATTTTTTTTAGTTTTATTCGTTTTAGAGATGAGTGAAATCGTGTACAAACACAGTCTGCCAAAAAAAGATTCATATCTCTTCAGATGTGATATTTTTGAAATTGTTGTGTATCATTTTTATATTTATGTTTTCTTTGGTAAAGCTCTTTTATGCGATTTAGCCAGAGTTATCGTTCTCAACCTTAGTAATAGGGTGGATATAGTACAGGTTACACTTTTAACAATAATCTCTGGCATCGTTCATTCCTCTACTGTAATGAAGCTTTTATTACTCTGTATAGTACATGTATGTAGCTCTATATACAAACATGTCTGTATTGTATAATTACGAATATGTGATTATATTATTTTGAACAATTGCATACTAGACTAAATACAACATGTTACCAATACCGACAAATACAGTGGCTTAAAACAATCAGATAAACCCCGCCACTACAACAACAGCACGAAAGCCACGCTCCTGCTGCTGACCTGGTGATGAGATTGCTGTCCATCTGGACCTCTGTGTGTTAGCTTTGATAATTGAAAAGTGATTTGTGTTTGTACGACCGCGCGGCACAGAGGAGCATTGCACCCGTGGCGGCCATGTTTATTGTGGGGCGACGGGCTGTCACCTGTGGGTCTCGACCGGGCGCTGTTATTGCGGCCGTTGGTGCCGCTCGCTGGCGCGTGAGTGCCAGGCGCTGATCCCCCATCTCCCATGTATCAGTCAGCGCCTGATCCCGCTACCCCCACCAACATCTGTTAATTAAAACAAGGGGCTTTATGCACCATTGTTTCTGCCCGTTAGGGCGGGCGGCGGATGTCAGCAAAGCAAGACGTATGACTCGCCCGCCTCTGCAGGGGCTTATGGGTAAGACTGCATTGCTGCCGGTCGAGGCCTTCCGCTGAACATTAAACTCACTGCTTTACATTAACCCAGCCAGTTTGAGTATTTATGACAAGTTTATTTTCGTCCTTGTTCCGAAGTTTTGTGTTTGTGTGTGTGTTTTTAGGAGGAATAGAAAAATGAGGTTGGGGTAGAGGTCAATGACAAAAGTTTTTAGTTATGCTGGTTTGCCTACTTAGCTTGAAGTTTGAGCTTATTGTGCAAGATTGTGTGTAGTGTCCATATATGTTATAGAAAACATTCTTTATCTGAAAATTTCATTCCGTAAATATTTTAGACAACAATCAAGTTAGTATTTCTGTTTACTGCCTCCATAGTAGTAATGTTAAGTCAAACCTTTTCACATACATGAAAGGACAAAGATACTGCCTTATGACCAAAATGAAGAAATGGGCGAAATGCGCATGATTGTTGTATGCTCATGATATTATTTTTTAGCATTTTTTGCCATTAAAAAACCCATCGTAGACCACTATCACAGGGTCAAAATTTACGTTTCTCTTAAAATCCCTTTCATATGGTTGATATATAGCCTATGCTACGCCTATGAAATAACTTATATAACTTATATAACTATGATTGGCATAAGGTTTTAATAAGCTTTTTACTGTGAATCGTTCAATATTGTACGAGCACACATATTTTGATTTTTAAGACAATCATATGATTGTCATAGTACAGTTTTAAGCTTACAATACGCTTGTCAATGAGTCACAAGTTCTTACAACTATCGTATAAGGGGCATCGCAGAGTTTTTGCTTGGCTCAGCGAATACTTCAATTTTACAATTGAAAGACATAGATCAATCATTGAATGAATATTTCTTATATGACAGTCATTGCAAGATGATTTTTCCTAAGATGACCACATGATTTATTCTCATACATAGAAAATCATATGATAATCTTATGATTTATATGAAAGGTGTTTTACACAAAAATATGTGATAATTATGAAACTGTTATGATTGTTATATGAGCAAAATATTGTGATGCAAATTATCAATGCACTTTTTTTATGGCAATGTAATTTAACGTCAATATTATTATGTCTCAGTTTCATCACATGCTCACTCAGCCAACTTTTGAGGTACAAACAATTCATGCAGTAGTGGAACTGTACGTGTGGAGTTTTTCCCCCTGATCAAAGCTGCGTAATCTGTGAATGTGATCACATGGAGGGTTGCAAACTGGATTAGCGAGCGGCGAGGTGGGGTGAGGATTAGTGTTTTCTCGGCTGAGACAATCACATCCCTGCGTGCCGCACACCGGCTTTTATTCCCACCAATTCAACCCTTCTAATCACATTACCTTCTTTGTACATGTGGCCACGTTATTAGCCAAATGAAAGAAACGTATGAATATGGAATATTGATGTACAAAAAAAAACGTGTGTTCAATTGAGTAGTTGTTTTTGCCCTGCAGGCTGTTATTTTGTGTGGGTTTTGGTGTTGATATTTGTACAATGTATGAAAGCAAAATAAGGGTGAAGTTCGTCTTGTAAAATATGTATTGAATGAAAAGAGTTTTAAGAAAACTCTAAACTCTATTCAATGTTGGAATTTGTCACTAATGTGTTGACAGCAAGTTCATGGAGTAACATTTTCTATCGTAACTAAAAAATGGTAATGAATATCAAAATAAAATTATAGGAATGAAATGGCATCTTTCATTTTATTTGAGCCATAAATTTCAATATTTTTTATATTTTTTTTCAAACAACTGAAGTCAATTTGCCACCACAACTAGAATCTCCCATCAATTTTTTAAAATCCAAAAATGAAGTGTTTTTATGAATAAGGAATTGAGGATATAGAACAAGAATGTTGATTAACTGTATCGATGTGTCTTATTGTTCACATCTACTTTGTACTTGTATGCACTAAGTAAATAGTATTCATTATTACCACTAAACGAAAACAGTATCAGTCTTGTTTCAACAAAACAGGCGTAATTGTTGTAGGTGCCAGTTCTTACAAAAGCTACTAAACGTGCATTATGCAAGGCCTCCATCAGCAAGCATGCCCTGCAGTGAAGAAGACATCGCGCTATTATCAGCTAATGTTTTTACAGCAGCTTTTTACGCAGCAGCAGCGAAATCAAAAGAAACCTTCTAAAAGCTAACACCGTCAGTTGAGCAGGGTCTTCAAGGGTGTTATGTCAACCTGAGGCCAACCCCTCATAATCCACGGGTGGCAAGTTAGGCTTTTACCCGGCGACGACTTATCCCACCCTGCCCTTTGATGCGATGTGTGATTTGAGGCTCAGCCGTCAGTTGTGGGGATGCTGCAAGTGGGATCAGGATCTTTGATGGCGCTGAAATAGGCACCCGACAGTGCATATGATGGGCTGCAGCCAGCAATCTCATCACGGGAATTCGTATTGTCGAAGCAGTGTTTTTGGTTTTTTACATTGTTTTGCTTTTTAATCAGAAAGTCTAAATTTACAGTGGTTTACAATATGTCAACTGTAAAAAGTATATTTTTGCAATTGATTTCTATTGGGAACGTCATGATTCGTTATGATATGAAATATAGACAGATTCTGTTACAACTACTGATGATGATCATTGATAACTATAGCAACATTACGTAGTATAGCCTGATAACTACACTAACTTTATTTCCAAAACGCTGAGTGATTTTATACAATTATGTTGATAAAATCATTTAAGCTGGCATTTGCTTTAGCAAAGGGTGATTTCGAAACAATGTTGATGTAATTCCAGTGGAATAAAAGCCCAAAATTGTCGGGTTGAATAGGTCAATCTCGGGCCCTATGGCAGTGCCAGTGTGAAATAGACGGACTTGCTAATCACTTTAGCCATGATGGTTGACAACCTTTTGGGTTAGAGGTCTTGACAGCAGCCAAAGGACATAGAATAATGTAGATTGCATTGCATTATTCCTGTATGCTGCAAAATATATTGAATTTTTGTGAATTCTTACATTTTCTTTCATTCTAATCAGTTTGCATTGTTTTCGGGTGGGGGGGGGATTGAACGTAGATTAAATATTCCAATTTTATTTTCATTTTCTTCATTCTTTATACGTGTATATGATAATTGCAAATAGAAATTGTTATGGGTAAAAGTTATCAAAAGCCTACCTTATTTCTTAATATGCACTTATGATACGTGCACAAGCATATTATCTGGTGCATTAATTAAGACTTGTAAGATCAGCCTTTAGCTCTTCAGCAAACAATGTCATCTTTTCAAACAAGTGAGATTGCTATTTAATTGAGACTTAGTGGGTGAGAATTTACTCTAGACTTTCGATAAGTGTTGTATTTTTCTCGTGAACGTTGGGTAAAGTCAATCAATATTAGTTTAACACTAGATGGGGCATCCTCATTACCATTGTATGGCATTATTTTGAATGCCGTTCACATGCATATCATTACAAAGTAAACCCAGTAAAGTTTTGCTTGAGTGTTTCGGTTTACAGAAGAATCAAAATAATCACCCAAGTTGGATACAGACCTGGAAACAGGGTATGCTTAATTAAGTCGAGTGAGAGATATGGAGAAGTCATTTATTTGTATTAAGTATTAAACAGATAAGGTTTGAGGGCCGCTGGCAAGACGCACTCTACAGTGTTTTGAAAGCTAAGGACTCTTAGAATAGGTGATCTAATATCATGCAAACCATAAATTGGAGGCGCCTTAGAACATAATCTAGTTAGCACATGGATACTTTAGATGAGATAATTCTCCAAGTGGCATAACACTTTACAAAGCCCAAGGCAGTTCATTTGAAAGATCATTTCTTATCATAAATTTATGAACTTCGAATATTGAAGATTATAACAGTAATACTCACAACAAAAATGTCCACTGTTCATACTACACAAAGCAATGCTAATATTTGAAAATGGAACATCAGTGTCCCTTGTATACCAACAATGTATTAACGCTTTTGTCCCGCGTCTTTTTCAGTATCAGTTACTGCATGACTGCAATGAAGGCGAACTAATCCGTGCACAAGGCAAATCTCCGCTAGCTAACCCCCTCCACATGTTTACACCGTGCCACTAATGCTTTTCAACTCCCATGAATTGATTACAAGCGACCTGACAAGACCCACACCATTGTGCCTCAATGCAGTGGGCTAATCTCATGCGCCCCGGCTATTGTCACGCAAAAGCCGCGTCGTTTGTATCTCTTGAACCGCGGAGATGGCCACACACTCAGCCCTGCCTTGCCTGCCCGCCCCGTTCAAACATTGCCCACTGGCCAACATTTGTTTCCACTCGGTAATTGAATGAAAATCTCAAGTGTTTTTGTGAGCTAATTGAATTCTAACCATTGGAGGTCTGCTCAAGAGACCCACTCCAGCTAAGAGTTATGGCGATTTGAAAGCTCGGTGACATGATGAGCCGCAGCAGCACAATGAGCAAAACAAACTGGCAGGGATGAGCGCCTCAGTGTGGAGGAGGTGCTGTATGCTCAGTTTTACCCGTGATCCCCCTGCCGCCGAGATTAGCCGGTGATACCCTCTCAGCGTGATTATGGGGGAATTAGATCGATGCCGGTAATGAATATTACACGGAGAAGTGTGCTTCCTAGGCCTATGTTCCGTGCCCATGTGGGATTTCGTGTGCACTGCAAGTGGGATTTTCTTCACATTCGGTGTCATAGTGAATCCCAGTGATAGAGACAGATGGGTTTCACGCTTTTTGCAGCGTTTTGTTTTTTGTTCGCTTGTATTTGTTTAAAATGAGAATTTCTTTTATAGATTTTTTCCATGGTTGAAACATAACAATTGTATAACCCTCGTTATCTTTTTATGCCATTGTACCAAGTGTTTAAGTAAATATGTTTTTACAATTTTGATTTGATATTTTTTTAACACCGATTGTTGGCAAAAGCATATTTTATATGTTTGATACCTTAAAAATGAATTGTTTATTAATATCATTATAAAACACAGAAGGAATTTTTGTTGTAAAAATAAGTACAATTCATATTACTCGTGTTTACAAACCCAGATAGATAATCTTCAAAAAGCTTGAACTTCACTGGACCACTTTTGAACTCGGAAACACAATCTTGTTTGGTTTGTGCATTATGGATTGCGTGGTCTGAAGATTCCATTACATCATCTTACTGTAGCGGCCCAGTTTGGCATTATCTTCATTGTGGCCGCATGATTAAATGATTCGACTCCCTTGTCCTAAAGAGAACTTGATGGTTATAAAGAGTTACCATGTAGAATTAGTGTCACTGACTCAGGGGGTGATTAGTCACTGTCATGGCAGTCGGCTCTGGTGAAAGGGGAATTTGGGCATTCTGCATATGCATGCGCACTTCTTGCCCTTGGAGACAAGAGTGCACATATTTTACATCTCACAGTGTACAGTTTACTTTATACTAAAATGTTTTCTTGCACCCAAATTCTCAATTCTTTGTGTTTTCTTTCTTTTCATCTTATGATATTATATTTCTCTGTTTTAGATTTTTAAAATGGCGATCAATGAATTGATATTCATGAAATGATAGAAAGGAAATCTAATTATTGATGTATATACATATACATGTTTGTATTTAATTTTTCTTTTGATCTAATACTGATTCTCTTGTGTTACATCAGGTCCATCCCAAAAATCTACTTTGGAACTAGAACGCATAAACAGATTGCACAGATTACTAAAGAATTCGGAAGAACTGCATATTCTGACACAAGGTATGCTTTCAAAGACTGAAAAAATATATATTATTATCCATGGAATGTTGATTTTGTAATCTTTTACTATCTTTACACAATCCTTTCTAGTGTTTGATAACTGTAATGGAACAATAGACAAATATTTTTGTTGACTGACTGAATAATTTGTGAATCGAGTCACACATATTGAATGTACAAATTTTGATATTGGGTTAACAGAATGTCCATTTTGGCAAGTCGGGAAAACACATGTATTGACCATGAAGTATCAACCATGTCCAACAAGAACGAAGAATGCAAACTCAAATTAGATGTAAGTTTTACCTGTTATTCCTATTATCAATAATTGTTATTGCATAAGATTCTGAAATTTGTGTATCGGTATTTGCATTTTTATCCTATCACAATAATTACATGGGACATTGATAATAAGTTTGAGGAAATGTCACTAGTAGCTGAAACCAAGATTTTAAAGTTCAGCTGTTTGCATTATGATACATGAACCATTATGTTTCCTGTAAGAATTTTGTTAACTGAGCTGATTGTATTTTTGATAATAGCAAATTTTATAAACTGTTCAAGAAGCTAGAATGAGTTGTAGATACAAAAATGTATATCAAATCATTGTTAGAAAATTGTTGATAAGAAAAACTAATTAAATTAACCCAATATTCTGCATACAAAAAACATCCTATACTTTTAATCTCTAGCATTCTGGGGGTTATAATCTTAGTGTTTGTTGTAAGTGCATGTTATATTATTCTCTGATTTATTTACTTTTATTTGTAGACAACAGGGTGCAGGTTCAAAGACCGGGTGGTAGGAAGAGTCACACATGGCAATCTCAAACTCAACGGCCTCAACGAAGCTTGGGACCTGGAAGATTTAGTAGACTTCTGCAAAATGAAAGGCGTTTCAGTTAGTTTTGGTTTTAAGAATACTCTAGAACATTACAATAAACACATGGAGATTGTTTTCTTTTTTCTTGTGGTAGCAGACACAACAATTGACATGTTTCTTCTTTTTTTTCCAAAGGCTTGCCCATACTATGGTACAAGGGAGCTTCTTGAGGATGCAGACATTGTTTTTTGTCCATACAACTACCTGATAGATCCTTTGATTCGAAAATCTGTAAGTAGAATTTTCTTGTCAAGTTCCATCTTAGATATTTATAATCAATTGTCAGTTTATAATAAATTGTGTTCACTCTGAACTGTGAGGGATGTGGGATTTCAAAGAAGTGTATGTGGGGGAAAGCCTGAAAATTTGTGGATTTTTTTTTTTTAGGGATGTGACGTGGGAAATCTTGACGCCTAATAAACTCCCCCCTCCAGACGAGAGAAAAGCAGCGTGATGAATAACATGGCGTATTTTTGCAGATGTCGCTGGTCGTCAAGAATCAGATCATCATTCTGGACGAGGCTCACAACATGGAGGACTGTTCGCGGGAGGCCGGCAGCGTGACCACCACCAGCAAACAGATCCACGAGGCCATCGACGACATACAGAAAATGAGTGGGTCATCACCTTGTAGAAATGTGCTCTATACAGTAAATGTCCTCAATAACGGAGCCCAATTTGCAGTCACAAATCCTTCCATTGCAGAGGGTTTCCATTGTTTACTTCATAATTTACTTGCGTTATTAGAAGCTAATGCATGAGAAAAGTTTCAAATTACATTTCATGAGGACCAAGAGTTCGAAACAATGTCATAATAAAATCTAGAAATTACAATTTACTTTTGAACTTTGAACATATTTTCGAATAAATGCAGCTGTAATAAGAAACAAGTAGAGAATTAACATGAGGCACGAAGCTGTTTACTGAATAACAAGTATAGTATATGAAGGGACTCTTGCAACATGAACTACCATATCAAAATATTGAGTTAAAATAACCTGTTAACATATAATTTCAGTGGAGGATTAGTAGACACTTCATGCACTTATATTTCTATATTTTTTGTTTTAAGTAAATTATAATCAGAAGCCTAATGAACATGGAGAGATGGAACGGATGGTAAGAATCATTTAATTCATTAGTATTAAAAGGTAATGATTAATTGTTGATTAAACTTTTGTCATATTTTGGCAATCAATGACTACATTTGAAAACAACTTTTATGTTTGTTTTGTCAATAATTGTTGTGCAAAGACACTTTTACCAAAACAATATATTTTTGTAATATGAAAATTAAATTTTATCAAATCAATAACAAGCTTTTTAAAAACTATGTGCACTGCATTTTTTTTCTTCAAATATTCAGTTATCGTTCCATGTTTCAGTTGAAAAGTTTACAGCTGATTATCGACTTAACAGAAGACCATTTTGACCGAGTCGAGTTTGACTCCGCAAACAAGGTGTGGTCCGGTATGGACATGAGAGCGCGTCTTCAACAGGCAGGACTGGGGCCGGAAAATTTGGATTCACTTGTGGTAATGAAGTTATTTTTTTAAAAATGAGAGGATCATGTTAAACTGTAACTGTTCTAAGTAGAATGGCTTCTTGGAAATTTCAAGCTTATTTGTCTTTTTGTTTTATTTATCTTTCATTGTATATTTATTGTTTAGATCATTCTAGTCAATAACTGACATTTATTTGCCTACTTTAATAAACTTTTTTCATTGAAAAGAGGCTTTGAAGAAACCAAAATATTCGAGTAAACAATATGTAAATGTCACCAGTGGGTGAGCATTTCATTAATGATGAACTGCACAATACTACTGACGAATTCTAGGCAAGCTTCACTGCTATCAAACCCGATGATGACAAAGAACCAAAACGACAACGTGGGGGTGGAGCCGTGGAGGTGAAATTGAAGTCTGCGACGCTCACAACACTGGAAGGAATCTTCCTCGCTCTCACGTTTATGTACAAGGACAACATGAAATACTTTGACGATTATAGGTAATAAAGCACAGCTTTTGTGTTATTCTGGCATTTTGATTGAATCAAGATTTTCTGGTATGACTATAACATAAATGTTCATTTTAACTGTATATGCATCCGATTATTGAAACGGGATCAAGTAAATTCACATAAAATCTCGCCTGCTGAATTGACC
Organism: Streblospio benedicti; assembly: GCA_019095985.1. Taxonomy (NCBI): domain Eukaryota; kingdom Metazoa; phylum Annelida; class Polychaeta; order Spionida; family Spionidae; genus Streblospio; species Streblospio benedicti. The sequence goes on along the minus strand of CM032660.1, from coordinate 18,791,567 downwards.
TCTTGTTTTCTTCTTTTATTTTAGATTGGCAGTAACAAGGCAAATGTTTTATCAGAGGCAGAATACAGTAAGTTTTCTTGTTGTTTGTGTTAAATAAGTTAACACATACCGTTTGCAGTTTATAATTTAGATATTGTTCTTCACAATTACAGTACATTATTTCGTTTAGAATGATACCTGGCTTAGCAAGAGAAGAAGAGGTGGACCCAAAAAGTCGGCGCATATATACAGTGTACACTTTTGGTGTATGAATCCTGCAGTTGTAAGATGAAAATTTATCGCTTTCAATCATTAATAGTTTTAAGATGAAAAATTAACACTTTCAATCATTGATTTTTGTTTCTTAATGATATAGATCTCACGATTACTCAATGTTGTATGAAATCAATTACTAGACAAACAAGGCATCTTGTTTTTCAGTGTTTTGAGCATCTCGGTGAAAAGGCTCGTTCAATCATATTAACGTCTGGTACGTTGAGCCCAATGGATTCATTCCAGTCAGAGCTCAGTGTCCCGTTTCCTATTCAGCTGGAGGCGAACCATGTTATCGGAAAGTCACAGGTAAGCATGGTCATTATCTTGAAAAAATTTGCTTTAGTATCTGTCACGTTAGTATATGTGTGAAAAGCATATTTCATTTGTTGTCCATATTCTCACGTAAACCCTCACTTCCTTTTGGTTGACACCAAACCCACATTTGGCATATTGATGTAAAAAAAGAAAACGTTTGTGTACGTATAGAGTATTTCTTAACAATGGAAAAGCAGCGTTTGACGTACAGGGGTTCCCATATGCATTGTGATTGGCAATTATGCTCAGCTATGTTAAAGCCACAGGTAACATTTATTAGCAGCCTCTGTGAAAAATAAATATTTTGATCTTTTAAGGTGTGGGTAGGAACTATTTCCCAAGGACCGAGGGGCACGAAGCTTCTGGGAACCTACCAGGTTTCAGAGACGTTTTCCTATCAAGATGAGGTCGGAGAATTGCTACTGAACGTTTGTGAGGTGAGTCACGAAAAATAAGTGCAAAGTTAAGTTATTCTGTCCACATTGTGAAAACTGTTATGGACCAATTCCGCCTGCCATATGCAAGATAAGAACTCCCACGCCAGGACCCCATATTCATGTACCCTCAAATTCAAAATTAACATGAAAAAGAATGTTGATTGTGTATGTAACATTTGTATGGATTCTCCCACTTTTAAATGCATTCCATAATCTTACTGATGGAAATGTACTACCCTGACAGGTGATTCCATACGGCGTGTTATGCTTCATGCCGTCGTATAAGTACATTGAGAAGATGAGGCGGCGCTGGCAGGTAGGGACGCTGGCTGTTTGAATACATTTAAATATCAACTGTTTTATCTGAATAATGTTTTGATAGAAAATGAACAGGATTATCATTGATAATATACTGATTCGTAACATAGATAAATCATGCCACCATTTTTTTTTTTTCATTTAAAAATGTTCAAGGTTATAACAAATTCAGTCAGTCGATTGGCTTTTGTATCGCATGATACAATGTATGAATTCATCTTGATGAAAAATTTATTATCAGTGAAAAGAACATAGTGTATAGATTTGTAATTACTGTTAAACAGGATACAGGGCTCCTTGAAAGAATAGAAGTCAGCAAGAAAGTAATGATAGAGCCTAGAAAAGGTGGCGAAGAAGATTTTGATCAAATGATGAAAGATTTCTACACTATAATAAGCCACCAAGAGAATGGTATGTTTAAAAAAATTGTTTCATATATGGCTAAGAACAAATTTTTTTGCGAGATGACTATATACAAAGTTAGTGTTAAAAATGCTTCAGTTCATCACAAGTTTTATTTATGCAGTGCACTTTGTGTGCTCAATTTAATATAACACTTACGTTTCCTATGAATGGCTACTATTCTGTCTTTTTGCTTACTATGGATTAGAAAGACACAAGTGTTAACCGTGTTATTGATAACTTTTTTTAAATTAAGTTATTAGTGCATTCAACCATCATAAGGAATATGGACACCTGGCTCATTGCGTTCTTTATAATGATATTTAAATCTCCCCCGTTTTGGAGGGAGATTTGTCTGACTGTCCGTCCGAAATAAACAGGCCCATAACGCAAAGACTACTTGAGCTATTGCTTTGCAAATTTAATACATCTTGTTTGAGGAAATAAGTACCTCAAAAAATCTTGTTTGTACTTTGGCCTACTTTTGACTAACTTATGAGCGTTAGGTGCTAATACCTTGTTACCACTCTACAGGGAGGAGTATTTGTCTTATTACCACCAAACTACAGATTTACTTCATTGTACTACTCTCCAGAGCTGATTACAGTTTGGTGTACTTTGGCCTACTTTTGATGAAGATACAATGTATTTTTGAAAACAAATTATTACGAATTGGTGTTTATCTGTCTCCTGGGAATAGTTTATGACCTATCATCACCATACTTGACATTTGGTATGACTATATTACTTGCCTCACGCGATTTGATGTTTTTGAATACTTTGGCCTACTTTTGAAAATTTTTATGGATTATTCAAATTAAACAATGTTACCACTGTACTGGGAAAAGTATTTCACCTGTGGTCATTAAACTTTACAATGTTGTTCGCTATATCGTCTTAGTCTTCACAGCTGAATTGATGTTGGTGTACTTTGTCCTACTTTTGATGAACTTATGACTCTGATGCATGTTAATACCTTGTTACCATTTAACAGGAAGAAGTATTATACTTATCATCACCAAACTTCATATTTACCAAAAGAGGTATTATACTTCATATTTAAGCGTCATTGTACTACTCTCTAGAGCTGATAAGATTTTGGTGTACTTTAGCCCACTTTTGATGAAGTTATGATGTATTTTTATTTTCATTCTATTAAATGAGCTGTGTTTCCTTTCTACAATATTGTTTGTACATGTATGTGTATGAATTACCAATTTTAAAATTGCTGACCTAAAAGGGACTGATCTAGGAGGGCGAGACTTTTGGCGTTTCAACAACTACCCGATACTTGTATAGCCTTGATCCTCAAACATTTCCCAAGCAGTTTGCCAAGTGCATGACAACAGTATCACCCGCCCACCTGGCTGGTCACTATGCACTGCTGCCAAAAATCTCTTTACATGTTGC
>CM032660.1:18714543-18780769 GCA_019095985.1 Streblospio benedicti | reverse complement strand
TGCTGAGGCCCATGGTTCAGATTTCCAATAGGAAATTGTCTAGTTTTTATGAAGATTTGTTATGAACAGTTGGATGGTTGCTATATTTTACCAACATGTGACACAAAGTAATGCTCGCTGCTTGGGATGATGGTATCATTTTGGTCTCACAACCTTGGGGTTTTGAGTTTGAGTCCCACCAGGGCCACTTGATTTAGTCAAATGGAAGCTTAGGGTTGTAAAACCTGTCTTTAGCTATGTGTATCGTTGGTAGAAATATGCTTGTTATAAAGATGTATGAGAGACAGAGAGAAGTTTGAAAAGTATTGGTTACTTTGCAAAATAGACCCAACATTGCAGCATTCCTCGTGGAATGTACAAGTAAGGAGTTGAATGTATCAAAATTGATTAAAATTTAACTAGCTAATTCATATTTCAGAAATGATTGGGGTGCGTTAATATTAGTGGATGAGAGGTTTGGAAAGAATCCTCAAAGATATATCAAAGGTTGGTCATGTTTTGATTATTATAAATAATGTATAAATAAAAATTAATAAAGATTTATCAAAAGAGCAAAAAAAATTGAAATGGAATATGTTTAAATAAACACCGCTGTTTGTCTTTAATTAACTAGGATTATCCAAATGGGTTCGTCAAAGAGTACAACATTTCCAGACGTTCTCACAAGCTCGAGCTTCTCTAGATCGCTACACAAAAGAAAGGAAAGAAATGCCGGCTACGCATGACTTTAGGTATCTACTATCAATGAATTGTTTTTCATGTTTTTCACAGTAATGGATTATTCTGTTGAAAATCATAATTCACAAAAAATGATACAGAATACTAGAGCTTTTTTGTGAAATTCAAATATGTTAAAAGTTCTAAAGTGATAGATACATAGTTCTTCAACATCTCTTTTTTCACCACAGCATAATGAGCAGTCAAAGTCCAGGTACAAGCACGCCAATGACTGGAGATCGACAACAGTCCGGGTTCAAGCCCCCGTTTCTACGAGGCAGTGCCACCCCAGCTAGCACATGTCCCACACCTGAAGTTGTAAGACAAGTTCAGAAATCAGCAAGCCCACCATTAAACGCAGGTACATCAATTATTTCATCATTTTCATGGATGTAGTTAGTTTTTTATATATTTTTATTGATTTTGTTGTAAGATTTTTTTCTTCTTCTTCAGGCAATCCACTACAAAACCAAGAGACTTCACCTGAAGTGGATCCACAAATTCTAGAATGCGTCATAAATGCTCAAAATAATGCAGCTATTCAAGGCAACGGGCAGCAACTTTTGTTTGAAAAGGACGGGAAAAGTATCGTATTTAACATTGGAGCTGGCACTTACGACTCTGCAGTTGTTATTACAAAGTATGTGGTTGCACTTCTCATGGGTTCTGCTACCTTGAATTCTGCACCTTCGAATAATCAGCAGGTAGCACAGAAACCAAACAAGCAACAGCTTTCACAGTTTTTACATGGTGATGGCCCTTCTCAAGTTCTTACGGATGTCACTGGCCAGTCGCATGCGGCTGATGAAACGATACATGCGGGCAATATTATATCACAGCATGCCAAACTATTCGCCACTCAGGCTGGCACGGGTGATGAAATCATGGAGTTTGAACCACCCAATGCTAGCACTCAAATGGCAGGCCACACACAGATACAGTGCAACAATACTCGTGGGAAAGCTGTCAAAACGCCCAAAAGTGTATTAGAATTTCAGAATTCATCAGAAAAGAAACACGCGGTGAAAAAATGTAGTCTGAGTGAGAAGTTGAAGAAGAAGTGTGATGCTGAAAAGCTTGCTGCAGGGAATGATAACTCTGTTTTTCAGTTTGTTTCGGATTTAAAGGCTAGAGAAAAAGAGAACAGTACTCCTCGTTTTGGAGGTGTTTGTAGTAGATCTAATTCTCCTTTGCTCTTTGAGAGTGATGGGGAGGTTGATGCTTCCATTGAAAAAGTCCTTAGTGAAATAAACGCTGATATACCTGCAGATATAGATCAGTTTGATTCGGGCTTAACAAAGAATCCAGTTGTTAAAGGCTCTGATGCTGTAACAACAGTGTCAGACTCTCCTCCCATGGATCTTTCGTCATTTAACACCAGTGTTACAAAAACTCCGGGGAAACAGCCTTTATTCAAGAAAAAAGCAAATAATGAAAACAACGTTACAGCAGGTGAAAGTGATACAACTTTTACAGGTGAAAAAAGAATAAGGAATAGTAGACTCTCAATGAGCCGTAGGAAAAGTAATGATCAACTTGCTAAAACTACAATTGAAAATGTTAAAACTGAACCCGACAAGCAACAAACTTTAGAAGGTTGGGTCAAGACAGAAGTGTTAAATGGCTGTTACGTCAGCAATCATGATGAAAGTTCAAATCAAGGATTATCAGTTGAAGAAGAAGGGGAATTGAATGTTAGAAGAAGTAGAAGAAAGCGAAAACGAAATGTCAGATTGACTATGAACAAAAAGTCAAATGCAAGAAGAGGAGTTGATTTTCTGGACGATATTGATACCACAGTCACAGTGAAAAAAGAGGTGAGATGTTTGTTGATTATTAAAATATTGACTCACTTCCATAGATGTTTGCAATATTTTTCCGTAATTTTTAAATGAAAATCATGAACCATGATGTAACAAAAATGGTCTTATGTTGTGTACAACTGCAGTGCACGGTTGATTTCACCATCACCGCAAAGTATAAAGTAGTCTAATAAAGGTTGCACTGAATAGGTAAAACTTATATAATGTACCCAGTTACACACACTTTGATAGGGCTCAGTCGTGCTGTTTACTATGGCCACTGTAGCATTAGAGAACCAGTACTCTCACGTTGGTGAATAGCATCCACTTCTCTTGTAGACCCCGGACGGACAGCAAGTAGGGTTGTTAACCTTTTCTTCGAAGTAAGCCCTCAATAGCTTGTGCCTTCAAGGTTAACCAATAGTTATCTTCCCTCACCGCCGGTCCCTGTCCCGTGTGGCTAAAGCACTGCGTGTTAGCACTGGTGCAAAGTCCTCTCTCATAGATAGGCCTCTCGTGACACCCAGGGGCTAGTACCACCCATGCAGTGGGTAACCAAAACCCTATCTAGTGGTGTATGCGTGGTAATGAAGTATACACAAAGGATCAGTCAGTGAGAACCGGTGGATTTGTGCGGGTGTGATTGTGCCATTGGCACATCACGGCGCCATCGGTCACCTCGTGAAGATTGTGAAGGTGGTCGGCTGCATATGCTGCCACTTTTTTCTCATTGATCGTAATGCACAGTCTGAAGTTTATAATGATTTGTATTATTGAATATTAGACACCTGAAATATATGTATTGTATTTTGATTTTTGCAGGAAGAATCAAAAATGACATGCAAATGTTGTGGGAAAAAAGATTACTACAAATACCAGTGAGTTTTCTCAGCATTATTTTTTTCTCTCAATTATGTAAATTTGATGATTGATTTTTGTATATTTTTTGCTCATCTGTCACTTGTGACCAAGTGAGCTATTGTGATCACCTTCCGTCTGTCGTCCGTCATCCGTCCATTTTACAATTCATATTTGTTAATAGTTTCTTTTCGTTTTCATTTGATTTTCACCAAACTTTCACATACTTTTATGCTTATGTGATCATCATTCCATATTTGAATAATGCCCCCTGGGAGGAAAATTGTTTTTTGGTGATCTCCAATAACACCCTTTGCTTGTTTCAGTGTATGTGATTCCATAAAGATGACCACCACTTTGGACATTAATTCACTAAAAATATCTGAAGATTTAAAGTTAAAAAATTAAGATTAGTTCTTATATCAAGTTTTAATAATGAGCACAAAATCATCCACATTAACCAAAAATTAAATAAGTTAAAAATGTGGTAGGCTTCTCCTTAATTATCCTTCCCATACACAGTATATTCTGCATAGAACGAGATTATTCGTCTGGAAAGTGCAGCCCCACAGCCTTTCTATAAGAAAAAATCATGGCCAATAAACTTACGATTGATTGACTTGTGTGACTTTGTGTTTTAACAAACGAACTTCATGTATGTACATTACCATCAGTGTAGATAGCTAGTGTTTACATTTGATAAGATCCAAGAGGTGGAAACAAAGTCATCATAATAAAATTCAAAATTACAATTTACTTTTGAACTTTGTTGAATGTGTTTCGAATAAATTTTTGCAGCTGTTATAAGGAACATATAGAGAATTACTTTGACTTTAGGAAAGGACTATATGAATGAAAAATTTATAGTCATTTTAGCAATCATTTTTTGCCATTATGACTAAATAACGTTTGTGTTGCATATTTGAAGGAATTCAAGCTTTTTATACAGTACATGATGGAAATATACCATGTGTTGATTGCATTGACAATACTACTCATCACTTATGGAATATGTTTTAGGAAGAAGTGTTCAAAATTACCAGGACCAAAAGCTTTGCCATTTCTAGGAAACTTACACCAATTAAACAAAACTAAGCTTCACGTTCAACTGTTGGAATGGGCCAAACAATATGGCCCAGTATATCGTATACTATTAGGACGCACACCCATTGTTATTGTTACGGGTAGCCAACAAATCCATGAGGCACTGGTGTCGAAGGGCAAAGATTTTAGCGGACGGCCACACTCTTATATTGCACGTAAATTACTAGATGGGAAAGATATTTCTCTAAATGATGTGGACCCACTATGGAAATCTCAGAAAAAAATCTTCATGACCACGATAAAGGCATATGGCTCAGGATTACAGAAGATAGAAGACATAACAGCTCACTACACAAATCAATGGATAGATACAATAAAAAACATTTGCAATGAGGATTGTTTCGATATGGGAGAAAATTTAGAAAATTTGACTTATAACATAATCAATGCTGTAACCGTACGAGAGAGTTTCCACACAGAAGAAAATGTGACAAGAATCAAAGGCCTCGTCAGGGATACTAATTCTATATCACATAAATACTTGCAATTTGAAGGTTTTCTTCTGAACACATTTCCATGGATTCGATTCATTCTACCATCTTTAGATAAGGCAATACAGAAAACCACACAATCTGTATATGATCTCTTTATGGAGTTGAAAGAAAAAGAAGTAAATCTGATTAATACCAATGGAGCATATTTTCAAGAACAGATCTTGCTTTCAATGCTCCTGCAGTACCAAATGGAGAACAATGAAGAGAAATTGGATGACAAAACCCTTTGTGTAGTTTTATTTGATGCATATCTAGGTGGAATTAACACCACAAAGGTATCCCTTTCATTTTTATTTAACATTCTGTCTCAGAAAACACATATCCAAGAGAAAATTCAAATGGAAATTGACAATGTTGTTGGCTCTGGATGTATACATTTAAAAGATAGGGATGAAATGCCATATACACATGCTACAATTCTAGAAACACTGCGCTACACGTCAATATTACCTGTTCTTGTGCCTCACCGGAGTATCCTAGACACCAGCATCGACAGTATTCACATCCCAAAGGACACCGAAGTCTGGATCAATGCCTGGGGACTCCACCATGATGATGCTGTGTGGGATAAACCATTTGAGTTCATGCCAGAAAGGTATGTGTAATAGTCATCTACCGTATAGATTACTCACAATAAATTACACGATGAGTATTAGATATATGATGAAAAAGGCGTTCATAAACTGTTTTTAAGCTACTAAGATTTTGTTCAATGTTTTAGTATGCCCATAAACATAGGACCTGGATATCCTAAATGCGAGAGCATTTAGCATTGGTGTTCTTGGGAGCTAATAAACATCAGCTGAATGTGACCATGACACTTAAATAGTCTCATCATATTTACAAACATTGTCAATATAATTGCTAGTAAGTAGTTAGGATCTTCTACATTAATAAAATACATTTATACATATTTTATCATCTGTCCCTATACCGCATTACACCTTCAGGTTCTTGGCTTCGAATGGATCTGTGGTTCTCCCAGATCATCCTAACAGAAGAAACTTGAAGGCCTTTGGAGCAGGACTGAGGATTTGCCCGGGAGAGACATTCGCAATGTCACGCATGTTCCTGATCATCACCATGTTCCTACAGAAGTTCTCAGTGCGCCCATTCTCTTCTGGCCAATCAACATTTGATACACGGGACATAAATCTGGGTATTGTGTTAGAACCACCAAAATGCAAGCTTGAAATACAAGCTAGGAACTAAGTCTATCAGTTAATTGTTATTGAAAATGATTATGATATTGTATAAAGAAAATGATGAAAATGCATTTATGTATGCAAGTAGATGTAGATTAACTTCACTTACAATGGCTGCACCCATCCTCTGCGAAAGCTATGATAGTATGTTTATTATAATTATTTAGCTGTCAGTGTTTCAACAGGCATATACCGTATATCAGGACAGTACATGGCTAGGAGTAGACATGATGATGGAATTTGGATTATTCTACTGTACACTTTATGTTATCCTATTTTTAGTTGTAAATAATTCACCTTATGTATATTGATTGTAGAATAAAGGACAAACTGGGCATAATTGATGAGTGATTATATGTAAGATTAACGTCCACATACATATGTCAAACATTGTGGTCTACAAACATTTGTCTTATACTTTTATGTGGCAAATATTTTTTTAATAAACCAACCGACTGATACCCTTGGATATCTGATGAGCGCTTTATAGAGAGGAATATGACGATGATGATACATCAACAAGGAAGACACCTGATTACCACATACTACGAAATCTACATCAATGTTTATTAACTCCAGTAGGCCATAAGCATAGTCTTCTACACGGGGTCTGAAAGTGAATGTTGATGGCAAGCAACTAAGACATGTTGAGATTCGCAGATTCGCCGTTGGAAACCAAGCTCTACATACAACCAAAATAGCATCATTTACAGCAACAAAAAACATTGAGCATCTTGCATCAGCCACGCTACATGGGAACATTGACAATGTGACAAAGGATGGACCATTACTTGCCATCAGAGTGGGCCATTAAGTGCAACATTCATGTATAATGGACAATAGATAACACAAGCTTCTCAACAGCATAAAGCCAGACTCAGGAGTACATGAACAAAATTTGTATGAACTAAAGATGCTTTATGTTTTATTTGATTATCAGGAAACTTGCACACAAATTGTATGCCTATATAATCGTCATTCCATATTTGACTCATGCCCCTTGGGGAAAAATTGACCCCTCCCCAGGCACTGTGTCGACGCAAGGCGCGTATCGCGCGTTCAGCGCATCATTTCAGTTTTTCAAAATGGCGGACAGTATTCACATGCAATTTTATTTGGGTTATTTGACCAACATAAATTCGTTGTTGGTTACTGTATGGTCTTTGGATATCACTTTAAGTGTACAGACTATGTTCCAAAGTAATTGTGTGGGTGATATATAGTTTAATTTAGCTGTATGAGCACTCCTATTTTTCAACCCGATGCGAGTAACTCCCGTAAGTGATGCGCGTATCGTGTATACTCTTATCTTTTAATGAAGAGGGTAACACCAAAATACTTGATAGAAAATTTAGTAATAAACGTTAATGTTCTGAGACAATTAATGTTTAAAATGAGTGAAGAATAATAGGTTTAACTTTTACTACTGTGTTTTGTGAGGCAGCAATGCAATAATCCGTGGGAACAATTTTATTTCATTTTTACAATGATTCAATGAATATTATATTTAACATCATCAACTACGTTTCATATAACATGGGTTTCTAACACACTGTGTAGAAACAAATAAAATTTATGTTGAACCAACATTTCAATGTTTTATTGTGTGCATAATGATTGGTGTAACTTTAGCATTAGGTTATACACTGGAGATAAGCAATTCTTAAGTCATATAATATAATAGTTTAGCTCATAATCATTACTTTCACACATATATTAATATCTCTGGATTATACGACAACTAACTTGAGTATAATAATTGTAAAAATGAATTGAATTATGCTGTGAAAAAAGTTTTAACAGTTCACATTAACGATTTATATTCAAAATTTTAATCACTAATAGTAGTAAAATAAGCAAAGAGTAAGCTGGACATTTACATTACCAAAAAGTTGTGAACGTTCACATTTATGTTTGGCAATTACATTCTTGTTAAGAAAAGTTTAACTCCTAACACAAACTGATCCCCATGAAAAGAATTCTTAAGATGTTATCATGCTATAAACTAATACATACAGTATACAGGAACATACTTTGAGTCTTACTGGCACTGTCAGAATCCGTAACTGTCAATATCATGCATATGAGAGTGGTCAAAATGTCCAATTTTGTTTTTCTAGTTTGTATCTTCATAATTTTCAGCAGGGGGAGACAACTGCTATACAATTTCAAACACCTCAAACCCTGCCTCAAAAGTGTAATTTCTGTTCGTGTAAATTGTCGTGGTAACGGGACATAGTTGGGGGTTGTGCGACGAATGTGTCAATTACATGTACGACACACCTAGAACGTCATGCCTAGAATCGATTTGAGTTATTGATCTCTAGTAGATTAGAATACTCTGGAACTCTCTGGAATAAAATCTTTGACAAGAGCAGCACGTGTTTTTATTAATTCCTGCACTATTCACTGTATTCAGCACAAATTCCACGGATATTCTAACAGGGGTAACAGAACAGTTGAAATACATGTATCTCTACTATTTTAAATGGCAGGTTTTAAAAATGAACTTTAAAAAGGATTACATTTCTTATTACAGGCTCAATACTTAAAAAACAACAACATGTTAGTGTTAAAAACTATTGGTATTTCAGAATGTGTAGAAGTGGGAATAACTGAATGTCCAGTAATTAATTGATTTTCATTGCTTGTAAATGCTGTTTTGGTAGGTATACAGGATGGCACAGTTGTTACACTAAGCAGCGTTACCCGCCTCAAAAAATCATGTTACCCTCCTCGCCTACTGACAGCTGATTCGCGTTACTCGTATCAGTGGCAAAAAGAGAATCTCTTAAAACGAAGCAATCCAGCAATAAATCATGTTAAAAATGCACCCAGGTGTAGTGTATCCACTTCAAAAACATAATCATGTGTAAAAGATCGATACTACTATCTAAGCTGATAAATCAGTGAAAGAAAAATTGTATGCGAGTGCCTTCCGCCATCTTGAAATGCTGAAATGATGCGCGATACGCGCCTCACGTCGACACAGTGCCAGGGGTACATAAACTAAAGTTTGTATGAACTATAGATGCTACCGGTGCTTGTGCTACACAGGCTACACAGTGCAAAAGGCTAATTAAGGTCACTATTTTAACACTAATTTAATCAATATTAAATCATATGACAAACTTAATATAACATACATATAGATGAAATATAGTATCAGACAGGTGAGCGATATAGGACCCTTATGATCCTCTTCTTAATAATGTTCACACATGTTTTATCGTAGATTTTCAGTCAAAAAGCGTGATACCTGATTATCTTCTGTCGCAATTACAAGAGCTGGGTAGAGCAGGAAGTTCTTTTAATGTATTCAAAGAAAGATCTGTGCTTAGTCAAGAAAACATTAGCAGATGTGTTCATCAACAAAAGGGTATGTAGATGTGGGTTTCTTTACTCAAACTAAAATGGTTTCATTCATAGAGAAAATCACAGAAAAGTGCAAAATGAATTAATTTAACTCAGATATTCACAGTGAAATCGTGGTGTATATTTTTTTAGGATGGTCTGAAAGAGTACATGATGCTCCAATATTCATGTATTATGTTGTATTTTAAGTCGCACTAAAGAGCATGTAGGTTTGACAATATCCAAATGTTATTTTTAGGTCACCCTCCACTGAACAGCTTATATAGTAGTGAAGATAATGCTGTGTATCAAATCCTGAGGTGTCGTAATAATACGTGGTTAGGGGTGGAAGTGGTTATGCTTTCGGATAATCATCACCCGTCACTAGAAAGGGGCGAGGTATGTGAACCAATTTCTTACAATTTGCCATATTTCTCTGACAGATATGATTATTAGATTTAATTTGATTTAGTAAAGTGAATTTGTGTTGTGATAGTTGCTAATAAAAGCACAATATTAAGTGATACTAAATTGTATGATATGGCTTGAAGATACAATTCCAAAATGGACTTTCTTTTAAGCCAAACTCTAGACCTATGTATGGAATGATGATAGAAGAGGGATTGCTAAAGAAATCTGTCACAGAATATGTACCTACCTTGTAAATATTTAATTTCGTTTACTAGTCTGAAGTCATTACTTTTACTTCTGCATTTTTGTTCTGTAGGTATGGCTGCTTGCTGATGCATTGGAATCAAAATGACACTTTGAACAAGTGAAGCAGATTTCAATGAAATGTTTATTTTGTAATACAATATATAGTATTATATTTTACCAATGTGATAAAGTCTGATCAAGTTATACAGATTTTTTTTATTGTTACCTCCCATACTAATGGTACACATAATCAGGATATTGTGATATTGTGATTTGACTGGTTCTGCATTGATTAATCCATCTTATTTTTGTATTAATTTTTTTCGCTGACTATCTTGAGTATAGTTCTACATTTTCACATTTTGTTTGGATGTTTTTTTAATTAAAATGAAAGTAGTATAATGCAATCAAATATTTATTATCTATAATTACACGAGATATCCCACCGATGGGAGAAATATGCACTACTCCATAACTACAATGTGTAACTGTAGTGAATAAAGTGTACTCCTATATTTGAATGCAGGTTTAGAAGTGTGCATAAACTGCATGTTGAGATAAGTTTTGCTTTGTTATCTGCTTGATTTATTTAGTATTTTGTTATTGTTATTTACATACATATGCATTTATTTTATTATTTTGCTAATGTTGACATATTTATTTATATATTCTTGAATTCCCTGCAACACTTATAATTTCATTAGTTCTCAATCCATTAATGGCTTTTTGTTTCTATGTGTTGGATTCAAGTGTTTTGAATGGTTCTGTTAGATTGTTATGAATTGTTAAACCCTTTCAATTCGGGGCTCTTTAAGTTCAGTGTTTTGACGTCAATCTGCGAATATAAATGGCTACGAACATAAATGATCCCGAACTAAAGTTGAATATTGTATGTTTATTGTTACACATACCTCGCCAATAATCCTCTGCAATCTACTCCTTGACGCGTGTCCAAATAATAGTACCATGCACCTGCATTGTATGTTTCGTTATCAGCATGAAAATCATATGGCGTATCTATATCACTGGCACTAATCGAAAGATGATTCTCAGAACTGACAAAAGTCAAAACGCTATAATTTCCAGACACTCAGGGAAGTAAGTGTATGCGTTTGTTTTGTAAGTGTGTGCATGTGTAATTATTTAGCTCAAATCAGCAAAAATAAAGGACCTAGCTAAATTTGCTAGAACTGCAAATTTAAAAGGCCGCATAAATACTTATGTGGTTAACTGAATATTTAAGGTTGCGAATTTAAAGGGTTTTACAGTAAGTAATTTACATGGTATTCAGCTCTGGAACACATCTTGGTCGGCTTTGGCTCTTGCTGTCACAGATGCATTCTTTTTGCTATATAATCAGCTAGATATTATCAATCGAGAAACCGCATATTACACCAGAAATGTATCTGAGGGAGCCTACTAGGATTCAAATTCCTGTAGTCAAATAAATGTTTCTGTTTAAATTAGCGTATTATTGCATGTCACTGCTTTGCTCATATCACTGTACTATTAGTTTACCTTGTATTCTTAATCAGAAATTTTGAATAATTATTTGAACAATTATGACCTTTGTTTAGGTTTACATAATGTATGAGGTTCCTGCAGTTCAGAATAATATATGTAAATGAACCAATGAGCTGAATCACTGATATTCCTGTTTTATTTGGTAACAATATCACATCTTGTCTCATAATAATGAATCTATTATGTATTGTAAATTGTATTCTGTACAAATAAAAGAAATATATTTATCACAGAATATTAAACATCACATTTTTTTTATACTTAAAAGAAATATCAAATAAAATGTGTTATTGATATTGCATGATTTAAAAAAAAACTTTTTTAAGCACCACAAAGTACATAATTTTACACCTATTTCAACATTTTCTTTTTACACTTAAGAAAATACTTAAACAATATTTTGCATTATGTAAAATAACATCTTCAAGTCCTAACCCAACCAAAAACCAACGACCCAATTCTTAACCTAATTTTTCCTGCTATCAATAAAGTAGTTGGCAAAACTCTGCTACATGTAGTTTGTAATAGCCACTCCACGATATGTACACTACAAGTAAAATATTCCTCTCAAATTTAAAGACAAAATTACCATCACCAAGCGAATGAATCGTAACATTGCCCTCCAACACAATCACACATAAATGAAACCGATCAAACACCAATTTTCTTTTGCTTGACACCTTCATGATCATATAAAAACCTGTCTATTGCATACAATATTAGTGAGTACAACTTAAAAATAAATATCACATTTCTCAAAAGATTACAAAAGCTGTAACTTTAGTTCCTTAATCTACAGCTTAGCTGAAAAATTATTTGTAAATAATAATTCAGACCACTGCCTCTTGAGCAACATTAGCCTGCGCAAGTTTTTCATCTTTCAAAGAGTCCATTGCAGTCTCCCAGTGATGTAGCCTAACGCAGATGGAAACCTCGAGTGGAGGAGGCGGTGGCGGTGGTCCCTCGTCTTCGAGTATAGGAGCTTTTTTGTCTTTATCACCTTTCACACTTTTCTTGTCAGATTTCGGACTTTTCCCTCTGTCTGCAACCAATGAATTGAGGCTGTTTTAGATTTTTTTTTTTTAATTATGTCATTATAACAGGCTAATTAGGCTTAACATATGAAGTGATGTTTACAACCGTCCAAGGGCCCACCCCCATGTAAAGCCCCACTCACCAACATTTGGACCAAATATATACAATGTACATGTATAAGAATCTAAATTTATATTTCAATGTAAATTCACATTCATGCAGTGGCGTATCTACTGTAACGCACACAGCGCAGTGCGTACACATTCATTTATTGATTTTCTACCCTAAAATGATGCATGGTTCCCAGGATTCACTGTCACTGACTGGGTTGAAAAATTTTAAGTAATCTGTTGTCCATTTTTATACACCTTAACACAGTTTCAATAAACAGCGTTGATAAAAAGCTTCGAGTCAACGTACGTTTGCCGTCACAAAGTATATGATGGAGCATGCGTGGCCCACGTACTTTCGGATACAGGAAAATAAAAGTGTGTCCGTGTTAATGAAGGGGAAATTTCCGTATTTTGACACAACATTTATGTGCTTAAAGTCTATCAATTGTCCTATTAATGAAGAAGTACTAATTACTAATTATATACGCTTGTCCACAACATATTGGATGGAGATGAGATTTTAATAGATAGCAAAGATGTACAAGCACTTTAGTTTGACAATGTTGTTGCATTATTTTCCCTGTGTACCACAGTCAAACTCGGCTTTTATAACTCGTAAAATTAATCAGTATGCACAATGATATGTATGGATGGAACACATATTACCACTCATTGGCCAATACTAAGTATACAAGTATAATGTAGATAGTAACTGAAATAACAGCCAAAAGACTATATTTAAGGGAGTTGTTTTCCTTTCGCAAATTATATAGATATACCAATAACAAACTTTATAGATCTTTTTGTCAACAGATTGCCTCAAATGCAACCATTTTTACTCCAATTTTCAAAATAATCATGTAAAAGCCAACACCCTAAACTGTCAACCCATGGGTGTTTGAAAGATTTTATAAAAAGTTCGTCACTTATTGAGAGCTTCGATAATTCATTATTTATATATCCTAGATAATACATTTATGTACACATATACATTTAGTTAGTGCTTTACTAATATTAATAAATGACCATTTATACCTTTTCCTTTCTTGTCCGCAGAACTTGGCTTTTTCTTCTTATCTTTATCTTTCTTGTCCTTGAAAATAAGACTTATTATTAACAGTAGGTTGTCTTAAGAGTAATTGTTCTTCTTTAAAATGTGTTACTGATATTGCATAATTTAAAAATAAATAAATAAATAAGCACCCCAAAGTTTACATAATTTTACACCTAATTCAACATTTTCTTTTTACACTTAAGAAAATACTAAACAATATTTTGCATTATGTAAAATAACATCTTCAAGTCCTAACCCAACTATAAACCAATGGCCCAATTTTTAACTTAATTTATTCCTCCTATCAATAAGGTAGTTGACAAAACTCTACTACGTATAGTTGGTGTGTATGTTGTATGATTGCATAAATGTAAAATAATATTTGGATTTGCTGGTTTTACCTAAATTTTCAAAATCGCCCATACCAAATATGAACATGTAGTTTACCTGCATATACTACCAGTAGTACTTGTACATAATGGTGGTTGGGATTAGTTTATAAATAAAGAATGCCAAAATAGCATGACTACCTAATAGCTAATACCTATTTTAAGCAATGACCTATTCAACTAGAGATCAAGTCACCTACATAAAAAATTCCATACAAGCATTTAAAAATGTTCCAAAAGAAAAATCTAACCTTTGGATTGTCAACTTTTTCCTATAAAATTAATGATTGTCATATAACAAAAGGTATGTAAAGAGCAAGAAAAACAACAAGAAAAAAGATAATTAAAAAGTTAAAAATTGGGGGTGGGGGGGGTGGGGGGGGGAACTCATGGAAAAAATTGAAAAAAAAATCTAACCTTTGAATTTGCAGCTTTTTTTTCCTATAAAAGTAATGATTGTCATATAAAAATTGCATACAAACACCAAGGAAAAAATAAATTAAAAACTTAAAAATAAAAACTTATAGAAAAATAATTCAACAAAAAAATCTAACCTTTGACTTTGGAACTTTTTCCTATAAAAGTAATGATTGTCATTAAATCAATACAGCCATCAAAAATGGGAGAAAATATTTTTTAAAAATCATTTACAGTTGTTGGCTTGCTTTATTTTTTGATGATCATTTAAAATGTGTAATATAATTTCCAGAAATTTGCAATGACCAATCACTCAATCAAATGTCTTTGTTTCCTAAAATAGGGGTACAGACATAATTGTGGTTTGGTTTAGTTTATTTACTTTTAGGCAATGACTTGTTCAATTAAATATCAAGTCACCTACTTGAAGATTCAAGACAAAAATTTAATACTGTACAAAAAAAAGAGAAAAAAAAATCTAACCTTTGGATCATCAACTTTCTCCTATAAAATTAAATGAATAACAATAAAAATAATTCAACAAAAAATCTAACCTTTGGATTTGGAACTTTTTCCTGTAAAGTCATTAAATCAATACAGCCATTAAAAATGAGAGAAAATATTTCAAAGAAAAAAAAATACATTTACAGAGAAATTTACCACGACCAATCACTCAATCAAATCATTTAAAACGTCTTTGTTACCTGAAATAGGGGTACAGACGTTATAGTGGTTTGGACTAGTTTATAAAGAATGGCAAAAATAACATTACAACCTAATAGCTGATATTTATTTTAGGAAATGACTTGTTCAATGACAAAAATCAAGTGCCTTTGTGAAAATTCATTACAAGAATTTTAAAATGTTCACAAAAAAAAAAAAAAAAAAAAAAAAAAAAAATCTAACCTCTGGATCATCAACTTTTTCCTATAAAATAAAAGATAAAAGCAAGAAAATCAACAAGAAAAAAAAATAATTAAGAAGTTAAAAATTGGGGAAAAAATGGTTTGGCTCAGATGGATCATGATCATTTGATTCAATGGCCATGTTCTACACAAGAGGTCTTATTCACTGTTTGTAGCTAACTGTTTGGTTGTAAATTCCATCCTCATTCCCAGTATAGCAAGGTTTCTGCATTGTTTAATCCAACTTTTGCTTCACTCCATCTGCCTGAACCCTCCTAGCTGGTTAGCTATGAGATGAGATTCGAGGCTGGACAATTTACGTAAGCTCTTTCAGCATGACCATAATTGTTCTCAGATGGGTGTACATCAACAGTGCATAACTACCTCAACATGGACCACTCCCTTCTTAACAAAACACAATACAAGAGCTTACAATAAATATCACTATCTACCTTTTTTGAAACATGCTGTTCAGAAGCTGGGGTGGTACCACCAGATTCAGTTGAAGCTTTGAAATACACATTTGTAAATACTTTCTCTCCATCCAAGAAATCTTCTAGTGGCACGTGGAAAGTTGCAAGAGTGGTATACTCTGGTGGCAGTGAACTTAATTCCACCTCTGGTTCTCCCTTCTTTTTCTTTTTATCTTTTCCTGCATCTTTACCTGCCTGAAATATATTTTAGATTCATGATATAAAAGTGATCATATTCACAAGATTGTGTCTCCATTACACATTATAAAATATTTACCTATATTTATCGTTATCGTATAAGCCATTAGTGACCAAAATGAGCATATTGTAAATATTAATTATCAATGGAAATGTTTTATACAAGGTGAAATACTTCAAACTTTAATACTCTGTCAGGAAAATATATTTTATTTCATAGGTCTCATTGTAACACTTAGTTAAATCTAAACAATGCAATAAAAAAGTGCAAAAAACTTAAAAAGAAAATTTATGTTGAAGAATCTTTTTTAATGTATATGCCATATCAAACCATAAAAGATGAATTTCAATAAACAGAAATTTGATCTAAATGCTATGATTAAATTCAAAATGACAAGTTTGCTGAAAGTGAAGATTTAGACATGCATTTTGCTTTAGTTGACAATACCTGGATACCCTAATAATTCAGAATAATTTACAACAGCAACAAAATGCAAAAATTAAAGTCATGTTCATTAAAACACTTTATTTACAATAATCAAAAAATTCAAAATCATCAATACAAGTGTAGATTTGTTTAAAGAATTATAATGATTGGAAATGCAATCTATGAATAGAAATACAACATGTACATGGTCATGCACAAAATCTACACAGTATATCTAGACGTAGGATAGGAAAAATGATGGAGATACAAAAATAATAGAAAATTGGTTATAAGTATTATTTTTACCTTCTTTTTGTCTTCTTTCTCATTAGCTTTTTGTCCTGTTTTTCCCCCTTTCTTTAAATTAATACAATACAGACTATATTATTGTTGATTAAATATCAATGCAAGACAAACTATCAAGTACTAGTAACACTCAGACATCACTGTAAAACAGAAACCCATAAAAGCTCTTATGGGTTTCTGCTGTAGAACCTATATCATCTAAAACTACAAAACAAATTTCAAATCTGTCACACAACTATTGAAGTACGTATGTACAGCTTCTGAAACAAATAAGGTTGATGATTCATGCTGTTTACATTGAAGCTCAATCATCAGTAAAGGTTGTTTCTAATATGTTAGGACACTAAATAAAACCTTTCAATTCGATTCTTACACTCTTTTCATCTTTCTTCTTATTTGCACTAGTTTTTCTGTCACCACTCTTGCTTTTGGTTCTTTTGTGACTTGCAGCCGAAGAACTGCGACTCCTATTAGTCTTTTTGGAGAAAAACATTGTCACATTAATTGTGTATAAAGATAATTCATCTGAAAACCAACATTAAATCAAGTGGATAAACAAAACAAGAACAGTATTGTATGTATATGGACCAATCTGAAAAATAACCGCTTACAGCTAGTGCACACGTAATTGAACAGAATGCCCTGCTCACTAATATTATACCTTTTTCTTTTGATTTTTTTCATTTTTATTTTGATTCTTTGATACTAAACTTTTTTTTCTAGGTCCTACTTTGCTAGGTGTTCTAGATGCTGCTATACTTTTTCTAGCTTTGCTAGGTGATCTAGATGCTGCTATACTTTTTCTAGCTTTGCTAGGTGATCTAGATGCTGCTATACTTTTTCTAGATTTCTAAATATATCAACAGTAAAATAAAATCTTAATTTGAATCAAGCGAAAGAAAATTTGATGCTAATTAAAATTCAAACATAGTTTTAACATACTCTTCAAAAATTGGATTCCTATGGACTAATTAATTACTATAAGATATCATTTTAGATTTACAATCAAGTTACATCATCATGTATTATATTTATGACAAAATTTTACCTTTGTGAAAATAACAATGAAACACACACACACACACATAAATGGCAATCTTGATTGTTAAATTTTATGAAACCATTACTACATTCATGAACATAATGTTGTTAATATATACATAATTTTTTTAAATGCCCATTACCAAAACTCTCTGTGAAAGAAACATGCATTCAAATACCCACACAAACACATTAAGCACCAAGTTCCCTCATCAAAAACTAATACTTGTTTTAATTTTTTTATTATTATTATTACCTTTTTATCATCTTTCTTATCACCTTTTCCTCCTTTTGCACTTTTGCCTCCTTTAGGAGTTGCAGCCGGACTTGGCTCTTCTTCCTTCTCCGCAGGAAATGACTCTATCTGCAATTTCCATGTCATGCAAACTGACAAATTGAAAAAGTGCATCATTTGCCGTTAACCAAAAGAACATACCATTATGCAAACAATATCTCTATATAGCATGCTACTATATGCAAAACAAAAAAATGCAAGCATCATTCCATCTACACTTATGATATTGTTTAAATTATGAAGAAGTGTGGAATAAAAATGCAAATCTGTGAAGTGCAAAGTTTAACTAAAATGAGTGCATTCATAAATGCCGCAACATAATCACTGAACAAAATAGGCCTGTAAACCATAATGGCTGTATTTGATAAACATTGCAATCCTCACCTTTTCTTCCATAATTGATATATCCATACCATCTTTTAAGAAATCTCTTAGGTGCAACAGATCATCCCTGGCGAATACCCCCTGCCAGTTTAATTCGATATCTTCTGCCCACTCCAATGCTGAAAAAAAACAATCAAACCACATACAAATAGATTTTTTAAGTAGATGAGGGGATTCAGTGAAATTACTAAATGTATTAGAGTTGTGTTAGAGGGAATTCATGAATGGTAAAGATGAACGCCCATTTGTAATGAATAATTGTTAATGTTCTTGTTTGATTAAACATGTGTACATATATATTATATGGAATTGATCATGGATCACAAAGAAACCAAAACAATCGGAAGTGTGATTTACGTCCTATTTTAAATCACATTACCTGCAGATTTTATCGGACCCAGTTTAACTGGCGTTGCTGCTTGTTCTCTTTGAGCATCCTGATCATCCGCCAGAGACCGATTCTCACCACCATCAGCTGACATGTAGAAGATAACAAATATCTTTTATAATGTACTAATGAATATCTAAAGTACAGTGCTTTATGTATCATCTTTGAAATAAGAAAAAAAAAAGCAAATACTGCTTGGCATATTAGCTGAAATAGTTTGACATGCAAAATAAAACAAACTCACCATACTCCTGATTAGATTGTGGCAATTTCTCCAACTTTTGTGCAAAGGCCACATTCTTATCCCCAGAAACACTTTCTCCTACTTGTGATGTGATTTCTTCTTCCTTAGTACCTAAGATGTCTGCTTTGTACCCTGCTTCATTTATTGACCCTTCTGGTACTCCATCCTGTGTGAAACAATATTTTTTTATATCAATAATAGTTAAAAAATAATTAATCAAAATATGATAAAACCAAGAAACTTTTAAAATTAAAAATAGACAAAAGTAATGTATTTCACAAATTACCAAAACTCCAAAATTGTGACCATCACTGAAAGAGGCGCTAGTCAACCTTTCTCTGTTAAATAGGTCTAACATTTCTGCAGTTTGAGTCCTATCCTCCAAAAACATGAATTGAACATAATATTTCCTCGAAATAACTGGATATTCTGGCTGCTCCTCTGCATTCTATAATTCAAAAGATTGAAAATAGTTATAACATTTATTGCACTAATCTAATGGAATTCGCTGTACTTTTCCTAGATTTTCTTCAAAATATTTTCACAAACATACCCTTAATTCTTCCGGCATTGGAACACCTCTGATATAATCAACACTCAAAATGATTTTGCCTTCATCCAAGATATATTCTGAAAATAAATATCTTAATAAAATATTATTCATTTATGCATATTGTAATTTTCATTCTTGAAAATTATGTTGGCACGGTGACATGAACACATTCATACACAACACAATTAAGAAATTGCCAGTTAGCAATGATCCATCATATTTCAAATATTATCTATTCGATAATGAATATAGGATGATGGAGGGGTATTCGAACTGTTTTTAGGTCACTAATATCATTGTATGGACATGTGTACCCATTCAAAACCAATCAAAATCATAGTCAGATGTACCCTTTAAATGCTCTATATAATGTACCATCATTACAATTACCACATAGCATTAAAAATACCTTTTCTTTTCGCAAGGCCTTTATAATGGTGCTTTTCATCTGCAGATATGGGAATGTCATCTAGAGCATCCAATAGTCTCAAGCAGTCAATTGTATACCCTCTGTATCCTGCTACCAACTTTCAAAAAAAAGGGCAGTTTAATTCAATCTATATGTATTTGGTGAACTATCAAGAGAATTGTCACAAATATGTTTTCATTTTTTCTTTCATACTCAAAATGGCTAGTACATGTAACTTCAGTATTATTATAGCTAAATATTTGCTTTCTTTAAATGCAGAATTCTATATGTAAATGATATAAATTTTATTTTTTGAAATGCATACCGCAAGTGGATTTCCTTGAAGAATTAAGTTACGAAGCTTGGGTAGTGTTGATAGCTTTTTTATGATATCCATAAGATCACACAAATTGTTGTGGCTCAAATCAAGAGACAATAGTTTAGGCCTATGAAACAAAAATTTGCAATGGAGTAGATAAGTATTTGACAACATAACATAAGAATATATGCATTATTGTTATAGCTATTACAGTCAATAATTTCTGCTTTAAGTGAGTAAGGGAATCATTGATTTAATAGATTACAAGTACATTAAAAAGAAATTTTCTATCATCAAAAGTTTATAGGCACCTACCAATAATGACCAGTGATATAATCATCAACCATCGAGATGCAATTATATCCTAATCCTAAATGCAATAATTTTGGTGGAGGTTTGACACATAACTCAGCCAGAGAATGAATTTGATTAGCACATAGTTCAAGGAGACGAAGACTTGATGGTAAATGCCGAGAATTAACTGTTTTGAGCTGATTGGCTGATAGTGACAATTCCTCTAATTGCTTGAACAGTAAAAGCTTGCTGTCGACCTCTGTAACCTGAAAAATAGTCCATTAGATGCATTTTCTGAAAAAGCTTTGATATATACTGAAATGTAACTGAATCTATAAAATAACAATAATTTCACCATAAAAATTATGCCAATGACGGTATTCTATACTTTGTGGGTATTTACCTCTTTATCGACTATTCTTAATGTTCTAAAATGGGAAAATACAAAGTTGTCATCAATCAACCATGGCGATCTTACTGCAATTTCTCGCAGTTCTTTTGCTTCATTACTCCAACTATAATCTAAATTCCATGGTGATTTTGTAGCTGTTACAAGTTCTTCAAGGTTTTCCGTCTGCTCATGAACTGCCCCATAGTCTGTAAAATGACACACATTAGCATCATCCTGATCATTATTCTTCATCATTCAACCAAGATAATTTAAATTACTATTATCTTCAAAATCAACATGTAAAATTCAATATATATATAAAAATTTTAAAAAGTTACAATACCAAAAATATGCAGTACCTCTGTGCGTTATGCTAAACCGATGATGTGGTAAATCTTTCTGCTTTCTTATCTTAGTTGGTTGTTTTATCTTTGGCAATGATTCCCTCTATAGAATAAATCAAGCAAACTACATATATACCATATATATAAAAAAATCAAATTATGAATGTAGATGTGTGTGTGTGTACCGCTATGCTTTTATCAACTGCTAATCACCATAAGAAAACGTCGTGCACACTCCAATATTAATGAAGGTTTTAGTGTAATTAAACCATGCATCAAGTAAATCACCTATCGCTAAAACCGGCCATTCACATAAACCGTGAATTTTACATCTGAGGTGAAATTTGGTGACCTCTATAATGGGGAAGCTCACGTCATACGTGAACTCACGGATTGTGTGCATGGCCGAACAGTGTGATTATGCTCTACACCACCCTCATATATATTGCAATTTACACATATAGGTACAAAATGTATAACCATTTTACACAATCCCTACCCAGTGGACAGTGAAAAAATGTGAATGAACGTTTGAAAAACACCACCGGCATGATCTGGACCAATAGGCGGAACGGTGTAGACCATCAATCACAAAGTTCGGCCATATACACACAATCCATGAGTTATAATATGATGTGAACTCCCCGTTGTAGCTGTCACTAAATTTTACCACATACATATAATTACGGTTTATGTACATGGCCGATTTTAGCGACTGGTGATCTAGTCCGGGCCACAGAGTACTATACTAGTACTCTTAGTACTGCGTCATATATGCAGGATTAAGTAATTAACGTACAGGAATTCAAAACTGAATCAAAGGTAACAGTCTGCAGGATACAGCAGTGCATGATCATGGCATGGTCCCGGGGGCATGGTCCTGCGATGCGGAATGTTACTAAATCTACTGGATGTGATAATATATCAGCTAGATTTCTCAAGGATGGTTCAAAAGAAATTGTTTGCCCTCTTACATATGTAATCAATTTGTCACTTCAGACCTCTGAAGTTAAAAAGAAAATTCAGACAGCACAAAACAAGATGATAAGATATATTCTCGGATATGGCAATAGACATCATTTACTATGTACAGATTTTATGAAGGTGAAATATTTAGATGTTGAAAGTAGATTTAATTATTTATCTTGTAATATGATGTACAGTATTTACCATGGTTTGGCACCAACATACTTGTGTACATTTCAAAAGGTGACAGATATTCACTCGTACAACACCAGAAATAGTGAAAAATGCTATGTTGTTCCCCATGTAAAAAGTCATGGGAATAATTCATTTATGTTTAATGGAGCAGAAGTATGGAATAGTTTACCCAAATTTATTAAATGTACAGAAACTAAAGATGATTTTAAAAACAAATGTAAACGATACCTATTTAAAAAGATGCAGGAGAAAGAAAAATGTGATTTTGTGATGTAGCACTAGGATATTAATCTGTGATCTAATTTCTTAATTTATTTATTTATCTATTTAAGAGAGCTTAATTTATTTATTTATCTATTTATTAATATGGCCAACCCGTTAATTGGCGCCCACCGCCTTAAAGAGCATAAATGAAAATTGCCACCATTGTATTACATGTGATTTAACCAGTGCCACTTATGGAAATAATTATAAGTTATTGGCTTCACACTGGGTCTGTTTTGTAGCAAAATCACACAATTCAGTTATAGACACGATTTTTTTTGCAAAAAAATCTAAATTTAAGTGTATATAAAAAAATTGTTAAAAATACCATTTATTTTCTGCTGGTTTTCCATCATATATGGAATTTTAATTAAAAATTCCCATGTGTATAAGCATATAAAAGTTTGTTTTTTTAAAAATAGTCTATATGGTTAAGAATCATAAAGTCTATGCCTTTAATGAATATATTCTATTTAAAAGAGCATAGCGTGATTATCATGTGATCTAACCATGCCACTATTTTATAAGCTTTAAATAAATGATTAATTTATTTCTTACATCTGAATTTTAATTTTCATGTATATTGAGCTACAAATAAATGAATTTGAATTGAATTGAGTAACTTCAAAATCTTATAAACTAACCCATTTTCCTAAACCACATGGAAACTCTTTAATGCATAGTGTTTTCAGTTGAGATTCAAATGCATTAAATGCAAAACACTCATGGACTTCACTCATTTTTGTTTGACACTAATACTGTAAGGAAAATCATGAGATATTTTAATTTTTTACAATTTTTTTCTAATGTTTATGTTAGCAACGTCCGCCATTTTGTATAGCCTTGACGTGAATTGTATATCACGATCTTTCGTGAGAAAAGATGTGTATTGTGGCTGAGCTTTGGCGTCCTCGATTCATTTTTTGTGCCGTGTATAATTTATAACGTTATATCTGGCACGGTAATGTTTTACTAAGGCGTGTTAAACTTCCGGGTTTAAAATTTAATGAATTTTTATTTATTTTTTGACAATAACTTCGCACTGCGTCTAGCTAGAAGAAATATATTTACGTGAACTATTTCAATAAACTACACTTTCAAGATAGAACGTCTCAAGATGGAAAAATTAAAGAGATATTTCCCGAAAACATGGACAGATTCGTGTGCACTTGGGTTCACTCTTTTCATGGTGCATGTCATCTGCCTATTTGAACTGGTTGTTATTTTGCCATATATTGACAGTGACCATGAACACCACACCAAGCGAATGCCAACGTATTGGTTGCACTTTGTGATTGGTTTGTTTTTATACACCAACACTATTGGAAGTGTGGTCAAAACTATTGTTAGTGATTCAACAACAAGAAACGTAATCCTTCCAAGTATTCTGAAGCCGGGTTGGAGGTTTTGCAGCTCATGTGAAGCGAACTGCCCACCAAGAGCGTACCATTGTTGGACTTGTAATATCTGTGTATTGAAACGAGACCATCATTGCATGTTTACAGGAAATTGTATTGGACATTATAATATGAGATATTTTATGACAATGGTGTTTTACTTATGTGTAGGGGCTGGATATTGTAATTTTTTAAATATGGATTATGTTTGGGAACTTGTAGGTGGTATTACCCCAACAGCATTGTTCACCATGATTATGCCATTATTTTCCTGGATCCTAGGATTTGCAGAATCATTCACGTTTGGAGTAGCATTTATTTCTTCAACGTGCTTGATAGGTTTTCTTCTTCTTGCAACTTTATTTGGCTACCATGCCATTAATACTGTAAATGGTCAAACAACGTTTGAGCGAAGTCAAAGAAACAAAGAATTTGACCGTGGCTTTGTTGAAAATCTGAAAGAAATTTATGGCACTAATTGGTACATAGCATGGATTAGTCCATTCATCCCATCGCCTTTAGAAGGAGATGGAATAGAATTCAAGAAAAAATTCACTTTTGAAGATGTCAAAGATTTGTAGACTCAAACATTTAATTTTGGCAAAGAAAGCCTGAAAACCAAACCCTTACACCAACGAAAATAAAAGCTTTAAAAAAATGTAAATGTTTATAAAAGAACACATTTTAATGCACTTTAAGATTGTAATGTGTACCTTTCATATTATACAGTGGTCTCTTTTCAAGTACAATTTCACAATATCTATTAATGGCTTATGGCATTGAAGCCCTTTGCAATACTTGGCTTCTTAACCAGCAAGCTATGAGGACCACTCTAGTCATAATTAACTTACTGCTTCTGATGTACTTTAATTGTAACTGATATTGTATTAGTATAGTTTATATTTTACTTATAAGAACAAAGACAACATTTATTAATTTTTGTGTATTTTTCTTGGTAATGATACAAGTCATACTTTGAACATCAATAATTTCAAGCATAGCATCTTGAGCATAGCATGTCCTATTCTCATAGCCAGAGGCCCAGAGTGAAGATAACATGTGAGTGCCACTAGTCACTGTGTAGGAGTCCGCAGGACAAGTGACCCTCCATAAAATAATTATTTTCATGAAGAATCAACTTGTCCTGTTCTAAAATTGACAATTTTTATTTGTCAATACTATTGGAGTGAGAAATAATAATTGTTCTTCAGTACATGGATCCACGTTTCTAGCGCCACTTCATAAGCTACAAATATAATGACAATTTTCATTACAAAAACTGTACATGTATAGATGACTGTCAAGACATTGTAGTCTGAGCAAATAAAAGATTGGACATCAGAATTTATCAGCATTGTCACAGTGAGCTGAAAATGTTTGAAAGAATCTCTAGCTAAACAAATAGTCCCGGTGTTGAATACAGGCCTTAATCTAATAAATTGTTATACATTTTACTTCTGTAAGAGATTCTTGTGCAATTCTACTTATTTTATATCAATTATTTTTTATAAGTTTTGTTTTAAAAGTTAAAATTTTTATATTTTTTTACAAATATTATTAAAATACAATGTAATAATCTATGTTCATAAGTAGTGTCCAAATGAAATGTGTATAAAATTTCATAAGTATTTGTTTTTTGTAAAAAAAAATGTGTAATTATTATGCATTTTGTTGTATTGTTTATGTTAATTGTTCGTATATATAGAACTTTAATTCTGGATCTCATATACATGATCTACACACCCTATTTGGTTGTTGCACGCATTAATATTGTGCTTTGAAATGCTCAATAGAATTATTCATGTTCATTAATTTTATGTGTTGAGTTTGGAATACCATAAATATTTTAAGTATGGCTTACACAGAAATGACCTCTTGTTTGGGGTCTTTGTTTGATATTACATAGTATGCTAAGTCATCTCCATTCTAAGGGAAAACTTTCCTTGTGGTTAATATTTCTTGCATATAATGTATTTCACTTGCTAGCCATCAGTAGAAACAATGAAAATAACATTTAACGTTGCTCAAAAAATACCCGTAGTTTCATATCTCAAATTGTCTGTAAAGATTCTATACACATGTATGCATGTATAAGTGTTAAATGTTCTGTCCCATTGTATTAAATAAAGTGTTTTGTTTTAATAGTAGTCTTTTTTCTTTAATTGCAAACAACCATTCCCCCCACCAAAAAAAATAACAGACTTAAATATTTATGGTTTGGAACCTAATGAGTTTTACAGACCTTTAAATTTGTGGTATTAGTAAGTTTGGGTCCTTTTAAATTATTGGATTCTGTCTTAATCACACATGTAGCTTCTTGAAAAAGCCAATACATCTCCGTGAATGCGACTCGGCTCAATGTTTGTGAATTCTGACAAACATCTTGCAATACGTACTGGTAATATGCAGTTACTTTACTGATCTAAACCTTTTGTGTACACGCGAATAAACATGAAATTTTGATAAATGTTTTTGAGATATGAATACTTTGGTACATGTTCTAGTATATAAACATGAAAAATATAAACATATCCCATGTATAACAAATAATGCTGTACCATGTACATGTTCGTTGATGTAATTATTTTATCATCACTTTCATTTATTTTACATAAATAAAACAAATTCCAATAAATTTAGAATTTGATTGAACTGATACAATATTCTTTTTTTTGCCCGACCAATGTGCATGCATAATTTATGATGTCAATTATTTTCCACTATCTCTCCTCAATAATTAAATTATTTTCCATGATTTCTTCTCAATGAATACATAAATAATCAACATTACGCACTGTATACATAACAGTTAATCACAAAATATATCACGTATCCTGTAGAGCACTTTGAGCTGTTTGCAACTTCAAAACATTTTGACTGTCAGAACTTTCAATAATGACTTCAGTTCCATCTATGGTTTGAGCATTTTCAAAATTAGTCGCCAAATAATACTGCGTTTGACATTTTTCATTAATCCCACTTAGTTCCATGTTTGTAATTTCTTGAACTTCTGAAAGGTCCACATCTTCTGTTATCACTGTTTTACCAGCAAATTCTGATCCTAAAGAAACATGTTTGCCTACTAGATATTCTGCCTGTGACAAAGGAATTTCTACATCTGACACACCCTTTGACAACCTGTGCTCAACACCTGAATTGTCATTACAGTCCTCATTTTTCATTGTCACAACTTCCTCTATCTGAACATTCTGTGCATCAATATCACTGTCAAAAATAAGCTCAGCACCACTGTACGTTATAAGTATTGGATTTCCCTTTTCATCATACGCATTAAAAATGCTTTGATTCATATTTCCTTCTTTCGGAACATAAGTATTTGATGTGAAAATAGCTTCATTTTCATACATTTTATCCTCGGCAGTTAAAACATCATCAGTTATTTGTTCTAATTCCTGTATTGGATAATTCACAATTTCTACTGTATGAACTTCGAGATCTTTGGTCGAGGATTTATCGAGAACTTTTCTTGATTTTTTGTTGTTTTCTGTAGCTTTTGCAGAAGCTTCCAGTTTGATATTTGGGCTTGAAGGAAGTAATCTCCTTACTCTGCCACAGACATGGTTCTTCAAATAGGACTTTTTCTCCACGCCATGTCCACAATTTGGACATTGATGTGGATATTTATGATGATGAATTTTTTGTATATGCCGAGACAATCCATATTTATCAGCAAATGATTTTCCACATGTTGTGCATTGGAATTCTTTACTACCTATTGAAGTAGAAAACAAAATTATGAAGAAAAAGACTGTAAAAATAGATATATAATCAAACTATTCATTATTAAAATATATGACATTTATAGCTGTTACCTCCTGTATGTCGGTAATTCAGATGCGATTCTAATCCAGCCTTTTCAAAGAATTTCTTATCACAGAAGGGACACGCATGAAGATGATCCTCTACCATTCCTATTCCATGATCTCTTCTCTTATGCTTGTTAAGACCAGCTCTGTTGGCATAACTTTTCCCGCACTTATCACAAATAAAGGGCCGAAAATCTTTTGAATGAGCTGTATCTTTGTGAATCTATAAGAGAATCATATAAATATAATCAGTTTTTCAAAAATAAGTCTTAATACATAGTTAAGATTTTCATTTTCTTGCTATGCTACTTATGTTATAAAAACACACTTGCAGTATAAAAATATTTATAAATATTTCTGGACTTGTTTAAATGTTTTAATATTAAGAGTAGCATAGAAAGAAAAGCAAAGAAAAAAGTACAGCCATATGTGATGTATATGATTTACTAATATGATTTTAATTTTATGTAATCACAAAATTAAAACCAAAAGCATCTTTCAGATCATTCAAACACACAATTAATTTAAGATTAATGAATTACCTTCCACTCTGCCTCATTGAAAAATAATTTATCACATCTTGTACATGTCATTTTCCTCCTTCTTCCTGGATTATTAGGACACACATAGTTAACATGGGCTCGAAAACATTGCGTTTTCACTTGTTTTCCACAAAACTGGCAAATGCGATATGTCTGACTTTCAGCATTGGTTTCTTTTGTCTTTTTCACTTGCAATTCAGAACTGAAAAAAAATGTTTCTTTTACCACTGGCAAATTTATTACAAATATTAAGTGAAAATATTTCGGATTATACACATTACAATATAGGCCAAACATAAGAAATGTGAAATATCCATCATACTTCTACAGTCTACACTTACATTTTTTGGTGTGAAAATAACTTCAAATGCTCAAGAACATCATTGAGATCTTCTTCTTTCTTGTGAGCATTCTTCATGTGAATTAATATTTTGGAAATATTTACAGACTTTTTACAGTATGGACAAATAATGCTTGTAAAACTTCTTTTCCCAATGACTTTGTCCATTTCAATGTTATGCTTATTAAACATATGTGCATTATTTTCTTCCTGATTTTCAAAATGTATATCACAAATTCTACATATGAATGTCCCTTTGATATTGTTTATTTCCTCCTTAACAGGAACTCTGTCTTCTGTTAATTCAGAGTTGTCAGTATGTAATTCTTTGAAGTGTTGAACAAAATC
Source organism: Streblospio benedicti (assembly GCA_019095985.1). Classification (NCBI taxonomy): domain Eukaryota; kingdom Metazoa; phylum Annelida; class Polychaeta; order Spionida; family Spionidae; genus Streblospio; species Streblospio benedicti. Next base: position 18,751,196 of record CM032660.1, on the reverse strand, counting down.
AACAAAAGTGTGAAATATGCTTGAACAGTTGGGGCAATTCTGCTTGTATACATGTTCACTTTTACCATTTTCCTTCTTTAATTTTCTATTCATTATAAGGCCCATTTTTCTTTCAGATTTTTTTCTTGGACTATGTTCAGTATTTGATTGAGTGTTCATATTTAAACTTGTTTCATTATCATGAAGTGGAGTAGATTCATTGAGGTTAGCACATTTACTGTCAATACGTTGTTCAATAGGTTTAGTTAACTTTTCAATATTGGCCATCAAAAACATTTCTGTTTTCTCCAATTCATTTATGGTAGGACTTTGACTTTTAACAGATGAATTTTTAACATTGATTGTATCTACATTTTTGCAACTCCTTTTAGGCGATGGTGGACATTGGCTTGTCATTGACAAAATACGTTTATAGCCTCGTGTCCGCATTCTAGGTGTATTAGCCTCTATTTCTAAATTAGTGGAAGGAATTTCTTTTAAATCTTTATCCATTTCTCTAGACTCTTTCTCACTTAATGAAGTTGATTTATTGTCTTCTGACTTAGATGTAGCAATATCTGTGTCACCCACTGTATATTCACCATCATCATGTTCATCTTCAAAAGCTTTTTCAGCATGTATTGAACATGTATATTTCTCTTCCTCCAATTGTACTAAAGACTTTGAACCTACAAGCAAAAAATTAAGGCAGTGCAGTAAATAAATACTGTTTATCAACCATCTAAGTTTGAATCTGAATTCTTGGGATATTGTAAACAGTTATGGTAAAAACATTTTAAGACTATTACAAACAGCTTTACTAACATAGGTAATGGACGAAAAGTGTTTAAACATAATGCTGATAGAATGACTTACCTGATATTTCAATCACAACGCCAACTTCTACATCATAGGATATTTTTATAACAGAGTCGTTATCTAAACAGACAAAATCAAGATAGAAAATATTACTTAAGCAATAATCAATCTAACACATTTTATTACCCAATATATTGATTACAATTACATAAGTTTATATCATCATCAAAAATACAATTCGATACAAGTTATATGCAGTAATACAGCAAGACAACTCTTTGTAATTACCTTTATGATCTTTTGCTTTTATAGCGGCGATGGGAACATGCTGCAGGTTTTCAAAGAAGTTTAATATATTTGCAGGAAGACTCAATTGCAACACAACCATTTTATCTAAATTAAAAAAAAAAAAACTATTTGATAATTGCTTGATTCCACAGAAATAATTACACACTACTCAGTGACATTGTCTTATTTTCCCAGGATGAATAAAAAAAATAAGCTTTGATGTGTCAATACGAAAGCTCCGTAAGTCACTTGAATTTAATCAACGCTCAGGGTAACAATTAAAACTAATTTGTAAAATCCATTGTGAATTCTTCAAAAGGTGATCGTCTGTCCACATGATAACTTGAACATTGCCAATAATAAATAATTAGACTGTTACACTGCCTCTATCTCACTCTGCTCCGCTCCACGAGAAAGAGACAGTGATTGGGATTGATTTGATTGGGCGAGGAGTGACGTCATATTGGGGAAATACCCACAGCAGCCCTGTTATGATACTGCTTGGACGTTGAGTCTCAGGCAACTAGCGTAGAACACAATACGTTCGACGTATACTTTGACACATACACAATGCAAATGGATAGATTTAAAATGTTATTTTATTTTTAATATGCATCGGTTTTCTTAATCATAATGATGCGTATTTGATTTTAAATGGAAAAGCGCCCCGGTGAGGGCAAACCAGTGTTTAATACATTGGAATGTCACTGTCTATATATTGGCTGATTATTGATTTATAGCAGTATCATCTATTACCAAGAAGTGGATACATTTTTTGGAGCCGATGTGTCTGGAGTTTGTGGTTATAGAATATTGATTTTAATTTCCAGTGTTTTATACACTGGCTTGTACCCAATTAATTGCGTCCGTCCATCCGTCCATCCATCCGCCCGTCCTTCCGGTTCATTACCTCTCTACAGGTCGCATCGTTTGAGCTAGGATACTCAAATTTAGCATGTCGATAGGAAATGGTGACCACAAGAACCCTTTTTCACATGGGCCCAAACGGTCCATATTTGGGCCCATTTGGGCCCATTATCAGGTCCATTTTACTAGTGAATCACATTCTTATTACTATTTGAATGCACCATTAAAATCAATATTCTATAACCACAAACTCCAGACACATCGGCTCCAAAAAATGTATCCACTTCTTGGTAATAGATGATACTGCTATAAATCAATAATCAGCCAATATATAGACAGTGACATTCCAGTGTATTAAACACTGGTTTGCCCTCACCGGGGGCGCTTTTCATGTGGTTATAGAATATTGATTTTAATGGTGCATTCAAATAGTAATAAGAATGTGATTCACTAGTAAAATGGACCTAATAATGGGCCCAAATATGGACCGTTTGGGCCCATGTGAAATAGGATTCTTGTGGTCACCATTTCCAACGGACATGCCAAATTTGAGCATCCTAGCTCAAACGATGCGACCTGTAGAGGGGTAACGAACCGGAAGGACGGAAGGACGCAATTAATTGGGTACAAGCCAGTGTATAAAACACTGGAATGTAATAAGTCTAAAATATAAATATGCTGAACCAAAATTTTTTTATCCGGAAACATAGTTATACACCTGTGAGAATTCTCACCTGTTTCATTATGTGAACACTGTCCACCTTTCAGCAAGCGTGCGGCGCAGAAAGAGGGGTCAGTGCAACAGTCTAAATAAATAAGCTGAATCTGGGCATTATTGCCAAATAACTTTGCTTTGGTTTGACATATATCTACTAATATCACTTAATATCGCTCATAAAATACTCTTAAATTGTACAAAAGAACAGAGATTTTGAAAAATATTTATCACAATTAGTTGTATATAGCATTACGTCACCATTATACACTATCAAATTGACGTAATGCTGAAGTAGTGCTCTAATATTAATAATATAGTAAAATTAAATACCTAAAAAAATATTGACATGAAAGTTCAAAGTTCAAAATGCCATCCTCAACCACAATCGTTTCAATGTACCTTGGATTTAATTTAACGACATGAGAAACATGATGATATAGGCTAACAGTACTTGATTGGCTTTGTGTTTTGCGCCGGTTTGTGAAATTTTGATCCGTGTACAATTTACTGACTTCCGCCGGATATGGCAATATTTGCTTGCTTACTTGCCGAAACAGCAAATTTGAAATATATATTCCTTTTTGCACTGTTGTACTACAAGATAGGTATTACAGTTAAATTAGTTGACGCCTGTGCTTGCACAAGTAATAGTAGAAATCAATTGAATATTTTTGGGGGGCGATTACTGTTCTCACAAGACATTGTGAACTGTTGTAACTCCATGTGTGCCTCCGCGACTCTTTTTATGCTGTCTTTTCTAATTCTTTCATGGATCATTAATCTGTAGCATAACCTACTCTATCTCTGTACGTAACCCACTCCACTAATGAACTCATTGTATCTTCAAATGCTAAGAATTCTTACAGTTCCACCCAGATAAACATTATATATAAAACAAATCTATCCTTTTCAATTTTTTCATGTAGCAGTACTCAACAAAATCATTTGAGGGAGGAATAATAATCAGACTAATCAAAATTGATGTTTTTTCGTCACTCTGTACAGACACCATTTATTGGTTATGATTTATGTGCTTGTACTTGTGTATCAAGTTCATAATGCTGTCAAAATCTGACTGGATTTTCTTAAAAAATATTTAGTGTACGTTAATTGAAATTTGTCTGTGAAGTATTTGCAAAACTTCTGGGGACCCCGTCTTTAAAATTGAGTGGGTTCAATATTTACAATGTCTGATAATTTCCCATAGGGCACTAGAGTACCAATCGCTAAAACCGGCCATACACACAATCCGTGAATTTTACGTATGACGTGAAATTTAGTGACCTCTACAACGGGGAGTTCACATCATACTTAAAATTCATGGATTGTGTGTATGGCCGAACAGTGCAATTGTTGCTCTACTTACAAAATATCAACTTGACCAGTTTCATTATCAAGCTGAGCATTAGTTGGAAAGGTTAAACTAGTCAGCAGGATGAGTAACCCTTGAAAATAAACTAATTTCCATGAAATATCTACAGTAGAACCTCTCTATTAGGACCACCGTTGGTACAAGTGTTAGGTGGTCTCAATAGAGAGGTTCATTCTGGTAGCTTTATGAAGGTTTGGGACCGTGAAAAGTGGTCTCAATATAGAGGTGGTCTTAATTTGAGGTTCTACTGTATATGTATTCAAGAATTTACATATATATTGTCCTTACCGTATCCGTTCATTAGAAGCCCAGGGCGTTTGAGTTCAAAATCAACCAATTTGGGGAGTGGTCGGATAAATGACTGAGGCTGTGTAGCAGGAAATGGAATTTTGACCATTTATCCTCAGTCTACTTACCTCAATTAGCGAATGTAAGCAGAAACACCTGGTGGGAAGCTAAGTGATGTCATCATAAAGTATGGTTTGTTAAAGTGACATCTGATAGTCTTCACAGTGTAAAATGTATGAAGAGGCATTTTTATTTTTTATTATGTCATGTCAACGTACACATTGATTACAAGTACATGTAGTACTGACTTTGTAATGTACTGTAGACTATGTTATGTACTATAGTCTATGTTGACTTTCAATTTTAGATTAAGATGGCAGATGATAATGGACCGCCAGAGAAAGAAGTCAAAGACTTCCAGTTCAAGCAAATGCTGAAGATTGAATTATTTCAGCTGCCAGATTGTATGCCATTAGCTAGGACAAATCTTCTTGCCGTTTCTAATATTTATGGCCTTGTATTTGCTGGGACACCTACTGGTATGTACAGTACCTAAACTTTTATGAGAATGTATAATAAGATGATTTATATGTTACAACATTGTAAAAAATTAAGCTCATAAATATAAACTATGTGCATTTGCATTTGAATCTCTCACACAAGTTCACAGTTTTTTGGGTTTTTTTGATGAAATCTGGCGACTACAGTTGCTCAGGCACCAAAAGTTGGTTTTTTGATATAGTCGCCCTGGCATTAAGAGGTTTAATCAACATTTTTATGTGATAGATCCATGATGTATTTTCAGGATTCAAGATACTTCAATCTACTTTGATCGGTCAAAAATATTCTCTGCTGGGAAAATCAGCAAATAACACTGTGACAGATTTTCCTGTTTATATGGATGTCCCTCTGGGATGTTCCCCGTCACATTTAGCCATCAGTGCTGATAACCTCACCTTGGCTGTTTGTGTGAAGCAAAATGACGTTCCTGTTGCGTTAATGTTTGATGTTCGCCAATTTGCCGAAGTAAGTTGAATATATTAGATTTGCTTTACAGTTAGTTATTGCTCTTGTTCCTCTAGTCGTTCTAGAAGCATCTATGATCTATAATTACAAAACTCAACTACATTCACTATTTTCATATTACAGAAGAAGGCATCCCCATTTACATCTGTACGACTTTCATCCCAACCTGGGGTGCATGTTGTGGACATCATGTGGAACTGTGGGTCGGACTTTGTTACACAAATCGCGTCCTGCATGTCTGACGGCTGTGTTGGCCTGTACGATATTAAAGACACATTATCTATACTGGGATCACTACCGGCAAGCACCCAAGCCACATGCAGTACGTAGGAGAAAGCCTTTTTGGAAATTGACAATCATTTACATGTTATCTTTACTATTATTATGTGCATTTGTAATAGCTACACGTATTCATGTTATTTTTTATGTATAATATTGATACAAATTAATTAACGTGGACAATTTTTATTAGTTTGTTGGAGCCCAAAAGGAAAACAGTTGGTTGTGGGGAAAAAAGATGGATCAATGGGACAGTATGATCATATGCTAAAAGAGAGAAAGAAAATTCCATGTCCCCCGGGAAACCTGCTAAATGACCAAGCAATACAAGGTACGCTATGACTTTTTAGCAGGCTTATTTAATATATGATATCGGTACGAGTACAGTGAAATATAAATATTGGAACACTGTAAAGGAAAAAGTTTACTTATTAGTGAGGTGGCTGAAGTAGTGAACATTTTAAGTATAGCAAATGGGATATTGAAGAAATGTATTATAATTTACATAATTAACTATCATAATTTCCTAACTCTTTGTTGTGTACTAATATGTCTATTCATTACAGTGTGCGATGTCTTTTGGGAGAGTTCCTACGTATTCTTCGGTACATACGTACCACTTGCAGTGGACAGCACCGAGCAACCTATTATCATCATGGTAACTGTGCCAGTAAGTACTGCACACAAGTTAGATTCATAATGAGTATTTGCTTTCACTTTAAAATTGCTGAGATTTCACTGATTGAAAATTTTCTTATTCATCTTGCAGAAAGCTGGTGCTGCTTCTTTCATTTTGTATGAAGACATATGTTATGGAGGAGATGAGGATCGTCAGAGGAAATTTTACTTCTCCATCCTCAATGAATGGTTGGTGCTTCAATAAATCTATGTTTCGGAAATTAGTTTCAACATTATTACTATGTGGATTGAATAGAAAGTATTTACATTGTACAAAACCTGGTGCTGAAGTTTTAATTTACAGATTGATATGGTTTTAGGATTTTTTCTTGTTCTGCGCATATGGTTAATTTACCCATACATCAGTTTGTAACCAATCTCAACCAATAATGATAAGAATGAGAGTACGAAATATAATATCCCAATTTTTCCTAGGGACATGCTTGTGGCTGCATCGTCAACTGCATTAGAAACAGGAATTCTTGGCCGTAATGATCAGAATAAGGTATTTTTACATATTTGATTATGTAGAACATTTATGAGTACAACAGTCATACATTCACATTATCTTTGAGTGATTATTCCAGTAACTAGTACTAACTACGTGTTAAGTAAGGAATGATCAGAGCCCCTCAATGGACAATAATGCCCAAATCTTATTAATGTTGTCGTCCATTATCATCATTTTTAGGCTAAATGGGAACGGGAGTTTAGAAGACACTGGAAGAGCGGAGGCCCCAATGATTAATACAGCAGATAATCCCTATCAGGAAACTTACCCAGCTGGCATGGCTATTGATCTAACGTCACAGATGGAAATTCCTCTTGGTGTGTATGCCATTTATAAAGTTTGATCATAAACTGGTGTTTTATTGTCAGATTATTCCGCCATTGGCACATTTTCAAGCTTGGTATTGACTTTCTTTTGGTCAGATATATAGTACGGGCACTAAATATATGCTTTCCTTTTAAACAAAAGGTGAGTCTAAAGTGCACCCTGCTTCGCCTATCTACATGATCCTCACCACCCACGGCATGTTGATCACATTCTACATGCTGAACCTGAAGCCGGGAGCGCCTCAAATCACACGACCGACTCAGCAGCTCTCAGCAGCTGGAGCGAGAACTGGCAATGGTGAGTGCAGGGACTTGGAAGTCTGGTGACACTCTTTTGAGTTTTTGTATTTCATTTTTGTTGTCAATGTTTTGAAACATAGTAGTTTTAAGATCAATTGTATTCGATCCTCCTCTGGCATTCTGTAATGGTTGGGAGATGACTAGATGTCGGGTACAGGGCATACCGAGGAAGACTTGGTTGGAATGTGGGAAATGACTAAAGTCTGATTAAGGACTGTATCCTCCTTAATAGAGATTCTGTAGATATAGAGATGCATGGAGAGCTGGTGTGACACAGCCACCTGCTACCTACCCCAGTAACTGGGACACCCGCAGCAGTTGACAAATAAACCTTAGGATGTAGACGTAGTAGTAGTATGCTGTTATTCCAGTGAAATTCTCAGATTGTTGTTAGTGTTGTGTCGTTTTTCTAGTTACCGTACAGCAGACCGCAACTCCTACACCACAGCAGCCTGCACCCGATGCACAGCAGGCGGCATTGCCTGCCACACCTCTGGCACAGAGTCTGCCAACATCACAACCATCTAGCGCCAAGAAGTCGCTCTTCCAAGATTCTACTTCTAGTAGCAATGAAAAATCTTCATTTTCATCATTTGCCCCACTTAATTCACCACATAAGACGTCTGGTGCAGTAACCTCTGCAAGTGCATTTGCATTTTCAACCGCTGCTGCTAATGCTACTGCAGAGAAAAAAACAAGCGGTTTTGCATTTGGAACAAGTACGTTTGGTGCGTCTTCCGGAAGCAGCAGTGGCTTCAACTTCAATAAGCCAACCACAGACATGCCCAGCCAGAAGTCAGGTGAAGTTTTTAGCAAATAAGTTGTTTCCATTTAAGTTATTAAGAAATGCAATGAAGTACCATAAGATTAAAGAAACACATTTATACTGACATTGTAGTTAAAAAAGAATGTTATCATTACAGGATTCAGTTTTGCCAATGTAAGCACACCACCCTCATTTGGAGGGCTCGCGAAATCTGCTAGCGCTGACAATGCTCCACAAATGACACCTAATGCAAAAGCGGCTCCACCTGCAACAGTGAGCAGCCAGCCGACGTTTGGATTCAACCAACCACAAGCATCAACTGTGGCACCTTCAAGGTCAGCACCTGAAGCATCGGCACCTAGCTCCTCCATTTTTGGAGCAGGTGCAACAAATACTGCTGTTGCCAATCTGGGAGCATTAGGCGGAGCCACACCACCAAGCTCTGCTACTACATTGTCTGCTCCTACGAAGCAAATGACAGGTAAATGAATTCCGTACATCATGTACAGGGATGTGCTATGTTTGTTTTACCAGGGCCACAAATAGAAAAATCAAAATACACATGCAAATCAACAAACTCCTTGGTGTAAATGCATTTGAAACTGATATCTGGGGTGACTGCAAATACTTGTCCATCGGACACGTCATTTTTATCCGTCCTGACAACACAGATACCTGTTTGGGACAATAGGATGGGTACTTATCCGTGGCCCTGAGAACTAGGCAATTCAACTTATACTCTAGCTAATTTTTATGTAAGCTTTTGTTGGTTTCTTATATCTTAAACGCAGGCGTGAAATGTATTTTTATTTTCATTCAAATCTTTAATAGAGATTTTTGCAGTTTTATGATTATCAAAGGTTTATCTTCTCAATATCCGTGTTTTATAATTTATTAAATAATAGTACAGAATATACGGTATGTTATTTCTTGTTAAGTTTTATTTACCCACACTAACCTTCTTTTGATCGTATAATGTTACACTGCATGCTTCTTATTCAATTTTAGGTCTGTTTGGAAATCACAATAAGCCAAAGCCTCAACCCACAGTAGCTGCTGCAAAATCAGCAGAATCAGTGACCGCACCACCTCAAAACCAAGGTATAATTTACTCTGCACCTCACGTATCAACCCACTGGTATAGCCTGTCCATTCTGTTAACTATTTTTATTAATTTCACCATGTAACCAGCTTATTGTACATTCTCAATTCAAAATAGATGTGCCCATGTTTAGTGATTCAGTTAAACTTTCTCTACCGCGAAGACAAGTTAAACAAATGTTTGTTAACTTTAAAGTGGATATATTTTTTTCAAATATGAATTAGTAAAAATTGACATCTCTAGTTTTAGTATTTTAACATTCAAATCACTTGACTGAATGAACATTGGTATACTAGTCAGATGCTAGTGGTAGAAAACAGATCTAAACACCAAGTGTACACACACTTGAGTTATAATGAAATCCTAAATGTGAAAGAGTAGCACATGAAAGTAAAGACCGTTAAAATTATCACAAACTGTTAACAAAGTTGCACGATATATAAACATATATAACTCTCCAGGCGATCAGACGTATCGTGCTGCACCGCAGCCAGCAGGAGTACCTGTCCAACCACCTGTCACTACACCCGAGGCATACAGGGCCAAAGTGCAGCCAGCCGGAATTCCCGCGCAGCCACCTGTATATGGGAAATCCCCTGCGCAGCCGTCTGCCAGAGCACCTGCTGACGGTAAGCTCATTTTATTTTACCGTGCGCCATTTTACCTTGTTTGGTCTCAATGTCTGATGATAAGTAGATATATGTAACTGCCTAAACGAAGGTACCTTTTGTAATATTACCTTTAAATGATCTTCCAAGTTCGTGTTCGTCCCATGATGCATACACAGTCACAGCAGTGTGTTATTGTTACTGTGTTTTTCAGCATCACAGCCACCAGCTAGTCCTGGCAAGAGAAATGCCGGTGGTGGAAAACTCCCAACTGGTCAAGATAATCCATTTATGAAAAGCATCAAAGATGAGGTAATTTTTAGTTGTCCTACAAAGTGAACAAAGAGCTGACAAAATTTAAAATTTTCGCTCAATTTATATAGTTAAAAACATCATTGTAGATGTTATTATTGAAGAGTGTTTAATGCACATTGACCCAAACGATCCATGTCCCACAATCACGTCATGGCTGCCATAACTCTTTTTGCACACTAAACATCAGTGTACAGATTAGACACTCACCACATGCTAGTGTAAATTTCTGCTGGCAAGTGTAAATTCCACAGTTGGAGAGTAAGAATCAATGCTATTTATAAAGTTATTGCATGAATCCAATAAATGACAGCGAGTATGAGTTCAGTATGACGAGTATAAATTGAAAGTCACACTCCATTCTTGGTAAGTGTTATACTGAAAGAGTCACATCCCCTGAACATCGTATCTGCTCAGGTTAAAACCTGGCATCCATTTGGTTATAAGGGAATAAACCTACCACATCCAAACACCATTGCTAAATCCTTCGTGAGAAAAATATGAAAGTCTCTTAATTCAATGTTTGATATTTATATTACAGATGACTCATTTTGAAAGTGAACTGCTACAACTGAAGCAAAGATGCTCGGGTATTAGTAAAATTTGTGTCATTACTCCTGAAGAAACAGCTCGACTGAGGAAAGACACTGAAGAGATGGTCAGTTTCTGCAAGAATATAAAAGACACGACACAGGTATGAAAAGATTTTTATATTAAATTGTGTACAGTAATGCCGCAATCATCCATGATACCAGATTAGATCAACTGGAATATGTTTTGCAGAGCATAAATGGAGAAATACATGAGCTGAAAACAAAAACTTTGGAAACGTTTGCCACAATTGAAGAATGTCGATTGAGAGAGCAAAGGAGTAAAGACCCATCTTACAAACGCTTGCTCAACTCGCGAGCACTTGATCCAATGAGTGAAAGAAAACTGAAGGAGATCAGGACACAGTATCATTACGTGGAGAACGGAATTCGTGAGGTGGATCTTCATTTGGATATGGAATGGGAAGCTTATCAGAATAGGAAAAATAAAGCAAAGTAAGTATCGATTCTTTACAGGTTCGATCATAATCTGAAACTCAATATAAAATATATCTTTTAGTTTATTTATAGTCAATAGGTTTAGAAAGAAACATGACAATTATAATTACAATGTGTTTTTATCTGTGCGTATTTTTTTAGGTTGTTAGCAGCTCCCTCTACTGACACTATCTATAGAACTCTGACGAATAACCAGAGAGTGATCACTGGACAAACCAGGAGTATTGAACAGCTCGTATCTCAGTTACAGAAGATGAGATTGTATAATACAACTTCCTTGTGGCAGTCAACATCTTACTCTGGTAGTTCTGGTGATGCACCTTCAACACCAACTGGGTGAGATTATTGTGTATCTTTTTTAAAAAAATGGGAATGTACATGTAGATCCAAATAAATGTGAAAGGTTTTGTTTTAATCTACCAATTCAGATTTATTGACAATGTTTTGTTTTATTCTACCCATTTAGATTTGACAATTTTAAATTGTTTATTATTGTATGAACGTTAAGTTGTGTATCGTGATGAATTACAGAACACTACAAAATCCTCCTGAGACTGCAGCTTCAAGACTACGTGACCGATTTACCCTGTCAACACCTCCAGCCAAGGATGGTGTTTCTCCCCATAAGTCACCTGGCTACATCTCACCAGAAAAGCAAGCTAAATTAAGGGAGGTCCTTGGAAATAGAAGGGTGACTCCTGTAAAGTCATCTGCACCAGGTAAATAGGTATTTTATTTGCATAAAAATAATGCGAGTTAGAATGCAACACAAAATTAACATACAAGTTAAAAATTAAAATGTATGATAGGCTATGTCTTAAATTTTCTGCACATGAGCCAGACATAACATCAGGGATTTGGGCCTTAAGCATAGGCTTGCTTACATATACATATTACTAGTTATGATGCAACACAAAAAATACATACAAGTCTTAAAAATTGTAATGAATAGTGGAGTTTCATGCTGATTATTATATTGCTTCAGAAAATTTGTCGATGTCAAAGATTGTATCAGCCGAAGCACTAAAAGAAATGCTGGCTGAACAAGATGAGAAGAAATATGAGCGTCATAATCTAAGATCCAATATGTCACCGTCATCCCAAAGACAGAACACCGCCGCCACCACCATGCCCGCTGCTTTGAAACCCACAGCGCAAATGAATAAAGCTGCATCACCACAAAAAGTAGTTCCATCAATGCTAGTATGTCTACTCTCTCTTATGAATACCATTTTTTATTGCTATCAAAACTTCATGATTGATGATTTCAGGTTTAATGAAGTAAATATGAATTAAATGCGCCATTTTCATCCATGATTAAAAAAAATGTTGTATAACACTGTGAGGAAAAATTAGATAATTTGTTAGAAACCTTTAGCTTTCTCAAATAGTCCAATCATAGCGTGATAAAAAGCAGAGGTGTTTACAAAGAATTAATTTGGTTACACAACGTGAACAACTTATACATTATAATAGTGTTGTAGATTTTTTTTTTTTATGTTTTGTAACTTTGATTAACATCATGTTTAGATTTCGAGCCAAAAGGCCAGTCCCAGTGTACCACAGCTGAGTGGGTTGGCACCAGCCAGTGGAAAGTCTATGGGCTTCACATCCATAGCTGCAAAGTCTATTGTGAGTATATCTTTCTACAAGTAAAATCTTCACGAGAGTCTTGATGGGGTTTCTGTTTACACTTAAATTTTTGCCAACTTCCCACTTCACACTTAAAGTTTAGTTATTCTCCCACTGCATTTTTGCAAATTTTCCACTTCCCACGTAATGTTGAAGCAAGTTTCCCTCTTCTCACGTAATTCACATGATTTGAGATTCAAGATTTAGTTAGTTTTAATGATCCTCATATAGTAACTTGAATTTGTGTATGTCGTATACAATACAATGATAATATTACATTCATAATTTCAGGCACCGGCAATGAATAATGCTAAGCCATCGTTTAGTGTAAATGCGCCTGCAGCTTCAAAAGCGACCTCTTTTACACCTTTGTCGGCTGCAAAATCTTCACCCAATGTCCAGACTAACAATAAAACTGGCTTTGCATTTGGAGGTGGAAGTCAGTCTTCTGGTAAGTTATATGTAAATTGTGTACAAGTTAAATTACGTTTAAAAGCTTGCTTTCACATTTTGTATGTATTCTTTGCTGTTCTTATTTTTCAAGGATTTGCATTTGGAGCTCCAAAACCGTCTCCAAATATATCGTTTTCAAATATTGCGACCAGCACACCAAAACCGGATGCACAGAAACCCAAGAATGTAAATCCTCCGGTACAAAGTAAGCATCATTGAATTATACTATAGATTTTGATTATCTGAACCCACCTTTTGTAGCGTAACTTCCTTCTACCAAGATGGATTTCTATAAAAGTAACACCATTTGGTGCAGAATTGGCAAGCATAAATAATATCCATGGCAAAATAACTCAAATCGATGTATACATTGCAAGATACTGAAGTATTAGTGTATTTTCCATAAACTTTACAGAGTGCAGTACATTATGTGTCATAGTGTTATGTTAACCGTATCTTACGGACGTATCTCACTTTCGTAATATTTTCTAGCGGGGTCAAAGTGCATAGTGTGATATATCGTGTTTTGACTCACAGGGTACAAGTTCACATGTTCTTGAAAACTGCTATTTTCACGGTTTAAATAATAGAAAGACTATAGTGTGTTCTCTAGCAATAAGTAGTATATTTTTTATGCCAAAATTTTTCTATTATCAATATTCAGCCTGATATTGGGAATATCTTTAACTATTTGTAAATGAATTGATCAGTTCACAATTATGAGTGATAGATAATTGTTTGTCTTAAATTTAGCAACGATAGTGGAATCTGTAACACCACCAGGCTCGCCCCCTCATACCCCCGACGACGACACTGGAGAGACAGCCGGAAAACAAGCAGCTTTCTCTTCAGCGTCAATGACTAAACCAGCGTTTAACTTTGGAGGCAGTGCAACCTTTGGAGGCAGTGCAAGTTCTACTGGTACGTATTGCATACAATAATAGTTGCACTCTTCATCATAGAAGAAGTCCTACTATGGTTAATCCCTAGCCATTTTTATATTTCATATCTCGTCTAACATTACAGGAGGCACTTTCAAATTCAACACCACACCTGGATCAAAGTTTACTTTTGCAACTTCTCCTCAGACTTCTGGCTCATTCGGATCAGCAGGTGCTTTTAAACCTTCACAATCAAAATCTTCATTGGTTGATGCGGACAATAGTGCACCAGCATCATCTGGAGCCGGAGCATCAAGTTCAAGTTTTACATTTGCTACAAAAGAAACTGCACCTGTGTCTGTGGGAAAAGTCACTCCGAATTCTTCTTTAGCAGCTGAAGCTGACAGTTCAAGTGGTATGTACTTTGACAATAAAGACAGGGTCAATGACCAAACTATTGTATAGTTAATTTTAGGGTGCATATGGTTATGTGAAATCCTAGAGAAAAAAAGGTTGAAGATAGTCAGGGGAAAGTGAGAAAAAAAAAATTCATGACTTACCGAAAAGCTTGAGTGCTCAGTGCTTGAGTGGACATCCAAGTGTTAAAACTGAAGGATAATATGGACTTGATCTGGGAAAGTCAGTGATTTAAAAATCTCAATTGTATTGGTTTTAAGATAGTACTGTGTCTTTATTGTAACATTATATTTGACAGGTATTTATATATTTATATTTTTGTCTTTCAGAAGTGAAACAAACAACTGAAGATAAAGGAGCTCTATCTGTTACATCCAGAACATCACAAAATCTAGCTGTTAAACCTACATCAAGCCTATCAAGTCTGTTGGGTGCCAAAACAGATACCCAGACACAAGGATTTAGTTTTCTTTCTGCTCTTGGTGAAAAGACTTCCACCGAATCGACAGCAACCACAACTTCTAAAGGTTTTAATTTTGCAAGTGGTGAATCCGGCAAAGGCTTCTCTTTTGGTGGGGGAAGCTCCTCATCACTTCCGTCTTTTAGTTCCGTATCTTCTGAAAATGTCATGTCCTCTACAATTTCATCAACATCTACTAAATCTGAGAAGCAAGAATCCACAATTGCAGCTAATACTACTAGTGATTTAACGATTTCACAAAAAGCTGATTCAAAAGAAAGTGGCACTTTGGTATCAAGTAAGAGCGAAAGTAATGCTAAACCTACTGTGCCTACTACAGCAAGTGCAACTCCCAGTTCTGGATCTGGATTTAGTTTTAGCTCATTTGGTGGACAACCATCAAGTGCAGGATCAAATATTAGTGCATTTGGTCAACCATCATCGTCAAAGTCAAGTGGGAGACCATTACCTGCTTTCTCGAATACTTTTGGAGGTGATACAACAAACACTTCGCTTGTTTCCAGTACAAGTAGTGTAGTTGCTAAGAGTAGTGAAACGTCAACTACATGTACAGATAAACCAGATGCAAGTGGAAGCAAAGTAGAAGCTAAGCCAACCACTGCCAGTTTTGGAAATTTGTCAACAACATCTACAACTGCTGGTGTCGTGGGAAGTCCAGCAACAACAGCAATTACTAGCGTATTTGGGAGCCAACCATCAAGCACAAGTGCTTTTGGAAGCCAACCATCAAGCACAACAAGTGCTTTTGGAAGCCAACCATCAAGCACAACAAGTCAACCGTCAACCACTTCAACTTCAAGTGTATTTGGAAGTCAAGCTGCTACTACTACAACTGCAAGTCTCTTTGGAAAGTCTACAACTACAACTTCTAGTACATTTGGAGGTCAATCAGATACAGGTACAAGTGCGTTTGGTTCACAGGTTTCATCAGCAAACACTGGAATATTTGGTAGTCAAGCAACAACTTCAGCAAATACTACTGGTGTGTTTGGAAGCCAGTCCAGTGCATTTGGAAGTCAGGCATCAACTACAAGCTCTGGTGGTACTGGTTTGTTTGGAAGTCAAGCCACAACTACAAGCTCTACTGGTGGTACTGGTTTGTTTGGAAGTCAAGCAGCAACCACAAGCTCTGGGGGTACTGGTTTGTTTGGAAGTCAAGCCACAACTACAAGCTCTGGGGGTACTGGTTTGTTTGGAAGTCAAACAACAACCACAAGCTCTGGGGGTACTGGTTTGTTTGGAAGTCAAACAACAACCACAAGCTCTGGGGGTACGGGATTGTTTGGAAGTCAAGCAACAACTGCGGCATCATCAAGTGTATTTGGAGCCCAGCCGTCGGGAACGACTAGTGTCTTTGGAAATCAATCAGCTGCAACGTCTACTTCTGGAGTATTTGGTTCTCAGACAAGTGGAGGCTCTGCATTTGGAACTGCAAGGTAATAGTGAAGTTTAGCTTGGCCTTATACATTAGTACATACTTATGTAAGAATTGGATCCAATTTACAGCAGTCTAAATTCTGATTCTACTTTCAGTTCCAGTAGTGCTGGATTTGGGTTTGGTTCAACACCAAGTAGTGGCGCTTTTGGCCAAAGTACTTTTGGCGGCCAAGCTACTTTCGGCGGCCAAGCTACTTTCGGTCAATCAACATTTGGTCAGCAGTCATCAAGGTATGCAGTGAAATAGTTTTATATATTTCATATTTGTCATCGTTTGAATATGTATATTTTCTTTAATCCATATCAAAATGCCTGCTGATAAAATCACATTTAGTATACCATAGTTATTGTTACTGTTTGTAGTGGAACCAGTAGTGTCTTTGGGTCGGCAAGCACACAGCAGCCGTCGACATTTGGTGGTGGTGGATCAGCATTTGGGTCAAAACCACAAGCCAGGTATGCTTGATTGGCAATAAAGTTAGCTGCAGGTTATTATGATCACACCTGTTCAGACTAAATTCTTGATCGAAATGTTACAATTGCTAATAGAAAATTAATATCGTGCGTGATATCATTTCGCCCATGTTGAATAAGCTTTTGATCATTCCATCTCCAGTAATTAATAACTGATATTTCATTTGCAGTGAAAGCACATTTGGTTCAAGTGGTGGAGGCCTCTTCAGTGGTCTGGGCGGAAAGCCATCTGCTGAGAACGCAAATAAAAATCCGTTTGGGTCCTCTTCGTTTGGAACTTCTCAGCCTTCTTCTGGTGGTTGGTTAACTTTTTGTCTTTTCTTTCACGTTTCATATCAGAATGATGATATACATGTAATTCAAGACTACCATAATCGAGAAGGAATGGTTTTAAAGTTAGAAATTATATACATGAATAGCTACAATTTTATATGTATATATGTAATTATTAAAGTAAATATTATTTATATTTTGTTCATTGATAAGAATATTAAGTTCTTAAAGTAGATGCTTTAGAAAATCTTGAAAAAAAAAAGAATTATAATGCTAGATATTAATATGCTGTTGCAGTTACATATTTAGATTTCTTCACTTTCAGGTCTTTTTGGTCAAACCAGCTCGTCTTTTGGCTCAGGCTCCACTAGTACCAGTGGCAGTGGTGGTTTTGGAGGGTTTGCCAGTGGGGGTGGGGGATCGGTTGCATCCACAGGATTTGGCGGCTTTGGAGCTACTCAACCGGCTCAGCAGCAAACCCCTGGCACGCCAGGTAGTAACAACCAAACCAACCAAACCAGTAAGCCAAATATTATCCCACTATTTTGATGGTATTTTGAACTCACATAGTTATTTCAATACATAACATTAGTGGGATGTCCAAGCCTTATTCAATATGAATTGTTGTTTTCTATGTATTAATTAGTAGGTTTGAATGATTGAATTAGTGCTGGATTTTCAAACTAACATGTTTCTGGGGAATGTATATATATATTTATTTAATTTTTTTCAATTTTTGATGGGTATTTTTCATGTCAATACATTTCAATTTTAAAAGAAAGTGATATATGCATGTTTTATTTTGCGCGTTATTTTCTTCACCAAGGCAAAGCCGTGGGGGTAACTCGGGACTTACCCCAACAAGATGGAGGCAAAGCCTGTCAATTCAAATGTTTTTATGTTGATTGTTTAAATTTCTGGTTCTAAAATTCATCCTCAATAGGTACATGGATGTGTCAACAATAGGTGTGTAAACTTAAATTTCTAGTATTGAACATATGCCAAACTTGCCAATGAGTACATAAATCAGATTTTAAAGTTGTCAGTATGTAGCTGGTAACCCCTTTGTTGATGTGCACCACACGGAGCTAATGACTACGTGATGACATGCAATATTAAAACCTGATTTGTGAACTCCCAAGTTGACATGTGTTCCGTATGAACTATCTAATTATACACGCCTACATACAGTACAAATTGCGAATAAGGGTACCCTTGAACCGCGAGAAATCGCGTTTTCAAACCACTAAACCAGCGAAGTCAGCCACTAAGAACTAAGTCAGCAAAATCCTGCGAAGTTCATGAATGGCTAATATATTCGCTAATATGTACCGTACCTCAATTGATTTGCAAATAATTTGCAAAGTCCGCCCCGGCTGGATTCGAACACGTGCCAGGAGGCAGATATCGCTCTGTTCTGCTGCGCGCTATCCACTACGCCACCGACTACACCGATGTAATCAATCATTTATAACATTGTATGATTAAATTAAAATAAACCCTAGCGGCATCGTAGCACACTATTAAGTTTAATCACTTCCCGCTTGGTGGGGTTACTGTAATTTTAAACCCTGGATAATAAGCCCCTGTTAAAAAAATTTACAATACAGTGTAACATTGTGAAACGATCTTGGATGCAAATGAAACACAATGAAAGGTGTGAATTGTAGTAGTCATTTAGCAACGAACTTTGTTCATAAGGAACATCTGGTTCACCCCAAGGATAAACAAGAGAAACTTGAAAGATGTGAAGTGGTTTACAAGATCCCATGTAAATCTTGTAAAAGCGTGTATGTGGGGAAACTGGCAGAAAGTTGGGCACTAGGGTAAAGGAACACATGAAGGATGTTGATCAGAACACCAAGGGATCTTTCATCAGAGCAGCTAGAAAAGAATCCCTCACTCAGATCAACAAGAGTGCAATTACGGACCATGTTAAGCAGAACAATCATGAGATAGACTGGGAGGAAGTGAGTGTGTTGGACAGAGAGAGTGACTGGGGGACAAGAACCATCAAGGAAGCGCTCAAGATACGAGGACAGAAACAGGTCATGAACAGGGACGAGGGGGCCTTTCAACTCTCTCATGTGTACGACCTGATTTTCAGTACATTGTATCTGAAGTCGTGCAGATTGATCTGTCATGCGCATAGATTTTGAAAATGGCAACAGCAGTTGCCAAAACTGTCAATAAATGTAAGATTATTGTGTTGTGTGATGATGAACTTTGTAAATAAATATAGATTCCAACACGATGAACACATTCAAGGAACTTTGTTCATGGTAAATTATTGTTTTTGGGGAGGGAAGAAGGGTTGCTTCAAGATAAGTTTATATATGTTTCTATTGGAAGGGATTTTTGAGATTTTTGTTTTGAAGTGGAAATCGTATTGAATTAGAGTTCAGCTATGAAAATTTGGCAGTTCCTTTATCTTACAACACTTAATCTTTATCATCACTGAGAAATAAGTATAGTAATATATTTTTTGTGATATCTGCATTTTAATCTGCAATATAACATTTCATGGATAAATCTATGAATAGAACTTTTGGGAAAATTTCTTCCTTGATCAAAACCTCTAACTAATTCAGATTCTATAAATAGAACTTTTGGGAGCTTTTCTTCCTTGATAAAAACCTCTAACGAATCAGAAATGTAGCTCCATAAATTTGTATAACACTTAGAGCTCTATTGCTGATTGGCAAACACAGGAAGTTTTGGCAAACACTGTTTACACCTGTTTCACAGATCTGCTGATTTACACGAAATTATAAATACTATGCATATGGCATCTGCAATGGTTTGCCTTAAACTCTGATTGTGTACCAGCAAACAATGCTAGCACCACCTTTTGGAAGAATAATCAGTAAGCCTGCCACAGTGCTGCCACCTTTCAACAACTAATTCATCCACTGGTATCATTTTCCTTGTCTTCTGGAAAATAAAATCTATTTCATGTTTGTCCAAATTTATTTATACATGTTTCGACATCTCCAGTGTCCTTTTCAATTTTTCCTTGATCAAAGCCTCTAACCAATTCAGATAATCTTGTCTACGTACACGGACCCTAACACGGCCGCCTGGTTGAAAGAATTACCATGAAAGAATTACCATATGTCACAAATCTTGTCTACGTACGTGTTGAAATGTGTTACATTGTTGCAGCTTTGTCAACAATATACAGGTCTGTTTGATAATAATGCTTCATTCAGTCACTATCATATTGGCAAAAAATTCTGAAATCAGACACCTGTGAAGTTGGTCTATTGGTTAGGCAACCCGGCAATGGAACATCCATGTAGGTATTAAATGACGTGGGTTCGAATCTCGGGTGCCCGCTTGCTGTTTGTAATACTAGTAATAGATCATGAATTATGTGAATGACGTTACAATGTTAATTCGCGAATTATTTGCAAATGACGTTGCAATGTTAATTCGCAAATCTGTGCGAATCAGTAATTCGTGGTATACGCAATGATACGCAATCACCCGCAAATCCGCGAAGTAGATTGCAAATCAGAAATATCAATTGCAAATAAATCGCAAAACCGCAAATGGGCTACACTAATTCGCAAGTTGTACTGTACCTATTACACCATCAATTTGGGTACTAGAAATTTAAATAATCTACATTTGAAAAAAACATTTGCTACAAGATGATGCCCCCATCTTGTTTGGGTATCTATGAAGTTAAGCTCCATCACTTTACCCAAGGAGAAGAAATTAATTTCTAACTTTGGTGAACCGTAAAATCAATTTCATCATGTTCAAACCACTTATTCAATTGTTAGATTGTCTTGCTCATACTCATTGAAATTTAAAACGTTATCCGTTGACGCAAAAGAATTTGTGTGCTTTAGGTGCATTTGGTGGAGCCCCCACTTTTGGCAGTCCGACTGCGGCATTTGGAAGCTCACCATCATTTGGTGGGACACCAACTTTTGGTTCGGCCAGTCCATTTGGAGCAGCCGCACAAGTCCCCAAAGTGTTTGGAGCAGCTGGGGATAATGCCCAACAATCTGCAGGCTTTGCTAGGTAAGAGGACAATGAATGCTGAAGCTGTATTTGCAACTAAAAGTTATGCTTTCTTTCCAATATTTCACACCAGAATGATGTTATGAAGATGTGACTTCATCTTGATTCTCACAGTCTTTTATTGAATACACCAAATGTAAATCTAAGGATCGACAGGTTTTTGAAGTGTATATACTGTTTCCATACATCTGATATAGAATATTAAAGTCACTGTTACTATTCTTCAAGCTTGTATTTTATTAAGATTTTAATGAAGTTTAAATCAGTATTGATTTGGGTACGATTTAACTATGATCCAACAATGGTTTTCTTCTTTTTCACACCCTAGTTTTGCATCCAGTAACACGACTTCGTTTGGGGCCCTTGCCCAGTCACCGAACTCATCATTTGGCCAGCAGCAGCCACAGCAGCAACAAACTGGTTTTGGTGGCTTTGGTGGTTTTGGTGCTGCAAACAGTAATAGCGGTGGCTTTGGATCTCCAGCATTTGGTGGGGGTAGTGGCAGCAATGCAAATTCGTAAGTGATTTGGCAATTAAATTAGACAATGTTATTATGGAATAACTTATTTTTTTAGAATTGAACATAAAGTTTCATTGAAATTTTTGTTTAGTTCAATACATAGTCCATTTTCTAAAGTGAAATCTGCATATATAATGTAGTATCCACTTAATGCCTGCATGACATGATCAACATCATCTGGGATTAAAAATATTAGTTCTATTTGACCGCTAATAGCGCTGATCAGATTGCTTAGTGCTTTCAAAGGTCACTGTCCCTTACAAAATGCAGTTACAAAACAATATGTAAACTTTTTTAACCGAAGAGAAAACAATTTATGATCATTTTCGTTTCTATACATAAGAACATTATATGCAACTACTTTATTTTCAGACCTGCAGCTCCATCCTTCACATCTTACAGAGGCTAAAGTTACTTATTTAGAAAATACAAGTGACGACTTGTGTTAACCCGCTTGGAAAAAATGGAATTTGCAGTTATTTATATCCATCTATAGTTGACATGATTCAAAGGATGTACTCTACATTGGTTTATGGACTATGTAACACATGATTATTCTAAAGAGTATGAAGTTTATTATAATTGTATTTCTACTAACTAGTAGCAAGTTTGTTCGATATTAAGAACATACAAATTGTATTGTGATTGGTTGAAAATAAAATTGTACAATGTAAATAATTTGTTTTTGTTTTTTTACACAGTGCATATATATTGAATAAAAAGCAACAGCATTATTTCACACACTGCAAAGCATATTAATATATTTACTGGTATGTAAAACCAAATACCCCGGTAGTCAACGTGTGTGATACACTTAAAGTTCTGTGAACACCGCTACATGTACTGTAGGACAGTATCATTAACACCCTCAGTTGGAATGACAGCTTTTTAAGTTGTCAGGATTGACAAGTGATCTAATGCACCTGCATTAAGTGCTAGGTGAATAGGTGCCACAGTAGAAGTGGTCTAGGGTGCAAGTCCCAGCAGAGGCTAGATCTCTATAGATTTGGAGAAAGAATCCTCTAATATCAATAAATAATAAATAGTATATTCAAAATAACTATAAGCTACAAGCTGTAAATGTATATGTACTTCAATTATAAGCGGTTTCATACAGTGGACCTGTTTCTAGGTTTGACATATACTCATCAATGACTTACATCGTGTCTGGGTTATGATTAGGTAGAGTTTTGGCTCAGCGTTGCACACAAGCTAGATTTTTGCAAAAAATTTCCATAAAAGCAGCCACAATGTCCTTAAAATGGGCCGAGGTTAACCAGATTCAAACCAATTTTTGAAGTTACCCAAATGAAGCATTGTATGAATTTTGATGTTTTGATGGCAATGGCTTTGATTGTTTTCCTCTACGATGCTCACAAGCCAAATAAATAATCATAAATGGTATATACAAAATCTTTAAACATTAATGACACTCATATTCCGGTCAGAATTCATGAATGTTAAAATTTGAGACACTTTTTCAACATATTCAAAAATATATTATTTTTTTGACGTTACCCAAATGAATATATGGCAATGGCTATATGCCACCCCATAAATGGTATCTGTGGCAATATATGAATGTATACATATATACATAATATATATATATATATATATATGTATTTGTTATCAATTTCCCTTTTACGTAGGTGCCAGAAAATTACAGGCTCTGATAGATCCTTAATATGAACCTTCCTACGTAAGGAAACAAAAGTATCAATATTTTAATTTTAATCCTCATAATTACATGTATTGGACTTATTCCTAAAATGTTTATCTTCTCGACCCTCTATTTATTTATTTGAATGTACTTTCTTCAATTTTGTTATTTCAAATTGATTTGAAATGTTGGACTCTATGGTAATTGACAAAATTAATTAA
Organism: Streblospio benedicti; assembly: GCA_019095985.1. NCBI lineage: Eukaryota > Metazoa > Annelida > Polychaeta > Spionida > Spionidae > Streblospio > Streblospio benedicti. Next base: position 18,727,421 of record CM032660.1, on the reverse strand, counting down.
CATTCACATACATGTACTACTACCACTGCGAGTTATCTTAATGTAATCGCCAAATGCAAATGTACCAGTATGCATATGTATACATTCTTAAGAGATTAACCAGATATAATAAAGTGTTCATATCCATTATGTGCTTACAGACAAATAAGTGATCTGAATGTTATGCGTATATCATATTCTGTATGCAAACATTTAATGTAAATATAATCGATTTGTATATTCTAGTATGAATTCTCTCTCACAGTTATAATTGTCAATTTGCTGACTGCCAGTTGACAATACTATATGCTAATATTGCTATTGAAAAAGAACTCTTTGAAACCTTACAAATACATTTCCTCTGTTACATTACAGAATCCATAATATCAGATAAGAATTGATTTTTCACCTTTTTGTCATAACCAATTATATTCCTCCCAACAATATCAGCTATACGTCTTTATTGTGACTAAGGATACTGAGAAAACAGGTATGTAATTAATTGCAATTTTTTAACACAAATACATGTACTTAATTAAAAAAGATCAATGACGGTCAACTTTTCCTGTTTTAAGCTATTAAATCCAATATTGTACATGATTATGAATAACATGCTTTTAAGACTCAGAAAAGATATACATGTATGCATGAAATGAGAAGTTCTTGCAACTTTTAACATGTGACTGTGTCAATCTAGACGTTACTACTGCATATATATAGTAGTGATTGTTGTATCATTCTGGATTTATAAGAGCATGGTTTTCATTGCCTAACAAAGTTCTTATGAACTCCATTTTGGCCATTTAAAAAGCAAAGCAAGCTTTGTGTATTAAACATACAAGTGTTTAATTAGTTTGAAGTGTTGTTGACTGTAATAACATCACAACAAAATCAATGGTTGATTAGTTAGATATTAACAGACTGCGGACATCTTTAGTATCAAAATACATGTGCAATTTCTGTACGAATCCATCCATATGGCCATACACACCCCCAGCCCTCAAATATGGATATCAAGTACACACATATGAACTATTCAAATTACAATTTAAATATCGAGTAAAAAGCTGTTGGGGTAACTGGGACAGGTACGTGTAACTCAGTAGTAACCCTGATACAGATGAAGGCATGGTCTTTGATACAAATGTTTTTCTGTTGATTATTCAAATATATTGTCGTGAAATGCATTGTTTGATAGGCATGAGTCAGCACTAGATGTGTATAATCAAATTGTTTATTATTCTTAAACAGAATTTCATTGTACGAACATATTGTTTATGACTCGGAAATTGCAACATTTCTGGGAACGTTTCAACTTCAACTGGCAAAAGCACACAGGATTTCTTGCGCATGTTCAGTAGTGGTGGCCCGTATGAGGTGGAATTCGCTACACAACAAATTAGCGAGGACAGTACGGGATGCATGGCCTTGCCCTGGTTCAAGGGAACATTAACATGTGCAAAAAAAACATCTGCGTATTTGACAGTTGTAAGGGAAATGTTCCTCAAAAACATTGTAGTATTAAAAAGTAACTAAGTTTCTGCATCACAAACAATGTGTTTAAATATTATGAATTCAGAAAGCAAACTATATCTGAAAAAACAATATAAAAAAAACATTTGAATCGACAGACTATGCCTGCATTTTGCTGGGGTTGGGGTAACTCCGAAGTTACTCCCAAGTTTTTACCTTGGTAAATGTGATCTAAAAAGCTCATTTGATAATACAATGTAATTGGTGATGTTTAGCTTTAAATCCCGTGTATGTGTGAGTGGTCTAATATAGTTGTCTTATCAAAGTTTCAAATATAGAGCAGGAAAATAAAAATTCTAACATCTTTGCAGCCGTACTTTATCTGAGTTTATTTACCTTTTGAAACCCACAATGTATCTAACCAACTTGATTTTTGAGCTAATATCGTATTATTGAAGAAGCACTTGGGATTGCTTACTCGCTCGTCAGTGACATTGATTTCATAGTGCAAACATGTGTCATATATTATTATAGAGCGCACTAAAAGGATAGAAACAACTCATTTTCGGCTCAACCTGCGGGACCATGCCTGGAATGACTGTCGAAGAAATGATAGATAATCTAAATCCAGAATGGATGAATCAAATTGATAATGGGATAGATCCTCCTGGAAATTTTTATGCAGGTATTGTGTTTATTGTAGTCACTTTGCTTTCTAAGTGCTGGTGCTTTAGAAAACTAAACAACATATCTTTTTTTTATTTTAAGTTTGAACATTCTTAATTTTCAAAACATTTTGAATGTGCAATGCCAAGACAATGCTTTTTGATATATCAACTATGTTCAATTCATATCTGTTTTGGGATTTTATTATTTTGCAAAACTCAACACAAAATAAACTAAACCCATTACCCATGCATATTTGAAAAAAAAAAAATGTATATCTCACAAGATTTCATATGAAAGTTAATTAAAATATTATTACATGTCTGCAAAGGTCCGCGAAGAGACTTCTTCATAACTTTTTGATTCTGTTCATTATTTCATTTTATCAATATATCTAGTGTCCATCAATTCTAACTGTACATTCAAGCCATGAATGCAGCGAGCAAGACAATATTTAATTCATTTGAATTAAACTTGCACGCTCAAGAGTTGAACTCAGATGTAGTAAAATAAAATTTATATAGCTTTCCAAACATTTATGTAATTGATATTATAAAATGGTTGTTTAGTAGAGACGAAATTGTATGTAGGCCTGAATTTGCAGTCTTGTTGATTATAGACCCTGGATTATAGAAACCATTATATAATATCTCTGATCCGACCAGATCAAAACTACACCACAAAGTCTTCAGAAATTAATGAGCCGCTCTTTTTGCTTCAAAATGACTACCCCAGTGAGAGTGGTGATAAAAAGATATGACTATGACTCAGGCGAAAGAAATCCTGCATTTGGATCAGATTTTTTAAAAAATCACAGAACTCCTGCATTCACACCTATATTTGATTATTATTGGTTTGATGTACAGTAAAACTAGAATATTTCGTGGCTATTAAATTTTGCAATTTTCATCTATAAATTATTTTGTGACCATTTAATTTTGCGATTTTGGTTCATCCTGGACCTACTTTACATAGGCTATTATTAATGTTTGCTGACTATTTAAGTATTCGCTTTTGCACCTACACACAAAATTCGCAAATTAAACCGTGCGCAAACATTTCTAATTTTACAGTATTTCACAATTGTCTTTCGATAATAGATGATTATTTTTGTCTTATTGAGAAAAGTAATAAGTTGGAAGAATGTGGTAATATTCATAATTCTAGGCAGATGTATTTTAAACTTTTCATATGTTTATATTGTGTTTACTTTGGAAGAAGCAATTATAGCTCAGATATTTAATACACTATTTTATGTACTGTGCACATGTATATGTACATAATAAACATGTGAATATGTATGTAGACCCAAAATAAATTTGTCCTTATCCTTATCAAACTTAAACTCAACATCCACAGCCTTTTCTTTTTGAAGAAACAACTAGAGCCAGTTTTGATAATTTTTAAGCTTCTATGTTGAATGTGTTTGAAATAACAGTTTATCCACTCACTTTATGAAAGTTGGCAATATTTTGTAGGTGCTATCAAGCAGATCCAGGATGATAGTGCGAGCGTGTTTCCAGAGAGTGTCTACTCAAGTTCAGAGGCTAAAGAAAATAGATGGCGAAGCACTGTGAAAAGTGACTTCATACCCATTGAAGAGCAAGTGGCTAAGAAGGAGAAATTGCCAAAAGTTGATGATGTATGTAGTAGTTTTGTAGTCTGCGTTAAGGATTATTGGTTTCTCAGCACATTTTCCTTCATTTACATCAAATCCAAAGTGGCACACTCGTGTTCTCTTTTTCAACTCCCTGGTGAACATACAGTGGAAGCTGCCTGTATCTCAAGCTAGCTAAGGCTCTACACTATTAACCATTCATAGAAGCTTCCTTAGCCAGATCTATTGAATGTGTAGATATATACAGCAGTTTGAGATGAGTTTGCTTAATACCCACCACAAGTCCCTACCAAGATTAGCGCAACTCTATTTCACTTAGTCAAGGAAGAACACTGAGCTCAGTTTCCAAATACAATTATCATTATCATAAACTGTAAATTCTTGATCTGTCATCAAATGCATAATCAGCGATTAAAAAAATCACTACAGTATACTTTAATATCAAAATTCACCTTGCATTAAGAAGTTTCAAAAGCTAGGAATGAACAAATGGGCCAAGTGCTTAAGCATTTCATTAAAACTTAGTACAAAACCTTTATCAAAAGAAATCATGGATAGCAATTCATGATAAGACATGTTGGCTAGTTTGCTTTTGCTAAAATGTAAAATTGTTAACAGTTACAGTCTATGCATATTATTCCATCCTACCAAACCTCATTTATTTTACCCCATGTCAGCAACACACAAGAATAAGAGGATTACGCGTCAATTGTACATTGAAATCAATTAATGTCTACCAAGTTATCATAACATGTACATTGCTGATCAATTTATTCAAAATAGATTTGAAATTATTCTGACAGATCAATCTCATAAGAATAAAGGGTCTTCGGCTGATTGCTTGAAAATGTGTAATGGTATCTTATGTCCAATAAGTTTTATGGTGTACCAACAGTTTATTAAAGTTCTTCCGAATGATAGCAGGAGCCTCGACAATGTGGTCGCTATACACATAGCATGAAGCACACTTAGCAAGTTAAAGAGAATATTGTTTGTGTTTATGCTTAGCTTCCCTGGAATGATATGGCAGCATTTACTTATATACACAATGATTTATGAAACATACTGTGTAGCTTCTATACCTATACTTTGACCTTCATTGATACAGAAACAGCAACAAGTGAAAAAAAAATCTATATCTTAACATATGCGGACTTGGATTAAGAAATCCTGAATTACAAAGGATAATACAGAAACCATGGATATTGGCATAAGATCTGGCTCTAGTCATGTAAGTTTGGCATCAATTGCTATGCCACAATGTATCTTATTTTAATAATATGTTATTCATTGTGTTTTAAATGTATTCATTGTTCAACTGACAATATGATATCTAAACTGAAAACCATTTATTTACTCAAGTTCATAATCTTAAACAAATCTAAAAACAAACCAATAAACAACCTTCAAACTATTTAAAAGTTTTTAAAATTTCATTTACATTATGGAAACAAAATTGTTTGTTTTATTAACAATTTTTCGTGCCATGTGAATTTGACTTTCTTTGATATTGAGGGACATGGCGAGAGTAGTTAACAACCTCACACAGGATACGTGCATTGTGTAGCCCAGACAACTAACAGTGGCGGAGACTAAGTCAACACACATGCATTGATTGGCATACACACAATCACGCGTCGGCACACTTTCGCAATTACATGTTATGTTCATGTCTTCAATAACGTTTACACTAAGATTCATTCCCACTAAGCGGCTGAACATGAGCAATTTACAATTGCTGAACAAAGTGGTATATATTGATGGTTAACCACTAGATGTCAGATGATATAATGTAACAATATAAAATGAATAAATGTGACCGAATTTCATATAATGGTAACCTTATGTCGCCAGTTAAAGTTTTACAATTTGCAAGATCTATAACCAGACATTTTAATTTGATTGTTCACATTTGGTAAAAAGTAGGCTATATCGAAGTAGGGTCAGTTTACATATGCATAGAAATAGATAACAATATGTACATGTACATGATATATATATTGAAAAAAATTTGGTTAACAATGCACTATAGTCTAAACTGAATCACGACCTTTTAAAACAATAACGTAACAAAACATGAGAAACGATGAAGTAATCCCAGACATCAATAAATACATAAAACAAATTCAAAAGACATCAATATGTAAGACAATTACGGTCAGCTTGTTACCTATTACGAATTGCACATTGGTCATATTGATTGCAAGCTAACATAATCTACACTGGGAAACACCTTTTATGATTATTGATCATCTTTTGTATTCAGTAAGTAACTATACGTTGTTTACCAAAGTAACAACTTCTTCAGCACTCAGTTGGGATTGTCCTATTTTTACAATATGACATGCGAAAATCTAAAATATCATTAGCTTTGTTTTTTGTGACTATTAAAAAACTACCCAGATAAGGATATTAAGTTAGGTATTATTTATCAACACAGTGCCACTACTTTATGATAACCAAAATAAGGTATTTCAAGTTTCAATAGCTACAATTGAGTGATTAATAATTGCACTAAAATTCAGTAGAATTACATTTACTTCAAATGAAAAATAAACCATGTAACATTCTAGCCATAAATATGTTAGTTTCAATTTGCAAAATCCAGTAACACCATCACTGTATCAAGATCACTAACACCAGATAATAAAAGGTCCAGATATGTGTACTATAGCATGTCACTTATGAGTGTTTTTGGGTATCAACTTTAAAAAGAATGGTGATTGAAATGATTCACTATCATATTTAAACATTGAAATGCACATTACTCATCAGCTGTCCTTATATTCTCCAGCCAGTGTCTTTGAATTCAGAGAAAAAAATGCAATGTGAATAATGAACAAAGAAACAATAACTGTCTGAATGTTGCAGATGTTCAATCGGTGGCGGGTTCCCAGCCGGCTTACTAATGATCACAAAAGCAGAGGCAAGTCCCAGTCATCAACCTAAAAAGAAATACAAATAACAGAATTAAAACTTTGTTTCTATGAACAAGAATATAGATTCACTTCAGGATTATTATCATTTTTGAAGAAAATAAAGCATAATTCTGTGTTTACCAACAAAACATTGTTATAACCATTGATCAGCTTTATCACCAACAAAAAAAACAATTCGTTTTGATTTATCAAGATGTTGATTTGTTGTCTATTTTTCCAGCTGGATCAGCTGTGGATGACAATGTTGGACCAAGCGCATCACGCTGTTCACCTACATGTCGGTGCCATTTACTTTCAATATCAATAATTAACAATCATGAATTAATTTGAGCATCAATTTGGAATCAATTAGTTATACAGATATATTTATTGCTGGAATTCATTGACTTTTGTGTAAGTATTGACATTGACATTAGAGGATTCTTTCTCCAAGTCTGTAGGGCTATATCACATAGCCTCTCGCGGGACTCGAGCCCTGGATCACTACCACTACTGGTGCCACAGTGGTAGCAGTCCAGGGTTCAAGTCCCAGCAGAGGCTATGTGATATACCTCTACAGAGTCTTGGAGAAAGAATCCTCTAATGTCAATGTCATCCGCAATTAAACTGAACATTTTCAGCAGACGTTTACAATAATCATTTTGCTTCAGTGCCGGCACTTAAAAGAGCAGTGAGCGATACAGGAAAAAGAGCGGCACCAGCTACTGCTAGAAGTGTTGCTAGACCACAAACCAACTGCACTGCCCCAGTACAAGTAATCATAGTGATATGCTAAACATGCAATTATTGATAATTTGATTATCTAAATATTACAACATATGATGGTGATGAATAGCAGTCGATGAGTGGTGGGACAGAAAATAATTTTGAAAATATTTCGTTAAAAGATGTATTTCACTTTTAGATATGAAATTAACTATTAGCAATTCTACATTATTTATCCTCATAAAATTGACAAAAGAAAGTAATTGTTTTATTGAAGCCAATACATAGAACAAATATTTTCAATTCTATTGCAGCCTATGTCAGCCAGGCCTGATGTGCGGTTAGACAAGTATTCAGAAAACTCTCCCATCTTCCGATCCAAATTTAGAGATCCCTTCAAGCCTAAATCTCTTGCAACAAAGCAGGTTCGTCCCTACTACTTTGAACTATATCACTTTTATTTAGATTTGAGCACAATTATTCATAAACTGACAACATTGCTTATTTGTGTCCATAGGCTCCTCTCACGATTGTGGTACTAACTACAGTGTGGCCCCCCTAACGTAAACATACCATGTCTTTTGATATAATCCAGCCTTTATCGTGACAGGGGCCTATGTTGGTCTGTATACATGTATATGTGTGCAAAATTTCCTTTTCAGCTTTTACGAAACTACCAAACACACGACGCCAATGAGCGCACGCCATCAGAAATGTTAAAGTACGCTTCAGACCATGAAAAGAAATTAATTGATAATGCTTTAAAACGTTCCAAAAATGGAAAAACAGGGAATGAGCAGGCAATTGACGAGTGGATTGAGAATGCATCACCAAGAGGTATCTATTGTTTGCTGCTTTGTATTACATATACATGTACATCATAATCGCATGACAGCCATGACTTAATGCAACACGAACAAGTGTGAGCAATCAAGCTGAATGAAAACACGTTGGGTAACGTTTGCAGTCAGGCTATCCACATGGCTTCACCTTTCAAGTTGCTGTTTAGACCTTGTAATTTTTTTTATAAATTCTAGTCCAAAAAAAATCAAACTTAACCATTTCAATGGCATGACAGTCCATAATATATAAATAAATGAGTTATTTTTCATTTTGAATATTGTAATTAAAAATAGTCTCGAAGGCTGACAGTCCATCTTTTTCAAAGAAATGAGATCATTTTCTTGGAGAAAACAACCTCGAAGGCCCCCTCCTCCCTCAATAAGGGTAGGTAGGCATCTGGGATCTCTACTCCATCATTCCTATTTAACTTTGCTCCTTTGGTTCTGATGTTAATGGCCTCCAGGACAAGAGGACAGAGAGAAAAGGATAATGGTTTTGCTGGCTTGCCATAATGTAAAGGGAGTAAGCGAGCGCCTTCAGAGATGCTTCAAGAAGCACATCAGCCTCTACCACAAAGCAGGACAAACCATTAGACAATCTCTAGTCCATCTGAAAGATAAAATTAAGCCAGAGGAAGAGTGTGGAATAGTATATGAGACAGAGTGCCAGGTGTGTGGAGACATTTACATTGGTGAAACAGGAAGATCGCTAGGAGAGAGTAGAAGAACATGAGAAGTCAGCAGAAAAGAAAGATCAGAAATCAGCCTTCAGCCAACATCAAGAAAAAACAGGACATGTTCCATTCATTCAACCGCTAATGCAGAAATTCAAAATCCTTGAACAAGAACCAAGAGATAGACATAGAAAAGTCCTGGAGGCCATTAACATCAAAACCAAAGGAGCAAAGTTAAATAGGAATGATGGAGTAGAGATCCCTGATGCCTAACTACCTTATTGAGGGAGGAGGGGGCAGCCAGGGGGACCAAGCACTGAACAAACACTCCTTCGAGGTTGTTTTCTTCCAAGAAAATGATCTCATTTCTTTGAAAAAGATCGACTGTCAGCCATTGAAATATTAGACTATTTTTAATATCCAATATTCAGCTATAGATAAAAACAACTCATTTATTATAAACTTAACCATTGTTACTCTTGATTCTAAACCTGAGGATGGTACTGTGCGGACATGAAAACGTTTTCCACACAATATGAAACTCACTATTGTCTTGTACTATATCTTATAATAATATCTTAAATATAGCTAAAGTTTCTCTTTCTTCAGACAAAGAAATAGCTCGTCAATTCTTCCGCTCTAATATTGTGAACAGATCACCATCATCACAAAGAAAAATGTCAAATGTTTTAAGGAAACTTCAAGGGTAAGACTTAAATTTTAAACTTATAATAAACACTGATAATAAACCATCCGGGTAATTTGAAATAATTTATGATTTAATGGACTTGGGTATATATTATTATATGTAATTAAGTCATTAGACTTATGGGTCAAAGTCAGGTTAGGACTATATCACATGGTCTCTGGTGGGATTCAAACCCACGACCATATGGCACCAAATCGCCTAACAGTTAAGTAAGTAAGTAAGTAAGTACTTTATAAATCAATATACATGAAACTTGTTTTGTGACATATTGCAAAAGACAGACAATGGACACATTGCAATAGACAAGTACTACAATAGACAAACAAAACATATATAGTAAATAGTATAATAGTATAACAACAAAAATAATAATTATACTACTGAACTACAGTTGATAATAGCTAACTCACTAGTCCACTCTGGTTCCGGTGGCAGAGTAGACTAGCGATTTGGTGCTGTATGGTCATGGGTTCGAATCCCATCAGAGACTATGTGATATAGTCCTAACCTGACTTGGAGTCATAAGTCTAATGACTTAATTACATCTGGGTAGTATTAGTGATTTATATTTGATCAATTATTATATGAAATCAATTATATGAATCAAGGTACATGCATTACCAAATGGCAACTCTTATTTTCACTTTGCAGTATTGAAAACGATGCACCAAGCAACAAGGCCTATGGAGACTCGCAGGAATGGAAGTATGTCCGGCTCTTGTCCCCTGATACAAGAGCGAACAAATGGAGGCATCAAACTTGGCATCACATGCCGCAATACAACTGCATAGATCCAGTGCTTAACAAAACAGCAATCTATACTGAACCACAGCGTATTCCACCACGGCACTTTGTCATCCACCCCGATTTGGGTTAAAATTTGTGAATTCACTTGGATTTTTTATTGTATTTTAAATACATGCTGTACAGTGATTTATATTCGTGCATACAAGTCAATTGTCTAAATCATTTTCTCAGTGATTTGGCAATAGACTTGTACATGATTATAAATCAAAGTTTAAAAAAATCAAATCTCTTCTTATTTGACAGTATTATGACCCTTTATGTGTTTTGCTTGTTTTCTAATATATATGAGCTGACTGCAAGTTCAGGGAGTAACGTTTTCCGTAATATTAAACTAAAATATGGTACTGAATATCAAAATAAAAATTGTAGGAATGATACGCTATTTTTTTGCCAGACCTACATTGTAATTTTTTTAATTCTTTTTGCTTTCCATCATAACGAAGATTTACATGAAAATGTCATTTTCTAGTGCTTGTTAGAGATACAATCAGACATTTTGAACATTCTTGAATTGCGGATTAGATCTTATGATAAGAATAGCAAAGTTTGTTTATATTTTTGATTTCCACACACATCACTGGATCACTTGATAGACTAGCCATGTGTATGTAGATTAAAATATTCCTGTTTCTATAATGAGGCCTAATCCAAAAAGAAGGAATGTTCAAAATGTCTGACTCTGTTTCTGGCAAAGACTAAAAAAATGCTATTTTGTGTTAGTTTTCATTATGATGTAAACCAATCAGAATTTAAAATATTTCTATGTAGGTCCACGTAAATAGCACATCATTCCTATAAGTTTTATTTTGATATGCAGACCCATTTTTAGTTTTTATAGACAATGTTACTCCATGAACTTGGTGCCAGCATCTAAGTTTAACGATAAGTATATACATTTCATGTCTATCTGTTGAAAAAAGTTTAACTTTTATTTGCAAGAGCAACATACATGTAGCTTACTAGATACATACATTTTCGATATTGCTTCTTGCATACCATAAGCAGCTGAATAATTGCAATGCTAATAGAAGAAAATTTGAACTGAGTGTTTTAAGATGTAGTTGATTATCTTCCAACCTACAGTCGTGAGTGGTGACAATTGAATATAATTGGTCCAATATTTTCGAAACATAAAACACTTGTTATATGATGGCTTTTTTTCTACAAAAAGCAGGACCTAAGATCAACTAAATGTTGAGCATTAGGATCACAGGCTGTTGATCACATTTACTGGTAATATCATTTGAAAAGTTGAGCCATACTATCATTACTAAAACCAAGGTATTCAAATCAAGATTTAGTTACTAAAATATCTATTTAGTCCTTCTTGAAAAATGCCATTTTTTCAAATCTTTCAATTATTTGTAGATGTGTTACTAATAGTTAGCAACCTTGTTTTAGAGAACATGTTTTTTGAAGATTTAACTCTACGATGTACATTTTTGTGTAAATTAAGTTCAATTCTTTTCTTAAAACATATACAACTAACATTCTCCGAATTGCCAAAGCCATGGTTTATATCCTACCCCAATGCATGCTTTATGTAAATGATTATTTAGAAAGCTTATCATGCATTTGGAAGGTATGATTAATGTGATTTTTAAACATCTACATTTGAAAAATGAACATTGATTATGCATATGGATAAATAAGATCATTCTTAATATAATGAATAAGAATGATTTTGAATATTGTGATAATGGATTCAATGAATTTCATTTATATTTGTATACATACATACTGTTTAAGTATGATCTATTTTTATGCATCTGGTTTATTGTATTTGTTTACTGTTATTGTATTTGTTTACTGTTAATAATAAATATATACATTATATATTTTTTTTTCTAACTCCATTTAACTTATGTTCAATGACATTGATATGTAGCAGTAATTCTTAATTTATCACAGCAATCAAAAAACATCCAAATAAAACAGAAAAAAGGTTGTGAGGATGATTTGAATCTGACATTATCATACAAGATCATTTAACGCTATTTGCACTTTCTGCCATAATGCTGTATGCAGCTGAGAGGCGTTAGTGTTATAATTATAACTAGAGCACTTCACACAGGGCCCATGGTCCCCACATCCCGATGTTTAAAAATATATATAAAAAAAAATATTTTTAATTTTAATCCCTTAAATATATTATAAAAAAAATTATATATTATTTTATAATATTATAAATTTTTTAAAAATTTATTTTTTATTTAATATTTAACTTCCCAAACAAGTAATTAAAATTATCCATAACACAATTTTTTTCCGGTTTTCAAATTTGGAAATTTTAGGATAAATGAAAAAACTTTTAAATAGATATTATTGCCACCACATTTGTGTATGTTATTTTAAAAAATGCAAAAAAAAATTTTAAAACATTTAAATGTTTTTTTTAAAATATATAAACTTATTTGAATCTAACTTTGCTTTTTCCAAAAAAAATTAATAAATGTCTTTTTTTTT
>CM032660.1:18676989-18714443 GCA_019095985.1 Streblospio benedicti | reverse complement strand
TAGTATTCATTATGATGTAAACCAATCAGAATTTAAAATATTTCTATGTAGGTCCAGCTAAATAGCACATCATTCCTATAAGTTTTATTTTGATATGCAGACGCATTTTGTGTTTTTATAGACAATGTTACTCCATGAACTTGGTGCCAGTATCTAAGTTTAACGATATGTATATACATTTCATGTCTATCTGTTGAAAAAAGTTAACTTTTTATTTGCAAGAGCAACATACATGTAGCTTACTAGATACATACATTTTTCGATATTGCTTCTTGCATACCATAAGCAGCTGAATAATTGCAATGCTAATAGAAGAAAATTTGAACTGAGTGTTTTAAGATGTAGTTGATTATCTTCCAACCTACAGTCGTGAGTGGTGACAATTGAATATAATTGGTCCAATATTTTCGAAACATAAAACACTTGTTATATGATGGCTTTTTTCTACAAAAAGCAGGACCTAATATAAACTAAATGTTGAGCATTAGGATCACAGGCTGTTGATCACATTTACTAGTAATATCATTTGAAAAGTTGTGCCATACTATCATTACTAAAACCAAGGTATTCAAATCAAGATTTAGTTACTAAAATATCTATTTAGTACTCCTTGAAAAAAGCCATTTTTTCAAATCTTTCAATTATTTGTAGATGTGTTGCTAATAGTTAGCACCCTTGTTTTAGAGAACATGGTTTTTGAAGATTTAACTCTACGATGTACATTTTTGTGTAAATTAAGTTCAATTCTTTTCTTAAAACATATACAACTAACATTCTCCGAATTGCCAAAGCCATGGTTTATATCCTACCCCAATGCATGCTTTATGTAAATGATTATTTAGAAAGCTTATCATGCATTTGGAAGGTATGATTAATGCGATTTTTAAACATCTACATTTGAAAAATGAACATTGGTTATGCATATGGATAAATAAGATCATTCTTAATATAATGACTAAGAATGATTTTGAATATTGTGATAATGGATTCAATGAATTTCATTTATATTTGTATACATATGTACTGTTTAAGTATGATCTATTTTTATGCATCTGGTTTATTGTATTTGTTTACTGTTATTGTATTTGTTTACTGTTAATAATAAATATATACATTATTTTTTTTTCTAACTCCATTTAACTTATGTTCAATGACATTGATATGTAGCAGTAATTCTTAATTTATCACAGCAATCAAAAAACATCCAAATAAAACAGAAAAAATGTTGTGAGGATGATTTGAATCTGTCATTATCATACAAGATCATTTAACGCTATTTGCACTATCTGCCATAAATGCTGTATGCAGTGGAGAGGCGTTAGTGTTATAATTATAACTAGAGCACTTCACACAGGGCCCATAGGTCACACACATCCTGTATGTTTAAAAAAAATATATGTATAGCTTCCAAACAAGTAATAAATAATATTACTACCATGAACACAATTGTTTTCCCCGACACCAAAGTGTAAAAAGATAATTTCTAGGAAGGTCAAATGTAAATAAACGTGTTCAAATAGCATATTATCGCCACCTATGGAATGTGTGTGAATATGTTATTTCATAGCAAAATGCACCATAGATTGTGTAATTTTAATGAATCATTACAATAGTGTTTATCTTACGAAAATATCAGTAAGTAGCTTCATTTTGACACCTCACAACACTTTCGTTCGTTCATTAACTAGCTGTGCTATGATGGTTCAAACAAAAACATATATATACAGGATGTGTGTGAAGTGCTTTATATATGAAAAGAAAGTATTACAAAGAAGTGCTTACAAATGAATTCAATCATCTAGCTCCAATTGAAATCGGTGATAAAGGTCTTTGGTAGTAACACCCTGTTCATTAGCTGCAATAATAAATTAATGTTAAGTAGCATTATATTGAATTTTAGATTAGTATCCTGAAATGGAATTTCTGACTTTTTCATACAGACAGATCAACAAAGTTGTCTGAGAACCATTTTTTTCCTATGAGAAACATTTCACTGCTGTCACACCTGTGGAGATCATAATACAGATAACAGAAACAGTTGTCAAAATTGGGTAGGTCACGTTACACAAATTTCATTACAGACAAAACAAGTGACTCACTGTGAAAGCCCAAGTACTTTAATAAGCCATTACACATTGAAGATAACCATTCCAACAGACCTAGCGATATGTGTCTCAGACTAATCATCATTTTGCATTAAAATATCACGGCGTTCAATCGATCTCCAGTTAATGTGCGTAATCAAGAGCTTTTGTGTGGTAAATGTTTACTTTTGAAGTCAGAGATTTGGATTTTCCACTGTAAACAGGCTAAAAATCAATCTTGAGCACAATTTCATTCGTCCAAGTGAAACGAAATTTCAGAGACAAGGTAAAGTTATTTTGGAAGATTGTGGATTCGAACTCACGGCCTCCCGCCCATGATTCAGACCAGTCACATGTCATAGGCGGATGTGCTACCAACTACACTAATCCCCCGAGACACAGTGGGTCTACTTTATTTAGCACCTGCATCAACTGTCTGCCTTGTTACTATTTTTAGGCTGTAGCCTTTACTAGCCTAGGTCACTATGTGCGTCAAGCACGTTGTAATCTTGGCAGGATGCATTGTGCATGTTGTGTGTCTATGTCTCTGAAACTTGCTCTATTACGTCGAGTGTGCGCTACTTGACGGAGAACCGCGTGCCCTGTTTTCACTTTCTTTACAGACTCCCCGAACTCCCTACTCCTCTACAACCAGGCACAATCTGACGATCTCACTTTCCCAACGTCCCTTGGACACCGGGAGAGCCTCAGCTCTTGTCGAGACACTCCTTCTTTCGGGTCTTTCGGGTCCAGATTCCAGCTATCCACAAGGGATCCGGGTTTCTACCCAGAGTTGCCATCCTTTGTCACACTGGCTGCTTTGGAGAGAGAGATAGGAAGTTCTATACCGTCAGTGAACCAGGGACACCGGGGTTATCAGATCAGGAATTCTCCCTGTGTTAACATTCCCATAGTCAGCTTTCGGTGACCGAGGGACCTGTAAGAATTCTCAGATCTAATTTTCCCATCATCCGTCAGATCACACATACCCAACTCGAGTTCGAAATTTCCCAGGCGGTAGCTCCCTCCCCCACTATCTTGTATACAGGGCCAGCCCACTGAACTAATGGACAATTTCACAGGGAACTACCCTGAGGGTTCAACGAAGCACCCGGGCCAGTCTTCTTCCACCAAGTGAAACGAAATTTCAGAGAGAAGGTAAAGTTATTTTGGAAGATCGTGGATTCGAACTCACGGCCTCCCGCCCATGATTCAGACCAGTCATATGTCATAGGCTGACGTGCTACCAACTACACTAATCCCCCGAGACACAGTATATCTACTTTATTTAGCACCTGCATCAACTGTCTGCCTTGTTACTATTTTTAGGCTGTAGCCTTTACTAGCCTAGGTCACTATGTGCATCGAGCACGTTGTAATCTTGGCAGGATGCATTGTGCATGTTGTGTGTCTATGTCTCTGAAACTTGCTTTATTACGTCGAGTGTGCGCTACCTGATGGAGAACCGCGTGCCCCGTTTTCACTTTCTTTACACATGCACTATAAGAATACCTCTGGCACATACTGATGCGTTTTATCTCCACTCACATGGGTTGGTTTCTGCTGCTAAGTCTGCAATACATAACTCCCACCCTTCAAAATTGGTGTCATGTGATGGAAAATGACGAATATTGTGGCTATAAAGCCGCTTAATTCAGGCAACATATGAACAGGAATGCATCTCAAAGTTGATTGAAACAGATTACACTAATCCCATGTTTTTTACAAACATGTAATTGCACAAAAATATTAAAGTCGTGATAAGCTGTGATCAACAGTTTTCATATGAGGAGCAAACCAGTTTTTTGTGGATTTGGAAACTTAACACAATATATAGGTTGATAATCTAGATGCAATGCATAAGGTAGTTTTCAGTCAAGCATACGCTACATAGCTGACCTATATTACGGCTTGACAAAGCAATATTAGGCAAAATATCACTCATTTTCTGACAGTGGACAGCCATGTAGAACGAGGGTCTTCAACTATTGCAGACTTAGCTGTAAAAACCAGACCATTTAAGTGGACATCCAAACCATTCTTAGACACTACAGATATTCCCATGGTGCATGGACCAAATAAATTGTGCCAAAGACAGATATTTATACTACCTGCAGTGAAAAATTAGAACCTGTAATTTCAAAAGTAAATATTTCCCGTACAAAAGCTCTTGATTTCCGCACCAGCTCTGCTTATTACGCACATTAACTGGAGATCGATTGAACACCGTGAATATGCAAAATATATGAAGATCCTGGATAAGGAGCCAAGCTAAGGAGTTCAGGGATATCTGATATGTAATTGATCTAGAGTTACAATTACTATATCAATAGAATTTTACAAATTGTGCAAAATATAATCTTACCAATTTTTCCCAATAACATTTGTCCAAGATCTTTGATTTCATTGTATTCATGAAGTTTTCTGATGTGAAGATCAAGCTCTTCAATATTAAGGCCCCTAAAAATGTATGTGTTTTTTCAAATGCATATTATGTACCAGCGGTAATATGGATATGCAATAAGTTTGTGCCATATTTCTATGGGGTATCTTTTGACACCTCCACGTATAGTGTCGCCTTTTAAATTTTTTGATAATTGGTACAGCTATGTGCAAATTTTAATTTTTTGGTATAGCTAGGGGTGTAAGCTGTGTCATCTTTGCTGTATGGTTGGTTCTCATGTTAATTTTCCATAATTGGCTTTTAACGTTTTTAAGATGTAAACATGCGTCACTTTTTTAATTCCAAAATTAGTATATTGAAAGTCCTAAATTTGTTGCACAGGCTTAACACTTTTTTAATGGGGGAAGCCTTCCCCTTCACCCCCAAACTAGTCTAAAGTTACTTACAAAATAATGTAAAAGAACCCACTTTTGCTTTAAATTTTGTTTGGTCTATAAACTATACAGTATACGACCGTTCAAGTGCCCACCCGCGTGTAACAGCACTCCCCTCTCTTTCTTAATGTCCCTATATTAAGAATTATGCAGTAAATGCAGTCTCATGTAACAGCCCAACCCCCAGTTTGAGAAAATTTCAATTTAACGGCCCTGGGGGATTGGATGATTGTATACAGTATATTCATGCACATTGACAGACAGATGCCCTAGTTTTGATACATACTCTTTTTGCAGATTTTCAATTTCTTTATCTAAAGATGAAACCTTTTCTTTTAGACACACAGCATCTTCTTGTAAATTTTTCATCTTTGCAGTTCCATCTCCATTAGATGCATTTTGTGATCTAAACTGCAATCAGTAATATAAGTTTACACAGTTTAACTTACAATGCGTAAAATAATACAAATTAGACCATCCCCTTAGACTTAGCCACTCAGCAAATGTATAATTGACATATCAAAATAATAATAAAAACAAACAAGCATATACTCACTGGAGATTTAAATGGAGCCATTGATTTCTTGGTGTTACAATTAACCCTAAAATTGCAAACAATTACCAGTACAACTGTGAATTATGAAGAAAAGTTTACATGTAGCATTTAAAACTAGATATAAAATATGAAAAGAAATTTATCAAAAGATTTGACCATATGACTCACCTGGGAGTGGCATATTTTCCTGTTGGTGTAGACGACATTATCCTCAGTTTAACAATGACGTTCAGACACTAATAGCAAGATATTAAATAGATTTCCATGTCAATTCAACCATTCTAGTATAATGTGTCTCGAAGAGGTAGGTATCTGAAAAGAAAACGATTGCATAACATAATTCTACATCCAGTGTACTTCAATTTATGGCTTGATAATAAAACATATATCCGTTGTGTATTGTGTCATGTCAATAGGAGGGGGACTCGAAATCTGAAAGTTGAGTTTCATTCTCACTATAGCTTGTGGTTGTTAAGCAAAGTCATCCCTAAATGTTCCTGACAAATGCGATTTAAACAGTAAAAATAATTAAGGAACAGACTGATAATTGCATGTATTTGACAAAAGTGTGATTCATTTTAAAATAATAGATGAACATATTGTACAAGTAAAGAAAACTTCATTTTTATATAATGAACCTGCAAAAAAACAGAAAGCCCATCAGCCTACCTACAGACAAAAATCAATAGCCCAGCCAAAATTGCCTTGAGCGGGCCACCAGCAGCCGGGTCTGACCGCTAGCAATTGTTACATGGGGATAATTATACACTGTTTCATAATTGTTTTCATAAATGTTTAATGCATTTTTCAGGACAATGTTTCAGGGTGATAGTACATTTTTCATTTCATGAAAGGAAAATTTTACCATCGCTTGATGCAATCTTTAAATGCCAACCATAATGCAAACTTAATTAAATCCAGCCAATGGAAAACGACTTACTGGTTTTATACGACAAATGAAGCTATGGAAATTTGGTGAAAATATTTAAATTGTGAATGCATACGACTCTGTTATTAATGTGAAGAGATAAAATATATACTAGTATTACTAGACCATATTTAATAAATCCAGCCTAAAACGGATGCCCTGGCTCCCCTCATGATGCGGAGACCCATGGTTTACAACACCTATTTAGTTTCCTTTAAGGGACCATTCAGTATTTATGACAGGGTGGGGTAGGAGGATTTTAGGACGGGCCATGAACTTTTGTCACAATGTTTGGAGGGGGGGCTATCAATTTTTTCACACACTTTTGAGGGGGGGCTATCAATTTTTTCACATAAAATTTGCCCCTATTTTTTTAGAGATTCTGTACTAAAATTTACTGTTTTTATATTATAGATATCCATCAAATAGGATTTTAGTTAACCGACAATGAATGCGTTAACTGGTGGGGATTGGGGGGGGGTGTCATCAATTTTTGTCACATGAAATTGAGGGGGGGTTACCAATTTTTTCACAGAGGTTTGAGGGGGGCTATTAATTTTTTCACAGCAATTTTAGAAAATCCTCCTACCCCACCCTGTCACAAATACTGAATGGTCCCTAAAATCACATGAGGGACACACACTGGCTGTGTACAGGGCTCAGTGCACTGCTCTAAAGATGATTGTCTCAGCAGCGATGCTCTAATGCTCTAAAATTATGTACCACTAGTTATTTTTCTTGTTAATTTTCTACTTCTTCCATAATATTTTTCTGCATAATTGTTTTTTATTTATTGCCACATTTTGCAGGTGAATGAGAAGCTGGGCCAAGAACATGTGATTAGCCTCTCCCATTTCGTTCAGAAAGTATGTGCTTCACGATGCAACTGCTAGGCCACTTGCTTGTCAAGTAGACTGCACAATTCTTTATACTTGCCTTACGGAGATATTCCTTATCATCTTTACAATTGTCTTGGTGAAACCAGTCAAATAGTATCAATTTTATTTGTGGTCCACGTCAGTAACTGACTGCCCTGATCTCTTTGGTCTTTCATCTCGCAAAGACGGAAGTGACATTGTTAACTTGCCTGATTTTGCACAAGCTACATTTTCAGCTGTAGGTGGTAGCAACATACTGTCATTGGGTGTGAATGTGTCCGGCACCAATCGAGTGGCTTTGTTCACGGAGCTTCATCATATTGCCAAAATTATATAATAGTTTGAGCCTTTGTCAGAGCAACCCAACAATCTAGCAAACCTTTTATTACATCTTAATTTTTTCTCATTAATTAACTTGTCCAGTATTTCCTCTTGTACTGGCTCATTTTCCACTGGCGTACTACGATATGGCTTTTCAAATTCTCTACTGTACATATTGTCATCAATACACGTGTATGACCCAATATATGGAGCCCAAAAATCATAGCTGGATATAAATGTGTTGTTTCTACCCCGAAAAGACATTTGCAAATACACGTCATCCGTCCATTGAGCCCAGAAATTCACTGTTGGGAAGTTACTCTTCGGATCTTTGATTCGTGTAATGTTATACTGAAAAATGGCCTTCTTTGTTACATCACACACTAGAGCCTTTGGGTAATATGAGCAAAGATCACAGGTGAAATTATAATCATGTGACGTCAGAGCTTCAAAAGCCAAACATCCATGTAGTACATCTTGTTGGTTAATTGCACCTTCACAATCATACATTTTTTCTATTGCACAAACCGACTGCACATTTCGTAGAACACCACAAAGTTATCTATTGTGACTTATTTCGATCGTAAGCAAGCAATCTTAGGTTCACTCAACGGTGTGTGACAATAGACACATAAAATTTCAGATGGAATGAGCTCGAACTTGGCGGGTGTGCACCAAACTGGGATCTATATCAGGACTGATTTGCTTATTGTCCCGAATGTAACTACACATATTTGATAATTCCTGGCCAGTTAGCAGATATTCCTTATATGACCTTGTATCTGCATTATTTATCAAAGAAACTGTTTCATTCAGGTCTTCCTCTGGTAGCGGGAAGATATCAACTTGATACACTGGCGCACATCCTTGGAGTTTTACTATCGGCCAGCACTTGAGCGGCAGTTTCCCCCCGTAGAATGTTGTAGAATATAGAACACAATAATAACAAATAATCAAAATAAACATCACAGAAAATTAAAATACTTACACTGATTACATATGGGTACATGTAATACACTAATAAGGGGTCATGGCCTACATTTCATTAAAAGAATAAAATCTTCATTTAAACCAAGCTGTCTTATGCCGAATGACCCATATTGTAATACATCCAATAAAACCCCGACAGTGTAACCCCTACCCCTAAATTAAATATATTCATGTCTATACCAAGAGGGTGAAAAACCAAACCCATATTGGAGGCACATCGAGACACGAAGCGTCGTGTCTCGATGCTCGGGCCAAATACGTTTGGTTACCCACCCCCGGGACCATGATTCCCACTCCCCACTAATTAAGCGACAATGACCAGATTTTCAGAAGTTAAAGAGTGTCACAAATACAAAGAAGTTGTCATATAAATTGGATATTTACGCTGCATCTAAAATATTCCGCTGTCACTCCTGAAAAATGGATTTTATGATTAATTTTGTCAATTTTAAATGTTTTCATACTTTTAAAAATGGCGCTGATCCGTACACGAGTTTTTTAAAAGCTGATTTCGTTCTTTAAAACGTATTTTTTGGTACGTAGTGTACATTACGTTAAACGTTATGGAAAATGAAAGTTATTTCATATACATGATCTAGAGTTTAATGTGAATTATCAAAATAAAACTAATATAGAACTTTCAAGATGATGGACTTAGAGAAAAATAAGTTTGATGGGTTTAATTTACAAGATTATGTAGAAGAATTAAGGGCAAAATGTCAGCTGAAACGTAAGTAATATATTACAAGCCAGACCAGGGTAAAGCACTTGAAGTTTAATCACGTATAATTAGAATACAATTACTTTTTAGTACATTAAAAAGGTCATAAAACTTTTAATAGCTATAACAATAGCACATATAAATGTAAATCTACCATGTATGCATTGTTTACAATTCATGAGTGTGACATTAAACAATGTCACTGGAATTTTGGTTTTTCATTTTTATTCAATCAACTCCCTGAGTAATTAACCACAAATGTGTGACTATGATCAGCTTTCTTGATCTGTAGTTGAACTGGAGGATTTTTTTAGTCATATGTACTTGGTTACTCCCTGACTCCTGAGGAACCCATAATTATATTGGCTATGGTTATTCCAATCCTCTTCATCCGTAGATCTCTGTTGCTAGCAACTGCTGACTAAAGACACATATTTCTCACTGAGTAACTTGCACACTTGCTCACAACATTTTTCAACGTAATTTCAACGTAAAACAGTACAAGACGACAAATAACTCAAAGTGTACTTTTGTGGCCGATTGAATAGGGAGTGGACTCATGACCAGAAGGGTCATGGGTTCCATTCCCAGTCGAGTGTGGAGATGCTTTGGGTCTTGCACGGTGCACGTAAGAAGCGGCCTATCTACTCAATGTTAAATGTGACTAATAGGTCTGGCGAAAATCATTCGATTATGCAATATTACGTGACTTTGTGTTTTAGTTAACAAGACCGTACAATATTTTTAAAGGTGAAGTAAGTATTAAATGTATACATTTGCAATGGATAACGCATCATCTATTGATACTGGGTTTTTCAGAACAAATATGGTTTTTGCTGAGCAATATCTTTAAGTTGTAGCTGAACTGTGGCACCTAAACAATAAGGTACCGGTCATTGATCGTCATTGGGTTAAAAGATGGTGTGAGTGATAATTGTGAGTGATTAGCATTGTACACTGAATATGCTGCAGATGCAAGTATGCGAGAGATGATTAATTGATGGACAAGTGTACCAATGACCTGGTGTAATATGTAAAGTCGTCAGAACAAGACTTGGATCACAACTACAACCTACCATAAGTTCATTTAAAGTGCACTCACCCTCAAACATCCACACTATAGATCAAACCTTTACATCAACAGTAAGATATTTGTGAAATGTTTTGTATTGTAGAAAAAGATGGAGATGCCTACAGGCAGGCTAAACATGAAAAAATGGAAGAAAATGAAGACTTGATAGGGAAACTTAGAAAAGACAACATAGAAAAAAGAAAGATTGTCCATGATGAAGAGAATGTATGATAGTGATTTTTTTCACATTTCATTAAACAATATATTATATGGGATTAAATATATATTTATAAGATATATTTAAAAATGGGAATTATGTAAAGTCAATAGAATGTGGTGCTTTAATAATTGTTACAATTTCATTACAGGCTGATAGGACTGTGATCAGTAATGTATTTCAAAATGATAAGGAAGATTTGTTGCAGCTGCGACATCTAAAAGCTCCGGTATGTTACTGCAACATTTATTAGGGCGGGTGAACATGATATTGTAAAGCCGACGTCGGCTCCCTAGCCACTACTTTTTTTTTAATTCATTTATCTGTATATCAGCAATAACATTACGGTTAAGTCAATGTTCTCTTAGCATTAAAATTTTGCTTAGTCCAAATAATTTGTTCAATGAGTTATTAATTAAGGCAGCACTAATTACTGCTTTCTTAGTTTGAAACTTGGGAAATTACATTAAAAATTCCGTATTTGAAATTTCAATTTATTTTAGGCTGCTGTAGCCGAAATGCATCAAAAAGTATGTAATGCAACAAAATTATGGCGTGCCACTCAATTAGAGAGGGAAAAAAAAGAGAAGATGTTACAAGATTTTAAGAAAGAACTGGAAGAAATGAAAAGTCACAGTAAAAATAAAGGTGATCAGCAAAAGGTATTAGACTCAATCTTACTTTGATTTCTTATATTGGCGCTCTATTACATCTCTATGATATAGCTCTATTTGAAATTTATATTTATAGTAAATTTACAAGCAACCATTATTTTTTTTTATACAACTTTTCTACATAAGAAGAAAAGAGAATGATGTTCAGCTTTTGTGGAACATGACAAAATATACATGTACATAATCTATAATGACTTTCATATACACATTAGATCATTGAAATCTTTTTCCTCCTTATGTTTTGTGTCCTATTTTGACTCCTTGCAGAATTTTTGGGATTATGTAATTATTAGCATTCACTCTCAACTGACATGTTCCTGACATGTACCTATTTATTGTATAGCATTGTACATTTTTAGTGATAAATTTCTTCAAGACTCATGGTATAAAAATAGTTTTAGAAGAAAAAGGTGCATGAATGATATTTACAAAGTTATAAGCCTTTGTTAAGCAAAGTTATTAGAAACAATTTTTTTCCTTGCAATCAAGTATAAATTTTTTGTTCTTTCAGACGCTAGCGCAGTTAGAAAATTCTCTTGATAAGATGTTAATTAAAGGAGAAACTGCAAGTTTAATAACTAAACGATACAAGGAAATTCTTACACGTTTAAAAACTGAGAGCGTTACTTTACCTGCTAAATTAGACGCAATGGAGAAAGCTCTCATAGATCAAAAAGCAGATCTTAAAAGTCTAAAAGAAATTTATAAGGTAATTTTAAATCATATACTGTATTAATTAATCAATTCCACTATGTTTAATGATATAGACCATCTTGGTCTCTCTCTCTTTGCAATTTTTTTCAATACATGCAATGAACATGTTTGATTTCATTTGATTATGTAGAAAGCTGATGAATCTCGAGAAGAAGCAAAGAAAAATTTGCATGCAGTTGAAGATGAAGCAGTTGAATCAAACCGAAAAAGAACAGCAGAGCTTAATGGTAATACATCTTGTTTTATAATTGTTATTATGAATAAGAAATAAGATTTTATAATTTGTATGTTTTATTAGACTTCAGAATGTTAAAAGTAGAACTTGTATGAATAACATTGGTCATTTCATTACAGCTACAAGAAAAGAAGTTGAGAGAATTATGATGGAAACTGAAAGAATGGAAAGGAAAAAAGGAGCAGGCGTGTTGTTATTGTCTGAGCAACAGGATGTCAAAGGCCAGAGTGACATGGTCCATAAATATGAAAATCAAAATAAAATTTTGCAGTATGAAGAAGCCTTTCAAAAAATTAAAGCTGCATCTAATGTTTCTGATGTTGAGGTATTGAAGCATTTCTAACATAAGACAACACCAAATATTCAATATAGATATGTTCAATGTATTTTTTGTTGAGTGTTTTTTTAATTAGGCCTTATTCATTATGACCAAAGTGCAGACCTCATGCGTGTCTTATTAGGTATCAACTTATCTAATCGTCTCTTTGAATTTTCAGGGAATTCTCGAAAGATTTCAATATCAAGCAGACACAAAACAGAAATTAAAATCTCAAGAGCGAGAGCTTGAATCTTTGAGAAATAAAACCCAAGAAGAATATGATAAACTTACAACTCAATTTCATGAGATGAAATACTCAGGAGAGAAAACTCTGTCAAGGTGCCAATTGCAAATTTCAATGTGTATGAAATAAAATCAAAACTAGCAATATGAACTGATGTAAAATTTAAAAAGCAAATTAGATATTTTATTTTTTATTTATTGACCATGTTTGAGTATTTGGCAAACAGACCCAAATAATCAAAAGTCTTAGCAGTGAGACTTTTGAAGTACACTGAGCAGCAAGGTCACACCCTCAAAATGAGGACTAATTTGGACCTGCCCAAATGAATTTGATTGATTGATTGATTGATTGGCTCACATACAATTGTGATGAGAGTTACATATTAAATACTTGGTAGTAAATTTCTGTGGTCATTTAGTAAAAAATTTGCTAATCATTGGTATTTTAACAAAAATGTTTTAGTAGGGACAACTAAAACTACTTATTATTCAATTCTACTCTCACTGTTATGGCAGATGTATACAGTTGTTCATACTTATTATTTGTAAGTTACAAACCTGTTAATAACGTTGCTTTGAAATAATAAAATGAATATATTATATAATAAAATGAAGTAGATCATATCTATCAAAATTTTATTTGCAGAGGACAAAAACTTTTAGAAGATATGAAAACTAATCTTGATAAAGAAGAGGCAAGAAAACAGGAAATTGAGCGTCAATTGGAAGCAAATGGTGGAACATTGATTTCAGTAAAAACTGGAATTTTCACTCTTCTAGAAAAGATGCATGATGTGAAATTAAAACCGGTAATTTATCAATTAGTCTTCGAATGTTTCCACAAGATGTTGTAAAAAATAACGAAAAATTTCAATTAAAAATCGAATAAGAATAACCTAAAGTCTATGCAGCCATTCCACATACTAGTAGTTCATGAAAAATCATCATTAGCTGCTTTGGAAGTTGTGACTATTTATTTTTACTAATTTTTTAGCCGCGCCATAACTACGTCAAAGGCAGTGTATTTGATCATTTAGATCTTACTCTCTTGAAAGCTGATCAACTACTGACTGAATTAGGATCAGAACCTATGCCTGACATACTTGCAATAGCTCCAAGCACAAAGACAGTTCCAGTATGTATATATAAATCTATTTACAATTACATGTATACACAAACACAATCATTTTGTCTGCCTTGTTGCAGTTTCTGCCAAACTAATATACTGTTAAGATTGTAAGGAATTGAAATCTACCACATACATGTACTTTATATTTGTATTGTGATATAAAGAGGTGGATGATGTTTTCACTCATCAAGGTTTAGTTAAAAGATTAAGTATCTTTTTGAAGACAAAAGATACAAGTAATTATCATTGTTACATTAATATACCGGCATACCTGCATAAGCCCACCAATCTTATATGACATGTAGGTCACCTACATTTTATGAAACTCCCCTAAATATTTTCTTACTTCTATAGTTCCAGGAATTCATGGAGGGAAAAATGCCAGAACAAAATGTTCGAATTAAAATGGATGATGAAGAAGATGGCCTAAGTCCGTATGATTTAAGAGAAGATTTTGATGAAACATACCTCAGTAGAAGTGATCTAAAGAGAATATCTTTGAAAATAATAGAATCAAAAAATCCTAAACGCAAACAAAAAAGGAGGAAATAAGATACTGTAATAAAATATTGTAAACCTAGTAAATAATAATTTGATGCTTTTGCAGTTTTAAATCTAATATATTTTTATTGTAAAAACAAAACACAGGAATAATCTTTAGTAATCATATTTTATATGCTATGTACTTTACAGTAGTTTAATAAATCTTAAATAAACTTCAAAATATGCTAAACTTTTTTTCATGTATTTTTCAAATCTGTCTTAGAATTTAGTGTTTTGTAGAATGAATTTAGACACATCTTATATGGTGGAAATAGAGATATTTTGTTTCCTAAACTTTTTTTCTGACAAAACACTTCCTTGGTTTTTATTATTATTTCTCTTTATATGTCTTAAAGTGCACTAAATCAAAATTACTGCTACAATATTGAAGTAGCAGAGAAAACGT
The DNA here is from genome assembly GCA_019095985.1 of Streblospio benedicti. Classification (NCBI taxonomy): domain Eukaryota; kingdom Metazoa; phylum Annelida; class Polychaeta; order Spionida; family Spionidae; genus Streblospio; species Streblospio benedicti. Next base: position 18,699,575 of record CM032660.1, on the reverse strand, counting down.
GTACCGTAAATCAGAAAATTCAATAATTCATGAGTCATGAAAAGCTCAAATATCACAGTATTTCACTTCACGTAATTCACACATTTAACAACTCTCATTAAATATGTATCGCTGTAACTCAGAGCAACTGGATATTGTTATTTCTATTGTTTCATAAGCTAGGATATTACAGTGTTAAAATTGTGATTTTTGGTAACCATAAGTTTCTTGCATTTCTATTCTTGGGTTTAATTGTGATAAATAGTAATTACAAATTTACAAAACAAGTGCTGTAGTCTTGGGATAGTGACATAAAAAAGTAACTTGTGGATAACCACTCCCTGTATAATGCGTAGTTTTGAAGATATTTGAAGGACAATATCATGGAGAGCCCGAAAGTATTTGGATTGTTAGACATCAATGTGATGCCATCACCAACGCATGAGCCACGGCCCAATAAAGGTGGTGGTCATTCAAAGCCGGTGGCACCAAGTAAAACAAACGCAGCAGCCAAAGGCCGTGGACAAGACAAGAAGAAGCAATCTGCCACTGGACAGAAAGCACAGCCATCGTCTGCAAGCTACGAGGGTAGAGGACAAGACAATGACAAGAAGAGCTATCCCAAGTGGCGATTCTTGACACTGGAGGAGGAAGCTCGGCGTAAAAGGATGGAGTTTGATGGTTATAAGGCTGAGGCAAGGATCCGCAGCATGGCAGGCAACTATGACAAGGCGATAGACCTTTACTCAAAGGCCCTTGAATTGGAGCCACGCGACAAGCTATGTCGTGTTGCTCTTGCCACATGCCACTTCCAGGTGGGAAACTTCCAGCAAGCAGTGCAAGATGCTGATAAAGCGATCAAACAAGATCCAAATATGGCTAAGGCAATATATGTGAAAGCCGAGGCACTTTATCAGAAAGGAGTATTTGAAATGGCCCTTGTTTGTTACTATCGAGCGAAGAAGATCCGTCCCGGTGCGCCGGAATATGACAGAGGCATACAGAAAGCAAGGAGTGCTATTGAAAACTGTATTGGTGAATACTCTAATATCAAACTTGAACGGATGGGTGACTTGACGTATTTTGATGAACAGAATAGGCGCGATGATAAATCTACAGAGCTCACAGTAAATAAGAGTAATAGTGCATTAAAGGCAGGATTAAGTGCTGTTGCAAATGATAAACAAAAAGCAAAAAAGAATGCAAAGACAGTTAAGCAAATGTTGGGAGAGCTATATGGTGATTGGCAATATTTGGAATCCATTTTGGCAGATGAAGAAGTTCTGCTGGAAAAGATGCAAATAGAGGATGCAAGTGAAGAAATAAAGCGGCGTAAACTTTTAAGAGAAAAGCGCGAAACACTGAGAGGCAACAATACAGCAATTGAGGATGATGATGAAAAACTAATACCTAGAGACACATTCACATATGATATCAAGAAAAAAAAGCGTAATCTGTCTGAAAAAGTGCGGTCTATGTGTCAAAAAGAGTTAGCCTATCTTGATGAGCGATCTGAATTCTGGCGCCAACAAAAATCTCCCCAAAATCAACGGAAACAGAACAATATTGAATCTAAAGATGCCCAGACCAGAAGTAGTATGGCTTCACATACATCAATTTCCAATATACTTTCATCTTTAGAAGAAATAGAAGAAAGCCAATCAACCGGTGACTATAAAGATAGCTTGAAGCAAGCCGAGGAATTGCTAAAAAATGTAGAAAAAATTAGCAATGATGAAACGCTTCTGCGTAAAACAAAGATTGCTGCCACACTTCACAGCTTGATCGGAAATGCGCATTATGAATTGGGCAATTTTGATGAATCACTTTTTCACTACAAGGAGGATATGAAAATTGCAGAAGAAAATGACCTTGTAGAGGCAAAATCCAGAGCCCTGGGAAACATTGGCAGAGCATATGTAAGGAAAGCATCTTATCGGGAAGCAATAGCAACATTTGAAAAAAAGGTACCATATTTGTCAAAATCCTTGGACGCGACATGGTTGTATCATGAGTTGGGCCGCTGTCACCTAGAGCTGGAGCATTTTCGTAAGGCAGAAGAATATGGTGAGCTCGCTCTGACAGCTGCCATAGATGCAGAAGATAGTGCTTGGCAACTTAATGCCAACATGCTTATTGCGCAGGCACAAGTTGAACTAGAGAAGTATGACACAGCACTTTCTACTTTTGAAAAAGCATTATTAGTGGTTGACCAAGATGATAATGAGGCAGTAGCTGCCATTCAAAAAGCCATCTCTAATGTGCGTGAGCGGAAAGAACATAGTGAACAAGTGTAACATGGGTTAGAAATGCATGCGCAGAAGGACAAAGTGCAAGAGAAAGTCACTCACTAAAACTAAGAATGCCTACAATGTGATCATTGCTTCTATAACAATAAATGTGAAGTATAAAGTAGGTAAACTATAGCTTAAATAACCTTCAAAATCTTGCCTAGAAGGAAGAAAAAACACAATGCTTGGCAATGGCCTCACATATGAACTTTTAAGATACTTTTCATGTTAATTTGAAAATTTGTAGATTATCTACTAAATTTATCGCAAGGGTATTGTCAAGCGAATATTTTTGTACCAAGTTTAAAATTTAGGATCACAATTGTTACGTACGGAAAATGATGTCACAAATAATGAATGGGTGTCAGAATCCAGTAGGAAAAGATATAACTGAATGGAACTTTTGAATAGCATGAAGACAGTAACAATTAGGATAAAATAGCAGATCGCTGAATGTGTTCACCATAAATTTTGCTACTAGTAAATCTTGTTTTTTAAGTACATATATTGTATTGATACGAATTGCACCACAATTATTTTTGCCATTTTATTATCACAAACGATTCACAAGATCTGTATTTGTATACCTACTCAGTACAAACATTCAACTGGTAGTTCATCAATTATTTATGTAATCAATAAAGTACACAATAAATTACACTAAAAAATTCAAAATAATTTCCAATAATTTGGTGTTATTCCACTTCGAGCACATCTATATAAAAAGCACATCTACAACACAGATAACAAAAACGTCACATTGTGTGAATAAAATGCAATTTCAAAATATATGCTACTAGTCACTTTATATATATATAGGACACTACCCATAAAATCTAATGAACCAGTTTATCAAATACTTAATTCTCCATTGGCATCATTTATTTTCATGACCCTTGTAAATCTCATAACTTGGCTGAGAAAATTGAATGTATTGATCTGTAGAAATAATATATAGATTTTGTGATCATTTACATTTTCCTTTCTTCTGTAAACATAGTATTTTACACACGACAGTAGGTGCGTACGGTGTAGGCACAAGACTGAAAATGTGCAAGGTTGAAGATGTTACACATCATTCTGAGAATTGACAATCATAATACAATTTCTGTTAAATTGTTAATCAAATAATTTCCTTTCACAGAACCATTTTTTTTTTACCTTGCAGACGTTTTCTCCATTCAAGGAAACATTTCTGTTACTATGGTAGCCAATGCTTTTCGACCTCTTGTACGTCTAACTATACGCCATCACAGCTTCACAAGTTCAGCTGGTGCTACACTACGTCAAAATGGGATACAAAATTATTTAATGGACTATATTATAGTGAGATCCTTCGCACAAAATACAAAAATACTTGACCTACTATTACTTTTATAAAAATATACTTCTTTCAAAAATCTGCATACATAATTTTCACTGTATTATATTTTGGCTCACATAAATTTTAACTGCATTTCACTGCATAATTTTCCATTTACATGTATATGGCACTTGTTTTTGACACATATGCAATAAAACATAATATTCTTCTTATTCTTGCTAAAAGCAAGAAAACTCAAAAAATTCTACAACACTTATCAATGTCAAAATGTTTATGAAACACAAATGGAATGTACATTATACAGTTGTATTATGTTTAATTATCTTTCTTACCAATGAGTTGTATGTTCAAAAAACAAAACAAATTCTTTTACTTTTAATTTTAAAATAAGCTATTTATCTCTAGAACTTTTCAATTTTAATTAGAATTTATAAAACAATTGTATTTTAAAAAATTTGGCCATAGAAATATTGTTTAATAAATTCTAATTAAAATTGAGGTCTCTAGAGATAAAAGCACATTTTAAAAATAAAAGTAAAAGAATTTACATTCTATATTGTGTTTTTCAAACATAAAACTTAGTGGTAAGGAAGAAACTTGAACACAATTGCGACCAGATGCCACATACTTAATACATACAAAATAGATAATACAGGAATGTACATAATTTACCTGTACAAATAAGCAAAAGATAAAACGTGATGTACAGTGAAGGTCCTCAACAATGGAAAAAAGAGTGAAAAACAGAATTTTCTCATGCATTACATTCAATCAAGATGTATGTGTACTTTAGCATGTAGCCTTTTTAGTATCTAAACACATAGTAAACAATCAAATAAGATTCAATACCAAAATATCAAGCCCATAACATTAAACTATTATTAACTTCTGAATTCACAAAAGTTGGATTAAAAATTGAAGATACACAACATTTCTACATCTCAAAGAAAACTACAACTTGGGAGCATCGGAGCTTCTAGATATCAGATTGCACTGGGTAAATAAATGTTATGCATTAAATAATGCTACAATATGCACTGCTATATACAATTCAGGTGACTAGTAACAGCATGAAAATTAAGCTGATAAAATTGACCACTAAAAATAATATGTACAATTGAAGATTTTAATTTCATATTTTTACATCATTTGATATCATAACCGGGAAATGGTTCTCCAAGATAAACATACATAAGCAATGATACTCCTAAACTAATAACAGTAGCAAATGCTGAAATTTGGATTTTGACTGTGAAGTGTCTTATTTGAACCATGGACACTATTAAACAATCTTCACACTTCATATACTCTTCTTAATTTGGTGTAGAATTTCATGATATAAGTACAATTTCAATCTTTTAAAGATACAGAAATCAGTACACACAAGACGACATTCGTCACAGCAAAAACGTAAAAACCCAATACAGTACTCACATTATACAACAAATATCACAAAATGTTCAGACATTAAAAAGGCACTTTCTCTGACGCTATTGAGGTAATGTAACAGCATCTAATTATAATTTCCAACATAATTTGAATAGAAAAGTGCTAAGGCAGTGAGATTCAATACAACAATCAATTGAGCTAATTTCTTATTTTGATTTGAACCACAATTTTACTTGGACTTTCTTCCAAAAAATATCAAAACTCGTACAAATCAATCTGCACCAGATTGTTCAACCTTTAAAAAACAATTAATTCCTGTCATACACAGATCAATGGAATTGATCAAATGTCCATATGTATGTACATCATTGCTAACATTTCAATATGCTCGGACAAATTATGTCAATATTTATTGACAAAAAAAAGATTTACTGGTTCCTAGTTACTATTGAGTCTACTACACACGTCATTCTTGTTTATTAAGAACATACCCAATAAGAATAAAATATATCCATTTTGTAAGATACGTTGTGCACATATCAACTGTCTGTAGATCTTAAAGTGATTTAATGTCGATTTCTCCTTCTGTCTTTACGCCAATACTCATTTGGCCTGCTGTCTGTACTGTTTTCACGCATATGGTCCGGAACAGCCTTTTCATTGATATGAACCTGGAGGTAAATTGTCAATTTGTAAGCCATTATCAACCTTATATATTATAATTAATCTATAATCTTTTAGCAACCTCTTCATCTTTGAATTTACTAGGTCTAGTGACAACTAACTGGTTGGAAACAACATAGCCTACATAATAAAAAGCTTCAAGGTTATCTCTTAAAATCAATTCAAGAAAAAGATGTCACAAATCAAAATATAATCTAGACAAGTATTGACATGGTGAGCTTTCACTGTTTCAAATACACAGACTATTCTAGTACATGTTGACTAATAACAGGCGAAACAGTTCATGTCCGCTTTGTAACCCAACAGAGCATTGTTATGTAAGTGGGGAGTAGAGTACTGCTCAAGAAGGAATAAACACAATCACAACCAAGTTACTTCTTATAATTTCTGTGCGAGACATCTTGGTGGAGATATACTGTAGAACCTCTCTATTAGGACCACCTTTAGGACAAGTATTAGGAGGTCTCAATAGACAGGTGGTCTCTATACAGAGGTTCATTTTGGTGCCTTTATGAAGATTTGGGACTGTGAAAAGTGGTCTCATTTTAAAGGTGGTCTCAATAGAAAGGTGGTCTTAATGGGAGATTCCACTGTATAGATTTCTCCACACTTGGCCATTCTCCACTCACCAGTCTGGTTGCGGTCACTTCGCAGTCGATCTGCATCATGGCGATGCTGCCTGCCGGGCGGGGCCATGGTGTCATTAACCCCACGGCCGGCATCACCAGCGACATGCGCGGCCGCCCGATCGTCTTGTTATAGGACGTCGCAGGAAGTAGCACATGGTCCTGTGACAAACAATATCATATGAAATTGCGTCTACAAATAGGAAATATTATTGCTTTTAGGTTGAACCTTGGTTAATTTACGGGGCTGGTTTTTACGTAACCAGGTATTTTCATTGATATTGCAATTAGGTAAAAGTCACCACACCCCTGGGGCAATGAAGGATATAGAAGTCACGTTCCCTTCATACATCCATACAGCTTACACCTAAAGTTGCAATCAGATTGATTGGGGTCGATAGCCTGGTAGCTGGTTATCCAGGAGGGAGTTGGGGGAGTGTGTGAAAAAGTGGACACAGGACCTCAACCACAACATGGCCTGCGCACTTGATGGATTAGGCGCAGACGTCAGCATGCTCAATTTCACGATTGACACGACAATCGAGTGGTCAAATACCATTCTATCATGACTAAAATCTACACTAAATGAGTGTATGATTCGTTTTTATTTTAAAATAAATCATATCATAACGTTCTCATTGCCATTTTGACCATGCAACGTCAGCGGCTGTATAGAAAATGTGACGCTACTAGTCCAGTTTAGACTAGTGCCATGGTGTGGTGGTGTCGTAGCGTGCAGTAAATCACCGGAGCGTGCAGTCAATCGTATAATTGAGCACGCTGGTCGACCAATCAGCGTGGGTTATTGGTGGAGATTTTTGCACGGAATGATAGAATGTAGATTTATGCATGCAAATCTCTGTAGCGCCACCAATTGGACACGATACTGGTTTTGAAGAGAAGAATACTACTGGTCTCTAGTGAAGATGTCTATGAGTGTGTAGGATGGCTGGCACTAACATTGCCACGCCTGACTATACATATATGAGTGGCCTGTGTTGTAATAAAGAGTTTTTGAGTTTGAGTCCACAACCATTCAAAGCATTTACTGCGTTCCTCCGCCGGCTATACATTACTGTAGATAATTAAAAGCTAGATTATTCAGATCCTACAGATGCAGAGCACAGAAATTTTAACCATAGGCAACTCAACAATGGAAGGACAATGTCAAACAATGACTGTGAATTTAAAATCTCTACTAAAAGATAAAAAAAAAACAATCTTTCAAGTAATGCATTCTATGCATTGGACTCATAACTAGTTACCTTATTAAATGACAGAACATAAAATGTGTCATTTCTGCGATGAATGGATCCCAGCAAAGAGTCAGTACGTTCATCTCTACCAGTAAATACTTGCATCTCATAGCTCATGGCAGCGTCACTGAAACCATGTAACAATTATTATAGAAGACATTTCAAAATAAGGAAAATCATGGAGAAGGATTTTAAATAGATACAACACGCTTCAAATTTGTATATCACAAGTCAGTTATAAATGAATATGGGCCCATATCACGGAGATGCTTTTTAAATTATTACGTTCTCGTGAGGTCTGTCATCTTAAAGGAAAATGTCTTGAATATGTGGTGTAAGTCAATTAACAATAGAAAACCAGTGTTTGGCTTACTGTTGAAGTCACAGAAATTTATGTATAGCACCTGGTTTGTTGTCATGTTTGCTGAATGAGCCCATTACGCTATAATTATCTTTATGCAAATAAACTGTTAACATCATGTAGAATACATGACATTGATCTACCTTGGAACATTGCCATGATATTGTATGTCTCCTTTCATTGCAGCTTTCATTTTACGTGGAGTACGATACACTTTGCGTTTTCTCTGCTTTCTTTCCTTTTTCGCCTGCTGTTCTTGGCTATGTCCTAGAATCCAGCCTTGAAGCTCTTCCACTAATCTGAAGATAAACAATCATTTCCTTATGAATTCACTTGGTATTATATAATTTAGTCCACTAATGAGCTTTGATCATTGACATCTCATTACTTCAAATAGATATATATTAATCTGATATTGCAGGTTTCACATTGTCTGTAAAAAAAAAAAAAAAAAAAAAAAAGAAAAAGAAAAAAAAAAGAAAAATAATAATAATAATAAAAAAAAAAGCCTATAGAGATTGCAGTGTTAAACAGTAAACCAGAATCAAAAAGTAGTGCAGTAATGATGATCATGATGAGAACTATATTGTACAATCAAGTTTCACGCAAAGTTTTTTGAAGGGAAAATCTGAACCCAAGTCTTAATAATTGTAAAAACATTTCTGTTTGTCATTACGTGAATAAAAATGCTATAGAGCAAAGTATCTGTACACAGGTACAGTTACATAACTTAGATAAGTATACGTAATAGGTACAATTACATAAGTTATAATATTACCTGTGAGACTCCGTACTGTTGAATGAAGCATGGCACATTGCGGACAGAGGCAAATTAAGCTCCCTCACTAGCATGAGATCTTTGTTTCTCTGTGAGAGAGAGGAAGTAGAACTTTCCATCATGTTTCGCAAGCCTTGCAGAGCTTCTTCCATGTCTGAAAGACCATCATAATCGTATTTCATTTCACATTATCTGTGCTATATACCTCCAAGTCTAGGCTATCTATTTAGGACTCAAACAATAGACTACTTTCTTAAGAATAGCTCAATAAAAAGCACACCTCTTAATCACTCATCAATAACCGTTTATGAAGTCTAAATACTGTACAACTTCCAATAAAAACCACTGCTATGAAAACGGCAACTCAATATGAAGACCATTTCTTGATGCCACCAGCACAAAGTGCTTGAGCCACTATAAAAAGGCCAACTTTCTATTTAAACCACTTTAAGCTAGTCCCCAAGGAGATATTAATAAACAGGTGCTTCTGTATCTATTCAGTTTTGAGCTTACTGTAAGCACCTTGTCCTTTGGGTAGCCATAATAAGAGTCTATACTGTAATTTTTAAGACAAATCATATAACTCTACCTGAGAAATTGAAGGAACCTCTAGTTAGAGCATCTTCTCTCTGAAGGTGGACATCAGAATCAATAGACATAAGATGTCTGCCGTGGCGAATGGAATTGTCTGATAGCAAACTCAGCTGTCTGTCCATCTGATGCTTTGATGAAGAGAGTCCAAATATATTGCTAAAATAAACAAAATAGTTCCATCATTTCATATCAAATATCAAATGCTTGCTGTTTGATAATATATTACAATACAAAGTTGATGTAAGATTTTCAACACATACAAAGGATTTGATTGTAATAAAATAAATCTTTGATAATGAGTAAAAATAATGTCCATCAATAATAATAAGTATAATCACGTAATAGAATAAACAAAATACCTTAACGGTGCCAAGTTTAAGCCCAAAATAAACATGACGCCCAACATTAGTGTTGCAGCTTTTTTTGATGGAATTAAACCTGAGTGCGCTTTTAGTTGAGCATTCTACAATACACAGCATGAAAAATTTAATTTGCATATTTTTTAAATTTATGTTATGAATTTTGATAGTTAAATCAATCATGAAAAAGTAAAATGTTTCATCCTCAAGTGCGTTTATGTGCAAAAGGTATGAGAGAGTCATCATTCTAAGACCTGGTATGATATGATTAAAGAAGACATAAGACTTGGGGGTCTAACAACTTTTCACCCACAGCATTGAATCACCTGGAAATCTACTATATCCTGTCATGTGTTTGTCAACCCTACATAGGGACGGGAGGTGTAAAAATTTGGATGATTGGGTGAAAAAACAACAACTCTAATGTCTATACCTCATTGGCAAGTTCATCAATCTTTCTCTTCAAGGATTGGTTTTCTTGTCTCAATTTTTCAAATTCTGCAGTGCATTGTTGTAGTTTTTCCTCAAGAGTAGAAAGGTACTACAAATATACAAAAAACAACAACAATTAATTTTAGGCAATGAAAAATTTGAAAACACAAACAAAATAAAAGCTAGAAATATCTTTTAAATCATACTGATGATTCTATACAAGACCATTTTATGAATTCAAAGTAATAAAATAGTAATAACTAACCTCTTTTTTTCGTTTCCGTGACATGCATGCCGATTCTCTATTCTTAATCATACGTTGCTGTCTCTTAAGCAGTTTATTCTGTAATAAAATAATAATCAACAATAATTATGTGTTTTCCAATGCCTGCAAATTCATTTGCGACCTTCTCTCTCTTTCACATTTCTCTAGCAAACAGCGCGCTGCTTGGGATGATGGTATCATTCTAGTGTAGTAGTCTCACAACCATGGGGCAGTGAGTTTGAGTCCTCTCATGGACACTTGATGCAGTCAAATGGAAGCGTGGTGTTGTTGATACCTGTATTCAGCCATGACTATTGTCATAACAATATGCTTGCTCGAGAGATGTGACAGAAAAAGTTGGAAATAGAGACATAATTTTAAAATATACAAATCAAAGACAGTGTGAAATGAATTGAATAAATTGAATAAAGTTGGAAAAAGATGCAATATTCTTGGTGTTACTAAGTAAATCATTGATACTGCAAACAATATTTTATTTGTTTTTTTTATGTACATACAACACGTACATAAATTATTAATTATAGATTACCTCAATTTTATAATACTACGAAAGTTGGACATGGTGAAATTATGACATACCAATAATCACAAATCTTTTTCTTTTCAACTCCCTGGGGAGCATACAGCACATTACTACCGTAGTGTAGACGTGCTTATCACTCATATTAGAATGAAACTGTCACCTACATCAAGATCTGTGATTGGGAACGTGCCAGCTGTTGATATGGTTGGTGTTCGAGCTGGGGTCGGTCGCACCACTTCAAGGGGCTCTGACTTGATGGGTGGTTGGAATTTGAGGATTCCTTGTGATGTAAGTTTGTTGAACTGATCAGGCGTCAAAACAATCGGCTTTGATTGTCCTGGAATTCAGAATGATATGTCGATGTCTTTACATATTCAATTTGATTCTAATCAATGAGAACACTACAAATTGAGCAAGGCCAACATATGAATACAGTGCAGCACACACAGTGCAGCACACACAGTGCAGCACACTAGAGACTAGGCGCTGTCATTCTGTGATGTATGCGTGTTCAAGTGTGTGGACCTGTGCACGTGCTGTATTTATTTTTCTTGTCAAAGCCGCGACAACTGATATGCATGGTGTGGCAATTCACCTCTAATCAGAAATTCTACTTTTCATACACACTTGTTGATTAGTTCATGTTAGGTCTCTATATTATATGCGTTTGTTGCATAACAAACAAAATGATCTTTTTTTGAAGCTTGTATGCCTATTAATAAAGAAATTATAACTTAAACTTTTAATTCAATTCTATCTGCTGAAGATTCAGTCTTGCTAATGATTTTTTGATTGAAACCAGATGCCCGGTTGATTTTTAAAAGTTGCATTAGAACTATGAAATACAATCTTCTGTTTGATGCATATTGTTTATGGTCATTCCACGATAAAAATGACCTTTTAATGGAGATTGTGCTATATATAGTACTAAAGTTAGAACAAAATTCATACTATCACATACTATCACACTGAAACATTGTCAGCGTATGCATCTACATTTTCAGGAGAAGTATACAAACATCTGATTTTAAAATGTGAGCTCCAACTCAGTAATAGATTTTCAGAAACTATATCACTTTACAATTGTTCATAACATATAACTTGTTACTGTAGGACAGATAACATTGATATATACAACTTTTCCCATGCAAACTCATCAAAGTATTGTTTATGGATGGATAATAATGTTGGAATAATATCTTCACGTGTGGTAGTTACTGGCAAATATTTGATTACAGGGTTTTCATTATCATTGGTTATTTTAGGATATATTGTTATTCGTAACTTTTTTCATACTAGTCACCTGGAACATGATTTGCTTTTAGTTAAGATGTTAAGTCATCAAAAAGAATATATTCTTTATCATTGATTATTGCACAGTTTATTAAAAGAATGATAAAACAGTTTTTAAGTTCTTACTGAGTATATCATTCAAAATAGTCTGAGAATCACGAGAACACAAAGTTAAGTTAGTTGAAAAAAGCTTTGTATAAACATGTACAAGGCCCTGATGACCACAAGGCCCATAAACCATGGCAGGATGAATCCTGCTGTCCACACACACGTGCACACTCTGGGTAAAACGGTGCCAGCACACTGGGCACAAATACACAGTCCGGTTATGTGCTACACTGAATAGGTATATCTTCAATATCGTGTACAGTTACATCTATCATCTAATTTCCTTCAATTGATACCATTGCATGATACACTGTTCTTTTTACCAACTTCAGGCCTTTATCTTTCAGAATGTAACATGATGGTGCAGATTAAAATGTTGAGTAAATAGTAACATCTACACACCTGCAATAGCCGGTTTTGTCTGCACCACTTTCACTGTGCTCACACATGGCTTCGGTTGGATTTTCACCTTGGGGTTGAGAATTTGCGCTCCTGAGGTAATGACTTTGGTGCTACTTAACGTAGATGTAAGATTCTGAATGGCAGCTGATGAAGATGAACAAGAAGAGGGAAACACAACTTTCAGTCCATTGACATTATTAACTTTAACACCCTGAAGTGTGTTGCTATTGTTCAACTGAATACAATTTGAGCTGGTTGTGTTGATTGCATTGCTGATTACGATGCCCTTGGTTTGAGGCGGCTGATGTTGAGAGATGAGCTGCGGTTGCTGCGGTTGCTGCTGGAGAGAGGATATGGTGCAGCCTGGGAAACTGGGCCTTTGTGGAGTAAGTGGTGGAGTGTCTGGGTCACCCATCTATAAAAGGAAAGGTTTTTGATAAGACACGATTAGCAGTACTTAGAAATTTACATACGGTATAAGGAAACTGTTTAATGATTATTCAATGATTGATATATTTCATTTTGTTTGAATTTCCTTTGTGGATAGAATGTATCAGCCGACATTTATTATTTTTCACAAACTTCCCTGAATGTACTACATATGTATACTAGAGATGGCACCTTTGGTGCATTTCACCCTTCGAACCTTCAAGACACTTGACTGAACAAACCTCGAACGTTCGTTGATAACTATGTGAGCGAATAAATGAATTTGCAACATCACTGCAGAGACGAAAAGTTGGATAAACAATTGAAATGTTGCATAATATTGCTACTACGGTATGTGATAATATTCCACCAATATTTTGCGAATAAGCCATTACTAATAGTCAGTGGTCAACAGTAGTAGTCAATGGTATAGAAAGACCATTCAAAACTGTCTGGTAAAACTGAATATTATGTGGGTGGCAGTTGTGTAAAACTATACTGCATCTACCACACACACCTTTTGTCCCATAACTTCCTTCAATCAAAATGGATTTCTACAAAGGTAATTAGAAATCCTGGCATAATGCATGTATCTCTGCAATACTTTAGTACTATACTGGTACATCATATGTATGGTGTTGAACTCACTTGTGTAATATTTTCTAGAGGTCATGGGGCACATTGTCACACGTTCTTGAAAACTGTTATTTTTATGCTGTAAATAATGAGACAGACTATAGCCTTATTTTTGGCTGCTATTCAAGTTCTCACTATGACAAGTTAGCGTCTCTTTTTGATCAAGGCTGGCCAAGAATATTGGCCCAAGTAAAGAGTTAAGTAACTCTTTGACTCAATTTGACACTTATGTCAATTACTGATATTACCGTTTACGACCATCCAAGTGCCCAGGCCGTTAAATTGAAATTTTCTCAAACTGGGGGGTGGGCTGTTACACAAGAGAGCAGTTACTACATATTCTTAAGGATATTTAAGAAAAAGAGGGGGGAGGGCTGTTACACAAGGGTGGGCATTTGGATGGTCGTATACGGTATTTGCTCTGGTTGTCTTACTAATCTGCTAAATTATCAATAACATAACCACTCCCGGCCTAAGTGATTGAAGTTTACAGATGCAACCAGCAAACAGGTTGGGTAAATAAGTGAGGTGAATAGTGCTCACTGCTCAGTCAGTAACATAAACGTGCCCTAAAATGTAGACATCTTGGTTTAATTAAGCAATACAGAGACTTGCTTAAATGTTTATATGGTGAAATTAATGACTGTTACAATAAAGTTAAAATCCCCATTTGACCATGCTATTGCATCTTATATGAGCAAAAAAAGAAGGAAGTTAGAGCGATCCTGAAGGTTCAGTCGTGAATTGAAACTTTGAAGGTAAAGGTAGACAAACGAAGGTTATAAACTTTGCCTCATCCTAACTTATAAGTTTATGGTGGCGACTACAGGTTCTCTAAAAACTATGATGCGGTAGAATCATCAGCATCGAAATTGGTGCTTCCAGTCCATGAAACTTGAATGTGTGACAAATCTATGAATTTAACATCAAAGTGTGCAGAAAATCCAGACAATTATCAAAAGTATGCCCCTTTAAAAGTACCTGTATTTGTGTCAGATCATCTTGTGAAAGTGGATTTATATCTGATGTCAGGGAAGAAGGACTAAGCGGGCATTGCAGGGTAGGCATGAAATCCATCGACATCTGAAGTGTCAGTGAGCAATCCATTAGTTAATCCATTTATCTATTTATAATGAATATCAAATTCAAATACATCATGTAACATGTTTTAAGAATTTAAGAATCAACAATGAAAAATATAAGTTAAGAACAGAATATTCAAGTGCAGAGTAGAGTGATTTCGTATCTATTCGAAAATGTCTAGGGTGACAATGTAAAAAGGTATATATACAATACAAAAATACCCAATTTCTGTTATATGTAATTAAGTCATTAGACTTATGACTCCAAGTCAGGTGAGGACTATATCACATGGTCTCTGGTGGGATCCGACCAGAGACTATGTGATATAGTCCTTACCTGACTTGGAGTCATAAGTCTAATGACTTAATTACATATAATAATATAAATCCAAGTCCATTAAATCATCAATCACATTTCAAACCCAATTTCTGTGTTTTCAACTATTCAAAAATCTTTTTTACATACCTGTGCAGAGTCTGATGAGAAATCTGAAGCGTTTGACCATGCTGGAGAAAGTGGCTCTTGCTTGACTGGGAAACCTACAATTATTGTAACATTATGTAAGTGTGAGAACTTATGACAATGAAGGTAGAAAAGCAGACAGCACTCATAATTAATGCACCAAACATAAGCTTACACGACATCACACATTATATGCAAATAAGTTGTAACTGTAATTAACATCAAGAGAGAGCTGACAAATAAGACTGAGGTTAATATTGGTCAAAGCATAGAATAGGATACATCTCATGATCTGTTGATAACTTTATGTAGAATATGAATAACTTTATAGACGGTTCAATTTTGGATTACTAGCACTTTTTTAAACATTTTCTTTTACACATATATACAAAAACAATACAATATACCATGAAGGTTGCTGTCATTATAAGAATGGGAAAAACATGGAGACAGCCATTTAAATCATATAGAACTACAAATTTTTCAACTCAAATTCTTGCAAAATTGCACAATATTTGTTGGTGAAGGTCAGAGAAAAGCCCCCGACAATTTCATGATTTATTTTCAAAACTTACAGTCAATGCCTGAATCTGAGCTGCCACTGTCACTGGGATAGAAGACATCCTCAAAATCTTTTCCCTCAAGAATCGGTGTCTACAAGAAAGGACAATCAGCCGAATTTGAATTTGAACATATAATTATTGTCAAATCTAAATGGTAATGTTAAAAAGTAGCGTTAAAGATGAACCATAAGAATGGAAAACACACATAGTGTGACGCTGGTCTACAAGGAAGTTAGGTTTACATTCAGTTAATCAATATTCAATATTTTTATCAATTATGAACTAAAAATATGCAGTCATTTGATACCGCTAGTGCATTTGATGATAGATTATGTTACTACAACACAAATTTTAAATGAAATCTTCAGATATAGAAAAAAAAGTTCAATTAGGAACAATCTCATATATTTTAAGCTTTTATAATATTCGATTGTGAAAACTTGAGAAATTGTTGAAACCGTCCATATGTGCAGTGTGAAGGGGATTCCCATAGATGGTGAAAAAAGAAACATTCCCCTAAACTTCCTTGTTTTTATGCATGCAAAGCTAAGTGTGTATTATCAGGAATAAGATAACAGTATCTTATTCCTGTCGTCATGAATGTCACTTTTGCTACTCATTTACCTCCAGGGCATTGAATTTCTACAGATTTACAATTATTTGTTGGCAGTCTCATGCTGAAATTGTGTATGGCATTTGAATCATACATTTACCACATTTATGCATTTTCTATTTTCTCTATGTACATGTTTAGAATGTTGCCATATAGCTAAAAGCAAAGAAATTCTAAGCAAAGATAAGTATAATAATATAAGTCTAATAATCTGTTAATGCAGTTTCAAACCAATTAATATTGTGTGAGAAAAAAGCTATATTTTGTTCAAAGAATTTATTCATATAAAGCCACGTGGCTTCACATGTGCGAATATGCCTAATTTAGCTGGTCTTTGCTTTCTTATGGAGCATTGATCGCTCTGACACAAATCAATTGAATACTACTATGTTCATGCTAGTATATATATGCATGGTGCAGAAATAATGACTTAATACCACTTTGTAATACATGATGTATGCAAGTCAGGAAAATATACTGTCAAAATTCATGTTTCATTCCCATAAATATATTTGAAAATACATTAATATTTCCAAAATTGATAAGTTCAGAGTATGCTTTTATCAGCAAATAATAGATTGCAAACATACACCCCTCACCTTTTTATCAATGTTAAACGGATCCTGAACATTTTCAGTCTTTATTTACTTCCTATTCTAAAGAATTCAGCATTCTGTTCACACGAATCCTCCACAACACAAGTAGCTACAAGTATAATTGTATTAAAACGGTTCTTACCTCCATCTCAAAATCTTTGAGGAAGTCAAGTTCTGCGGGAATCTGATTCTCGAAATCAGCATTATAATCATTTTCAACACCCTCAAGAAAGTCAAGTTTTTCCAAGCTTTGATCTGAAAAAAGAAAAAAAAAAGAAAGATTAATAAATGGCCAACGATTGCAATCACATGAATATTTCCAAAATACATTTATAGCCTATTAGGGCTTTATATACAAATAATGTTTTCCATTCTCCATGTCTCAGCTAGATCTAAACTCTATATCATGTACTACAAAAATCAACTTTACAGGTAAATACAATTTCCAAGGTTTCTCAAGAGAAGATGGCAATTAGACAATATACCTTCAGGCAACAAAATATAATTTGAATGAAAAAATTGATTCTTTTGTTTCACACACAAGACTTGAAGTTATATACAACAAAATTAAACCACTAATAATGGATAAAATACTTATTTTACAATATTCAAAAGGACCCAAAATATTTAAAATTCTAATATGAAATATAAAAAGAATTAAGTTCTACCATTTCCGCTTTGCCATGTATCTATTAGCCACTCAAAACTCATTGTTAGGTTATCTCATTAATCTATGCATCCATAGAATATTTGCAAATCATAACAAAAGTAGTAAAATATTCTAAAATTTAAGAAAATGAATATGAATAGATAACTTTATTAACACTGTGCTCAAATGCACATGGTATGCCACATGTGTTACTCAAAACTTGCAATCAATAATGTACTACTTTAACGATGAACATACATATATGTAGGTGATAACTGCTGATATTTAATTGGCATATTACCGATAGTATGGGTAAAATGCACTGAAAATCAAATTCTGTAAATTCATTTACTGTTTTTATCATATTTCAATTATTCATCATTTTAACAATACAATATCAGGTGTATGTGTATGATACCTTCTTTAGAACTAATGATATTTACAATTACATTTAAGATCGCTAAGCCTTGTAGATCTGGCTATTTCTAATTGACACATTCAGTATAGCCAAAATATTGACCTTTTAAATTTGGAATACTTTTTGCTTGCAAAGATATCTTGATATAGACACGGTTAGTTGCTGCCAGGCACAGCTAGAAGCTGTTAAAAAAACTGTGGCACAATATAATTGATAGCAAAATCATTAAGGTACATTTCTAAAACTTGGTGTCACAAATGACAGTTACAAGTAGCTGCCATTTTTTTTTAACTTGATGATTTTATGATGGTTTATTGCCATTCTTCATCAATATATCTACTGTAGATTTTCTCAAACTTCTTATGGCCACATAACTGCTTTGATTGTGATATATCAATAAAGCGATTATTTTTCAGGTTTGACAAGTTAGATGATATTCCATCATACCCGGTAATGAGTATGCTTTTATATGAACAGAAATCAATATTGTGTACTTCTGTGGTCAACTTGATAGGGAGTCGGACTCATGACAAGAAGATCAAGAGTTTGATTCCCAGTCTGGTGGTGTTGAGCAAATTGTTACTCATCCCTAACTATTTGCACACTTCTCAGTGGCAACTACACGTTAAATAGCCACAGATCAAGCGTGTGAACTTTAATATGAGTGATAAACACAGTTGCAATCGTGCTGCATGTTCCCCACGTAGTTGAGAAAGGCAATATAGACTGACATGGATGCCAATGACATGGTGTAAATGGTGCAGTGAACTGATCGAATTTATAGTAGACAACAAAACTCTAAGCTACATATTTGATCATAATATTTTAGAATGTGTTGTCAAAATTGAATGTCACCCTTCAATTACAAAATCACGTTTTGTAATTTATGTTGAAGTTTTGCATTAAAAGTAACACATGTACATTCACAATATTGGATACAAGAAGTACAGTGGTCAATGTATATGTCTCTCCTACTGACTCCTTGACAATTTCAAACACAAAAAATAGTAAATGACATGAAAAGGTGTTCTATAGATTAATTGTTCCCATCCAATGGCCTCACCATTAATGAAATTTTGAAACATTTATTTTCTCTGTTCTCTTTTAAGCTGCGTTCTATAAATGTTACCCAGTGAATTGAATCTGGCTAAACATTTGTATTCCTATAAATATTTGATTGATGAACAATTGATAGATTAATAAGTGTACATGTCACTAATTAAAAAGCATCTTTGGGTGTATAAGAATTCAATAATTCCAAGTTAAATTACATTTTAGATGTGTTTTTGTTTTACGTTTAACATGGCATACTATATGCATAAATAGGGCTGTATATGGGAGACTATGTAAAATGCGTGAGATCATTATGAAACATTCACATTAATAAGTTACAGGAACGTTTGAAAAGTATAACATCACTTACAAATTTTCATTAAAGTAGGTGCAATAATTTAAGAGATTATTCTCGAATTGATTGACAAGATTATATAACCAACAGAACTTCGGCAGTATGAAAAAATTCTGAAACCTGTCA
The DNA here is from genome assembly GCA_019095985.1 of Streblospio benedicti. Lineage (NCBI taxonomy): Eukaryota > Metazoa > Annelida > Polychaeta > Spionida > Spionidae > Streblospio > Streblospio benedicti. The sequence continues at coordinate 18,679,907 of CM032660.1, read as the reverse complement.
TGTTTACGGACACAGTTGTATATAAAGAATACCACGTGAGTGCATATACATTGTACTTCGTACTCATAAATGGCGAATGTTTATCCTGTCAGAATCGTCGGATAAGATCAATGCTTGAGCCTTATACAATTACTAGTACAACATAATCAGCATGAACGTGGTATTTTATTTCCATACATTGTGTTTAAACAACAAATAAATTATTATTAACAAGTTATTCAATGAATAAAATCACAAATCTATAGCCTTTACACATAGCATCTTGGTTCTGACATTTACAGCAGCACCTGGTAAAAGTGAAAGTAGTACATTGCGTCCAATTCCTAGAAAGCAATAACAAGATGACTGTGAGTACAAATCAGTCAGTTAATTTTGTACAGGGGTGATACCATGTGTGGGGCTATATGGCAGTCACAGAGCTAATCAAACACATACGTATGGTCAGATTCGGCGTTCCAATCATATAGAATAGATATAGTCAGCACAAGCTGATCATATAGACACGAAGTTCTGGTTATTACAGCATATGATAACCCAAGAAATTAAGCGTCAATTTGTCAATGTACTTTTTACCGGTAGTATGATGAAATAGGTCACATAAATGTTTCAATAAAAATAGATTGGCCCCTGTAAGCCCCTACGCAGATGTAAGTGACTCTAGATCTATTGGAAGTCGAAAATAATTTTGATTTTCTCAATATTTGACTCAAACTGAACTCATTATTGCTAATTTGAGTCAAATTTTTGACAGGTTATCTAGCAATATTTTAGACAATATAGAAAATAATAGGTTCTTACTCCATTCATCGCTGACCATTGAATGTTCATTGTATCCATTTTGCTCTAGGCCCGTTAAAAAATCCACGGACATTCTTTCTGAATGCTTATTAATACACAAAATATTACTTGTATAACTAAATTTTACAAAATGTGAGAAAGGGGAAGCTTTGCTTTGATGTGTATCACGGATTTTATTATTCACATACTAAGATTTGACAAGTTATGGAATACCATAAAAGTCATTTCTTAAGTTTGTGTCCATTCTGGCTATGACTTTTTAAAATATAACGGTACTAATGGTTTTTGAATTATAAATATTTGTGAATTTGAGACAGCGAGTGTTGAAAATATTCCGTGAAACTAATTTAGTTTAATATGTATTTTTTTTATAGATTTTTAGAGATTTTCAAGTCTGTCAAACACCTGTCGAGCTGGTTGTAAGAATTAAACTGCACGCAAACCTCTGAACACGTTAGTGTGTTCTTTTGCGTTTACCACCTACTGTCTGCTGCAAGTTTGTTGAGTTATACAGTTATATTTTTGCCGGCGTCTTGTGTCAAAATGGAAAATTTTGAATTGTTATATTCTGGAAAAGCAAACAATGTCATTCCCGTGTTCAAATACAAATCGAAAGTGACGGGCCTTCAAATAGTTATTGCTCAAGTTGGAGGACCCGTGGTTAATGGATACTTTTGTTTGTGTAAGATCGATTTTCCAGTTTTGTTGCCGAGTCACTGTTGAGCAAAACCTTGTTTCGTTTGTTTGTAACTATAGAAACCGACTATATTTGTATGTATGTCTCATGACAAGCTAGAACGTTTACCCATGAACCGATTTCGTTCAAACTTTACACAACTCGAGGTATGAGGTCACACTGAAGTGAATCGATTTTGGGCACTTTGCCAATTAGCAGTACAAAGTCACGGGCGCTCTTTATATGAGTAATATAAGCAGTAGTTTGGTGTATAGCTCCCACCTATGCGTATGAATGCACACTATAACATTATATAACATTATATACACTCATATAAAGAGCTCCCGTGTACAAAGTGTGCTTTCCACAGGGCCATTTATGGTCCATTTTCCTCAATTGTACTAGTAATTGAATGCACAATAAAAATCAATATTTCAGCAGCATCAAAAATTTACTTGGTAGATGTAGTATTCAAATTATGGATATAGTGTTCAAATTATGGGCACATCCAACGTGCGGTTGATTATTATGTATATCTCCACGGGAACACACATGTTTGACGTACTAACAGCACATAGCAAGAAGAAAAATCTAGAGATTAATTGGCTATATGTTTACTTAATGAAACAATAAGTTTTGATATGCATAATTGCTCATGAACATTAGTAACCATGCAATTCATGCAAACTGTTGCATGAGTGGTGTTTTCAATCGGGGAGATGTTTTACGGTAGTCACAACGGCATCTTGTGACCTGCCCATAACTTAGAGCAATGTTTTTAAACGTCAAACAACTGAATTACATTTATCATCTCTGTAATGATGTTACGTACGACGTAAATACTACATATACTACAGGTACGTCATTATCTATAGTACTTCCGCCCAGCCTCATTTTGGGCTAGTTGTGTACGTGTCATCAAGCAAGACATCATAATAAAGCGCTATCAAACGAATCTTATAATATCTGCTAATATATACCTCATACATAAACTTACATGGTGGCAGCTAACGGGATCTGTATTGGAGAACAGTACTACACTGAAGATAAGTACAAATCGTTAGTAAAACCCGTGAACGGGACGTTTTAAAGTGCAATAAACGCCGTCGACAAGTCAGTAGTCCAGTACTAGACAAACGTGAACCTCACAACCTTACACGATGAGTGCCGATTCTACAAAGCCCGTTATGGATTGGGTGTCGGAAAACAAAGTAGAGGCAATGGCCCTTTTCAAACAAAAGGTGGAAATCTTCTTCAAGCTTAAAAAAGTGAAAGCAGAAGATAAAGTGGGAACCCTGCTACTGCTGGCAGGTGACGAGGGTTTGAAATTGTACAATTCATGGAACCTACCCGACGATGAAGCAGATAACATAGTTGAAGTATGGAAAAGATTCGGGGAATATGGCAACATCAACCAAAATTTTAGGGTAGCCAGACTGTATCT
>CM032660.1:18658079-18676889 GCA_019095985.1 Streblospio benedicti | reverse complement strand
ACTGAAGTGCACCATATAAATGGTGAAGGTGATGATGCGGGCATTGTTTATTGTGAGATGCAGGCTCGTGAGAACGCTGGGGAGAGTCGAACCCATCTTGAGATGCTTCGCGCTATGTACCCTGGTCATTGTGGTTACAAGTCAGAAACTGGTGGAATCATGGCAAATCTGCGAGACAGCACATCACACAAGAAGGTTTAATTAATTTTCTTGAGGGATGATGCATATTTGTGTCGAATTCACTTTTTGCAAAAATTTTGACAATGCTATTTTTCTATTCATAAACAGTTTATCATGTTATACACAGGTATGTGATTACCACCGTGAATTTTATCGACCTGAAAACTTATGTCTAATTATCACTGGACAAGTGAAACCAGAAGATGTATTCAAAAGAATCCAGCCATTTGAAGACAAAATTGTCAAAAAGGTAGATTAAAATAGTTCTAGTTTTTCTATTATTAACACATGGTTCACATCATGGGTCCATAAGTTTGTACATTGCAAAAAATCGTGGAAGCTATGAACTCTATATTTCAGATTTTATTGAATGATCACAATGTTATCATTTGTTCTAATCTTTTAGGGAGAGCGTCCACCGTATGTTAGACCATGGCAAGGTGAAGTACCACCACTGCCAAAGTCTGTTGTTGAAAAAGTTCAATATTCTTGTGATGATGAAGAGAAAGGAATTGTTCTAGTGGCTTGGCGTGGACCCCTTGCAAAGGTAGAATAAAATAGAAATTTATTTCTCATTTCGGATTTATTTTATGTCTTTGCATGATACATATGTGTACGTATGTATATGCATGTACATGTATGTGCCACGGTGTACTATTTTTATATGTCTTTGTATTTATTTGTACACAGATATTAATGAAATTAACTTTTTTATAGGAACAATATAAGCTAGCAAGTATAATGATGCTCTTTGAATACTTGACGGATACTGCTGTAGCACCTTTGCAGCGAGACTTTGTGGAAATTGATGAACCCTTCTGTAGCAACGTAAGAACATAGTGATTTTCTATTTTAGGGTAATTATTTGAAAATATGTATATTCTTAAGTAGGAACTTTTATTTTCAATTTAGAATATTCTTTAATTTTAATTTTTCTTTGCATTTTTTCTAATATTTTATTGAATTAGTATGTCATAAACGATATATATGCTGGTAAGTTTGTTATATGAGTTGTGACGCCGTGACAGGGCTTACATCGTCAAATTTGCCACTTTTTTTTAATGTGTTATACCTTACTAGTATAGTGGAGATGATAAGGCTTGAACAAAGGGATTTAACAGGACATTATGTAATCCAATCATGTAATGGCATAATCAATATCCATGCATGTATTTACTTTCAGGTTAGGTATTCAATCATTGAAAATTCTGAAACATGCATATACTTAAACTTCCAAAATGTCATAATGTCAAAATTGGGAGAAATAGAACTGAGACTGCGAGGACTTTTAGACAGACTGGCAAATGGTGGTGAAAAATTTGACATGACTCGTATGAAAAGTGTGGTTCATCGTAGGATTCTTGAGGCTAAGAGCATGGTAAAAATTTCATATATTTTCAAGTTTACTCATCTAAAAAATATTGGTATATTTTCAATACATGTCATATCTAATATAATCCATTAAAATTACACCTTTACCTAGATTTGTAAAAAATAAAGATTTTGTGAAATCTGTTGTGATTGTCCATCCTTTAGACAAAGTAATAATTTTTGCCACATGATGCACATGTTATAATACTGTTTATTTTTACCTTACATATTGCTGTTTGAATTTCATGTTGTAATATTCAATAACTTATCCTCAGCTGGAAGACCATCCTCATGACACCATTGCTTTTAATGTCATTGGAGAATTTCTTTATGGACACACAAAAGAAGATGTAAGAAATGAGCATTTCAAAATATTTCATCTTCAATTCTAATATATTTTTGTTAATCTGTATTTGTAATTTTAACTGCTCTGAGCTATTTTTATTGATATTTTAGATGGACTTGAGATTGAATCCTATAACCAGGTACAAGAAACTAATGGAAGAACCTGCTTCTTATTGGACTGGATTATTGAATGCTTATTTTGTTGGAAAAAACAGTGTTACTGTAAGTGAAGATTACAATTTTTGAAAATTTTACAATATTTTTTTGCAAAAGGATTTTCTGTGAATGAGTATAAGCATAAAATATGCATGCATTGAATAGCTCTAGATACTACATGTAGTACTTTATTCTAGTTCTGTAGTGTTTAGCACAGAATGGAAGGATTTGATGTATAACCAGATTTTTGGGGGTGTTGGCACTCCAGTAGGTCATGTAGAGTTTGAATGCTCCATGTAGGTTAAAAAAAGTGTAAGCACTTTTTTAATGCTATTGCAAAGTGATTTAGCCAAAGTTTAATCGTGCTGAACTAATTTCCTTCATCAGATTCTGGGGGAGCCAAGCAAAAAGCTAATGGAAGAAATGGGAGAGGCAGAGAAGTTGCGTGTAAAGAAACAAGCAGAGAAGCTGGGAGAAAAAGGTCTAAAAATTCAAGAAGAAACTGTAGAAAAAGCAACACAGGATAATGAGGTTTGAATATAGACTGTGTTTGTTTATCCTTGATGAGCTGCCATTCGTGTTAGATTTCTTTGATTCATGTTTTGAATATTTTCTGTACCTTGCAATTAAAAAAAAAAAACTAATTTTGAGCTTGTATACTTCAATTAATAATGAGTTGTGGTCATAATCTATATATGTTGCAATTTAATTTATTTTAGAAAGAACCACCAGAGAGCATGATTAAAGCTGTCGCTGTACCAGATGTGTCCTGTATTCAGTTTCATCCCATCAAAGCAAGCAACAACATCAAACCAGAAATGTCGAATGCCAATACAAAGTTTCCTTTGCAAGACATTCCAGTGACATTTCAGCTCGATGATATACAGACAAATTTCATTAGTGTAAGAAAATTTTGTCTGCCGATATCTTTTTTATACAATTATTTTTCATTGGATATTTAATTATGATTACAAAGTAAAATTGGTTTCTGTTACAGATGTCAGTGCTGATGAACACTGTTAACATACCATCACATTTAAGGCCCTATCTGTCTTTGTATGCAGAAGTGATTTTAGAGTCTAGCATTCTAAGAAATGGTGGTAAGTATTTCTTATATCGTTCCTCTCAACAAATGATCATTTACAAAGATATTTAAAAATATAACCAGTACTTGGCTATGAATAATTCTACCATGACATCTTGTAGATTGTTCCTATTTATATTGTGATTTGAGTCTGATCCAAGTTGTTAAAATTAGAGTAATTAGCAAATCTTTAGTGAAATATTATGACATTATATAACGCAAAATAAAGGCTAACATTACTTTTAAAGAAATGTTTGGGAAAGAATTGCACTTTAATACAAGACTAATTTTGCTTTTAGAATTGGTGTCTCATGAAGACGTTATTACTGAGTTAGCCTCTGATACGGAGTCCACACATAGTAGTGTGGGAGCAAAAGGATGTAGATTTAGTCCGGATAGTTTTGATCAGCATGTTCATTTATCATTAAAGGTATAGTTGACTCTGTATATGAAGTACAATGTATATCAAAATGATTGTGATTTATCACTAATATTTGATCATGTGATTTTTTATATAATCTCTGTGATTAGCAAGACACTTATTAAGTTAAACTTGTCACATTTTCAACTTTGATACTCATATTGATTTGGCGGTCATGACATTTGTTTTTCTTATAGGTTGAATCTGAAAAGTATGAGAAGGGTGTAAAGTGGCTCAATGAACTGCTTTATAAAGTACAATTCGCAGCCGATAGACTGAAGGTTATCATCAGTAAAATGACAAATGATGTAGCTAGAATGAAGAGAAATGGGAGAACAGTGGTTAACTGCGTTCTCAAAAATATGCTTTTTAACAAAGGTATAGAATTACCTAATTATTTCATATAATAAATTCAATTTAAAAAATTCTATTATCTTGTCAATTTTATTTTTAATCCGTATGAATTTTATTTCAGAGAGTAACCATACTGTGTGTAGTATGCTGCGACAGTACACGTTTCTGACTGGTCTTCAAGAAAAACTTGAAACCTCTGAAGGCACCAAAAATGTAAATATTGTATTAGATTTTGCTGTTCTGTTTTATTGAATTTGACAAATTATTAATACAGTAGAACCTCCATATAAAGACCGCCTCTATAATAAGATCACTTTTCACTGCCTCAAACCTTCATAAAGCTACCGAAATGAGGCTCTGTATAGAGACCACTTCTCTACTGAGACTAACTAACACCTGTCCCAAAGGTGGTCCTAATAGATAGGTTCTAATGTATTCAAATGATTATTATTTCATTTAGGTCTTGGCTGATCTGGAAACTTTAAGAGCGGCTCTAACTCAGCCCTCCAATCTAAGAATTCATCTTTCTGCTGATACTGCATCATTGTCTGAAGTATGCAAGCCTGCGGAGCCATGGTTATCTCATTTCCTTGACCCTGAAGTAAAGGCTGATGGCAAGAAGTAAGTACATGTAATTTGATTCAAAGAGATGGGTTGCATTTAAGATGAGTGTAAAATTTGGTCCTCTTCTGGTGCTTAGGTACAGTGATTAGAACAGCAAAGTTTATATATATTTTTGATTTGCTTGCACATTATTGCATCATTTGAGTGCCTAGCCATGTGTATGCAAATTGAAATATTGCTGTTCTAGTACCTAATTCCCCAATTTTATTTATTCCCCCATTTTTAGCTCACCTATCGCAGACATGGTGAGCTTTTGTGATCACCTTTCGTCTGTCGTCTGTTGTCCATCATCTGTCGTCCATCGTCTGTCGTCCGTCTGTCAACAATTCATATTTGCACAATAGATTCTTTATTTTTTATTCAAATTTCATCATTTCATTATAGTCATAATGCAAACTGATTTTTTTTTTAAATTAAAATTCTGTGGTAATATGGGCAACGATATTCTATAATTAAAATATCTTTGATATGGGTAAGAATTACAATGCAACTTTGTCTGTTTTTGCCAAAAATTGCACATAGGTACAGGTGAGTGACTTAGGTTATCATAGAGCCTGTTGTAAGTGTAAGTGTTCACTATTAAGTGAACCAATCAGAATAATAAAAATTACAATGTAGATGCTGCAAAAAATATCAGATTATTCCAATGATTTTTTTATTTCGGTATTCAATACCATTTTTGAGTTATGATAGAAAATATTACTCCATGAACTTGCTGTCAGTCTTTACCAAGTTGTCTGTTCAGCAATTACATGGTGCCACCTTTCTCCACAAACCTCACCCCACAGAATTACTAATGAATACAAGTATTGTATTCCATTCTTAAGTCTTGATATGTATGGTATTGATGTGTGGTTTGTTTTTTGCTTGTCTTTTTTTTTTCTTTTTTAGCTCACCTGTCGTAGACATGGTGAGCTTTTGTGATCACCTTTCGTCGGTCGTCTGTTGTCTGTCGTCCGTCGCCCGTAGTCGGTCTGTCCACAATTCATATTTGCACAATAGTGTCTTTAATTTTCTTTCAAATTTCATCATTTTTGAACAGAAGTTGTATGTCTATATGATCATCATTCCATACTCAATACATGTCCCTGGGGCTAAAATTGACCCCGCCCCAGGGGTCAATCAAACTTTTTTAGTGTAAAAGTGTCGTCAGTCTGTCATATTGCAAACTTTTAAAGTTCTCTGGAAATGGATAGTAGTCATAGTGCAACCTTGTCTCCTGTACAGTCAGTCTATTAGTCATAATGCAAACTGACTTTTTTAAAATTAAAGTTCTGTGCAGGTTACAGTGCAACTTTCTCTGTTTTGCTAAAAAATGAACATAGATATAGGTGAGCGATTTTAGGCTCTCATAGAGCCTCTGGTTGTTGTTTTTTGACAGCTGAATGGATTTCTGTGGCAATTATTCATATCTAATAATATTATTGAGACCCTCTGGTTGGGTGGCACATGTGGTGTGCAGTTCAAATGAAGTTATAATGAAAACAAAAAATATTTCCTCTCCCATTCTATGAATTGAAACAATAATATGTGTGGAAAAAATCCTTTTAGGCCTGAGGTGAAGCCTGCTGCTGACTATTTAGTGATGCCGTTTGAAGCTGGTGAGGCGGGACCATCTGGTCTGATCATAGGAATTGGATCCGTGGAGTCCAATTACCTTGTTCAGACTACGCCTTGTGTTAAGGTATATTATAAAGCAGACTTATTTTTAGTTAGAAATAATAACATATAATTTTCATCTATGCTTTCCTTAAATATCAATAACCCAGCATCGACTTTTTTCCATAGGATTTCAATGATAAGGACCTGCCAGCAATCCATGTTTTCATTCAATATCTGACACAGTTAGAAGGACCAATGTGGAGACAAATTCGTGGGCTTGGACTGTCCTACCATTACAGGTAAACCATAGTGTATAAAATGTTAAAAGAAAATATTATTAATATCCTTCCTAAGGCCCACACCAATGTGAAGAGTCATCATAAAATCTTGACCATGTCAATTTTGGACCATTGAAATTCCATTGTAAATTCACTATCACCACCAGCTGAACAAATTTTCATCCTAACATTTGCCATAGTTCAGATAGTGGTAATTGTAGCATTTGAAAATTGATGTTTATAAACACATATTTTGTTTTAATTGTGAATATGCTTAGTTGTTAACATTCCTAACATCATAGCTGTTTCCTTTCTCAATTCCCTGCCAATTAGTTTTTTTTTGAAGATTGCGTTTTACTGAGAAGGAATTGTTTATTTCTTTTACATATTAGTTTACCCTAATGTTTGTTTCAGTATGTTTGTCAGACCAGAACAAGGATTGCTTTATTTCCTTTTGTACAAATCCACGCATGTTGTAAATGCTTACAAACAGGGGAAAGAGATTCTTGTAAGTAACTTCAAGTACCTTTTTTTAAATATAACTGCAAACTTCACACAGTGAGGCTTCTTTACTTATAACTGTAGGTCCATCACCAGGGTTAAAAAGAATACGAGTTTCACATATCACATATCACATATTCTGACTATACATAATTTATTAAAATATTACTAGAGGTTAACCAACATAATATCCAGCGCAAATAAGCCAAAGCCCTCTACCAACATACATTAAATAAGAGTGGGTACAACTACAACCTAAACACAACCCAACGAAACAAGAATCATAATCATGCAGAATTTTAGGCTATTTCTTGATTATTATAAAAATTATATATCCCTGAAGAGGACACTCGCGTGTTGAAACGTTGAAAAAACTTCTAATAAATTGAAAACATTATCATTATTCTTATAAATCTGTTTTAAATTTTTTAAATTTCCAAATTAAGTCTCAAACCACAGAATAAAATGAAAAACCAACAGCAGAAACTGATAAGAGCAGGATAAGGAAGTGTGTTGGACATTTCTGCTCATATGGGTTTCTGCCAACAGTTATAGAATTATTTTCTTGGAATAATAAATATGGTTTGATTTCTTTGTAAGGATGGATTTCTTTCTGGAAGCACTCCATTTACTGAAGTAGAACTTGAATCGGCGAAAAGCTCTCTGATATTTGAGATCATTGAAAAAGAAGAGACACCTTCCAAAGCTTCTGAACAATCCATGTTGTCTTATCTTAAAGGTGTTCCACTAGAATACAGCAGGTATAAAATGTTTTGTTGGAAAATGCGTAAATTAACAACCAGATTTATTCGTTGCATATTATCTAAAATAAAGAAATATAAAGTTCATTCATTTGACGTATTCCAATAAATTTAATATTTCATTGGCTTGCAGTTTGTCTTTCTCAGGTAACGAAACAATATAAACACTATGCTGTCTGCTTTGACAGAGGTCATGCACATTGTATATACACCTCAAGCTTGCCTTGCAAAATAGATCAATTGGTTATGAATTGCCAAGGGTATACTACCTACTATTAATTGTTGAAAGATCAGTAGACCAAGCAGGTAAGGAGAGGGGTTAGAAGGCACTTTGTCAAGTCGTACAGCGTAGTGTTTACACTAGGTACTGTCATTCTTGAGAAAGGTAAACTGCCTAAATATTCAAATATATTGAAATACACGGTTATTTGAATGAACCTTGTATTTATTTTGAGTGGGAAGTTAAAAATATTAATTTTTTAATATGTTTTGCTATTTTAAAGATAATGCTTATGAATAATGTTATCCAGTTAATTAAATGTGTTATTTTATTTTCAGGAACGTTATTCAGCAAGTGTCAAAAGTGACTATTGATGACCTAAACCGAGTGGGATCAAAGTATTTTGAACCCCTGTTCGATACCAACAAATCTAAAGTAGCCATTTGCTGTCATCCAAATAAGGTTAAAGACATATGTGAGGATATGAAAAGGTGAAAATGCAATTGGCATGATGAATTTTTTACTTTTATGACAAATGCTGACAAATTTTCCAACTCGCTTATGTTGAGGACTCCATAATAGTTATATAAGTTCTTTATAGTTATAATTGATAAATTATTCTGGATCATATCAAAACTTATCATTTGGGTTACCTATTGGTATAGATGCGGTGCCAGTCTCGACATACGTTAGCAGGTTGTCTCACGTACATTCTAGTGATGTGACATCTGTCATCGGATGTCGAGGTTCTGGCAACCACATCTGGTTATCTATGTTTGTTATTTCTAGCATTTCATGTGATCTTCTAATTTCAGTTTGTCTCGGCAGCTCACTGTGCTGGAGTCTTTGGAAGATCCTATTTTATCAGCACTTTAAAAAGGAATACTGTTACATGTATATAGAGGCCTACCTGTAGTTTATAGAGTGTGTGATGTTAATTGTCAAGGCCTACCTATTGTTTGTAGATGTGAGATACTAAAAACATTACTGTGGCTTTATATTTTTATCATAAGTCTGTCAAAGCCTATGTATTATATGTTAGCAATTATTTTTCTATTGAAAAGCAAATCCTAGAGATACAGAAGGAAAGTAAGTTGCTTCTGGTGCAAAGAAAAGCAACAATGCATGTACTTCTGGCGATAGGACAAGAAGCAATATAGTCTCGTTCAACCAGTTTAGTTGGGAACATGTGGATAGCACAATTAGGATGTGATTGATACAACTAACTTGAGAAATTACATAAACTCAAAATGAGGAACCAAAAACGTAATAGTTGTTTACATTGATCATCATCCAACAAAGTTATATAGCATGTATGAAGCAAAAGAAATCAAAATCAAAGGGTATAGCTGGCAGTAGAGCCTTTTTCAAGGCTGACCCGTCACTTAGTATATAAATGCATAAAGTCTGCTTGAGCAAGGCTAATATAAAATTGTCGATCACCTGAAGGATTGTTTTCTTCTATATTTGTAATTTGTCTAAATATTATTCTATTTGCACTTACATGCAATATTAGGTTTAGTCTGAAGAAGTCTGTCCAGGTCAGGACAGGCAAGTCAAGCTGATGGTGGACATACTCATTGTAAAAAATATGTCTGTTATTGAACCCTGAATATTAAATATTAATAACTAAAATAACCTATATTGTATAGTAAGGAATAACTGCTCAGCCAGTTCTTGGTCTTTTACATACATTTTAAAATAAAAGAACTAATATATATGCACATTTATTTTGATTAATTTATGGTAATATTTTGTTATGTAATTAATCTGTAATTAATCATAATAAAATAAGCGCAATCACAGCTTCAATTTTTTAATATTTAATGACCTTTATCAATATCATTATTATGTATTGTGGATCTTCTTCATAATCATGATCACAAGTAATTTTGAGACTTCATATCAATTGTATCTTGATAAATTATTCTTAAATATTTAAAAGCAACCACCAATCATTACATCATGGCAAATAAGCACCAAAATGGCTGGACATACAGCTGGAAACACTCCAGTACATATATTATTAGAACATTAAATAAAAATCCATTATTTTTTAACTGTTTCATTCACAGTTGCATTGTGAGCATAAGACAATAAATATGCCACTAGGCATATACCTAATTTCACAATGATAAAATTTCTAAAATAAAAAATGCTATGAGCCACAGATTTGCACTTCCCAATGCTAGTACATGTATAACAAAACTATCACAATCATAATGACTACAACTATAAGGCTTTTAAGGAATATCAAAATATCTATAAAAACTTTCCAATAAAAACTGGATTGACCTATAATTTCGTAATATGTTCTGACAGCAAGTTCATGGCGTAACATCCTATATTATAACTAAAAATAGTCTGAATATTGAAATAAAAAATTATTCTCTAGAAAAACTTCACTTTCGTTGGCTGTTTTCACGGCGAAAGTACAATATTGTGCACTGAATGATCTACACTAGCAAAATATACCAACCTTAAATATAGAAATATGATGTAAAAAAACAGACACGCTCCCTTGCATTTGTATTGGATGTGACAATATTTTCACCTCACTGGTATGTTGTGACATATGACACGTGGGTTTTCTTGAGAATAGGAATATGATGCATCACGCGATAAATCAGGGGTCCATATGATGCCCCGGGGTGCCATGAAATGCAAACCCCGGTATGTTGTAATGCCCCGTTTCTCCCGTGATATTTCCGTATATCGGTCGTTCCTAAAAGGCAGACCACCAAAAGAATGACGGCGATGTGCATTTTCGTTTTGTCACAATGTACTACATTGGAAATCAAGTTTTAATAAATTAAGAATAAATAAGATGTTTCTATTGTGACAAAACTTAAACATTTTACTTATGAATATGAACAAAATTTGATACCACGGCACCCTACCAGTCATCACGGTATGCCGGGGTATTGATGTTGAAAAAAAAATAATAATTAGCTCAAAAATGAATTTTTTATTATTTTCACAGGCCGGGGTATCACGGTAACCCGGGTTACGGCGTGGTGCATCATATGCTATTTTTTCCGGAACTAGGACACATTGCTAATGACTTTATGTATTATTGTGCATTGTGAACACTTACATAAGACTGGCATTTTTTCCTTTTCTGCCGACATTGTAAACGACAACATGGCAAGAGTTTTTAACACATGCATGGAACAGTATGTTTATATGCAAGAGCATGCATACACATGGCTAGCCACTGAACTGAAAGTTGGTATTCAGAAATCTTACTAGCATATAATAGAATTATATAGATTGCGAATACCGAAAGTTTTACTTCAGTGGCTAACCATGTGTATGCATGCCCATTATCAACATGGCCTCCGGTAATGTGTCTTATGACTAATGTCATATAAATATTGCCTAATTGTTGGCAGAAAAGGGGAAAACGTGCAACTTTCATGTGTTCACTGAGATGTAAACCAATAAGAATTAAAAATTACTTTGTACTTCCAGCATAATTGTATAATTCTTATTCTGATATTTAGTACAATTCTTTTTTAGTTAATTGATAATGTTATTCCATAAACTTGCTGTCGGGACATAATATATAACTTACCTATTGAAGTATATATTGTATATATTATATTTGATTGGAAATATTAAGAATGCAATATTACATTCTATATGATCAAGATTAATAGTTATTCCAATTCCTTCTACCACCTCTTCTTAAATTCTGACCCCGACCTCTGTCATTTCTCTGTCCATATGGTTTTCTATCAAAGTTCTCATACTTATCCCTATCACGATGTTCTTGCCAAGAACTATCTCTGCTTTTATGCCTGCTATTTTCTCGATAGTGACGATCATGTTCCCGTGGCATTTGACCTCTATCTCCCCGTCTATAGTCTCTATCACTTTCGCGATATCCTCTATCATCCCTATAGTCTCTGCCTCTTGATTCTCTTTCACTATCCCTATAACCTATATCTCTTGATTCTCTGTCACTTTCCCTATAATCTCTATCTCTTAATTCTCTTTCATCATATCTCTCATTCCTTTCACCTGACATGCATCGTTTATCCCCATATTTCCTTGGAGACCAATCTCTTTCTCTTTCATTTCTACTCTTATCAGGCACTCTGCTTCTTTTGCCTCGATCTGGATCTTTACGGCTCCTCTCATCAATCTCAACATATTTGTCATGGGGAATTTGTGCTGCAATTCCAAATTCATTGCGACCAGAATTCTTCCTTGTCCTCTCTGATCTATCATGCCAAATATTGTCACCACTAGGTCCGCTCTCACGACCATTTCCTTGTGAAATGCGGTCAG
Source organism: Streblospio benedicti (assembly GCA_019095985.1). NCBI lineage: Eukaryota > Metazoa > Annelida > Polychaeta > Spionida > Spionidae > Streblospio > Streblospio benedicti. The sequence continues at coordinate 18,664,696 of CM032660.1, read as the reverse complement.
TTTCATTAGATTTTTGTCTTTCTCCTTTTGATTTTTGTGCAGCAATACCAACAGTATGGTTTTTATCTTTTTCTAGTGTTTTATTAGGTTCAATTTTGCTATCGACCTCATCATCAATTTCTCCATCTGATAATATTTCTCCATCTTCCAAATCAATTTCTTCTGGTTGCTCATCACCTTTATCACTACTTTCACCTCCTTCAACAGCTGATGGCTTTGCTGATTGTACAGAACCCATTGAATTGTTGGTAACATTCAATGGTTCCTGTGATTTTGTATCAACTTCAGCTGTGGAAGTACATTTTTCAACTAAACCTTCTTCATTCATGAAAGCTGACTGAGCTACAGAATCCAATGCAACCTGATTTACAGACTTGGCCACAGCAGAATCCATTTCAGTATTGGACCTGTTATGTAATTTTGTCTGAACATCAGGTTCTACTGGTTTCTGTGTATCAATGTCTTTTTCATCTGAAGGCATATTGGTCATAGTATCATTTTGAGAACATGCACCAACTTCTTGTTCAAAATAGGTGCAAGTATCATTACCAGAGGACATCTTTGGTTTAGACATTAATTGATCTGTTTTGCTATTATTACTTTCGTGCTCAAGATTTTTGCAATCAATATTTTCCTGAGATTGAGATACTTTGTTTCCTTGTTCATCCTTTGAAAACTCTGTGGTAGTTCGACTATCAAATGATGCATCCATGCAAGATTCCCGGTCTAGTGAAACAGATGATTCAACAGCTAAATCCTGTTGACTGTGTAATACATCTGACTGAGAAATATTTTGATATTCTGAATTGCCTGCATCTTTTTGAAGATGCTTCTTATGTTTTTCTTTGTGTCTTTTGGAAAAATGACCTGCCATTCCAAAATCCGCCTCTGGGTCTCTATTTTTTTCCTCGCTATGATCCCTTTTTCGAGAACTCCTCCTACCTTGTTCAGTTTGCCCATATTCATAGCGTCGAGAGGAATCACAGGTCATTTCTCTGCTATTTTCTCTGAAAGAATTATCACTTTCCACCATATCAATCTGGCTATAATTGGAATAAGAATTATCATGCCATCTCTCCTTATATTCTCTCTTTCCACTCCTGTCATCAGTTATAAACCCACTATCATTATATCCCCACTCACAATCTGAACGCTCAGTTTTACTACTGTCTGAATAACTTTCCTCTAAACGTGAAGTTTCACTTTGTTTAATTTCTGAGCTATAGTCTAAATATTTATCGACAGACGCTATCGTCGCAGACTGGAGAGATTTGCTATTTTTTCTACCACTTTCACCTACGTCTCTTTCTGTATTTTTACTATCTAATTTTGACCTATTGTCATTTTTCTCAAAGCTTTTTGACCTTACATATCTACCACCTCTGGCATCTTGTGGACAGACCTTGTCATCTCTTCTCTCTCGGTCACTTTGCCTTGAATTTAATCGAGCATTGCTCGAACCTCTTTGTCTGTTATATTCATTATTTTCATTACCCTCATCTCTTCTACTTTTTTCTCGATCACTTTGCCTCAAATTTGATACAGTATCGCTGGAACTTCTGTTTCTGTTAGATGCATTACTCTCATTGTCAGAATCATCTTGTGATTCTTTTGCCATTTTGGATGCATTTACAGTCTCAAGAATTGTTTCAATAATTGTGCCCTTTGGTTTGTCAGGGTCAACATTAGGTAAACTGATACATTTTTTATTGGTATTTCCTTGCTGCCTATCATTATCTGATTTATTAACTGGATCGATTTTACCCGAAGCCTTCTCCCTTTTTTTCAATGCTCGTCTTTGCTGCCGCGCTTTTTCTATTGCTCTCCTTTCCTTTTCCAGTTCTTGTAATTCCTTTTTTCGATTTTGCTCATCCTCATTATTTCGACTTTGAACTTTGTATCTATTTTCCAAAGTAAGGTAATGACCAAATTTTTCAAAGTAAAACTTGCGTTGGTATGTCAGCAATGGAAACATATCTGAAAAATGTAATATCTTACACATATCAAGAACTCATTCAAAAACCAGTGATATATTGAGCACAGCTGGAGGTGTGAATAAAATAATCATCGTTTCATAGGTTACTTCAATTGCTAACATCTCAAAGATCATAAATTATACATGTAAACATAACAAAGAAAATCTAAATAAATTACTCAAAGCTTTTAGATAAGTGTGTATTAATAATTTTGCAAAGTGATTATCATGTAAAAAGTATATGGAATAATAGATGATGACTTTACTATGGTACTGAGTTTTTTTCTTCCCTTAAATCACCTGAATCGATGAGAGTGGGAATAAGAGAAATGGGTTCCCACTAGTTTTAGGGAAAAAGCGTTAAATACCTTCTTTTTCTACCAGTGCATTGGCTGCAGCACACATTTCTGCTTGTTGGATACTGTGACCAACTCCTGTTGCCAATCTCATTTCATTGAAATAAACAGCAACAGTGTATTGCCTTGTATTTGTGGGGCCAGCTGTATTGAGCACTCTATAAAATTTGAATTAAAATAAATAATTACACAAATCATTATTATGCAACATCGAGAATAAAAAGTAAATAGTAATAGAGTAGTTTAAAAAACAACTAACTTGTATATTGGCAGACTAGGTTCTGATCCTCCATCAGGATTGCGCAGAGCAAGGCAACAATGCTGTAGTTGAGACTTAGGATCATCCCAATCAAAGTTCAGAATGAATTCCTAGAGGTTTAAATACAAAATTTATGGATGGTTAGAGTGCTTTTCAACAAAATACTACAATCATACCGTAGCCATATGTGTAACATGCACTTTTCGATAAATGAAAATTTGTTTCATGATTAGGATAACATCAATATTGCCACTTACCTCAAGCCTGGGAAAGAACATGACTTGGCAAAATACGCGTACATATTCCATGTCTTTGTCAACAAATAAAGCTCCCAGGACAGCTGTAACAAACAATTGAAAAGAATTAAATCAGGTAACGTGCTATATAAAATCGTTGCCACCTTCATGTAACAAAATGACAATCAAAAAGCTCATGGGCGTTTGCAGGATCATATACAATCTATTGCAAACACAAACTATACCTTCTAACAGATCAGCCTTCTCTTTGTAGTTAAGTTTTTTTCTATCTTCAGGAGCCATAATCACATAGTTTCGCAAAGCCATGTCATCGCTTATAATCGCTTGAGTTTTGTTGTTTACAAGCGCACTTCTCAGTATCTATAAAAAATAACAATACGACATTCTTAATAAGGCATGAACGAACTAAGTTAAACCAATTTTCTTGAAGAAAATTACTGAGGAAAAATTGAGGTCTGCCCAAATAAATTCAGGGTATTGATTGGTTGATTGTACTGTGGGTTGAATTTGCTAGTTTACGATTTTACTTACCGAGAGATGGCCCTCATGATGATGTGGAAAGTATTTATAAAGATATTCAGAGCAAACCAACTGCAAAACTGAATCTCCCAAAAACTCTAGTCTCTGATTATGTCCTCTGCAATCAAAACCAAAAATTACTGGTCATGTTGAACTGCACTTTGCATGCTAGTTATAATAAAGGCTGAAATTGTATGATTCAACTTGTACAATGAAATAAACTTACAAAGTGAGAGTTGTATGACCAATGCTTCTCATGGTGAAAGCCCGAGCCAACAATCGTATATGTGTGAACTCTAATCCAGTCATATCTTCAAATCCAACCAACTTTTCCAATAGTGGAGATTCCTGAATCCAATGTCTGTCTCCATTTGGTTCTTCTGCCTTTTTATGGAAACAAATATTATACATGTTACAGAAACAGATGGATGAAAAATACAATGTATAAAAATTATGATTTAATGAATGATTTGATGAATGATTTGAAGAAATTTTCAGAAGTCATTTCATATATCATTACTTCTGGGCTTCACTGATTTTACATTGTATATCCTTAATGCAAAATTTGTATAAGTAGGTATGGATAGCATGGTATACACCAAAGAGTTATGTTCTTTACTACATTCTAAGATATAGACCATTTCAAATGTTGTGAAGTACTATAATCAAACTTACTTGTAATGGATGGAGTGTCAAATTGGCCCAAACACTATGCAACGCTTCATTACCTCTGAAAAATGTCTCTCCAAAAATGCGATCAGCCGTTTCTAATCCAGAATCCAGAAAAAGAGCACCTGCAAGTAAGTCAAATTACATACAACCTGTTACAACTTTCTGAAATTGTTTGCAATTCATCGGTGTCAAAAAGGACAAAGATTGGGACTTTCAAATTGAGTAAATCGTAAAACAAAAGATGTTTTTCTTTATTTTAATTTAACAAGCAAGACCTAACGATGTCTGGACCTGCGTCGTGCGTAATAGGAATTCCTATGAATATGCACATCTACATATGAAGTTCTTGTTATAAACCAAGTTTCATTGCTCTATATTGAGTAGTATAAGAGGAGTAGCAGAGACAAGCTATTAGTATAGGAGGCACAAAATTCCTCAGTTCAAAGTCTGACTAAAGAGGCATAACTGTTATAAAAATTGTAGAATATAATATCCCTGCTAATAAGAAGCACAAAATTTCTAAGTTCAAAGAGACATAACTACCAGAGATAGATAAATGCATATGTTAGCTACTCACTGCTATTATATTGAAATTAGAATTTATACATAATGTTCTCGTGTTCAACAGGACAGTCATTCAGGAAGCACATTTAGTGCTTAAAATATAAGAAGACCACCTCTCTTTAGTTAATAGCAGCATCATAGGCAGGAGGACATTATGACCAAATTTTTTTTTTTATTTCTCAATGTTATTATGGGGAAGGTAGCCCCCAAACCCGCATTTTTATTTCATAAGGCTGAGGGGTTACCCACCGGACGCTCCCCGGGCACCCTCAACTAAACCCAACTCTGGCAGCCTCTCTTTAGTTGATAGCAGTATCATAGGCAGGAGGACGTTATGACCAATTTTTTTAATTATTTCTCAATGTTATTATGGGGAAGGTAAACCCCAAACCCCGCGTTTTTTATTTCGAAAGGCTGAGGGGCTACCCACTGGACGTTCCCCGGACACCCTCAACTAAACCCAACTCCGGGGGGGCAAAGCCCCCCACACACCCAATGGGAGTTACATGTTTATGTTGGGTCACCACGTTAGTAGTAGCAGAGACAAGCTTTTGAACAAGCTATTAGTATAAGATGCACACAATTTCTAATTTCAAAGAGGCATAACTCCCATAAAAATTTGAGAATCAAAATTCCCTGTCAATATGCACATCTACATATGATGTTCTTGCTATATACCAAGTTTCATTGCTGTATGTTGAGTCGTTTAGGAGGAGTAGCGCAGACAAGCTTTTACTACGGATGGACGGATGGACAGACGGACGGACGGACGGAGTGAGGCGGTTCCTAGACCTGCTCTGCCGTTGGCGACGCAGGTAAAAAAAGCAAGTTTTACCCATTAATGCTTCCATGCAATTAGCCATTGCATGTTTAAACTCAGCATCATGGCATAAATCTGGACCATGACCGTACAGCATATAATTCTGGATATCAAGAACTTTTGCCAATACAGCAAGATGTTGATTTCCAACTATTGATGCACGGTAGGTTGCAAGACCTCCTTCAGACAAATCAGGAAACATGTAGTAGAGATGGGTGCTGAAAAAACAAACAAGTACATTATAATGAAAACAAATCTTACATCACCAGGCACAAAACTTGAGTGTTGTCATTTTGGCAATAGATAAGAAACATTTCTGTTTTCTTAAAATATTTCCTTTAGTTTAGAAATGATGAACACTTACGTGGTAATGATTTCAACAACTGCATCTCCTAAGAACTCCAACCGCTCATAATGAAATATAGGCGACTTTGTTTCCTGTTCGCTTGGCATTCTAGACATGATGTTCAACATAGTGATGATTCCTAGAAAGATCAATGGCAAGTCATCATAAAAATGCAAAAAATATAAACATATCTGATGAATAGCACCATTAAGCATATTTTATCATTTTTAGCAAAAAGAACAGCATATTTCAAATAATTAATTCTGAAATTAATGATACATAACATTTAATCTAGAGGTATATGTTTGATGTAGCTGATGTAAAAGAATTAACCAGAGATCTAAATACAGTACAACCTTTTTTATCTGTATAGCTGTAATAAATCCAAATTAGTCCATTATCTGAACCCTCTGCTGCATGTACACAGCGAGATCACTCACGGACTTGAAACTATCATCCGGTATTCAGGCATATTATAGGTTGACGAAATATTCATCCCGCAATCCCCACGCGAAAATCCCTTAGAATGGTGACTTGCCCTTATCATGATTCATCAATTATCATAATGTTCATCCAGCCTCCAAAAGTGTCCAGATAAAAGAAATTGTACTGTAATTTTAATACCACCATTACGATTGCATCTTCTATTGATAATTATTATTCATAATATACTTTTCAACAAACAAAATTGACTAATATACATGCAAGTCTGTCAATAAAGTAACACACCCCTCTTTTTCGTATGTTTAAACAGCACTGCTCGGTCTCCATACTCGGGTTGTCTGATTCCACAGTTGAAGAGAGAATTCCTTGCATGATCGGGATTTGTTCCATAGCTTACTCTGAAAG
>CM032660.1:18619046-18640505 GCA_019095985.1 Streblospio benedicti | reverse complement strand
TTAGTCAGACCTCCTCCAGGGAATCCTCTTAGCACTAAGCAGTGATTAAAGTCCTATTTTATGCTGGTGACCTAGAAGAGAAGAAAAGATCTAATACTCAGCACGATACAAGTATAGTAGATTTAGTGGTCTGAAACGGTGAGCAATATTACAGTACTTTAGTACAGTGCTGCAGTTAAATCGCGAATCCCGCAGGGTCGATACGTGGTTGGTCTATACAGCAAGTGCTCATGTTTCGGGCAGTGTTCAAGTTATGTGCACACTCCACACATTCGTCTATCCCCAAGGTAACGCATACATTTTAGGTGAGCTCTTGTGATCACCTTTCGTCCGCCGTCCGTCCACAGTCGTGCACAATTCATATTTTATTCCATCTTTCTATTTGTCGATCATGCCCCTGGATTGGGAAACAGGCCCTGCCCCATGAATCCATCAACAATTTTTTATGAATAGTTGCCTAAGTTTGCTCTGTCACAGAAAGCAGTGTATACGTAATATGTGAGATGCACAATTTTTTGTGCATTTTCCATACAGAGGGCTCCATGGAAACAAAATGACAACATTTAGATGACCTTTATGTGGAAATTACAAGACTGTAACACTAATGATGCACACTTAAAACACTGGAAAAGCACGAATTTGTCACCCCGAATAGCACTGTATGGGTCGAACCATACAGTGCAACATCCGAGGAAGCCATGTATACAGTTACCGTGGCGAAACGTCATGTTTCATCAAAAATGAACAGTGGGGATTGTTATATATAATGTTACTTTCTAATTAGACTAATTTTGTTGTAGGTTCATCATGGAACTAGAACATTCACCAAAGCGTTGTAAACTTGATTCAGATGAGCAGCACCAAAGCCAATATTTTACTGATCAGAAGTTCATGCAGGGTACTGGATTTGGTCTTAATTTTGTAACATATCAAGAATATCAACATCTAAAGTCAGAACATGATAAACTAAGAGGTGAAATGACAGCAATAAGAAAATCATTTTTACAAGAAATTGAAAGTATGAAGAAAGAAAATGCCAAGTTGAAAAATGAAATTGACACATTGAAGAATGTTTTAGAAAAGAGTAAGCAAAATGTGTCTTCTGAAGACAGCAATAGTGGTGCTAAAGAAGGCAAGTATTCATAGTTTTATGCAATTTGCTAGAATGTTTTATGTGATCTAATTTCTATGTATAGCAGATAAAATATAGTTACAATGTTTTGCAAATTTAGTCACAAAGCACTATAGAAAGAATAATTTCTAAGTATAAATGTATTGATCATTGGCTAAGCATAGCTCCAGCTGGAGTGGTTAAATAAGAAATTTTGTACAGTAATGGAACCCACTGTATGTGGACAATGGGAGAAATGAAACGTGTTCACATCGGGAAATGGTTCTAAGTGAACCTAATAGCTGAAAGGCTTGGAAGAAACGGTGAAGATGTAGGCTGGGCAACCAGGTCACACCCTCTGAATGAGAAATAATTAGGGTCTGCCCACATAAATGTAGGATTTGATTGATTAAGTGAATACAGTATCTGGTTCATCTGTACATAAATGTGCATATCCTATTTTATTATAGGTATCACACAACCCATAATTACTCCATTATCTCTATGAATATTATGTTTTAGGGTTAAATGGTCACCTAGCCGCTGAAAATACAGGAATGCAATCCAGATTAGAAAAGATTGAAGAAGAGTTGGAAGCTATTAAAGCTAATCACCCACCAAGTATGTTTAAAATGTCATGTTGATTGGCTGTAAGCCGCCTATTGATAAGAAAGTGGTTACACTTTAACAATTTGGAGCACTGTTGCAAATCCTTTTTAAAAATTCAATGAAAATTTGACTACTTACAAATGTTATGTTTTATTTAGATTATATTTTCATTTTTACTTTTTTTTTGCAGTACCATCACAGGAAAACATTTCATTCATGAAAAATTTAGCATCTTATTATGATGGCTTAAATTCAAGTGAACCAACGCCTAGTAGTGTTTATTCATCATCTGCACTGAAAAGCACACCATTACCAGTGCAAATCACTTTCCCTGATAGTATATCTACATCGCCATTTAAAATGTTAGATGATGGTTTGTCAAATCTTTCTACTTCAACATCACCTTCAAACGGCGATGCTATAATGCTTAATGCAAATGCACTTACACCTTCACATCCCACAGTAGGTATTTTTTATATATTAAACTACATAGCTTTATAACTACATTATTATTGATTGCTCTTAAGTTGTGTACTACTTTTTATTGATGTTTATTGAAGTTTTTTGTTTATTGAAGTTTCATAATGACAAATTTTTATTTGATTTTAGCCTGATGATGAGAGTTGCTACACACAAAAAATTCAGCTGTTAAATGGCTATAATATTTGGGTTAATAAAAGTAAACTCTTCGCCCATCTCCGAGAAGCTGAAAATCCGAAGGCTATACCACCAGAACAAGCACCTTTGTTCATTTTACGCCGTGTGATGTTGCTTGTGTTTTCTTTAGAAGAGCTAGCTTATTCCAGGGGTCAAGGAATTATGATCAAAAATAATGACCCTACTACAGAATTTCGTCAGCCTTTAGATCCCATAAAAGTTCAAGCGTGTAAAGGTATGATATTATAAATGAATACATGTTTTCAAAATTTGTTTGCCTCATTAATAATATGTAAATCCATCAACACACTTTTAATTGTAACTGTTTCAGAGTATATGAGGAAATGGTGCTTAGATCATGGACGAATAGAACCTACTGAAAAGGTCATAAATACAGTAATTACTCATCAAATAACTTATGCAAGAACCAAAATGAAACGTGCTTCGAACAAACTTAAAACTGCTATCAGTTCTGGAAATCTTCCTCTTTTGAATACTTCTTTGGAATCAATATTTTCTAAGGGTGATATGAGTGAAGAAGATTCAAATGCTGCAAATGAAAGTGGAAGTGTGTTTAAAATAAAAGAAGAAAATTAATGGGTATTTCTGTCTTCTAAAATAGATCATGATATGTTGAAGATTTTGTGAATATTTACTGTGAAACCCTTTGACTTTGCAGCCTTTGATTTTAATAGAAACTTTTATAATTCTTAATTAATAATGAATAATTTTTAATGATCATTCAAGTGTATTTACAAAATTTTAACATCAATCTGCAACTCTTAAGTTTTCAAAACGATCGGGTCCTACAGAATATATATATACAGTATTAATAGAAAATAAGATCTGGTTTACTTTTCACTACAAGCATCCATATTGGAAATGTGTTAAGGGACTGCCTATTATTTATTGCGGGGTGTGTGTGTGTGTGAGGATTTAGTCCGATGTTCATGTACAAAATTCATGACCTCCCCCCCTTATTTTTATTTACAAAAAAGGCAAACCCCCCTATTTTTTCATGTACAAAATAGGTGACCCCCTCCCCCTTATCAAATGTTTTTTGCCACGATTATATTATGTAAATTAGTAGAGGAACTGCTCACGCTATGGGCAGTTTTCCGAAACGTCCCACTTTCCGGTACTATGTAATTTCCTTCATGAATAATGAATACATATATGATATTTTAACAGATAATTAAAGCATGGTTCATGTTCTATCTTTTATCGATAATTCAGTACTACATGTAAATTCATCCAACAAGTATATTTAAAAGAAAAATGTTTTGATGATCGTTTTCACCTGTACACGTTCGAAGTACGAAATATTGCTCACGTTATGGGCAGTTCACGAGATGTAGTTGTGACTACGGTAAAAGGTCTCCCCGATTGCAAACACTACATACCAGTTTGCCTGAATTTTGGTTACTAATGTTCATGGGCAAATATGTATATCAAAACTTATTTTTTCCTTAAGTAAACATATTGGCAATTTATCTTTAGATGCTTATCTCTGACTATGCATTGTTATTACGTCTAATGTGTGCTTTTCCTTGGAGATAAACGTAATAATGAACCCTACAATGGATGTGCTCCTAACATGAGCACTGCTCATAATGTGAGCACTTCCTCTATTATATGTGTTTTACCCAAAAAATGAAGGTAAAATAAAAAATTAAAAAAATCTTTAATATTAACCTGGCACAAAATAGACAACCCCCCTCTTGTACTTGGTGCAAAATTAATGACCCCCTTAAAATATCTGTACCAAAATAGAGAACCCCCCTGGATTTCCTCAGACTCCCCCCTGACTTAAATAATGAGCACTCCCTAAGTAGTTAGTTTTATGTTCTGTATTTATTGTCATATTTTTGTCACGTTAATTGAGTTAAGTGGCTTTTTATCTTGGAATATATTTTTCTTTGTTTAATCAGTTATTGTTGGTCGTATTCTTTGAAGTTGATATTGTTTAGTTTGATAGTAGTAATTTTTTTTATTGTAAGTTATGATAAGCAAAATATGTGAATATATTGGTGTATCAGTAAAAGAATGTGAGTGTACACATTATTGTTTTATATGACCAATACAAACCCTGTATATCCAAATAGGTTTGTGTATCATCAAAATCTGATGTGCCATCAGATTGACCTAAACAATGAATAATGTTGTGCTCAAGTTATTGGTGGTGTTCAAGTTGTTGGCAATGTCCAAACATACATCTATCTCCAATGTAGCACGCATATCTTGTGCTATAACTGGACATAGTGGAAAAAAAGTGTCAGAGAGGGTAAATACATGTAAATGATATTTGATGGTGCCAATAACTTTAGGACGTCTGTGTATTCTATATGATATGGCACTGAAAAAAGGTGACATAAATGTCCAGAGTTCTAAGACATTGGTATACAGTTTACCGGCAAATGTTTAACCATGAATATAGATCTATTATTTTGGTAATAACTATAAGCCGTAACTTAACATCTAGTCAAATTGATTTGTAATTTATTGCTGTAATTGTTATGGATGAATTTAATACCAACAAAATTTTAACAGCTGTTCATTTGTTTTTCTGTGTTTAAAAATAACAATAATTCTCTTGGCCATTCACATTGATCTCCCATATATTCATAGTTTTAATGTCAGTGATGCAAATTAGTAGGCTTGAGGTCTTTCATAATTTATTTATTAAAAATACCCCAGTTTAAATATAAACTGTAATGACCAATATTCAAACAAAACCTCGCATGCTAATAAAAATGTAAATAATTTTTTAAGTATAAACCATATAAACAATCCACACGGTATCAAATGTACATCATTACTACTAAGTAGACCTGTAAATGTAAGTTTCTTACTTTTTATTGTAACCTGGTAGGACTGATCAAGATCACAAAAAATTTGAAGACTTGTAAAACAAAATGTTCAGAATATAGGGCAACATAAAAGTCGGTATGGAAAATAGACTCCCTTATTTAAAAAAATTACTAGCAGTATTCTGAAGTAAAATTATGGTATGAACAAAGATACTGATAATTCACATGAACTACTTAGCCATGAACTGGTTGGAAATTTGTATATAAACAGCTAACCAGGTTCATCACGTTCTTATGTACTACATGTACTAAGAAACAGTATGAAATAGAAAAGAAAGAGAATGTATATTTGATTCATCCTGGGTTTCATTAATGATGAAAGGAATATACCTATTAGAACCTGTCATATTGCTCAGGGGCAAATGACGGGTTACGACCTGCCCCCACCCCCGTAATCCTCTGACTACTTATCTCTGCTGTCACATGATTGCCTCTACCATGGTGGTCATGTGATCAACTGAGGCTTTCCATTCAGCCCTATGAAGCTGTTATGAGAACAGTGAAAGTCTCACCACTAAGGAACATGACAGGTTCCAAAAGGTATCTAAATTAAGAAAAGAGATTGCTTTTCATGAGAAATCACTTAAAAATGTGGGACTAGTTATTTGACAATACATTTTGTTATCCTTAGAATAAGCCAACCATAATTTTGGGCTAGGACTGATAATGAGATTTACAATATCATAAATAAGCAGTAGATAATACATTTACCACTCCCTAATTATATACAATTAGTTCCAATATCACTTTTGATATGTTTAAGTTCATAATAATAATGCAGGTATTAGACAGTATATCATTCTAAATACTAACTCATATAAAAGCATATCTACTAGTATTTGACTACATTGCTCTGCTACATTAGCCCTTTGCGATTGCACATATCAATGTTATGTGTAGTATTAAAACAATTCAGGGAAACCATCACCATCTCTTGCCATCTCGATTTTCTTTTAGTTGAATTTTGGCAGGATGTCCACATGTATACAGCTGCATGCATACACAAGATTTCGGTAGATAGATTTACTAGTTACAGTACAAAAATATCTGACGTGTAGAATCAATGTATTGCTTACTTCCATTATTTTACTGCCAATAATTATAAAATCTCTGCACCTTGGATTTATTTTTCAAAATACAATCCAAATTTCACTCTAAATGCAATCAAAAATTTGTTGCAAGGAAGACAAAATTGTGAGAGTAACATGAAAATCCTATACATTGCTTCCAATTAAAGATTCATAGGTCATGGTTTAACTCATAAAAACTGATCAATAAAATTAAACCTTTATCACAGACACCATAAAAGATATGTAGAGATTCTCTTATGAAAAGAAAACTTATCATTGTTCAATCTTGCTCATTTGGGAACTTCTTGAGAGCTTTCTGAGTTAGGGACTACTTCTTTTTCACCAGATTCATCTTTAAGGTGCACAGTACTATTTGGAGATACTGATTTATCACTGTTATTATCCACATGAACAACTGATAAATTATTTTGAGGTTGGTCTTTAACTGTCTGATTTACTTCATTTCCAAGTGTGGAAGAGCTAGTGTCTACATTGTTTTCTACAGGTAAAGTATTTTTATCTTTGGTATCATTTGTAGCTGTAGGTGTGGATGGTTGAGATGTGACTGGACATGTGGCAGGTTGAGATGTGGTTGGACATGTGGAAGCAGGCACATTTGTTCTGGAAGCAGTATTTGGGGAAGTTGGACTTTTCGGTCCTATCACAACAGACGTATTGAACACAGGCAACTCGGGTAGCATCACTGGTAAATTAGTGAGTTCAGCAGCTTCTTCCATCTCCAGTTGTTCCATGAGTTCTGCAAGTTTTTTTGATTTTCTTACTTCATTATGATGAATAACTGTGTACAAATGTTCGGTTAAACTCTGCTTCAACTCTTCTTTTTCATGAAGATCAATTTTAGCTGCAATGAATTCTCTTTCTGCCTTCTCGTATCGTTTTCTATAGTAAAAAAGACAAAAAAAAAAGATGAAATACATAGGATTTTCCTACTGTTGATTTAACTTATGGTAAATGAATAATAATTATAAAAAACATTGTTAAATTAATCACATAAAAATCAATTAAATGGTGAAAACCTTTGAACACAAATTTTTTTAAAAGCTGAAAACTTGTTTCATTTGCTGGTATTGTGAAATAAATAGATCTGGAAGTTACTCTTGGCGTTTTGGAGAGAGCCATAACTGGCTATAGTTCAAATACTTGTTATCCAGGTCAAAACTAATTTAAAAAAAATAATAATAATATACGAACTGTGCTTCTAAGTAATCTCTGCTGACACCTTCAATCCTGTCTCTTATTTTTGACACATCCTCAGTCAATAATTCATCAAGATGGTCTAATTCTTTGTGTAGTTTCTTCAACTTGTTAGCTTCAGCAAATGCCATTTTCTGCCTAGAATATTTACCGGTAAACACTATTTCATACCAATTTCAATATTTTTTACATATTCATCAATTTTAAATCAAGCTTACATTTTGATTTATTATATTGCCAGTATTCTAAAATTTATTCCATTAATTAGGATGTCAGCTTATCAATTGTATGTTCAATTAATTTTTTTCAATTTATATTTACACAAGATGCTTTAAAAAAACACCGCATCTACCTTTGTTGAATGGCAGTTGCAAGAATAGCCCGCTTCTGTTTATTTAGTTCTTCCATTTGTTTTTGCTGTTTCTGAAAATTTTCCATAGTTGTTACGTTTCTCCTGAAACAAAAGACCTTACATTTTCATAGCTAATAAATGAATGGTGATCAATTTTATATTTTAAAAACCTTTGGCTACCTTTCAGTGGAATATAGATATAGAACATGTTCGATAGATCCTTATGTGATAAAAAGCAGTTGGGTCTTATGGTTCTATTATTTTATTAACCATATAAAAATATAAAATTATATGTAAAAAATGAGCTAATTTTATGATATTAAAATCTTACATGAATATTTCCTTTTCATCTAACTCTTCAGGTATAACAGATTCCTCAGGTTGATCTTTTGTATCTTTCAAGTGATCACCTGTTTCACCTGGAGTATGACTATCTTTATTTTCAACTTCTTCCACCACTTTTGCTGTGTTTGGTAAGGGATGCAAGTTATCACCATCATTCTTAGAACGGGTCTTGTTTGTTTGCGGTTTGACCTTGGGTGCAGATAATCGCTGTTCAGGAGGTATATCGACGTTACCATCTTTACTTGGCACTTTCACTTTGGGTTTCTGTGATTTTATAGATTGTAATCGTGCCTGCCTTTGTGCTTGGTGTTTTGATCTTGCATTGTTTTGTTCAAACTCAGCATCTGAAAATAGTAAAAAAGAAACTATGCTTTATGCATATTGCATAACACAATTTAGTCTCCGTACATCCTCATATTTCAAGCTTGCCAGTACATTGTACTATTAGATTCCCAATTTTTTGATACCATAGAAAATTTAGGTTTAGAAACTATATATATATGTGCAGTGTGTAAAATATGTCCATAGATTGACAATGGTTTACCAGGGTAACCAGCCTTTCATAGTAATTTTCGTTTCATTGTTGGATGCTATTTTTATGTGTATTTAGAGGTCTGAAAGGTCCAACTTTACACACCATATCTGGTTCTAGTTGGTTATTGCACAATTGTCCTGTTGCCACTTCCCAGACAGGGTGGGAACTGACCTCTCTGATGAGGCAATAGATCAACAATCACTCAAAATCGGTTTTTTTTTCATTTTTTTTTCATTCACATAAACCGTTATTTTCATGTCTTTCCAAAATTATTTAAATTTTCAAAACGAGTTTTTTTCGTCTGACGACCAAAATTTCAAAATTAAAATTTAGATTTTCATTCCTATAAATATTATAGGGCTTTTGCTTCAAAAGGGAGGAGTTTTTTAAATTGTGTGAAAATATTAATAGCTTTTCAGATACAAAATTTTGAACAGTACAATAGACATGAGGATAAAAAACGACTTGCATATTGAATGTGCACAATTTTTAATTTTTGTATAAAATTTGTTCTCTTGAAAAGATTCAGTGTACAAATATTTTTTCTTAACATTATGATTGATATAATAATAAAATAAGCTATATAATTTGCTATATCTGTATAGCAAAAACAGAGCACAAAAAATAAGGACAACCTCATGGATGGATTGGGTGCTGGTTGTTGGGATCTGCCCTGATAACCCTAATGGGCAATTTGGCAAACCTCTATAGCTGTTTTTTTCACGTAAACTCACTTCATGCGATTGATGTGATGGAAGATCTGCCTAAATGGGGTGGCAACGCTTAAATGTGATAAGTGACAGTTCCAGACACAAGATTGTTCCACTCCGGAATTGTCCTAATGACTGTCTCTATGCACAGTGGAGATTATCTATCACGGACTGAGATGCATATCACTTTTCACTGATGAAAACCACATGAAGCTCCCTTCTATAGTTTAATGTCAATGTTGTCAGGTGGTATATCCAGGGCTCTGTGTAGAATTTTGTAGCATAAACAGAGACATTGGTTCAGCCGCCGCATTGCCAAACTTAGCCGCGCAAGATCACCTAGTAGGGCTGTGACTGAAATGATGATACAGCAGGCTCCATGAGCCCAAGGGGCTTCTTCCCTCTGTATGATCTCCAATGAATCAACTTCATCCTTGACTGATGGGTCCAAAATAGCCCCACAATACTTTAGAGATAATCTAACTTTTGTCACATAAGCTGTCTCTCTTAGTCTATGAGGTATTCCCTACAGTTTCTATGTACAGATAGAAAACCCTAATGTTAAATGGCACAAGAAACTGTATCCAAGATGTGAGGCTTCCTCCCCATAGTTATTTTACACAGTGAAACCCAGACCCAGATATTTCGCCTAAGAGAGAACTAAAAATCTCTCCTACTAGAGTATAGGAATGAACAGGCTTCTTGATCTATCGAGCATTATGGCCTTACACTTGGACACATTCAACATGAGACCCCAAATCTTGCCCCACTCGAACAGGTCAGAATCTAAATTCTTTTGTAGTAAATCTTATGCTCCTTAGAGTGAATATTATAGCCATAAATCAAACAACTGTCACTCATCCAGAAACAAACGACATGATTGACTGAGGACAGATGGAAGGTTGTTAATGTAAAAAGAATAATAGGGGGCCCATGACTGTGCCTTTGCGGGACTCCAGATTGAATATATTTATATTTATTTAATTATTTGAGTCTCAAATTAAAATATGTGGGGCAAACATGTGTTCTACAAACATTAAAATCAGGTATTACATATTTCAACCACTCAGGTAAGAGTTATTGAGAGACTGTAGCGTTAAAAAAATACATAGTGTCAAATCAATTGAAAACAGAGTTGTAAACATTTGGTAAACAGGTCGTAAAATCATTATTTTATATAAAACATTAAAATAAATCTTTCCTGGTATTAATATTTCAACCACTCATTTAGACTAATTAAACTGTGGCTAAAGTATTGAAACTAGTAAAATTTAGTGGGCCCAATTGGGCCCAAATATGTAAACAAAAAATAGGGTTCTTGTGGTCACCATTTCCAACCGACAACAAATTTGAGTTAGCTCAAACGATGATAATTTAGAGGGGGGCTAACCCGGATGGATGGACGGATGGACGGACGGACGGATCATTATTTAAAACAATGGTCCCTTACAATTAAATGTTGTATTTAAACACTGGAAAATTTTCTTAAAATAAATGTTGAAGACGGGTTTTTTCCTTGTTATTTGTGGACCATTTTTTTTTTACTTGGGCCCCATCATATTTAAAATGGCCTACAGTCTATGTTTAAACAGAAAATGATGTCATTTAATGGCCCATAGGGCCCCTAAACTTAAAGCTAGATTGAACACTGCAATAACAGTATTCTTAGCTGTATTTAATATACCATTTATGTACATATGCAGTGTTCAATCTAGCTAATCAGAATTGATAAACTTATTACTATATTTCTTGAAATTTATAATAATCAAATTAGCATTTGTGATTTAACCCATGTCACCATGATAGATCTGTCACAGGTTTCATCATATAAATCCAACAAATGGCATTTTACAAACAGTCATATTTAAGATAACTTTATGTAGAACCTCAATAGGAATGATCGTACATAATTCATTTTAATGTTACTTTAATATCTTACCCAGCCATAACAAGAAATTTCAAGTTATTGACATCAGTTTCATTACCAGTCGCCATTTTGGTACATACTAGTGCCCGACACAACATGCATTTATCACAATGCAAAAACAAGCCATTTTCATTCAGTTTTTCCCCGCGCTACCATTTGAACTAGTTGAAATTATTTCAGTGGAATGCCAGTTGGTGGCATGTTCTGAATGTAAAGAAATATGGCCAAAATGAAACTAATGCAGATTGACAGGAAACTAGTTGTTTTTGGAGAATATTTTATTAAAAAAAATGTTACAAAAATTTGGCAAAATATTCATAGTGCGCCTGATGGGCCCATGGTGTGGGATTGGGATTGTGCCATTTGGTATGTTAAGCGGCCAAAGGCGCAATGGCGCAGCCCTAGATTGAACACTGCATATGTTTATATACAATTATGTTTTATATGGATGTATGTTATATATCTGAAATAAAGTTATCTTATCTTATCTTAAGTTATCTTATAATCAAACCATATACAGAAACAAACAAAACAAAACCAAACCAACAAAAAAAAAAACTAACAGACTTTGAGAAAACTAGGATGTCACATCAACTTCGTCCTTGTGATGCAGTCTTGGTCGCGCATAATCACTGTTCTAAAATATGTAGTAATTTGGTTTGAGGTTGATATATTTGCGCATAGTTTTCACTGATTATAAATTTGTCCTACATTTAGCCTTGCATGAGACTGTCAAGTATAGTTCATGCAGTATTTACAAAGTAGTGTCAGTGAGTAGTTTAGTTTCATGTTTGGCTTCGATGAATTAACTTGTAAAATTATGATGAAATTTTAATAAATGTTCAAATTATAAGAAGTTGTGACCAACACTAACGTGGAGTCTATTTCAATCACCAGAAGTTGCAATTCCCAGCTAAGCTTCTTCCAAAAACCATGATATTTTGGTAAGAGGGCTTTGCAGCTTTCCACTTGGTGGATGTGGGTGTACTTACTAGGACACGTTCTAATACACGAATATATAGTTTGCCATATATGGTAAAAGCGCAGACGCATCCATGTCTAAGTAAATACACACCACACATGTCCATTAACTGGACGAAAATTTGCATCTTCAAGTACGTTATACGTAGATCTACATTGTAGACATTTTTTTTCCTTGCGATAGAACTTAGCAATGCATAAGAAAATGCTGAGTTATTACTAGTCACAGTTTGTGTTCAGTTGTGTTTTATTGTATTATCGCTCTTAAGAATACCTCCAAATAGTCACGATATGACAATGATATGGCTTTCTGAAAACGACATACTTTTATCCAAAGTTTCCTTCTTCAAACGGCGTACTTCTTCGTCCGTAAACCCTCCCCAACCTGCCATAATAAATGAATTAGAAACACAATAAAATTATTGCCACGTCTTCTGCTTTTAATTTGAACGAGAATGTGATAGTCACAACCATTACGCATCAGAAATTGGGCCGTTATGGTAAAAAAAATCGGCAGTGACGGTTGCGTTGTATTTAATTCAACTGTCCAGATGAATAAAATTAGTTTAGAACACCCCAGTAAAAATAAAAGACCTGTATGTAGTCAGACTGCAAGAGCAAAACTTTATAAATCAATTTTTTATAGAAAAAAAAATACTTAATTCTAAATGAATCAGACTTTCATGATTTTTTCTAGCTCTTCAACTAATATTTATTTAAAATAATGTAATACATTTTTCATAACCATAATTATCAGCCAATAATCAATTTACTAAAAAAAAAATATTTTTAATCCAAGATATCAGTGAAGTATTATGCAAAGCCTAAAATTGAAGAATGTATAGTTTTTGGAAGGTTTATATACATCCAATGTTATTATCATCAATTATTTCACTTCAAAACATTTGGAATAGCAGGCACATCAGCTGTTATTGACAAGCATTAAGTTAATGCATATAAATTTAGTTGTGTATATATCAATAAAACGTAACGTACGATTGATATAGCTAATCATTTATTGAAAAAATATTTTATTACATTTTGGATGCAAATGCATTGTATAGATCTACATCAGTTTAAGGACATTAGTAAATGAAGAGCATAGTATATGTGCATGTATTTTATACAAGTGTTATTAAATATAGCTTCATTTACCTTTTACACAGTTTTTATTTTTAAAATTATTTACATCATTTTGTAATATGAAAATACCATATGCACATTTCATTATTGAAATACATGTAGCCATATGAACTGTTCTAAACAGTTCAAGATCAATTAAATTTGAATTTCTACCTATCAAGTAACAGATTTAGATCTACACCTCAAAGTCATAAAGATGAGTGAAGGTGCCTTTTTCTGTTGGTTGCAACCAATTCTTTTCACTCCAATCACCAGCAGCATGATCATACATATGGAATGTATAGATGTGTCTAGAATCGTTTGAAAGGTTTTTCTCGCTTTGATGAACTACAAGTCCATGGATAGCAATAAGATCACCTAAAAAGCGTATTAATGCAATTTA
This sequence comes from Streblospio benedicti, assembly GCA_019095985.1. Lineage (NCBI taxonomy): Eukaryota > Metazoa > Annelida > Polychaeta > Spionida > Spionidae > Streblospio > Streblospio benedicti. The sequence continues at coordinate 18,626,598 of CM032660.1, read as the reverse complement.
ATCCAATTAAAAGCATTTTATCAATATCGAATATTCTAGCAGAATCATATGCTTTCTGTTTAGTATAGATATTCAATTTCTAATAAACATGTACAATTCAGTATTTTTCAAATGTACTTCTAAATATTTTGTTCTGCAATTACACAAATGATTAAGTAAAAAGAAAAAATAATTTTCTATGGTTTAAAACTATTTACTATTCTTAATCCCACATCTAAGGCCAAAACTTTTTGAAGAACTTATACATGTATACCTTTTTTCACTGGACATGGCACAAATTTTTTCTTATCATAGTCTGGTTTTTCACCAGTAAAAATGCAACTTTGATCACCGTTTGGGTCTGGATTTCGTATCATTCTATAGTTTCCATAAAGACCACCTATGATTGAACATGAAAAATTCAAATCATTGATAACTACATCGCATACTTTAAACTAATCAAAGATTATTTAATTAAAACTCAATAATTTGTTTAATCAGAACTTACAGGAATTATTTCTTCATTCAACAAGTTTAAACTATAATTAGACTTTATTGCATATCGCAGATATATAAAATATGTTTGAATTAAATGTATACATATACTTTGTTAAATCAGAATTTAACTTAAAACTTATATTAAACTTAAATTAGACTCCACATACTTTTGTGTGATCCTGGAATAAACCAAAGGCAACCATTTTCTAGAGTTGCATCTTCCAAAAGCAATCCACAGTCCCATTACTTTTTGTTCTTTTTCACAAAACAAAAAGCTTGCATCCTGGTGTGGAATCACCTCACCTCCGATTCCAGGTTGCTAAAAAATGGAATCCCGATTTTTTATATCACTGGTAATATATAAAATAAACTTATACATGTAATATAAGAGTAAACATATATAATATAAAATTGATTTTACATATTCTTATTAAATACCTTGAAAATGTACATGCTTTGAACGATGACAGGATCTTTGTAGTCCATACTTTTGCAAAGATTCTATAAATACAAAATGAATGAAAGTAGAAATTGAACAAAGTATTTTCTTATCATAAGTGATTTTGGAAATATTGTTATTTTACAGATCTTAATAAGAATTCTTACCTTAATTTTATCACTGTGAGTTATTTTTCTAAATGGTACCCGATCTGTATGGAGAGCTAGAAAAAAAAAATAATCTCTTGTTATTGAAAGATGAATTGATGAGCTGAACCAGCAGAGTTTATCTTTTGGATTGTCATAACAGAATAATAAAATACTGATGTAACTTTATTTTTATATTATAATCCGGTGCCCAAAGTCATGTTTGGCTGCTCGGGTTCAAAATTTTGTACTCATGAAAACTCTATCTTTTGACAAAATTGAATAATATTATAAATGTCTAAGGACCATCTGCAGCAGCGTTTAGAAAACCATTTTAGTGACATTACAATAATACTTTGAATGCCTCACAAGCAAATTTTCTGGAGCAAATTTTCCATCACATCAATGTGTGCTTAAAAATAGTACTTACCATGGCCAATCTTGTTAATGGATTTTTGTTTATCAACCAACAATTTTCCTGAAAAAGACAAGGCACAGATAAATACAACAGCAAAGCACACTAAGATTCTGAGTAATTTCCAAACAATAAGATATACAAGAATCATTTGCTGTGTTTGCCTGAATCATCCATGGCACCATCTTCAAAGAAGAAACCAATTTTATCTGAGCTCTTGATGAAATAGTCATTACGATAGGTCTGAAAAATATGTTGCAAATCTATGAGTGTGCTACTCGCCACTAATTTCAAAGACGTCATATATCTTAATTTAAGGACATTGTATATTAATACACAAAGTATGCATACCTGCTTTGTAGTTGAAAATACGGTGTGGTGTTGTGTAACATCCATTTCTTCAACCAAGTTAAAAAACAGTTTTTTTCAGATCTTTAATTTCTTCTTCTGACAAAAAGTTTTCAAGTACAACAAATCCATTTTCATCAAACTGCAAATTATGTTAATTCAATATAAGAAAAACATATACTGTAAAGTTCATGGTCTTCAATGGTCTCCAATTATTCTTACTAGAATTTATAGAATATTATCCATCCATCAAATATTATGAGTGACACTTGAGTATTATTTTTTGTTTAGACATAATTATATCCATGTTTCTCAGTACTTGTAGATAATAATTTATAACATGGGACAAAGTCTCTCAATTAAAAAACATGGGAGTGTTGTTCCTTCTTTCTCAGAAAATAACATTTTGCAAACTTAAACTTACTCAATAGCCACATTATCTAAACATGTCAATCACTATTTGTATGGGTAGAAAATTAATTCCTAAAGCTGTTTACCTTTTTTAACTGTTCAGATGATGCCATTTTTCTGTTTTCAGGTGAGTGCCAATTTAGTGCAGTACAGTGTCAATGAGAACTTTAACCTTTTTTAAGTCAACGTGAGGGAAACGGTTTCACCATTGGACAGAATTAGGTCATCGTACATTGTGAACTATATTCGAAACGGTGTAAATTTGATTAGGATGTCATCAGTTAAATTATTTTCCTATTTTAGGCCCTCTAGAACGAAATATATAGACAGGTGAGAAGAGAAAAAATGTTTGGCCTTGATGCATGAATATGTTTGCATCGAAAAAAGTGTTCATACTGTCCATGTAGTTGTCGAAAATTGAAAGTAGTGAGCGATAATACAAGCTTCTGATGGTTAAGCATGGATCTAGACTAGTATCATTGCAGGTGCATGCACAATGTCATTGACAATCATACATAGCACAATGACATATCTACATTTATTTCATAAGTAAGCTTTTGTAATGTACAAATTTGTGTTGCCACAGTGCGTCATTTACCTCTAAACTCAGAGTCCCCAAATAACGATGTGGTCCTCAGTAGCTCAGTGGTTGTTAGAGCGTAGGACTTGAAAACAGGATTTGTCTGCGTGTAAGTTCGCGGCCCGGTCATGGCAGACACAGTGTCACCGCTGGCGATAATCGATGCGTCTGCCACTGAGTTGCTGATTTCCACACAGCACGTCGCCACCGTACAGTGTTACTACTAGGCGGTAGCGCATGCGGTAGCGGAGGTTCGGAAGCCTCGTTAAAGGCGTGTCCCCATGTAGAGGAGAGCCACACCTCTGCACATAAAAAGAACTCACCTAGTTTGAAAACTATAGCTAGTGTGATCCCCCACCCCTGAGGCTCAGTTGGCTACCTAGCCTGCCTCTGGAGGTTCATGTACCAACACCACGTGGCCTCGGCGTGATGTCCCACCAGGGGAATTAGCGATTAATTATCAGTCTTTATCAGAATCAAAATCAGAAAACCCATACATAGTGTCTATAGGTAGCTGAAATGGTTTGAGCACCAAATCGCACTGTTAGGCCATACACACACAATCCGTGAATTTTATATAGAATGTGAACACCCATTGTAGAGGTCACTAAATTTCACGTCATATGTAAAATTCAGGGATTGTGTGTGTATGGCCAGTTTTAGCGATTGAGATCTATTATTGTACGATATATCTTTTAAGCGGAGATTGTCTGCTTTGTGGTTCAGGGCCGTATACAACAGACTGTGTTGCACTAAACAATTACACTGTAGAGTTCTGAGATGGGTCTTCACGAGTACATCGATTTACCTGATCACGGTTTCAGTTTTAGTATCTTCGAGAGCACAACTTAAAAATTTAGGTTGTCGAAATGCCGAAAAATGGTCGTATACATTGTATTGAGAATAAAAATTGTATTTTCTTGAAGAGGACACTTTTTTCAAATTGTGTGTTGAAAACAATGTTTTAATAGATTAAATTATTCTCCAAAGTTTTTTAAATTCCAAATTGAGTCACCAGACACAGACTAAGACAATTGGTCATATAAAACTCGAGAGGATCATTTAAAACTCTTAAAGGGGGGGTTAGGGGGGAGGGGGTCCTTTTGTGATAATCATCAGAATTAATGGCAGCTGAGTATTCACACAAAGTGGAACAAAAAAATGTTGATGGAATTCTGGCCTGTAAATAATTTTAACAGTCGGCAACATATTTCTCTTTAATGGCTGTTTTGTCATTGGAAATGGCTCAGTGGTTAACGGTAGCCATTTGCAGAGGTTAAAGGCTTTGGCGCTTTCTTTAATGTGCTGTCTTGGCTTAGTGATAAGGTGGACTTTGATAAGAAAGTCATGAGTTCGAGTCTGGTCTGGTGTGCTGGTGGATGTTGAGCTAACAGTGCATGTACTGGTTGGAGACTGTTCACAATTGGCGTTATCTTTAACCAATTGCTTCTCTCCCCCACCCTCACCCTTGGGACGTCATGTTTCAACCTCCCCCCCCACCCCCCCACACACACATCCCTAACACCACACCACGCACATGGTTAAATAAATCCTTAAATTTTAGAATTTGAAAAAGTCAAAATATTGTACATTTATTAGAATCAGATCGTATTCATTTATGAAACCATTTCGAGTCACTATGAAACACCCACTGGCTACATTTCTAAGGGATCAAAAAGAAGAAAATCTATTTCATTTGATGAGATAAATAATTAAATCTCCCGGACGAAGTCGAGGGAGAATTCTAACTAGTGCTGTCTGTCTGTCTGTCTGGCCGTCGTCCGCGTCCACATGCTTAAAAGCTTATAACTTGAACACCATGAGAACTATTGCTTTGAAAATTAAATATGTTTAGTTTGAGGACAATCGTATGTCTCAAAAATTTTTTTGTTTGTACTTTGGCCTACTTTTGAAATAAACTTATGACCTTCGGTACAAATATCTTGTTACCTTCACTTTAGGGAGAAGTATTTGGCCGATTATCATCGCCAAACTTCATATGTAGTCGATGTTTTCTACTACTACTTTCCAGACCTGATTAGATTTTGGTGTACTTTGGCCTACTTTTGATGAAGTTACGATGTGTTTTAAAAAAATATTTTTACGTAATTGCGTTTATCTGTCTCCTGGGAACAGTTTATGACTTATCATCGCCAAACTTGACATTTGGTATGTCTATATCACTCTCCTCACGTGATTTGATATTGGTGTACTTTGGCCTACTTTTGAACTTCGAGCGTTACGTAATAAACCTTGTTAACACTCTACAGGGAGAAGTATTTGGCCGATTGTCGCCAAACTTCATATGTAGCTTCGATGTACTACTCTCCAGACCTGATTAGATTTTGGTGTACTTTGGCCTACTTTTGATGAAGTTACGATGTGTTTTTAAAAAAATATTATTACGTAATTGCGTTTATCTGTCTTCTGGGAACAGTTTATGACTTATCATCACCAAACTTGACATTTGGTATGTCTATATCACTCTCCTCACGTGATTTGATATTGGTGTACTTTTGGCCTACTTTTTGAACTTAGAGCGTTACGTAATAAACCTTGTTACCACTCTACAGGAGAACTATTTGACCTATGGTCACCAAACTTCATATCTAGCTTCGTTGTACTACTCTCCAGAGCTGATTAGATTTTGGTGTATTTTTGCCTACTTTGGTGAAATTACGATGTGTTTTTTTAGAAACAAACTATTACGAATTTGTGTTTATCTTTCTCCTGGGAAGACTTTATTACCTATCATCACCAAAACTTGACATTTTGTATGACTATGTCACTCTCCTCACGTGATTTGATATTTGAGTACTTTGGCCTACTTTTTCAAAAAATGGCCTGATCGGGGAAGGGGAGATTTACGGCGTTCCCGACGACTACTCGTATCTATATCAAATGAAAAAAATTACAAATTAAAAAAGATCACTCCTGACATCATTTTTTGTTAAAACCCCATCCCCATCATCAGTCTTCATTCTCTTCCAACACCTTTCACAAATTACTAACTTGAAGACCTGTGTCACAGTAATGGTTTGCAATAATAGATAGGTGGACTGTACTTTAGAACAGAAAAATTTGTAGCTCTTGCATTTCATGTTATTTTTCTTTTTTTAGGGTTTACAATGCTGTAAGGAGTAGATCATTTAGCTCAGTTCCATTGAATCACGAGCAAAAAAGATTCTAGATGTACCATTGTCAAAAGAGAAGTAAACTGGATTCCCAAAGCCACAGTATGCATCGATCGAAGATGATCAGTATGAAACACAAGTCACAACTTTATCAAATGGTTTAAGAATTGCCACTGAAAATAAATTTGGACAGTTTTGGAGGTTTTTTTGATTTTTTACCATTTTATTTTCTTATTATCAGGGGTTCAGATAAGTATACCTGACCATCTTTCATCGTATAGACCACATATTGGACTTGGACACATTAGATTTTTGACCTTTAAAATTGGTACATGGTCGGACAGATGGTTTACTATTCTTCCTTTTTGCTTCTTTTTAATTACTAAGACAGAGAGGTAAATTAGAATAAGGATTGGTCCATTTTTTCAAGTCATCAACCTATTGCACTGGTAGTCGTAGACCTCAATGACCAATCTGAACCCCTGTGTTCTTTATTCAACAATTCAAAATGTTGTATGATTCTACTAACAATCATTGAATGTTTTATATATGATTCTAGTTTGAAAAATATGTTTTCAGTTCTTATTGACTCGGGTTCTCGATATGAAACAAACTATCCAAATGGAATAACACATTTTCTTGAGAAATTAGCTTTCTCAGTAAGTTTGACAATTTTGTTTGTTTATCATTTAAAATGTGATACCGGTTTATTTAAAGAAAATAAAGTACTTTCTACACAAATAGGATACTTTTACAACTACATGTAACTATATTTGATTGTTACAGTCCACAGACAAGTATAAAGATAGAGATTCCATCTTACAAATGCTAGAAAATCATGGAGGAATTTGTGACTGCCAAGGATCTCGGTAAGTTGAAAATATTACTTTGGACATTATTTGTAAGTACATGTATTCATTCTAACAATGCATTTTCGCTGGAAGATTAATCAAGATCTCAGCCTATCAAGTTCTGGATAATTTAACTTCAGCCACGTTAAACATACGTTCTTACTTGGCTTAGTAAGAAAAAACAATTATTGATTTAACTTGCAACATAATTCTAACTTGGCAAAGATTTCTATCAGAAAAGAGATTAATCTAATGGTAGATATAACATTGCAGCTATGTGCAGAATTCTTGTAAACAGACAATGGTCCGCACTTTTTTCCACACTGTAATTGTAACTCACAAATCATTGGAATTTTAATCGTCACTGTTATAGCTTCGAGTGCTGTTTATACTCATATAGGTATGGTAGTGATTTTCTTTTATTAGGTTAGGTACAATGACGCATAAAGGTGGGGTGGGATGCTCAAACCTTTATTCTTACATGTTGACATATGTTATTTCAGTGACACAATTATATATGCCGATCAGCCAATACTGAAGGGACTGCCTGATGTCATTGACTTGCTGTCGGATGTGGTTCTTAGCCAAAGATAACACGTGATGAGGTATAATCCAAGATTTGAGATTTCATTCTAAATATAATTTTGATTGCAACTTAGCAACAAAAGTATCCTTTATTGATTGGATAATTTTAACAAAAATATTTCATCAAATTTTTAATTTCAACCTTTTAACAAATTTTAAAATTGAT
>CM032660.1:18597250-18618946 GCA_019095985.1 Streblospio benedicti | reverse complement strand
CTCCAATCACCAGCAGCATGATCATACATATGGAATGTATAGATGTGTCTAGAATCGTTTGAAAGGTTTTCTCGCTTTTGATGAACTACAAGTCCATGGATAGCAATAAGATCACCTAAAAGCGTATTAATGCAATTTAATCCAATTAAAATCATTTTATGAATATCGAATATTCTAGCAGAATCATGCTTTCTGTTTAGTTTAGATATTCAATTTCTAATAAACATGTACAATTCAGTATTTTTCAAATGTACTTCTAAATATTTTTGTTCTGCAATTACACAAATGATTAAGTAAAAAGAAAAAATAATTTTCTATGGTTTAAAACTATTTACTATTCTTAATCCCACATCTAAGGCCAAAACTTTTTGAAGAACTTATACATGTATACCTTTTTTCACTGGACATGGCACAAATTTTTTCTTATCATAGTCTGGTTTTCACCACTAAAAATGCAACTTTGATCACCCGTTTTGGGTCTGGATTTATCATTCTATAGTTTCCATAAGCCACCCTATGATTTAACATGAAAAGTTCAAATCATTGATACCTACATCGCATACTTTAAACTAATCAAAATTTTTTATTAAAACTCAAGAATTTATTTAATCAGAACTTACAGGAATTATTTCTTCATTCAACAAGTTTAAACTATAATTGGAGAAAGCTTGTGCATATCGCAGATATATAAAAATATGTTTGAATTAAATGTATACGCCCTTACTTTGTTAAATCAGAATTTAACTTAAAACTTATATTAAACTTAAATTAGACTCCATACTTTTTGTGTGATCCTGGAATAAACCAAAGGCATCCCATTTTCTAGAGTTGCATCTTCCAAAGCAATCCACAGTCCCATTACTTTTTTGTTCTTTTTTTCACAAAACAAAAAGCTTTGCATCTAATTATTGGATCACCCCACTCACCTCCAATTCCAGGTTGCTAAAAAATGGAATCCCGATTTTTTATATCACTGGTAATATATAAAATAAACTTATACATGTAATATAAGAGTAAACATATATAATATAAAATTGATTTTACATATTCTTATTAAATACCTTGAAAATGTACATGCTTTGAACGATGACAGGATCTTTGTAGTCCATACTTTTGCAAAGATTCTATAAATACAAAATGAATGAAAGTAGAAATTGAACAAAGTATTTTCTTATCATAAGTGATTTTGGAAATATTGTTATTTACAGATCTTAATAAGAATTCTTACCTTAATTTTATCACTGTGAGTTATTTTTCTAAATGGTACCCGATCTGTATGGAGAGCTAGAAAAAAAAAATAATCTCTTGTTATTGAAAGATGAATTGATGAGCTGAACCAGCAGAGTTTATCTTTTGGATTGTCATAACAGAATAATAAAATACTGATGTAACTTTATTTTTATATTATAATCCGGTGCCCAACTTTGGGTCATATTTGGCTGGTTGGGTTCAATTTTTTTTACTGTACTACTAAAATAGTACTTACCATGGCCAATAAAATAGTACTTACCATGGCCAATCTTGTTAATGGATTTTTGTTTATCAACCAACAATTTTCCTGAAAAAGACAAGGCACAGATAAATACAACAGCAAAGCACACTAAGATTCTGAGTAATTTCCAAACAATAAGATATACAAGAATCATTTGCTGTGTTTGCCTGAATCATCCATGGCACCATCTTCAAAGAAGAAACCAATTTTATCTGAGCTCTTGATGAAATAGTCATTACGATAGGTCTGAAAAATATGTTGCAAATCTATGAGTGTGCGACTCGCCACTAATTTCAAAGACGTCATATATCTTAATTTAAGGACATTGTATATTAATATACAAAGCATGCATACCTGGTTTGTTGTTGAAAATACGGTGTGATGTTGTGTAACATCCATTTCTTCAACCAAGTTAAAACAGTCATTTTTCAGATCTTTAATTTCTTCTTCTGACAAAAAGTTTTCAAATACAACAAATCCATTTTCATCAAACTGCAAATTATGTTAATTCAATATAAGAAAACATATACTGTAAAGTTCATGGGTCTTCAATGGTCTCCAATTATTCTTACTATAATTTATAGAAGATCAATCAATTATTATATATGAGTGACACTTGAGTATTATTTTTTGTTTTAGACATATATCCATGTTTCTCAGTAATAATAATTTATAACATGGGACAAAGGTCTCTCAATTAAAAACATGGGAGTGTTCCTTCTTTCTCAGAAAATAACATTTTGCAAACTTAAACTTACTCAATAGCCACATTATCTAAACATGTCAATCACTATTTGTATGGGTAGAAAATTAATTCCTAAAGCTGTTTACCTTTTTTAACTGTTCAGATGATGCCATTTTTCTGTTTTCAGGTGAGTGCCAATATTAGTGCAGTACAGAGTCAATGAGAACTTTAACCTTTTTTTAAGTCAACGTGAGGAAACGGTTTCACCATTGGACAGAATTAGGTCATCGTACATTGTGAACTACATTCGAAACGGTGTAAATTTGATTAGGATGTCATCAGTTAAATTATTTTCCTATTTTAGACCCTCTAGAACGAAATATATAGACAGGTGAGAAGAAAATGTTTGGCCTTGATGCATGAATATGTTTGCATCGAGAAAAGTGTTCATACTGTCCATGTAGTTGTCAAAAATTGAAAGTAGTGAGGGCGATAATACAAGCTTCTGATGGTTAAGCATGGATCTAGACTAGTATCATTGCAGGTGCATGCACAATGTCATTGACAATCATACATAGCACAATGACATATCTACATTTATTTCGTAGGTTAGCTTTGTAATGTACAAATTTGTGTTGCCACAATGCATCATTTACCTCTAAACTCAGAGTCCCAACTAACCCATACATAGTGTAATCTGTAATCTGTAAGGTTACGTTGCCTCAATCAAAAGTGACATAAACTGGCAACGGAAAGAGAGAGCGCAGTGTTTAATTTAGTCTGTCACTGCGCCACCGACCAGGGATGCCTTGAATTGGTCGATGGACTCTGCAGTGACTTGATATTCCTGTAGCTGATTCCACTCGCGAATAGTTCGTGGAAAATAAGAGTTCTCAGATGGCTGGGTTCTACAGCGTGGAACAGCAAAACACTTAGAGTTGTTGGTAACTGAGCGGCTCACAATACTCGTGTTGACGAAATCGCTCCGCAAATGTCTGTCTCGAATCGGACGTTTGTTTCTCCTCAGTGGTACAAGGAAAACATCCGGACGCATGGCAGGCAGGTGTCCCTCCACGATTTTGTACATCAGGGTGAGCCTGCACGCTTTCCTTTCGCTCCTGGAGTAGCGGAATGTCTAGCCGTAGCATCATACGGCGTAACACAACCGGTCTCACCGGCGGTAGTCGCCAGTAATAAAACGGATAGCCTGTCTCTGGACTCGTTCAAGACGGTCGATATCTCGAGCTTTGTGCGGGTCCCAAACTGGCGCCACGTATTCTAAGATGGGACGTACAAGTGAGAGGTATGCAATACGCTTGGTGTCTTCGGGACACATTCTGAGATTTCTCCGCAAAAATCCTAGCACGGAAGATGCCTTTTTGCAGGATTTAGTTATGTGTTCTTCCCAGCTGAGAGTGTCCGATAGTGTCTCGGTAGCTGAAATGGTTAGAGCACCAATCGCACTGTTCGGCCATACACACAATCCGTGAATTTTATGTAGAACGTGAACACCCCATTGTAGAGGTCACTAAATTTCACGTCATACCTTAAAAAAACCTACAAAGCCTACAAAAACCACACCAACTCGATATTCCCCTCCTTGGATAACATCAGTAGTGAAACGACTGTGCAAAAAACAACACCGTGCATACAACAAGTACAAGAAGTCAGGTACAGCAAGGGCCAGAGAGAACTTCAAGAACAGCAAGAAGGAATGCCAGGCGACCATCAGACGGGCACACAAGGAGTACGTAAACAACACCCTTACGGAAAGCATGTTAAATAAGAACAGCAAACCCTTTTGGAAGTACATAAAATCCAAAAGACAGGAGGACATAGGGGTGGCACCACTTCTAAAACAGGGGAAGCTCCACACAGACAGTACTACAAAAGCCAACATACTAAATGAACAATTTCAATCAGTGTTCACCAAGGATGCCGGCAATGAAACACCTAGGGTATCCAGCAACGTGTATCAACACATAAATGAGCTCCATGTAACAACAAAAGGAGTACAGAAACTCCTAAGCAACATCAACCCACAAAAGCCACTGGCCCAGACGGCATTCCTGGCCGCATCTTGAAGGAACTAGCCCCTGAACTTGCTCCGTGCCTTTCCATCATCTTTGAAAAATCGCTCACTGATGGAAGGCTCCCTGATGAATGGACCGAAGCATATGTTACGCCCATCTTCAAAAAGGGCAGTAAGCATGCAGCAGTAAACTATCGCCCAGTCTCACTCACGTGTATATGTACTTAGTTGATGGAACACATCATGTGCCATCATATTGCGGAACACCTAGAAAAATACAACATCCTCACACCATACCAACATGGATTCAGGCGACAGCGATCCTCTGAAACTCAACTGATCTCAACAATCCACGACCTGATGAGATTCAGGGACCGTGGCACCGAGACGGATGTCGCGGTCCTGGATTTCTCCAAGGCATTCGACACGGTGCCCCATCCTGGGGAAACTAGACCACTACGGTATCAGAGGTGACATACATCGGTGGATTGCAAACTTCCTCACAAAGAGAACACAGTGCGTCCTGGTAGAAGGTACTTCCTCTGATCACATTGACGTAGACTCCGGTGTACCACAGGGAACCGTATTGGGGCCCATCCTCTTCCTCCTACACATAAACGATCTACCCCAAAATGTGACATCCAGGGTGCGGCTTTTTGCCGACAATTGTTTACTATATAGACAAATACACTCACAGGAGGACCAGCAGGCCCTACAGGATGACCTGTATTCCCTTTCAAGGTGGTGCAACAGATGGGGCATGGTGTTTAATGCCAAAAAATGCAATGTCATAACCATTTCCAGGTCTCGCAACCCAGCAACAAAATTCTACACAATCAATAGAGATCTTAGAACAGGTTGACAACACCAAGTACCTAGGGATAACAATCTCAAACGATCTCGGCTGGTCGATCCAGGCTGCAAACACCTCAAACAAGGCTAACACCACCCTGGCCTTCCTTAGACGTAACCTAAAGTTATGTCCAAAAAGCTGAAGGAAATTGCCTACCACAGCCTGGTCAGATCAGTGCTAGAGTACGCAGCCACAGCATGGGACCCGCACCTCCTTAAAGACATTAACAACCTAGAAATGGTGCAACGTAGGGCCGCTTGCTTCACACTAAACAATTACACCTATGATAGTAGTGTGACGGCCATGCTGAAACTTCTAGACTGGCAGGACCTCCGGAGCAGGCGAGTTGACCAACGCCTGATCCTTGTCTATAAAATTATACACGGGCTTGTCATGGTCCCTGTGGACGATAGCGAAGTCCTCAAACACGCGGACACTCGTACCCGAGCAGCACACAACTTCAAGTTTAAAACCATCAGGGCTACCACAAACAACTACAAACACTCCTTTTTCGTTGCAACTACACCAGCATGGAACAACCTCCCGGCTGACGTCACCGAAAGTACCACCATCGAAATGTTTATATCCAGACTTAAGGACTACCAGGCCTAATCACGCTAACACAACTCCATTGGCGTGATACTCATTTAGAGGTGTGCCAATTACATATAGAAGAAGATACGTAAAATTCACGGATTGTGTGTATGGCCAGTTTTAGTGATTGGTGATCTATCGCAGGTATATCTTTTAAACGGAGATTGTCTGCTTTGTGGGTTCGTGGCCTGTATACAACAGACTGTGTTGCACTAAACAATTACACTGCAGGGTTATGAGATGGGTCTTCACGAGTACATCGGGTACCCGATCACGGTTTCAGTTTGGTATCTTCGAGAGCACAACTTAAAAATTTAGGTTGTCGAGTACCCGAAAAATGGTCGTATATACATTGTATTGAGAATAAAAATTGTATTTTTTTGAAGATGAAGAGGACACTTTGTCAAATTGTGTGGGTTTTTTTTGAAACAAAACAATGTTTTAATAGATTAAAATATTCTTCAAAGTTTATTTTGAATTCCAAATTGAGTTGCCAGACAGAGAATAAGACAGTTGGTCATGTAAACTCAAGAGGATCATTCAAAACTCTTAAAAGGGGTGGGGGGGACTCAGTGTTTCACGGTAGCCATTTGCATAGGTTAAGGCGTTGATGCCCTCATTTATGTGCTGTGGACTTTGATCAGAAAGTCATGAGTTCGAGTCCTGGTCTGGTGTGCTGGTGGGTGTTGTGCTAACACTACATGTACTGGTTGGAGAGTGTTCACAATTGACGTCATCTTTAACCAATTGCTTCCCCCCATCCTCACCCTTGAGACATCATGTTTCAACCACTTCCCCAACCGCTTCTCCCCACCCCCCCCCATGTTTCAACCACTCCCCCCACACCACACATCCCTAACACCACACACGTGGTTAAATCCTTGAACTTTTAGAATTTGAAAAAGGAAAAATATTGTATAGTTATTAGAATCAGATCGTATTCATTTATGAAACAATTTTGAGTCACTATGCAACACCCACTGGCTACATTTCTGAGGAACCAATGAAGAAAATCTATTTCATTTGATGAGATAATAATATTAATATCAAATGAAAAAAAAGACAAGTGGAAAAAGATCACTCCTGACATCATTTTTTGTTAAAACCCCCACCCCCATCATCAGTCTTTATTCCCTTCCAACACGTCACAAATCACAAACTTGAAGACCTGTGTCACAATAATGTTTTGCAATAGATAGGTTGACTGTACTTTAGAGCAGAAACATTTGTAGCTCTTGCATTTCATGTTATTTCTAATTTTAGGGTTTACAATGCTGTAAGGAGTAGATCATTTAGCTCCAGTTCCATTGAATACGACAGCAAAAAGATTCTAGATGTACCGTTATCAAGAGAAGTAAACTGGATTCCCAAGCCACAGTATGCATCAATCGAAGATGATCAGTATGAAACACAAGTCACAACTTTATCAAATGGTTTAAGAATTGCCACTGAAAATAAATTTGGGCAGTTTTGCACAGTTGGAGGTTTTTTGATTTTTTTACCATTTTATTTTCTTATTATCAGGGGTTCAGATAAGTATACCTGACCATCTTTCATACATATAGACCACATATTGCACTTAGACACATTAGATTTTGACCTTTAAAATTGGTACATGGTCGGACAGATGGTTTACTATTCTTCCTTTTTGCTTCTTTTTAATTACTAAGACAGAGAGGTAAGTTAGAATAGGATTGGTCCATTTTTCAAGTCATCAACCTATTGCACTGGTAGTCGTAGACCTCAATGACCAATCTGAACCCCTGTGTTCTTTATTCAACAATTCAAAATGTTGTATGATTCTACTAACAATCATTGAATGTTTTATATATGATTCTAGTTTCAAAATATGTTTTCAGTTCTTATTGACTCGGGTTCTCGATATGAAACAAACTATCCAAATGGAATAACACATTTCCTTGAGAAATTAGCTTTCTCAGTAAGTTTGACAATTTTGTTTGTTTATTATTTAAAATGTGATATATTTAAAGAAAGAGAAAGTAAAGTACTTTCTACACAAATAGGATACTTTTACAACTACATGTAACTATATTTGATTGTTACAGTCCACAGACAAGTATAAAGATAGAGATTCCATCTTACAAATGCTAGAAAATCATGGAGGAATTTGTGACTGCCAAGGATCTCGGTAAGTTGAAAATATTACTTTGGACATTATTTGTAAGTAAATGTATTCATTCTAACAATGCATTTTCGCTGGAAGATTAATCAAGCTCTCAGCCTATCAGAAGTTCTGGATAATTTCGCTTCAGCCACGTTAATTAAACATACGTTCTTACTTGGGTTAGTAAGAAAAGCAATTATTGATTTAACTTGCAACATAATTCTAACTTGGCAAAGATTTCTATCAGAAAAAGAGATTAATCTAATGGTAGATATAACATTGCAGCTATGTGCAGAATTCTTGTAAACAGACAATGGTCCGTACTTTTTTCCACACTGTAATTGTAACTCACAAATCATTGGAATTTTAATCGGTCACTGTTATAGCTTCGAGTGCTGTTTATACTCATATAGGTATGGTAGTGATTTTCTTTTATTAGGTTAGGTACAATGACGCATAAAAGGTAAGTGGGATGCTCAAACCTTTATTCTTACGTGTTGACATGTTATTTCAGTGACACAATTATATATGCCGTATCAGCCAATACTGAAGGACTGCCTGATGTCATTGACTTGCTGTCGGATGTGGTTCTTAGGCCAAAGATAACACGTGATGAGGTATAATCCAAGATTTGAGATGTCATTCTAAATATAATTTTGATTGTAATTTAGCAACAAAGTATCCTTTTATTGATTGGATAATTTTAACAAAAATATTTCATCAAGTTTGCATTACACCAGTTGTAACAGTTAGTATTAGCATTCTGAAAGTACAAATTCGAAACCGAAAAGTTATTTCAAAATCAAAACATTACTCAAACACTATATACATATACTTTAATTTCACTTTGAAGCTGAGTGACAGTCAGATGGCAATTCACTTTGAATTAGAAACCCTGAACATGCGACCCGATCCCGAACCTCTTCTTGTTGAGATGGCACACGCGGTATGTATATTTTGAAATTCATATTTTATAGCATACTATAATGAGTATTTATAATAGGTGCAAGTGCTACAATGTATTTTGTTTCATTTTAAGGCTGCATACAAGAACAACACTCTTGGATTACCAAAGATCTGTCCCCCAGAAGGTGTCGGAATGATTAATCGTTCACATCTGTATACCTATCTACACCACCATCACACACCAGAGAGAATGGTGATCGCCGGTGTAGGCATAGACCATCAGAAGCTGGTAGATGCTGCGCAAAAGTATTTTGTGGAGAAGAAACCCATTTGGGAGGAAGATAGTAGTATTATTGAAACTCACAGAGGTCAAGATAAAAGCATATCCAAATACACTGGTGGTTTAATTCAGGTCTGTTTATATAAATTACAACCACATAAATATTATCAAATTATCAATCACATTTAGTGTGTAATATATTTTTAATGTGTTCTGAACTTCAACAAGCTTTAGCTTTATAAATTATTTTCAAGAAAAAAAATGTCATATAAATTGATGTTACAATATGCTTCCTTTTAGGTAGAAAAGGATCTGTCCAATGTGAGCTTAGGTCCCACCGCCATGCCAGAGCTGGCGCATTGTGTGATTGGTTTGGAAAGTTGCTCTCATAAAGACGATGACTTTATTGCATTTTGTGTTCTCAATATGATGATGGGTGGAGGAGGCTCATTTTCAGCTGGTGGTCCTGGAAAAGGAATGTATACGAGACTCTATACTAACGTTTTAAACAGGTAATATGTCTGATAATTTACAAATACAAAAGTGTCTCATAATTATTACTACTACACTGTCTCATTTAACAATGTGTTAATTTTTAATGCATGTGTTTATATGATTGAGCTGTCTGAAAATTGTGTTAGAAATAAAGCTTCAGGGAGACCATGAGTAACTCCCTTATTACACAGTGAAATTGATTGAATACTGAATACATTTGAGATGTTGCACAATACTCTGTATGTAGATCCATGGAATTATGGGCTGTTATTTGACAGGCTTTTGTGGCATTACAAGCATCTTTTTAAATAACTTATCAAGATATTAGCTATCAGAATCCTGGGTACAAAGTTAAATCCTTTGTGGAATGCCTATTAGCATACACATGTATAAGATATGTAATTATGAAAGTTCTACTCATTTTTGTTGTCTACGAGTATTGAAGTACGAATTTCTTATATTCGATATCAACCGTGTAATGCATATGTAATCACAAATTATCAACACCCTTTTATTTTTGCATACAGAACAAAGGTGCCATTGTATTTCAGAGTGTGGACTGTGGAGGTTGCAACCACTGATATGACATTGTCCTTTCCCATGTTTACTTCAAATATCTGTAAAAATAACATTGTTTCTTTTATGTAGGTTCCATTGGATGTACAATGCGACAGCGTATAATCATTCATATAATGATGGCGGTGTTTTCTGTATACATGCAAGTGCTCACCCATCAACGGTTAGTTAAGACGTTTTATTACCAAATGTAATCATGGCAGAACATCCTATAAGATTTATTATTTTTCCATAAATTTGCGACTCATAAAGTTAATATCCTATCCTAAGTTGCCAGTTGCTTATCTTTTGCAAACAAAATAAATATAGACAATGTACTGCTTATAATCTTTATAATGGATGTGTTTCTTCTTTTCATCAACAGGTAAAAGAACTTGTAGAAGTTATTGTCAGAGAATTAGTGAATACTCAGCATGCCATATTACCTGTAAGTAACAGTTTTTACAAGATAGTAAATAAATAACCTTGTAATAAAATAATACAACACGGAATACATACTACATATGTTATTTGTTATTAACAGCTATAATTATAAGAATGCACATTTACTACATGTACATTCTAGAGTCTACACTTCATAATTTTATGTTTCTGCTGTATATTTGGTTTTCAAAGTTAAAAATGGTATTTATAGAATATAAATTTTGATTTTTATTTTTTTTTTTTTATTAAACATTTAAGCTCTGAAAAGGCTTCTATTATATATTTGTAATTGATGTTTATAGAGCGAATTGAACCGAGCGAAGACACAACTTCAGTCTATGCTGTTAATGAATTTGGAGTCTCGGCCAGTGGCTTTTGAAGATGTTGGGAGACAAGTGTTGGCGAACGGGCACAGGTTACCTGCTAAACATTACTTTGATGAAATTGGTACGTTTTATTAATCACTAGATTCATTGCATTATTTTAAAAACATTTTTGCATGATACACCTTCATTTACTTCTAATGACAACTGACAACTGTCAATATTTTGATAGATTCACCAATGTTGTGTAATGTTGTAAAGAAAGTTGGCCAGGGACACACAATGCATCCTGCATAGGTTACAACGTGCCCGACTCGAATTCAGTGATGTATGTGATTAAGGCTGACGACGCTAGTTAGGCTATATATAGTATCATAGGCGCCGAAAGGGCTGTTGCGCAATATGGTACAGGCAGCCTGTGAATACGCGTGATAGGCGTAGGAAAGGTTGGTGCAGCGGTTAGCACGCCTGTTCCAACACATAATGACTGGTCTGGTGTTTTAATGGGAGACCGTGAGTTTGAGTCCACGGCCTTTCAAATCTTTCGAGTCTATATCACTGATTTTCATTTCAATGTAAAAAAAAAAGATAAAGAAACTATTGTGCAAATATGAATTGTGGACGGACTTTCGGACGAAAGCAAAAGGTGATCACAAAAGCTCACCATGTCTCTGACAGGTGAGCTAAAAAAGCAAATTTATGACATTTTCTTTTCTGAAATTAGGAAAAATAACGAAAGATGACATCATCAGAGTTGCACAGAGGATGCTGCGTTCACCACCGGCTGTAGCTGCCTATGGAGACCTCACAAATTTACCTTCTTATGAACATATACAGACTGCTTTGAACAGCAAAGATGGCCGCATGCCACGGAAATTTTCCTTGTTTAGATAGTACTTGTTGAACTATTAAAAATTTGTTTTTCTAATTGCTTAGTTGATGCCATTATTTGTGAACAAAATAGACAGGAGCTGTTGTTTTTACATACCGGTGTTTGAAAATGCACAAATAAATTAGAATTTTATTTCTTCTGTATTAACAAAGTTGTGAAATATATTCGTACATTCTCTTTTATAAAAAATAAAGTTATTTAGGATGAAAATCAGTTTATATGTATCTATAGGTATTTTAGATGTATCTGGCTTGGTAGTGTGTGTCATTCGAATGAACTTTATGACTCGGACATGCAAGAAGTAATATGTAAGGAGGTCTTGATTGGAGAGGAAAAAACGTGCACTAGAACGTTCTATTGTCCTACCATTAGATGAAGTTGCAATTTATACAAACAAAATCAACATTTTTACCACAACAATGGACACAGGTGGATTAATTTAGTGGTTAGTTTCCCACCAGATGATTCCATATGAACAGTCTGTTTATGTTCTTGATACTTTACTACTAGTATTACTGGTACTTCATGTGAATTATGGTTGTAAATCAAATTTATTTTTCCTTGCTACAAGATCTGACAACACAAAGTACATTTTGTGTTAAATATCCATGAAAGGGTATAAATCACGTACATTTGAATTTAAAAAATATTAAAATGCATTTTTGATTTTGATTGAGCAAAAATGTTTTCTCAAAACTTCTAAATTTGCTAAAGTAACTAATTGCTAATAAATGTATCTATTTAATTTAAAATGAAAACTACTACTTCTACTGATTACCCGTATGAAAAATACATAATACTTTGTAATACTTATTTTAAGGAAGACAATCATGCACATCAATTACCTGATATAATGTTGAACAATATTATTACCAAATTTTCATATCAGATAAAACATACGATTAATTACCTAAGTCTTAATACAGATAAAAGACACTGTTCTTCACCATAATTTGTGTTGCACTATAACTTTAACTTAAATACTGAAGATGGATACTGTTTGAACTTTTGACATGTACCATATTCCATAAACAATTACAAAATATAAAGAGAACTATTCTTAATTTGATTCGTCAGAGATTAATACAATATTTATAGATAAACAAATTTTCAAAGTGCACCAACTGAAAGGTTGTGTATAGCACCAGTAATGGCATTTGGAAAACCTATTCAAACTTTACTTCTAGATCTAAGTTTTCTTTTCACAGTACCATGTTTCTACCTTTGCAGACATTTCGCTGGTGTCTTGCTAGCCAGTGTCAATGGCAGAGTAAACCATCAGTAGGACTGTTGACGCTGGTGTGATGCCAGCAAAATGTATTGCAAATGTAAGCAAAAGTACTGGTAAAGAAATGGTTCTGTGAATGGAAAGCTACATGATAAAAAATACATTTATCTACTAGTGTTCATAGTAACCCCCATTCATTCAATATACTTAGTCAATCAATTGCACATCAAAGATGTACCACCCACAAAATCAGGTGGCGCCAACAAATCTAACTTACCAATGATTTTATTTTGCATTGCTGCAAAAGCATCAGTCATGTCTTTCACAGTGTTATTTTTTCTGTCTACAGTGGCAGACAGACGTTCCACTTCACGCCTCAGACAAAGATCAAGCGAAGACCAGCGAAGTCTTCTGTCTGGGGCGTGACGATCTGTGGCTCAGTGGCTCAGACTGATCCGTCGTGACAGTCTCAGACTGCACACAAGAATGCTCAATCTGAGCATTTGTATGTGCAGGCTGATCTGTCGCGTCACAAAGTAATTGAGCATACGAGTGTGTGCCAAGGTCTTGTAGGCACATCTCCCCCTTTAAAGGGTCATTCCAGATGACCATGCCACTCAGCCTTAATGCCGTTTTGACATAATTCCCCTTCTTTAATATGGTTAAAGAATTTTTGAATTTTTCTGTGAGTCCACATGCACGATACTTTACTAATTCACTCATCTTTATTTTCTGTCCACTAGTTAATAATACATATTGGACATGATCAATGGTCGGAATTCCTTTCATCGTTTTCTTACAAACACTCCATTGTCTTGAAGTAAGTCGATCTTCATCTTCGGCTTTATCCAATCATAATCATCTAGAAACACATTATACATTATATTCCCACAGAACTGGGGTGAGACGTACAAACCGGTCTATAGGTTCTAAAAGACTTTAAACAGAGTTTACGAGCATCTGGTCTCGTTTCAATCACAATAAATATTACTTAGTGGAATGAAAATATTTCAAGTAAACAAACAGTAAAATTCCACCTATAAGTAGGTTACATTGCAAAATTAAAATCCTGAGCATTGTGAAGGATGTAAATTATCTTCAACAAATCAATACACCGATAAGGAACAATATTCAAATAACTATTATAGCAGCAAATTATGATAGCAATAACACTAATGAAATAACTATACCATACATGTACATATATCTAAAGAATGAATACATACTATTTTGAATTGTATTAACAACACATTTTCATCTTCTAAATATAAATAAGCACTTAAAACTTGTATAAAATCAGTAATTCCATGGTTACATGCACTCAAATCTTGTGTACTAAATCAGCATACAACAAATTATTACAAATATTACACAAAAATAATTTTTGTCATTGGTGTCAGCACAGAGGTTATAATTTTGTGCAATCACCGATACACAGGAAGACATGCTTTTTCTCATTTTTTATATAGCAAAAGGTATTAAAAAAATATACTGATATATTTGACTTGAAGTCACAGTAACTAGCAATACAGTTTTTAAGTGAGCCACTGTTTGATACATTTGTCAAAGACAGGCTTCTTTTTGTGCCAATCAAAGTGAACGACTCCGGGATAAGAAATTGCATGAAGAGATTTCCTTTCATCCAGCGTCTTCAGGCAAAATGAATCTTTTTTGTACCACTACAAGTATGAATATATATTTTATAGATAATGGTAATTATTGAATATTGGACTTGGGAATAAATCATAATTCTTAAGATGAATAGGTATTTCTAAGATGATTTATCGACTAACATACCTAACTTCCTTAAGGTAAAAATTAATTAATAAATTAAAAAAGACAAAATTACATAGCACAAATACAAGATAGTGTTCTTATACTGAAACCAATTCATTGAGACATTTAGATAAGCTTACCTCCTGATCTTGCATCAATACAACTTTTTCATTATTGTCATATGCCGCAAATTGACTAAAAATAAAAAATAGCACTTTCCAATTAATCAAAAAAGAGACTACATATATGATGTAAGATGTTCAGGATAATATATTTGTAGTATCACTTTGCACTGAACCATTTTTTAAAGCTTTTTCCCTCAATAGATTTGGAGTTGTGCACTAACTCTTTATCACCCATTTTTATTTGTCCATGTACTGTCACCCTCTTGAGCTCCAGCAAAGTGCAACACTACACCAATAGGGCCAACAGGGCCATCAGGGAAGAAGCAGACTAAGTAGATGGGAGGAAACATGTAAGTGAACTGTGGAAGACATTTCTGAAGAGGTCTGAAAGATCATATGCAGCTATGGATACCACAGATTCTTCAAACCAAAGAATACTTTATGGCAATTACTGTACTCACCGAATGACCCAGTTAAGAAATTTAAAGATGTCAGCGAAAAACATTATTATGCAGAATAAAATGCAGTGGAAGTATCGACCAGCCCTGTTATAGTTCCTACATCCGGGAAACTCCAAAGACATTTAACACGCGCTTTGACCAGCACCGGCATAAAAGCAGCACTACTTTGCATGTTTCCCTGTACATACACCTACAGGAAGGGGAGGACCCCCAGATCCCATTGTGGCCTATGACAGGATTATCCAGGAGCTCATCTTCATATGCCGATTCAAACCTGACCTTGACAAGAATGTTACGGCCCTCGAATGCATGCATATCTGGGATAACGTTATGGATGACATCATGATACCATCTTGTGACAAATAAAGATGGCCGATGAAGAGTTGGTACATAACTTAAAAGCTTCTGAGGTAAAAAGCTTCAAAAAATAGTTCTGTGTAAAGTGTAAAGATATTAAAAAAATGTATTTTGAAATTTTGTTTTTCAAATGATTCATTCAGTCGTATACTAAACAAAAATACAATTATATATTTACTGACGCAAAAATGATAAATAATTATATGGAGTATTCACATTTATTACCTTGACTGCCATGGCGTTATTACTCCATCATCTGGACCTCCAATCATAACTACGTTTTTCAATCTACACATGTTGGCTTTATATTCTGGAAATAAATAAAATACACTGAATAGCTAAAATACTGTGTTGTAGATATGTGCAACAGAAAATTATTTTGTATTTTTAAATATTATAAATAAAACAATAAGGCTTACCATGACTTTTATTATGACTGGTTTGATTATTAATGACTGCCAGGTAATTTGAATATTTCAAATACAAGTCTTGATGATGCGGATCTGTAAGTTAAAAAACAAACCAATTGAAAATTATAAAGTCAATGGCTAACAAACTTTGCAATTAATGTCTATATATTTATAGACTATTACCGTTCCAATAATTTGCTACTGAAATCTCTCTTTGGCCAAGCCAAGAATAAAGAACCTGAAAGCATTTGTAAATAAAATGTGATAATTAGGCTAGGACAAAATATACTAAAATTCAACTTCAATAAGAAATTACTTATAGCTATAACAAATATTTAGAAAAAGTAGGCTTACTCATAGGCTTCTTCTTTGACAAAGTGAGGAAACCACTTTTTCAGGACACTTGTATCTAGAAAATAAAAATACAGATGTTGATTGATTTTTATTTTAATAGTTTTTGGGGTTTTTTAAATAGCTTTTTTTGTTTGTTTCTTTTAAAAAAAAACCCCGCTAAAATATAGCTATAAATTACTAATAAAAATCAAATTAAGAACTCTTTTTGCAGGAGTAATGATTGAGCAAATTAAATGTATAACATTTTCTGGCTTAAGGAAATAATTGTTAGTTGACAAGCATATCTTAATTAATAAAACATAAATACATAAAATGTACTCACCACCAAATTGCCCACCTTGTGGGGAACTCAGAGATACAAAGTTTTCTACATTGTGTTTATCCAGAGTTTCGATAACACCTCTACATAACAGTCCACCTGAAATGGCCAAACATATAAATTAAACATAACTATTATTAAAGATACGAAAAAATTAGTATGCAACTAAAAATACATAAAAAAATAAAGCTAACCTTGTGAAAAACATAGCAAATGAACACCATCTGTGTGATTATTCATTATTTCTTGCATCTGAATTGCAATTGCATTTGTTTGGGTCCACATGTTTGTTAGTAGTGATTTTGTATCATCATAAGCATCAATTACAGACACTGTTGTGCCTGGGTGTTCCTGCAAAAGATAAAAACAAAACAAAAACATTATATTCCTTCAATATAGAAAATTATACACGAGAACTTCTCTCACTTTTAATTCAAATAAATCCAGACACATATTTTCATGTATTGTGGCAATATTTTTTTTAATGTTATTTTCAAATGCTGTTAAAAATACATTGTTAGTTTTATGTAACTATGTAGAATTCTGAACTGGGTTTTAGGCATGATGATTTATGGACATTCTACTAGTATGCTACGGGACGGAGAGCCGGACTGCCTGGATCGAGGTGTGTCATTATGTTTGATAGTAGTTACTGATTTACAAGTACAAGTTTCCTTGAATTTTAATGATGAAAGGAAAGTGTTCAAGCACAGGCCAACATGGTGATGGGTCTCACATCAACGTATTTGATGACACGTTGTGCCACTGCACCGCATGACTGGGCACAGCTAGTATTATACATAGTCATAACGTTCTCAGCAGGATTTCATGTGGGCTATACGTCATGCGTAAAGGACGCATATTAAAATAACGTAAGCGGAATTGCGAAATGGTACGTATATATATATAGAAGTAAATTAATACATTTTGTGTAGTGGCTTAATATTTGACTACATCTGCACTGGTACGAGAATTGTCACGAAATGAATACATTTGCGAATACATGTAATTAAGCTGTCGTCAAATTTTGACAGTAGTATAAACTTTGTAAATCACCTGTTGAAGCCATTTTATCATAGGTTTGAACTCCGATGGACCATTCAGTAAACCATGCATGAATATAACATGCTTGTATGCAGACGATTTGCAAGCAAACACTATTAAAGTGTATATTGTATAAAAAAGAACGATCCCCATGTTTGTAAGTATCCAATGTTTGTGCGTTACAAGACCATCACGTGCTTTGTCAAAACAAGCAAATAATGTGATGTTGTGGGGTTATGTCAGGTCTAGAAACAATATAAAAGTAGGGGGATGCGGAAACGAAAAATAATCTTCAATTCCTTCCAATCACTTTGATAATGCAGATTATTCATTATCTTATATTAAACTTTAGGAGTTACAATGGATAAACAACCCTGTGATTGACAACATTGGAGACATAAAATCTTTTCAGTGTCCAATTATGCAAATTTGCTCTTCTTGAGGAGGCCATTCCAAAATGATCATCTCTGGCAGTCTATGGAGAGGGTCCGAGAAAGTAAGTGTACCAGAATGTTTTGAAAATATATTTCAATATTACTAAAATGTAAAACCTAAATGTAAGCTAATCTCTACTGAAAAGATATGACATATTCTGTAAACTTGATTTGAGTATCTCACCATAGATCATAATGCTGTTTGAATACTTACTGTTCTACATTATTCACTCCTAAAATTATTACTAGGACCATATATCTGCATTCTTATATATTACTATTGGTGCTGAGATCCTGAGATAACTTAACCATCTGCTTATAACGTGGTTCAGATCTTTAAAGTGACTAAATTTTTACCTTTGGCGTTTCTTAATTTAGGTCTGTCCGCGAACGATACTTTTTTCACCGATTATTCCACACATTTTCATAAAATTTCATTTCTTTTATGGTATGTGTCAATCCATGATGATAATTCACTCCTGTGTGACAGCTAGCCATCATACATGTAGGAAATAAAGCTGTGAAGTGCAAATGATAGGTTTTCATTATAGCAACATACCTACACAGCACTGCAGTATTGAATAACGTCCTCGATAGTGTCCCTCGTTAGCCATCATAAAACTAAAAAGAGTCTGTTTACCACATGACCACAAAATTGATGAAAAAAAATAGCACTCTACATGAATTTCTGTAGATTAAATGCTGCCATCTGATTTGTTTTGTGACGAGCGCTTCATATTTAAGACTTTCCGGTAATAGGGACAGTACGTTACATGTGACAAAGAACATTCATGAAAAGGGTCCATTACAGCGTATGTTGATGGCATTCATAATGTAAGACGCTTTTTTGCTACATGTATAGCCTTGCTGTCTGAATATTTGGCTAAACTTAGCGATTGTTGGAAAGATTGCAATCGAAAATTTTTATCATCGGCATTTTGTTGTTTCATTTAATTTTGAAAATACATGTCATTGTACAAATTAGCACTTACAAAATTTTTCCATGATATATTTTACATTGTTGCTTTTTCTAATGACCATTAATCAGCTGTTAATATTTTTTTTTCTAATACTTGAAAAAAAAGTAAACCAAGTGACTGTAACTGTAATGTTTTCAGAGTAATAATGCGAGATTCTTTGATTTTACTTACACAATTAATGCCTATAAAGTTTAACTCCATGAACCTTTTTTTTAATGAAATCAATGCAACATTTTGACAACTGTTCATAAAGTTTTTTTTTACATATTTCATTTTTTTTAATTAAATGATAACAGTTTTTAGCTGAAATATTTTTCAGTAATCAAAAAAGAAACATTTGCACTAATTCCAATCATAATATCTATACTGCTTTGTATGAAATTGGTGTAACTAATTTAAGTTCCTACTTCCAAGCTTTATGCTCTTATTAATCCTTAACAAATGATTCCCCAAGTTGAAGTTACCTCTGGCAATGAAAAACTTGAAAATCAATATTTGGCATGTTCTATATAAATGACAAAGTTTGATCATTCCATTATTTGAAACAAAAATTAATGTATCACTAGCATATAATCAGTAGCATACTTTGGATAGATATTTTATGTATTTGACTAAGAAAGTACTGTTTCGGATTAATAATTAAAGTGATAATATCTAATATTGACACTTTTGTTATCATATATACATAATTTCATTCAGGTATGGCTCATATTCAAAGTTGTTGGAGGAGACAATTGTTCACATTAGCTACATCCAGAGTACATCGAAAGATCATTGGTAAAACTTCGCTACAGGTAAATATACTTATTTTCTTTATTTTTTTATTGTGTTGTTTATCTATGTGTTAGTTGAACTCTTCAGTTTAAACCGTCTGTCAAATGAAGAACAGATTTTGAAAATTATTAAATAAAACAATAAATGCATCCCCAACCCCATGTAACCATAAGAGCGCAAAAGCTTGTCAGATCCTCCTTTTCATGTCTAGCAGCGATGTTTGGGAGAGTATTCCTCCTATGAGCTTTGATGGCAAAGTGAGCTTAGGCATTGAGTCACACAATAGGTGAAATTCCCAAAGGTGTAGTTTTGTGAATACGAGGTGCACCTGTTCAGGTCTGCGCACAGTGATCGAGTGCCTTCTGGCTCCAGTTCTGTTGTCCAATGATAATTACCTCATCTTTGGGGATCTTGGAGCCGGAAAAACAACGCTTAAGGGCCTAAGATTGAGATGCGCAGACATACATTCAATTTGAATCAAGGTAAAGTGGTTCCCGCAGCAGACAGAGCTTCAACAAGTGTTTGGGAATTCCACCAATCGCCTGACTCAACACCAAAGCAAGGTGCATTAAAACAACTAGTGCACTTTGCCATCGAAACCTAAAGTAGGAGGAATTTCATCCTAAACGTGCATGAGGTATGGCTGTTAAACATGAAAAGAAGCATATTAGAGGCTATTCATGATTTCCTTCTCTTTCTGATGAATCTAGATGCTAAAAGATCCACCAATGAGCTAAGTAAGTATCTCCTGCCAACATGGTTGAATTGCTAGAATGTTGAGTTGTTGATATGTATTTTACTTTTTGATTTGTTAAATTAATTTGTTATCTTATTTGTCATCCCATCTTTACATGTAATGTTTGTGGAAACCAATTATCAACCAACAATAGCCATATTTATACATTTGTTGAACTTTGATCTCTGTGATTGAGATATGGGTCACAAAGAATGGAGTTTAAGGCAGTACAATACCGTTTTATGGAGCATCTAATTGGAGGATCTATGTTTGCATTATGACTAACTTCAATTCTGTACAAGTAACTGTTTTCAATGGTGTGCTACATGACCATCAGTTATTTTCAATGCTTTGTGTTAATGTCTAATGTACACCAAGAAATTTTTAATGGAATAACTTGTGAATAGTATATTAACTAGCTGGCCCGTCTCCTATGGAGACTATTTTGTGTATGATGGAAACGAAAATGTGAAAAATGCTGTCTAGATTCGCACTCAAAGAGGATCATCAACACGACCCGTGATGTACAATGTACCCGTGGACGATAATAGAAGATATTCACGGAATACCTTGTAGAACAACTCACACAGCACTTTGGGGTGAAGTTATATATCGTAAACCAATATTCCTATGATGATAATTTGATTACATATCATTTTATCGCCTGTGCAGTAGACATAGTGCTCTATTTTACAATAATAATATTAAATAAAACACAAATTAATGATTTTCGTACACAGGCATGTGAATACAGTGAAACCGATTACTGCCGAGAGGGGGGTATGATGTATTGTTGATTGCCTAGGGCTCTTCCGACAATGGCTCAGATCGGCACCACATTTCACCCCAAAAACACAAAATTTTTAAAAGCTATCTCCTCCAAAATGAAACGATATACGCACTTTATAACGGCATAGGCACCTTTCAAAATACCGTAGAAGTTCAAAATAAGCTTTTGGCGGGCCAACAACAGTGGAATCAGCGCCAAGAGGCCTAAAACGGATTTACCTCAGAATAAAACA
>CM032660.1:18507128-18597150 GCA_019095985.1 Streblospio benedicti | reverse complement strand
AGTAACTGTTTTCAATGGTGTGCTACATGACCATCAGTTATTTTCAATGCTTTGTGTTAATGTCTAATGTACACCAAGAAATTTTAATGGAATAACTTTGTGAATAGTATATTAACTAGCTGGCCCGTCTCCTATGGAGACTATTTTGTGTATGATGGAAACGAAAATGTGAAAAATGCTGTCTAGATTCGCAATCAAAGAGGATCATCAACACGACCCGTGATGTACAATGTACCCGTGGACGATAATAGAAGATATTCACGAAATACCTTGTAGAATAACTCACACAGCACTTTGGGGTGAAGTTATATATTGTAAACCAATATTCCTATGATGATAATTTGATTACATATCATTTTATCGCCTATGCAGTAGACATAGTGCTCTATTTTACAATACTAATATTAAATAAAACACAAATTAATGATTTTTGTACACAGGCGTGTGAATACATAATGCAATCGGCTAAAGCATTGGAAACGCACGCAGCAACAGAGAAACCATAACGCACGCAGCAACAATGAAACCGATTACTGCCAAGAGGGGGGTATGATGTATTGTTGATTGCCTAGGGCTCTTCCGACAATGGCGCAGATCGGCACCACATTTCACCCGCAAAAACACCAAATTTTAAAAGCTATCTCCTCCAAAATGAAACAACTTTATAACGGCATAGGCACCTTTCAAAATACCGAAGTTCAAAATAAGCTTTTGGCGGGCCAACAACAGTGGAATCGGCGCCAAGAGGCCTAAAGGCACGGATTTGCCTCAGAATAAAAAAACAACCATGCGCGACACGCCCACGCCTCGCGCTGTCCGTATTAATATATATAATGATTTACTGAAGAATTATATACTAGTGTAATTCTGAAATCAAATTCGTCGACTGGATGACATATTGAGATTCCTACAAAGTACTGATTTCCAAGTACGAGACATAATTAGGTTTTTTCTTCACCCTCATGTAATTGTTCTGTATGTTCTTGGTGGAGAAGTATGTAATGTTGCAAAATGTTTGTCTAGAACAATAATTATATCATATAATATCTCCACGCTTGTTTCAGAGTTGTGAGGCAATATGTGACGCTCCCTCAGTACTTGAATTTACATTGAAATGTGTAATATATAAGGATAAGGCAAAGCCTTAAAATAAACGACCACTCACGTATAATATAT
Source organism: Streblospio benedicti (assembly GCA_019095985.1). Classification (NCBI taxonomy): domain Eukaryota; kingdom Metazoa; phylum Annelida; class Polychaeta; order Spionida; family Spionidae; genus Streblospio; species Streblospio benedicti. The sequence continues at coordinate 18,595,974 of CM032660.1, read as the reverse complement.
ATACATATAATGACATATAATAAGATAGGAACAAAAATATTATTTTTACTAGTTGCCAGTTGAAGGGGAAATGTTTCCCCGAAAGGTAGCTAATTGAAAATTTCCGGCTTTTCCGTCATGACATTATCATGACAGATCAGCCCAGCAAACCATGATGGATCAGTCTGGCAAACCATGATGGAACAGCTCACGGGCCGTTTCGTTATGACGAAACGTTTTTGTGATGGAAAAGGCGACTCATTCAAAATGGCGGCGCCCATGTCTTCCAAATCTGTTTCAAAAATATGAAAGAAATTGGACAATTTCATACTGATACAAAATATATCGGATAATGTAATGTAGGATACGAAGAAAGTTCGTATTCATTGGTAGTCATTTTGATGGCATCATTTGCCCAGATAGGTGAGAAAAACGATCGTAAATAATGAAATTTCACAGACTGATTTTGGCAGCCATCTTTGAGTCAAAAATTGGACTCGAGAATCACTAGATGCCTAGTAATAACAGCTCTCTTGAGCTGTCGCTATAAGCTGCAACAACTATTTACAAAAATACTGTTTTAAATATTTTTTGCAATTCTTTTGTATTTCTGTGACCAATCAGAGCAAAAACCTAAGACTCACATTTATGTACAAGGTGGTGGAAGGGTTGGTGCCGGCTATTCCACCACCCGATTTCCTGATTCCAGCCAAGTCAGGACGTCGACGTATAAAGGCTAAATCATTTAGTGAATACAGCTGTTTGAACATTGTTGAGCGTTCCGTATGTCTCAACAGCAAACTTTTCGTGCCCCCGAGTGCTAGGACGCCTCAGTACAAGAACTCATTCTTTGTGCGAACAATTATTGACTGGAACTCTCTCACGGAGGAGATAATCCAGTCTGAGACCGTCTACCAGTTCAAGACTGCGATCGACCCTGCACTTCCCCGCTGCCATCGCGCCTGTTCAGGACCTCAAGCAGCGATATTCATATACAGATACAAATACAGAACTTTGATCGTTTTCAATGGTAACCATTAAATGCCAAATAAAAACTGTATTGTACGTCCTTAAACTTTAAAGAGACAATATCTTAGCCATGTAACCATGTCACGAGCTCACTTTTGACAACAATATCATTATGGTGTCAAGACCACAGCGTCTTGAGTTTATGTTCTGCCTGTGTTACTTGATGTAGTGAAATGGAAACTTAAACATGTAAAGCCTATCTTTAATTGTATTATAATGTGGACTGGTATAATATCTTAATACATATATATTACAGAGATAGTAAAGGTGAGACAAATTGTTATGTCACTGCAATCTTCTATGTCTAGTGGCACTATTTTCAATTATTTATATTTGTTTAATTCAGGTTAACGTTATATTTATTTCCTTTTACCAATACAATCTTTCATTAATGTTTTCTAATTAATTAACATAGTCATGAATATAAAGTCGACCATAGTATTAAAGTCCTTGGCATGTGCCCTACTTTATTTTGTCAGTTAATTATCATGTGATAATCATGTATTGTGGATCTGTGAGGGAATAAAGTAACAGAGTTGATTTAACATGCGCAGGTGGCTCTGATATTTCTAAGCAAATATTATTATATAGGCCTTGAGAATCAACTGTTAAGCTATTAAACTTATGAACTTTGACATACTTGCACTTATCACCTAGTATACAATGCCATGCAATATTTTTTTACTGATTGTATAGCTTTCATACTCAGTATTATATTCTGTGGACTAAGTTGACATTTTCATTTGCAGAAAAGAAATATGGCAAGTAAAAAGCTAACCATGGCTAACCGCCTTGTAGGAACGGATCAGAATGTATGGTAAGGTTTAAATTTAGTTAATAAACAATCATTACGTATTTTTCTGATTTGTGAGTTACGTGTATATTTGAAAAAGTAGAGAAAAACACTCATTGATTGATTTTAGTAATTATTTAAAGATTTCAACTTCTAGTTTCAAATAGGAATTATGAATGGATTTCTTATTTTTCAATGCTTGTACATTTTTTCATCCTTATTCACAGTACAAGGTTGATTTGAAAATCTTAAACTGTGATTTGATTAAATAATTTTTTACTAAATTTTGGAGACGTATCTGAGACAAGATGTTATGTTTTGAATGCAATGATGTCATAGATGTTAAAAACCAGTGACACCCATACACTGAATGTGAACAGCTTCATTAAACTAATACTATTAATTAAAGTGTTTATGTCAAGTTGTTGATTGGTATAAAATAATATTGATGATAAATGTTCCTACCAATATTTTATAGGGTGGAATTTGGAAAACTGGCAGTTGAGCATAACGCTGTGAACCTTGGTCAGGTATGTATATACAGGCTCTGCTGGTATAGTTTTAAATCATCATTTTTCCCATCATTGCAGTAGCATGTATTGCATACCGGTAGTTTTCATATGCACTGTAGTATGATTTTACTTTTCGTTCAGAGTTAAATTATTCCCAGATATGATTAATATGGAGGAAAATTTAAAACATGTTACTTGTAGCTTTTTTTATAGATTATATGTCCTACGATATTACCCTCACCTTTCCCTCGTTGTTGCTTTTCGTATCAATGATCTTCATTATAGGGTTTTCCGGACTTCATGCCTCCACAGTATGTGAGAGATGAAATCTCAGCTACAGTTCTCTCTGACAATGTTATGGCTAATCAATACACTCGAAGCTTTGTGAGTTTTGATTGAATATGATTTTATTTATACTATGGGTTCTGCCTAGAATAATTAATACATTTCTATATCAACAGCTACAATGATAACAGCATTCAAAATAAAATGAAAATAGCTAATCTTAAAATTCTCAATACATATATTTATCTACAAATTCTGATGCTGGTGCCTTTTATGAGGGAAACAAAATTTAAATAAGTCTACGGGTAATCGAATGTTGTTAAGTACACATTTGTTTTTATTTTGTAATTATTAATGTTATTTCACAACTGTGTAAATAATATTTCAAAATAAAAACACTTTTATAAGCATAAGTTTATCTAATGTTAGATTATGCTCATATATTTTAGGGTCATCCACCACTTGTACAAGCTTTATCGAAATTGTTTTCTCCCATAATGGGAAGAGATATCGATCCGTATACAGACATCCTGGTGTCAGTAGGAGCATATGGTGCCTTGTTTTGTGCTGTTCAAGGATTAATTAATCCTGGTGATGAAGTAAGTACCAAAAACTATTTTACACGTGAAGTATATGTGGAAATTAATAAAAGTTTTCAAACTCTAATATTGAAATTAGCTCACAATTACTTAGTATTGAAATTACAGTAGAACCTCCAATTAAGACAACCTCTATAGAGACCACCTCTGTAATAAGACCAATTTTCACAGTCCCAAATCTTCATAAAGCCACCAAAATGAACTTCTCCTCTATTGAGACCACCTAACTCTGGGCCCAAAGGTGTTCCTGATAGAGAGGTCCTAGTGTAGTTTACAAATTCTTTCATTGAAATGAAGCCATCCATGTATTATCTTAGTGAATTGCATTGTTTCAGGTCATTATTATAGAGCCATATTTCGACTGTTATGAGCCCATGGTGAGAGTTGCGGGTGGGATACCAGTGTTCGTGCCTCTCAGACCACCAACAGTGAGTAACGGTAATTGGGAAAGAAAATCTTCATGACTTAGTGTCTTGACTCTTGACGTATTCACACCAACGTAGTTCATTGTAATAAAATTCCATTTGTATTCTGGTGGTCTTTATGTGCACAAGTATGTACTAGTGTGTCAAAGAATTTCGATGTGATTAGTGTCATAGACTAGAATGTAAACGCATATCTTGGTCGTATATGTATATTACACTATGGCATTTTCATTATGTTGGGTTTGCAGAAAATATCTTGCCATTAAAGCATTAGGAAGCTGAATTGCAATACCAGCTGATCTGCTTTGAACTTATTCGAATAAAATACAGCACTTCTTGGCCCAATGCAATGTCCAACTATTTGACTGGTATACAGTGCAGCAATACAATATACCAATGTGGACTTTCAAATGGACGTGAAAAATAGTAATGTTACCAATTTCTATTTTCAGAATGTTACAGGAAAAACCCAGTCTAGTGCTGACTGGAAGTGGGACTCAAAAGAACTAGCCAGCAAATTCAACTCAAAAACTAAGGCTGTGTTTTTCAACACTCCTAATAATCCATTAGGAAAAATGTACAATATGGATGAAACAAAGGAATTAGCAAACTTGTGTGTGCAGCACGATGTTATCGTGTTTGCAGATGAGGTTTATGAGTGGTTGGTCTACAAGCCAAATAAACATATAAAAATAGGTAATCGTTTCTTCTTACTCGAGTATATTAATCCATGACCCCCATGTAAATTTTATGTTATAATTTCATTGTTTCATTGTTTGAAGTATGATAAAATTTTAGTTTTGTTACAATGGCATTTGAAAATACAGTAGAACCTCCCTATTAAGACCACCTGTGGGACTAACCTCAAGCAGTCTCAATAGAGAGATGGTCTTTATAAGTAGGTTCATTGTGATCGCTTTATGAACATTTGGGAGCATGAAAAATGGCCCTATTACAGAGGTGGTCTCAATGAGAGATTTTACTGTAAAAGGTGCATAATATTTCATTGTTTTCTGTTTTATCTATTTTATCTATTAGCCACATTGCCTGGTATGTGGGACCGCACTATTACCATTGGAAGTGCTGGAAAAACGTTCAGTGTGACGGGATGGAAGCTGGGCTGGTCGATTGGGCCAGCACATCTTTTACATGCAATGCAAACTATGCACCAAAATTGCATCTACACTTGTCCCACACCAATTCAGGTCAGACATGAATGTACTATAAAATGTACAAATGTACAATGAAAATGTACCATGTTGAAAAATATAATATCAGCCTGTAGAATGAAATATGCTTTGGTTTATTAAAATATACATGGCATTCGGTAAAATTTTATATTTTTTGGTCGGGAGAAGGGCGAATGGAAGATTGATGATTAATCAACTATAGGATTAGATAATTGAAGAGCTCTTACACACTATTAGCTAAGTGGGAAATCTCTCCTACATTTTCTAGCTATAGCAACACAGTGGCAAACAAACGTATTAGATTCACATATCTGTTTGCGTTTGCATCATGTTAGTCCAATTCTGTAAGAATTATAAAGATCTATATGATACAGTAAAGGAATGATATCAGAAACATTTTTGAGTTCTGCACTGGTTTTTATTTTCCATTTTCTTTTTTTTATAGGAAGCTGTTGCTAGAGGTTTTGAACTGGAAATAAACCGCCTTACCTCGCAAGATTGCTATTTTAACACCCTACCTTTAGAGCTATTACCAAAAAGGGATTATATGGCAGAAGTTTTAGAAGAAATGGGTATGATTCCAGTGATACCACAAGGCGGGTATTTTATGATGGGAAACTTTTCCAACATAGGTAAGCAGTTAGGTCAGATTTTATAATCACAATACATCTAGATATGATACAATCATTTGGTATAAGTGAATTAATGTTATTGTATATTAAATACAACTTTGTAATGTACAGATTTCCCTGAACAAGAAGAAGCTGAAAATCAGCCGAAGGATTTCAAGTTCATCAAGTGGATGATAAAAAATAAGGTAATATATATAATCTAGCTTTTTAATGTATCAATCAATCATTCAATTCCTAAATCTCTGAGGAGAGGTCCTAATTATTTAGGGTGTGGAATGGGTGACTAGTCTATTTTGCAACAGTTCCCTCAACACTTGTCATTTGAATCTGTTTTATCCATACCAAGATGTGCTAGATCCTTTTGCACTTCTGCTTTGGTCTGCCCTTGCTGTGCTATCCCTGTATCTCAAGCTTTCTCTCTCACTCAAGTTACACTCGACATGACCCTCTGAGACATGACCTAGCCATCTCAATCTGTCGAATGGGAAGTACATTATCAATGTTTGTGATACCTAATTTTTCTAGAATGCTGTCTCAGTGTATTAGATACGGTGCCATGCCATTAGTCCGACGACCCATTGGTCCGAAGGCCCATTGGTCGAAGACCCATTGGTCCGGCGACCCATTTGTCCGATTGGTCGAAAATGTATCAATTCAGCATTTTAGCATTGTATTCATGCGTCTACGACTGCAAGCATGAAATTTTCACACACTGATAACGTACCTCGTCACACACTCTTTATATAGGTTTATAGTTTTTCTTCAAAAACTGGTTGATTGCTATCAAAGAAAATCTATAAGACACCTTTGCATAAATAAAATATGGTTAACTTGCATTGGAAATTACTATTAATATATCTAATTTGCCAAAAAGATCACATTTTATTGCATAAGCAATTTTCTTGTAAGATTATTATTCTTTTAAATATTGAGTCACAATGCACCAACACTGTATTGCTAATACACTGATTTTTGCAGATTCGTTTATATAACACAGTTACTTTCAATCCCGGAAAAGGGGCGGGGGGGAACAAGCAATTGAACTGAGGGAAAGAAACACACATCAGCTGACACATATCCAATTGTCAAATGAGAAGCCTGGGATGAGACAGATACTTCAAAGCTGTTGTCTTAACATAGAGTTTCCATAGCTGCTGTGCATCACAAAATGCCATTTCATAGCTGCTGGACTTGGGAGGGTGGAACAGGTGGGTCATTCGAGGGGAGCATACCCGTCAGCCGATGTATGGAAGTGTCCCCCGGTCTTTGAATGGTTCATATTGTAACAAAGTGGCTCGGACACAATGCATCCTGCAGATTGACAAAGTGCCCAACAAAATAAGTCAGTAGAAAGCTTGTGTGATTGGGGCTGGCACGATGGTGAAGCTAAATATAGCGACAGGTGTCAGATCATGTGATTGCGCAACGCAGCATATAGGCGAAGTTGAAGTGTGATTCCTTCGTCAAGGAAGATTAGCTCAGTCGGTAGAGCAACCGCCTATGACATATGACCGGTCTGAATCATAGTCGGAGACCGTGAGTTCGATTCCACGATCTTCCAAATTACCTTTACAAGTAAAACTGACTTTCGTTACAATTGGTGGAAGACAAGGACCGGGTGCCGGTAGAAGCCACCGGGTAGCTCCCTGTGAAATTGTCCATTAGTAGTGGGCTGGGGGAGGGGGCTACCGCCCGGGAATTTCGAACTCAGGTAGCTGGGTAGTGTAATCTGACGGATGATGGAAAGTTAGATCTGAGAACCCTTACGGGTCCCTCGGTCACCGAAAGCTGACTATGGGACGGCATCGCGCCCGGGAGGATTCCTGATCTGATAATAGTGTTCCGTAAATTGTGTTCCGTGGCGCCCCTTGTAAGATAGAACTCCCTATCTCGCTATCTCCAAGAACCCTATGAACCATTGATGCCGCTGCATGAGGCTTCGGATCGATCCCGGGATACTTCCCGGATGGGATCTGGTTCGAGCTAGGCTCGAACTCCATGCAGTGGTTCCGGATTCACCCCGGGATGTGGAAGAGAGGTGGTGTCCCCGTCGCCACTGCCGTCTCTACTGCCCGGATCGAATCTGGCGTGGTGTGGGGGGTTGTCGATGGAGTAGGGAGTTGGGGGAGTCTGTAACAAAAGTGGCTCGGACACAATGCATCCTGCAGATTGACAAAGTGCCCAACAAACGAAGTCAGTAGAAAGCTTGTGTGATTGGGGCTGGCACGATGGTGAAGCTAAATATAGCGACAGGTGTCAGACAGTGTGTATTGCGCAACGCAGCATATAGGCGAAGTTGAAGTGTGATTCCTTCGTCAGGGAAGATTAGCTCAGTCGGTAGAGCAACCGCCTATGACATATGACCGGTGTGAATCATAGTCGGGAGACCGTGAGTTCGATTCCACGATCTTCCAAATTACCTTTACAAGTAAAACTGACTTTTCGTTACAATATTTAGAATGTTTTACTGTATGATTTACTACTTGTACATTTAAACATGAAAAGAGAAGGAGGAGACATGATTGAGGTCTACAAATATCTTCATCATGTCTATAAAGTGGCCTCGCTACCCATAAGTCCGGATGACAACCCAGCATCTACCAGAGGAAATAGTTTGAGACTGAAAAAGGAAAGGTGCAAGAAAACAGCAACTCAAAAAGTTCTTTAGGCACAGGGCTGTAGATCTATGGTATAGTCTCCCAGATGAAGCCACACAGTACCATCACTGAACTCGTTTAAAAACAGGCTGGATAAATACTGGGTCATCGTGTCTACATGTAATAGTTTGAATGTTAAAAAAAAAAAAAACATTCCCACGCAAAAGTTAAACGAGCAATAGATAAAATTGTAATTAGTCATTTCAGTAACAGGTCTCTGACCTAAAAAGACTGAAAAAGTTAAAGTAAAGTACAGTAATAATGAATTTGTATATATTCATCACCCGCCATCTTATTGATAGAACAATCGGATCATTCACACAAATGACGCCACCCTGCAGGTGGGGGGTTGTAGCAAAAGATGAGGGGGCGGCGCTCTAGCATTGGGTGATGGACATCTATGTTCAAACGTATTTATATAATGAGATAATAATTAAGAGTGGAATCACACACCAATACCTGTATACACATGGGCGTGTGTGGCGGTGTTCATTTGAAGTTACTAAAAAGTCATGCACAGGGGAATTTCATGTCATATCTACCTTTAATGCCACACAAACAGTACTTGCTAAGCCATTTATATATATACATTTTTATCTATGCGCAGCGTTCCATTCAAGAATCATAACGTCCTTTTTCAGTGGCAAGGATTATCTTTTCATATGGTGAAATCATGAGAGCATTGTGACTTAATATTCAAAAGAATAATAATCTTTTTAGAGAAACCTTCATGTAATATAATGTTGTTGCTTTTGTTGAAGTAGATATATAATCAATTATTTTCAATCCATGATATAGATATTTTGAATGTAAACATATATCTTTTATATTCTCATAGAAAAAATTAAACACACTTTGAAGGCTGAATATAGAGCCATATATAATATCTGTTTACATAAATATTATTTAGCTGTTCATGAAATTAGAAATGAACTGAGGGCACTAATAAATAGGTGTTGCACCAACCAGTGTACATCAATGTAGCATCCTTGGTTGTTCCCAAGGGTCGGCCCCCCGCCGGATACACAAAATAAATAAATCAAGAATCAGTAAATGAATGTACTCAATTATATGACTATTCGGACCAATGGGCCTTCGGACTAATCCTTCGGACTAATGGTTGTAAGGTAAGATGTAATCGTCAACCTGATATGATATAATATATATGTTACTTTATGTACTGTATTAAGTATATATCATATGGATAGAATTGTTACCATTTTAGCTTTGTAAAGTTCAAAGAATTTAGTAAGGAAGCAAAGTCTAAAATATGAAACAATTACAAACATGCTTATCAATGGATTTCTGTACGGAAAAAAAAAGAAAAAACACCTTTTCTGTTCTTAAAACATCCATGTTAAGCGTGAAGATTTTCGTTTACATTCGAATCAATATTTGTCATGCTAGAACATGCTAGAACATGATAGAAAACTATGTAGTGACTTAACTTTCCCTTATTGCAGTATGTTCATATTGTTAATGTCTCAGTACACCTCTGATAGACACTTTTTATCTAATATCACTATTTAATGTGAGAAATCTTATTTTGTAGGAAGATGCAACTTTAGATAAAGGAATGAACATATTGAAACAATGGAGACCGCAATCATCTTTGAAGTGAAACATACAACAGTTATTGTTATTCATTATTTGAAGCAAGGCTTGTGTAGACAGAAAATATCCTGCTTGAACTTAGTGAGAGACAATATCTCATTTATGGATAAATTATTCAGTCTTTTTCCTTTGAAGGGAGACTTAGTTCTAAAGTTGTCAGAATCTTTGTTTACATCTGTGACAAATGAACAGATTTCGTCTGCATATGATCACTGTGATACAGGAATATTGTAAATCAACCTCTAAATGGCATTGCGTGCAGAGATCTCGTAGATATAGATTAGTATGCCATTTTAGAGATGGACTGTGTTGCATGGTACAGGGTTTATGACAGGAGTGAGCTTTGATGCCAGGTTGATTTTTTTATGGACTAGAGCATACAGCTATCTGATTTTTTAATGTGTGCACATTGATTTCTTATTAAGAAAATCATTTACACTTTGTGTAGACGTCAAACATATATTATACATATTATAGACTGTAATCTAGTGAGCTGAATGGAGAGCAGCCCAAGAGTAATTTTTGTGTCGGATATCATAATACTAAAAAATTAACATAATATTAAATAAATTGTATTAAACATTTCTCTAATTAGATTTTTATATACAATATTGTATCGATTCACACTATATACTGTAAAACTAGAATATTTCGTGGCTATTAAATTTTGAGATTTTCATCTAGAAATTATTTTGTGACTATTTAATTTTGCGATTTGGGTCCATCCTGTACCTACTTTACATGGGCTATTAATGTTTGCTGTATATTTAAATTGACGTTTTTACACCTATCCACGAAATTCGCAAATTAAATCGTGCGCAAACATTTCTAATTTTACAGTACATAAATTTAAAAAAAGATAAGTTCTAGTGTTTAAAGTTAATGTGACTCTAGTGTTAGGGCACTCTAATATTCTGTTCATAAAACAAAAAACTAATTTTTTTCTAATGACAAGTGGTATGACCCGGGGGGTGTGACGTACAGGAATGTGCTCAGAGAGAATGCGTTTTTAGCAAGGCTTCCAACGCTCTGTTTTATCACCACACGACCGTAGCATCCCAGTGTGTGGAATAATAATGTAATGCCCATTAATGAATTATGTACATTATAATTCATAACACAGACGACTCCCGTTTGAAAATTGTACACACTCGATCCCCATCATTGGCGGACAAATCAATTTGCTTCCATACTGCAACCTGCAAGAGGGAATCATAACGTCCTCTAGTAGCAGGATGGACGAACATGCTTTCCAGTAGCCACGGTGCGGTTTGGAGGTTGCTTCCATACCTGATATGAGGGAGCGTTAGATTGGGGAATGTTTCTTATTTTGCCAGACACAAATATTACTTCCGGATTGTTAAAAAGTGCATAATTTTTAGTAAATTTTCTGTGATTGTGACTCTGCGTTTGTCTATATAGACGTTCTAAATAAATGTTCCCTATCAATATTTTATTCGTTTAATCTTAAGAAATGCCAAACGACCAGGTAATTAAGTATTGAAGATCTGTAGACGTTTAAAGCCAATAATGGCAATATCTCGAAGACAAAGAAAGATATATCGAACTAACCACAAATACGTGACTCGGTCTAGGTTTCCCATAGACTAGTATAGATAAGTATAGATGAAGATCGATACTAGCCATATGTATTTGGTTAATGTCAAACTTGCGAGTTGTTCTATGCACCTATATATGTTTGTATGCCAAGTAGGTTCGGAATCCTTGTTAAAATGCGTGCCCCGTGTAGTGGAGAGTTTTCCCTCTGGTTGTAAAACAACTCCTGTAGCTCTGGAGGTCCATGTACAATCACCATGTGACCTCCCTCTGCGCTAATCAGTAGAAAGTCGATGGGACCAACATTAGAAAGCCTGTGTACACACGGAATCCGTGAGTCACAATGTAAAAAACAAAACTAAATAATATTTTGCAACCTTTTTCACAAATGCGTTTTTGCCATCTAACGTCATAATTAATTAGGGTGGATCTTTTAATTCAAGTTGTTTTATCATGAATAAAGTAAAGGTGTAAATGAGACACATGGGCTCTGCGTGTATACAGGCTCACTGCACTGTTCTACATCTAAGAGGTAGGGAGGACCTTGAAGCTTTCAAGGCTCTTGGTTTTAGCCACTGGGTTATTTCATTCCCTGATGATTCTGGGATAGAATGAGTTCATCTTAGTTTCAGTCTACAGCAAAATCTGGAAAGTCATTTGGTCTCTGAGACTTGAAAGTATATTTCGATGAATTCGCAGATCAACACTGTTGGGAGTGACAATACAGTTGACGAGCATGTACTAGTAAAATATACAACACTGTGAACGTTAGAAGATTTCATCCTTCACTAACTCTAACTAGTAGTTGCAAAGAAAGGCCATAGAGTTTATAATTAATAACAAATACTCATTTAATACTTGTTTAAGATTTTTAATACTTGCTGAGGTTTCTTAATTGCAAGCCTGTCTATGAGATACTAATGCCATTAAGAACAGACTTGAGCACTCTGGCATATTCCTTTGTTTGAATAACATAGCACATAAATTTTATGTATGCAGAAAAGCTGTACCCAACCCACTGACCCACAGGGTGATCAAGTGGATCCATGCAGGTTGTGGATAGGAAATCTTGACAGTCGAATGACGGAGTAAGTGTAGAAACATGATTTATTCAATATTGACTGAAACATATACATAATAATAATGTAATGAGGAATCATGGGTAGATTTTCCCACAAATCAAAGCCAAGCCCCACAAAGTCCACAAGAACCATAGTTTTTTGATAACGTGAAGGTTTTTTAAGTGCCCAACTCTGGAAAAATGAGACGAAGTCCGTGAAGTTTGGGGAAAAGTGGAATTTGATTTTTTTTTTCAAATAACAATTAACTTCTTTAATAATTTTACAGGTATAACCTATTGAAAATTCTCCAGAAATTTGGAACTTTGCAAAGATATGATTTTCTGTATCACAAAGCGGGTCCAGATGTTGGCAAGTCACGAGGTTATTGTTTCGCTACATACAGTAAACCAGAGGTAAAAAAATGTTCAATTATTGGAAAATTCCAGTTTAATACTTTTCAAAACATTAAATGAAATGATTATATTTATTTTTGTACAATTTCATTGTCTGACTTAGGAGGCCAAAGCAGCACAACAATCACTTAATGGAAAGAAAGCGTATTCAAAAAATATCATTGTCAAGCAAGCACACACAGAGAAAAAAGTGAGTTATATACAAAGATTACAAATGAAACATTTTAATTTTTGTGGTTATTGTTGAATGATGTACTCCTTTTTTTATATTAAGGATGAAGTTTTAAAATTTCCTACCACATCATTGTCTAGTCCAAATTCAAGTCCCGTAAGGTAAGTTAATTGTCATGAACATAATATTGAAGTTTTTTTCTAGTAAATGACAATTAAGGTACCTAACACAGATAAATCTTGGTTTTTATATTGAATAATTTTGAAATAAAATAATTTTGACTGTTTGTTTCAAATAATATTGATTTAGTAATTGATCAACACTTGTACAACTATATAAAGATTTTTCACTATGTTTGAAAATATTAATGAGTAAACTTTCCTCACTTAATAAAAAAAAATCTTAAAATATTTTTTTATTTTCTCAGTCATGAAAATTACTTGTATTTTGATATCCAATTTTATGTGTGCAAATATGTCCATTAAATGAATACACCGATTTATGATAAATTAAAAAAAACATGAAATCAAATTGAAAAATAGATCTTGTTCTCTTAAACTTGCATATAACGAAGTGTTGTGAATATCCTACAGCAAATCAACACAGATTGCAGCCATTGAGGCAAAATTAAAACACATGGAACAAGAGGAAGACTTAACAAGCTTTCTTCCTAAAACTACTGCCAGTATTAGTTCAAGTTCTACGTCCCCCTCCACTCAAGGATTATCAAGACTCGCACAAGCTGCAATGGCAAGTGGACTGAAACCTAGTCATAAGCATAGAAGTGGAATCAATAATCACAGGCATTCTAAGAAACCATATCATCAGAGGTGAAGAAAAATTATTGTCATCGTTGGGTACGCTGATGATAATTTGTTAAAGTATCTGTCATGATATCAAATTGGTCATCAGCAAAAATAGTTGAATGATCAAATCAATTCGAAGATAGATTTATATTCACAGATTGCTGTGAATACTGGACAGTGGTGGTGGGACATTATGATTTATATTGTCAACGTCAGGAAAGTTATTGAAACAATGTTTACATGTTATTGTAATGTGTCAGTTTCATAAGTATAAAGTAGTAAAAATAGTGATTAAGGACATTTTTAATTACTAGATTTATTGAATACTTCATTGTGAAGTAGGACCTTGAAGTTTGTAACATACGAAAGCTAAGAATTCCATACCTTTAAATAGGTAATAGCATCTTTGTGCATGTAAATGGTGATTCCATTGCATCAATATTTGTACAAATTGAATAAATGCTATTTAATTTATAAATTATATATTTTTATTATATCAAATGTACTCCTCTCAAAAATTACCATGAAAAATAACTTTACAGACAATCAAAAAAGCACCCTAAAATCCTGTCCATTTCAAACATCCATTCACATCCATCAATTCAACACTTTTGCCAGCTTATTTGAAGAAAATTGTCTAAGAGTATTCTGTTTCTTGGAATCTGAAAAGTAAAAGAAGCTTTATTTTGTATCTTTTAAAAGAAGCAATCTTTTTGTGTCTTAAAAAATTAATGTATATGTACTTGAAAATTATTTTATATAACATTCATTTTGGAATTTATCATTACCTGCATTTTGGACATGTATAAAAGACAGTTTGCCCCTCATCAGCAGAGCGTGTTTGTCTTGTAGCAAATGTCATTCCATCGTTGCCACATTTTGGACATTTTTTATCCACCTAGAATAAATAAGAATTGAGAAACATCAGGGGGGAGGAGGGGAACATTAATTTTTTAACATTTAAATTGATCAGTCTCAAGTGACTTGTGAATCAATCAATGATTTTTAATACATATTCTAGTGCTTGAAAATTGTAGTGATTTATTATTTTGTAAAACTTCGATCATACCCCAAAGAAATACATCACTCACTGTTGGTCCGGAAAAATCATCAGATGTAAGAGCTTGTGCTTTGACTTGTCGCTTGTTAAACTCTACTCTTGAAACCATTTCGATTCCATCAAAATCTGTAGTTCAAAAAGTGTTACATTTCATTAACCAAGATGGAAACACTTTCCCCATTCTACCGTATGTTAAAATGATATTAAATGGTTGTAGTTTTTATCCCTACAAATCATAAAACCAGATTAGATAGATACATTTTCTATATAAGCATTTGGATTTGTTTTGAAAGGTTTCTTACTCTGCCCAATAATATGATTTGATATATGAAAGAAACTAACCCGTTACATCAATTTGGAATTTACACTGCACGCACGTTACAACAGCGTCTTTACCAGGAAGAGGCAGAATAGAGCCACATTGAGAACAAAATTCCAAATCTGATGTGAAGGCAGACTTTGACATGTTGATAAATTCTGTAAATGTACAAACATAAAAATAAAACTGATACTCGGCGTGTTTTTATTTTGCCTGTCTATATTGATGAGTGACACGTCGAATGTGAACTGAATTTATACTATTTATTTAACTTATCATATTGTTATGTATACCAGTACATCCGGACTTCAAAATATTTAATGCTATTAATAAATTGTACGTTGGCAGATTTAGCTCCATAAATTACATTTGTTGACAATAGGTCAAGCACACTCAGTTATGTGATGATCAAGGGAGGTGACATAGAGAGGTTTATTAGAGCAAACGTTGTGTAATATAAATAAGCAGCATTTGATGGATGGAAGCCAGTCCCCCCCCCCCACACACACACACACTTATCAAATATTCCCTGTTTTCCTTTCTCCATTTCCATAAATTAGAGGTAATTTTACACCAACACGCATATTACATCGATGTACAATTAGCGACAGGTACTTGACTAAAGTAAGTATTGTCTCAGAATATTGTACATCTATTCACGTGGGAATTGGTATTAAACAACTGTTTTATCGCTCATTTTTTGTACAGTTTTGGCTTTGATGGTTGGTTGTGGCAATGGTTTATGTGTAAGCAATTGAATAGGTTGATAAATAACTTCGATTTAAGAACCATACGAACCCTAAAAAAAACTGATGCGGTCAGACTTCATCAACAATATGTGTATTGAAATACCGTATGCTCCCTTCCCAGCCTCGTTGTCATATGCCGCGTACTTAAGTGTATATTCGTATTGTCACGGAATAAAGTTCTTATAAAAATCTCTTCCTGTGTAGACTTTTGTGTTATATACGAAAGGGCATAATAAAACATGGTGGCAGCGGTCCTCTGAGCTAACCTACCTGTGATCAAATACTGTTTGTTGCTGTGAAGTGCTCCTGTCAAACCTCCTGTCAAACCTGGTGAGCGATAATAACAGCGTAATACTGCGTCATCCATTGCGTCCTGAGACTCTGTGAAAACGTGTAACCTTCTCTCACCTCCTCCTACGCGATGGCTGAACTGGAAGACCTAGCGCAAGCTGTAAAAACCCTGCAAACCCAGATACAAACCCTGCGTGATGAAAATACTGCACTCAGAGACCAAGAAAGAAATGCTGCAGCAGAACGTCCTGTGTTTGCACCTCGCAAGTTTCCCGGAGTTGCACCTCCTGCACCTCTCACTTTCTCCACGACGAATAAAGGAGAAGCATGGAAGTTGTGGAAACAACAATGGCAAAATTATGTAACTTTGTCTAAGCTGGATGGCGCATCGAACGGTGAACAAGTGGCCATGTTTCAATCCAGAATGAGCATGGAAGCACTCAAGCTCTACAATCAGTTGGATCTACCAGAAACTCCTACTCTCAATGACATCATCGAGAAGATGGATGGGCAACTAATCAGTGAAATTAATGAGACATATGAGCGATATTGCTTTAACATGCGATCACAACATCCAGATGAGCCATTCGATACCTTCGTAGCAGATTTAAAAGAACTCGCGAAAACCTGTGACTTCAAAGACCTTAATGACTCACTAATCCGCGACAGAATAGTCATGGGAATCCATAATAAAGAGACATGGAAACAGCTGTTGGCCGTCAAGAAACTGACTCTCGCTGATAGCATCGACATGTGTAAAGCCGCCGAGGCAACAGCACACAGAATGTCTACGATACAGGCTCCTACTGAAGTTCACCGTATCAGTAAGAAGTACTCCTCCTCAAAGCACCACTCATCAAAGCAATCATCAAGAAAAAAGTATCCTATCAAAAACTGTCAATACTGCGGTCAAGAGCATGAAATGATAAAATCGAAGTGCCCAGCAGTAGGACAGAAATGTAAAAAATGCGGAGGACTTAATCATTTCGCCTCAAAGTGCAAGAAAGCCAAAAAAGTCCATGAAATCCATGAAGAATCCACTGACATTGAAACTGACTCCGAAATCTGTGAAACTGACTCCGAAATCTCTGAAGTGGAAACCCTTAGAGTAGTAAATGCTGTGTCATCTCGGAAAGATGCTATCTACGCGGAGTTACTGATCTACAACAAGCCAGTCAAAATACAAGTAGACTGTGGGGCAACCGTGAATGTTCTACCCCGCACCCTAGCTGGTGACGCTCAGATTACGAAAACTTCTACCATTCTTCAAATGTGGAACAAAGCTGTGGTAAAGCCCCTTGGAGAAGCACATGTTCCTATTTGTAATCCTGTAACTCAAGAGAAGTTCTCCTGCAAGTTCGTTATTGTACCGGACAACAACGGCTTCATCCCTCTCCTCGGAAGCAAGGCAAGCCAAAAAATGGGACTGATTACGGTCAACTCTCATCATTTCAAACAAGTTGCTATAATCACCGTACCCTGTGATCCCATTTCAACTTTTCCAGTGGTATTTAGTGACGAACTTGGCACGCTCCCTGGTGAAGTTAAACTCCACGTTGATCCTGAGGTAACACCAGAGATAGCACCCCAACGAAGAGTCCCTCAAGCTCTGAAAGAAAAGCTCAAAGCAGAACTCAAGAAAATGTGCAAGAACAAAATCATCACACCTGTGAAGACTCCCACAGACTGGGTAAGCAACATTGTCATAGCTACAAAGAAATCTGGTGACCTTAGAATATGTATCAATCCTCAAAGCCTGAATAAAGCCCTGAAAAGAGAGAGGTACCAACTGCCTATCCTAGAAGATTTTCTCCCTGACCTGACAGATGCTAAGATCTTCTCAACTCTGGATCTGAAGGCTGGATACTGGCACGTCCAGCTGGATGATAACAGCAGCTTCCTAACAACCTTCTCTACACCCTATGGACGTTACAGATTCCTACGTCTTCCTTTTGGCTGTAACGTCTCCTCAGAAATCTTCCAAAGGAAACTGAATGAAGCCATTGGAGATTTACCTGGAGTTCTTTGTGTCGCAGACGACATTCTTCTATATGGTACTGGTGAAACTGAGACAGATGCCATAAAAGACCACGACATAAAGCTGTCTGCCCTCCTACAACGATGCCAAGAAGTCGGTATACGCCTGAATCAGAGTAAACTCAAGCTTCGGCAAAAGTCTGTCAATTTTCTTGGACATCTTGTCACCTCAGAAGGCCTGAAGCCAGATCCCTCCAAGTGCCAAGCCATAGATCAGATGCCTCCTCCGGAAGACAGGAAAGGCGTGCAAAGACTGAATGGTTTTGTCAATTATTTGGCAAAGTTCCTTCCAAGACTGTCTGACGTGATGGAACCCATCAGACAACTCACCAGAAAAGACGTGCCCTGGAACTGGGGAAATCCTCAACAAGCGGCATTTGATGAGATCAAGAAACTGGTGACCGAAGCTCCCTGCCTGAAATACTTCGACTCCAGTAAACCTCTGGCAATTCAGTGTGACAGTTCAGAAAAAGGCCTCGGAGCAGCCCTACTTCAAAACAATCGACCAATCAGCTACGCAAGCAGAGCTCTCAGTGATGTGGAAACAAGGTATGCACAGATAGAAAAAGAACTACTAGCCATTGTCTTTGCCTTAGAGAGATTCCATCAGTATACCTTTGCCCGACATGTGACTGTTTCCACTGACCATCAGCCTCTGGAGTCCATCCTCAAGAAGTCCCTATTCAAGGCTCCACGAAGACTACAAGGAATGTTAATGAGGATGCAGAAGTACCAAGTTACCATCGTGTACAAGCCTGGCAGAGAAATGCATCTCGCAGACACACTGTCAAGAGCGTTCCCATCAAACTGTGAGGAGGAAAGTCCACAAGAAGAGTTCGAACAAAGCAATATGGTCAAGTATCTCCCGATTACCAGCGATCGCCTCAGCCAGATTCAAGAAAGCACAATTCAAGATGAGACCATGCATCTGCTCATGGATGTCATTCTTAAAGGCTGGCCGGAAGACAAGACTCTCCTGCCATCTCAGGTTCATCCGTATTTTCAGTACAGGGACGAGTTGTCAGCACAAGATGGACTTATCTTTCGTGGAGAGAGAGTAGTGATCCCTGGAAGTCTACGCAAGACTATCAAAGAAAGAATACACTCTTCACATATCGGTATCGAGGGATGCCTGCGCAGAGCCAGAGAAATCGTATTTTGGCCAGGTATGAATCAAGAAATCAAAGATTACATCCAACGGTGTGATATCTGCAGTGAGTATCAGACGGCCAATCAGAAAGAAACCCTCATGCCACATGATGTCCCTGATAGGCCCTGGTCCAAGATCGGCACTGATTTGTTCTCAGTTGGAGAAGACAAGTACCTGATCACAGTAGACTACACCTCGAATTTCTGGGAAGTTGATCGCCTGGAGAACACAGAGTCCAGAGCAGTGATTAAAAAACTGAAAGCCCATTTTGCCCGGTACGGCATACCTGATCAAGTGGTAAGCGATAATGGTCCACAGTTTGACAGCACATCATTTCAGCATTTCACCAAAGACTGGGATTTCGAGCATTTGACAATCAGCCCAGGTCATAGCCAGTCCAATGGCCAAGTCGAATCTGCGGTGAAGACCGCAAAGAAGCTCATCAAGAAGGCTGCCAAGGCAAAATCAGACATCTATCTCGCTTTCCTTGATCATCGAAATACTCCGACTCAAGGAATGTTAGCAAGCCCAGCACAGATCCTTATGAATCGCAGAACAAAAACACTATTACCTACAGCTGCCTCACTACTTAAACCGACAACAACATATAATCCTGAGCTGAAACGCATGAGCAAAGAGAGACAAAAAACTTACTATGATATGACTGCAAGAGACCTGAACCCATTACAAGAAGGAGAAACGGTGAGAATGAAACCCCATGAGAAAGGAAGAAGGGAATGGAAAAAGGCTGTAGTGACAAAGAGACTAGATGAAAGATCGTACGAGATTGAGACAGAAGACCAAAGTTACCGTCGAAATCGTGTTGAACTGAAGCCTGTCAAAACACCAGTAGTATCATGTGAACCCAGTGAACCAACACAAGAACCAGAACAAAGTAAATCAAACGCTCCTGCAGCAACTGTGAAATCAAATAAAAAGATGAGACCGAAAGAGCCAATGTCTCCGAAGACAAACAACAAAGATCCAGAAATAGTCGGTCATGATAAAACTGTAAAGAAGCATGAAATGACTATAAATGGAACGGAAGTGAAACCTGCACAAGCTACCAAAAACAGAGCTACCAAGGCAACAGAAACTACAACTCCTGCTAATCCAGTACCATCAGCTGAACAACCCCCAGAGCAATCTAACAACCCGATAAA
This sequence comes from Streblospio benedicti, assembly GCA_019095985.1. Lineage (NCBI taxonomy): Eukaryota > Metazoa > Annelida > Polychaeta > Spionida > Spionidae > Streblospio > Streblospio benedicti. Next base: position 18,575,481 of record CM032660.1, on the reverse strand, counting down.
GACGCGTTGTGGTCGAACCGTGAAATTACCGGCCAAATACAGATAGAGACTAGTTCTACTACAGTGAATGGGCCAGAATAATGCCCAAGTTTGTGTGTGCTAACAGGATAGTGGTAGTCCACCCACATTCCTAGAGTTAGATGAAGTTGTTAAATAAGTGTTGAAGTTGTTAAATTGTTTTCTAATTGTGTTCCTATGTGTTTTCAGATTTTCAAGGACATTTGAATTGCAATAGAGACACTTGAACTTTGTGACACTTTAAAATTTTACCTCCTGTAATATGATAGATTAAGTGTGAAAATTTGTAAGCATTGATATCTAGTTTATAAGGCTTTTTCTACTTTGACAGGGAGGATGTAACAATATGTGTATTGAAATACTGTATGCTCCCTTCGTAACAATATGTGTATTGAAATACCGTATGCTCCCTTCCCAGCCTCGTTGTCATATGCCACGTACTCAAGTGTATATGCATCCACGGTCAGAGGCTGGCAGAACTGCACATGGCGTCTTTAATACAGTTCTGCCAGCCTCTGACCATGGATGACCGCTTGCTATGAACAGGAGAAATTAATAACTTAAATAATAGCTACTTAAAAAATACATACATGTATTTCATTCCAGAATCTAAAACTTCTTTTCGGACTTTTACCAACCCTCAGTGAAAAAACGTTGATGACAGTCTCTGTAATCTATGATGACATGGTTTATCAATATGCAAATGGACTTAATATGTCAACTGATGTCCACATTTTTTTTTAATGAACAAGCTTTAGTCTTAAGACTGTATATAACATTTTTTTATCACTTTTGTATCAAAATATATAAAATATTACAATTCTTTTCAGTATTAAATGTGACCAAAGTCTCTTATATAATCGGTGGCCCCCCAATTGCTATGCTTACTATTGTATGCAAGTTTCACAAAATTCTAAATGTGATAAGTTATTAAAATTACATATTTAGAAAAATCTTTCATTTTTTCATACTCTCACACTGCCTTAAAAAGTCATTGTTCATATCTACCCTCGACCAAAGAGCATTACCCGTGGGCCAAGTTATAGCTTTTATGTGGAAAATAACCTTTGGGGTTATACACGTCAAAGGCAAAATCAATACTTCATTTCATCTTCCTTAAGGCCGGGTCCCACTAGTTTCGCCGTATGGTCGACGCATAAATTCTAGGGATTTCCAGGCAAAAAAATTTACACGTCGAGTATCTGCTAATAGATAACACTTATTGGCATGAAATGATTTTTTCTCCCAGCACACAGTCAACTCACAGCCGGCGCAAGGCAGGCACAAATGGTGAAAGCAAGGTCAGCGTAACCCCAACGCACAATCGACATATAAGAAAAAAATCTGGGTGTGACATCCGTCGGGGTTACGCTGACCTTGCGTTCACTGTCTGCTAACCGCTGAACATACGTTTACAATACGTTGAACACCTGCTGAATGTACGCCATCGTACGCTCAAGGTGCGCCAAGCTTCCGCCAACGTTTTTATCTGACGAGCATCTGCTCCCAATACGCGGCGCGTGTTCGGCGCATGTTTGACGTATGTTTGGCGTATGGTCGACGTCCAAAAATCAATGGATCCACACTTCATCAATTAGAAATGGTGCAGCGTCGTGGTGCTCGTTATGTGTGTAATAACTATCACAATAGGTCGAGTGTTTCAGACATGCTCATGGAACTTGAATGGCCAACATTACAGCAAATACGAAAGCAGGCACGGCTGATAATGATGTAACCTTTTTTAAAATGATTTGACGCAGGTAGACACTAATAATGATCTCCAATAATCGTCTAGTAACTCCTGCTAGCTCGTCGCGTGGAATGCATTCTTGATCATTTCAACCTAGATCTATATGAGTGCAAGATGTGATGTGAGGAAGCAGTCATTTTTTTTCCGTAGACAATAAAAAACTGGAATGAACTACCCCAATCTATTACATCTGCACAGTCTCGAAAACTTCAAACACCTTGTTCGTTCTCTGTCGACAATATAGACAATTTTATGTGTGTATACATATTACATATATGTGTGTGTAAAATCATTATAAGCTTGTGACATGCGCACTACTTTCAATTGGCACATTCCATCAACCTGTTGATGTTGGCCATTAAACAGTAGATCTGATCAGATAGATATACATAGCGAGATCATTCGCTTGACCCCGAGCGCTTGACGTTTGAATTCCTCGCTGAACATTTTGGCAGTGGACCCTGAGATTGGTCAGTTTTTGAGGACAACTTCCACAGAATTGGATACGGTTGTATGACGGCTAAAGCCATGAGATATGACGATGCGGTGATACTATTATTACGCTTGCATTTTTTTTACAAAGAAAAACATAATTTGATCTAAGTGAGTAAAACTATTGTGAAGTTCTTTGCGAGAAATGACCTTTATGGACTAAATTGAGTATCGAATAAGTTTTGTGAAGAAAACAATCAGTTTGAATGATTTACAAGCTTCATTTGAAATACAAAAAGAGGATGATTTGTATTTTTATTATCATTATTTCATTAATTATAAGGTCGATACCCGCAACATTTTATTGAATAATCTTAATAAGTAGAAGGTTGATGCCATCTTACTACCTCTTAAAATTTTTCCAACCGTTAGAAATATTTCTGTTTGATTCCTTTAACGATGGAAAGAGGGCAGACTACTCTCATAATGCAAACACAATCCCAAACCTATATAATGAAAAATAACTTTCTTCTTGTATACAAAAGTTTTGATTAGGTATGTACTGATATTGTGATAGCATAGTACGGTGTCAGCTTCCTTCTTCGCCAATGGGGCGTGATCAGATTCTGGCTCCCGCTATTTTATATTTCTAAACTTGAATACCTTGTTGCATTTCTAACTGAATATTGCTGTATTCTAAGCATTCAATTCCAGTACTAGCCGCTGCCCACTTTACGTTTTCTCATGAAGGAGCGTTTCATAAGGCTATGGAATATAGTTGACCATTGTAATAACTTAAATAATAGATACTTAAAAATACATACATGTATTTCATTCCAGAATCTAAAACTTTTTCGGACTTTTACCAATCCTCAGTGAAAAACGTTGATGACAGTCTCTGTAATCTATGATGACATGGTTTATCAATATGCAAATGGATTCTAATATGTCAACTGATGTCCACAGTTTTTTTTAATGAACAAGTTTTAGTCTTAAGACTGTATATAACATTTTTTATCACTTTTGTATCAAAATATATAAAATATTACAATTCTTTTCAGTATTAAATGTGACCAAAGTCTCTTATATGATCGGTGGCCCCCCAATTACTATGCTTACTATTGTATGCAAGTTTCACCGAATTCTAAATGTGATAAGTTATTAAAATTACATATTTAGAAAAATCTTTCATTTTTTCATACTCTCACACTGCCTTAACAAGTCATTGTTCATATCTACCCTCGACCAAAGAGCATTACCCGTGGGCCAAGTTATATCTTTTATGTGGAAAAATAATTTGTAATTTTGGGGTTATACACGTCAAAGGCAAAATCAATATAAAGGCCGGGTCCCACTAGTTTCGCCGTATGGTCGACGCATAAATTCTAGGGATTTCCAGGCAAAAAAATTTATACATCGAGCATCTGCTGATAGATAACCCCTATTGGCATTAAAGGATTTTTTCTCTCAGCGCACAGTCAACTCACAGCCGGCACAAGGCAGGCGCAAACGGTGAAAGCAAGGTCAGCGTAACCCCAACGCACAACCGACATATAAGAAAAAAATCTGGGTGTGACATGCGTCGGGGTTACGCTGACCTTGCGTTCACTGTCTGCTAACCGCTGAACATACGTTTACAATACGTTGAACACCTGCTGAATGTACGCCATCGTACGCTCAAGGTGCGCCAAGCTTCCGCCAACGCTTTTATCTGCCGAGCATCTGCTCCCAATACGCGGCCGTGTTCGGCGCATGTTTGGCGTGTGCTTGACGCGTGTTTGACATATGTTTGGCGTATGGTAGACGTCCAAAAATCAGTGGATTTTCGATTGGCGTATGCCGTTTATGCTTTCGATGTTTTCAGCAGCCCAAAGTATCAAGAGCGTAAAAGAACGGATCGATCGATAATCTTCCTAGAAATATTTTGCCGGCGTACTGGCAGCGAGCGTCACACAACAGTCACACGCACGTAGAGCGCCAAATGAGCGTTGGGTCGGCATAGTCAGCAGATGCTTAGCGTAGGTGAAAAAATCTTAGCTGTCCGATCGATTTTTATCCGCTGGACATAAGTTCCCAGTAAGTTCCCAGTGAACCGGAAGCAGTGGGACGCGGCTTTTATATAGTTTTTTGCTTAAACGAAATTTGAGTGTGAACTCACAATCAAGGCATACAAAACACTTGTTCGACCCCAGCTATATATGCCAGTTCTGTGTGGGATCCACACTTCATCAATTAGAAATGGTGCAGCGTCGTGGTGCTCGTTATGTGTGTAATAACTATCACAATAGGTCGAGTGTTTCAGACATGCTCATGGAACTTGAATGGCCAACATTGCAGCAAATACGAAAGCAGGCACGGCTGGTAATGATATGTAACCTTTTTTTTTTTAAATGATTTGACGCAGGTAGATACTAATAATGATCTCCAATAATCGTCTAGTAACTCCTGCTAGCTCGTCGCGTGGAATGCATTCTTGATCATTTCAACCTATATGAATGCAAGATGTGATGTGAGGAAGCAGTCATTTTTTTCCGTAGACAATAAAAAACTGGAATGAACTACCCCAATCTATTACATCTGCACAGTCTCGAAAACTTCAAACACCTTGTTCGTTCTCTGTCGACAATATAGACAATTTTATGTGTGTATACATATTACATATATATGTGTGTGTAAAATCATTATAAGCTTGTGACATGCGCACTACTTTCAATTGGCACATTCCATCAACCTGTTGATGTTGGCCATTAAACAGTAGATCTGATCAGATGTACATAGCGACATCATTCGCTTGACCCCGAGCGCTTGACGTCTAGTTTGAATTCCTCGCTGAACATTTTGGCAGTGGACCTTGAGATTGGTCAGTTTTTGAGGACAACGTCCACAGAATTGGATACGGTTGTATCACGGCTAAAGCCATGAGATATGATGATGCGGTGATACTATTATTACGCTTGCATTTTTTTTACAAAGAAAAACATCATTTGATCTAAGTGAGTAAAACTATTGTGAAGTTCTTTGGTGAGAAAATGACCTTTTATGGACTAAATTATTATATCGAATAAGTTTTGTGAAGAAAAACAATCAGTTTGAATGATTTACAAGCTTCATTTGAAATACAAAAAAGAGGATGATTTGTATTTTTATTATCATTATTTCATTAATTATAAGGTCGATAACCGCAACATTTTATTGAATAATCTTAATAAGTAGAAGGGTTGATGCTCATCTTACTAATTCTTAAAATTTTCCAACCGTTAGAAATATTTCTGTTTGATTCCCTTTAACGATGGAAAGAGGGCAGACTACCATAATGCAAACATAACCAAACCTATATAATGAAAAATAACTTTCTTCTTAGACAAAGTTTTGATTAGGTATGCATTGATATTGTGATAGCATAGTACGGTGTCAGCTTCCTTCGCCAATGTAAAGTGATCAGATTCTGGCTCCCGCTATTTTATATTTCTAAACTTGAATACCTTGTTGCATTTCTAACTGAATATTGTTGAGTTCTAGCACTAATTCCAGTACTAGCCGCTGCCCACTTTTACGTTTTCTCATGAAGGGAGCGTTTCATAAGGCTATGGAATATAGTTGACCATTGCCTTCCGTTTAAGGATTGCCATATTCTGATTATATCAAATGGTGTAATATAGCAATATTTAGAAATTTTAAAAGGTTTGAAACGCATTATAAAGCTGGCGTCGTCTGTGTCGAATTACCCCGAATATTGGTGCTGAATATGTCGCGGAAATATGGTTTAATAAGAGTGTTTTCTTACGTAAATCAACCGCACCCGAAACAATGTACTAATGTATATAGCATGTCCTGTCATACATTATAAATGAGATGAATAAGTGACAATAAAGTGTCATACTGGCTTAACACGTTGAGGTATATTGGCATTCGACACCCGTCACTAATTAATGAAACATCGACATGCATGTTTGTACGCTGTATCAAACGTGGGAACAATTCCAGACTATCTTTCTGAAGATAATTGATAATGACGAGTTTGAGTGCAATACATGCCATTGATTCTCCAATTAAGACCACATCTATAATACACATTCTATAAAAAATTCTTAATTCCTCCAACTCCAAACTTTTATGAAGATACCGCTCGTAATGACAAAAATGTGCAGTCAGTTTAATTTAGTACGTGAACTCATGACATAGGCAGATCCAGGTTTTCGGAAAGGGGGCGCACTTAAGTAAGGAAAAGAGGGTGGGGGGCACTAACGGAATTTAATGAAAAAACCTAATGGGTGGTTGTGTGGGTGGGGGGGGAAGGTTATCCCCCTGCGCCCCCTGGATCTGCCTATGCATGACACTATTAATTGACCATCAATGAACAAATGATGGCTGTTTGGCTGTAAACGAATAAAAAAAATCCAATGAAGGTTGACATATGAAGGTACAAATGCAATATAGATAGAACACATTAAAATTATCGATAAGATAAACATTATGCTCACCACAACCCCATTTGTAGGAACATGGATCTGCCAGTGTGTTTTTAAGTAGGCCTACACATGTAGTGAATTCATCACGCGAAAAAAGGCTTTGTAAAACGGCATTAATGTAGAGATGGTTTTCAGTGTTTGTCTAACATTCCTGTGGGACTTTGAACATAGTCCCATGATATTGTTGAAAATAGGATTAGAAGGTTATCTTCTACGATCCCATATGGCAATACAGTGGAACAAATCCAGGTGGAACCTTTTCATTATGGTAAATCCCAGTGTTAAATCAGAGGCAGATATATAGAGGTTATGCGGTAATGTGTGGAAGACCACTCAAAATATGTGTCCAAGTGTTTTCAGTAGAGAGGTGGTCTCTTTAAGCAGGTTTGAGTTGGTTTCTTTATGACATTTGGAACTCTGGACAAAAAATTAAAAGACTTTACTGTTGATGTGTTAACTCTATAGAGATGGCACCAATTTGAAATTGTATGCGTTGCTGTATGCATTTGAAAATTAACAGAATACAGATTGACAGGCAAGTAGTGATTACCGTTAGCAACCATTAGATAGCACTTGGTTGGACTCTAATTACCCAGCCACTTTCATAGTGCAGTGTAGTCGTATCATGGCCGGCATAGACAGGCCGCTTGGAAATTAAATTTTAAAGGGTGGGTCACAGGGGTCCAGCCGAGAGAGCAGCCGTGTGGCCGTCTGCTGCAATACTCACACAGCTCACAACGCTCGCTGCGGTCGACACTATATCGTCTGCTCGTTGTCGATGCAAACTGTCGTTTACGAATAGTACACTACAACAGACGGTGAACGTTGACCCAGTAACGAAAGTTGGCCGAACGATGGCAGCGCCTATTATCAAAGCGTGACAGTAGTAGGGTTAAAGGTAATAGGAGAGAATATGCGGTGCGTTGACATCATCCAGGATACTAGAGAAAGGGGATATAACAACAACAAGGGAAGTAATTGGAGAATGTAGTAGACTTTTACTTCGGTTTTCATCACACAATACACAAGGCAGAGCGATGTGGCGCGACACAGTATATAACTGTTTATAAAGGGATAACCCGGGATCAGCGCAGACGTGATAGAGTCCCATTGAACAGACGACAATCAATTTACAAAGGATTGTGTTTGGCGGCAAAAAGTTGGTCGTCTGATCCCGGATGACGGAAGAAGTGAGCAGAGATAACGGCTCGATAGACTCGGAAATTATGAGCAGGCACGAAAAATGGTTTTATAGTTGTCCCAACGGGGGCGGGGGAATACTTAATGAAGACACGTTGCCTGATGTCTACGAATATCCGCTTGGTAGAAGTGGCACAGATATTGCGGTTGTTTCAGCAAATGCTGATTGTCACAGTGATGTTGGAGAACAAGGGTGTCAGTGTCGTTTAGTAGAATACGGCAGTAGAGGGGATTCACATTATCCCCAGGAGTACCCCTCTTCATCAAATGGTAACCCTCCATTGTCATTAAGTCACACACTGATGTGGACTTCGAGACAAATGTTGTCCGAATCAATAGCATCGTCTGTAAAGTATCTGTCTCCAAAATGCCCAAATCGTGCAAGACACGAAAGGGTCAATTCAGGATACAGTAATACTCATACTGGGATTTCTAAGGTTGTGTTTTTGTTTGCTGTGATATGTTTAGTGGCTGGGGCTGGGGCTTTGCCATACAATAGGAATAGAAACGGTTACCAAGGATACGGTAGCTATGGATACTATAGTGACCAGGACCATCGTGATGAAATTGAAAATGACCAGGACACAAATTCCGAGTACGCAGAAGAACCTATCGACATGACGGTAAGTTTAAAAAGTGTTCATTTTGAGGTTTGCAAAAATGCAAAAGGTTAAAGACTACGTTCACTTGTCCCTACAGTTTACCAACATAACACCAGACGAAAGAGCGCACTTTCAAAACATTTGTTCAACGTCAGTGCCTAGATTTGCATGCATCAGACAAGCACTCTATTTCATTAAGTATTGATGACCATTTAACACATGCCAAGCATACTACCTGTCATTCCAACTCAGCTCCCGTAGAATAACATTAAAGCAACTCCAATGGCATTAGCTTCCGGGTGTACAGTAGAACGTGTAATTTGTTGTGAATGATGACAGATGAAGAATGTGTCAAGAGAAACCTCTTCAAATGACCATGGATATCTGACGTGACCACTTCTCTTCAGGACAGACAAGTTCAGGCAGTGGTCAAGATATCATTGAAAACAGAGTGAGCACTTGAATAATTGAGCACATTTCTGTGTCCTTGATGCACTGTAGTAGGGATTATACTGTGTCCTTGGAGACACACGTATCATAGAATAGAAATACAAAACAAGTGACCAAAATGTACAAGTATACTAGAATTGCAGATCAACACACTGATTCAATCCATATTGGACCGGATAATAACACGTTTGTTTATTTTTATGCTTACACTAGAATTCTATTGAAGCAAATGTGTTGTTCCCCTACCATAAAAGAGACTCCCTTTCCACGAATGTCAATTACTTAGCCAGGCGAAGAGACCGTCTCTTGACTTCTAATGATTCATTTACCTGAGCTGCACAAAGAATGAACTTACATGTAGGCAAGCAATCTGCACTAAATAAAACCACAAAATAATGAAAGATGTTGTAAGCATTCTTAGGAATGATTATTATTCACAAATGTATTACCAGAAATTGATTAAATCTGGTATTTTGAGTAATCATGATTTAACGTACTTAGAAAATTAGAACATACAAATTGGACGTGCCATTGTAAATGTGCAGCAATTTCCAACCCCTAAGTGATTTTTAAATCTTTACATCATATTCCATTCTGTCAACGTTTATATCTGAAATAATATATGCACCCAAAGTCATAAATGCAAATGGCAAGCAATAAAGTCATACTTGAACAAACAGTACCACCCATAGGCCCACAAAGTAGCATTGAAGTAGACTGTCTGATATTACTGATAATATCTAGATTATAAATTAAACCAAAAAGAGCTAAATTGATAATAATTGTTATGTTTGAGTTGACCCTATAGTACCAAAAACACACAGGTCTAATGTTGACACTTTGTGTTACTTATTGGGATATCATTATTAGCTTCAGTAGAACCTCTCTATCAAAACTACCCCAGGGAGTGACCATATACCACTAGTGGTCTAAATAGAGAGGTGGTCTCTTCATGGAGGTTCATTTCAATCGCTTTGTAAAGGTTTAGGACCGTGAGAAATAGTCTAAGTTACTATATAAGTAGTCTCAATAGAGAGGTGGTCTTAATTGATAGTTCTACTGTATGATACTTTTAAGGCACCTTTTTTCATTAAAATCTCCTCTCTCAAGTTTTCTTTATTTTCATATGTTTCGCTGAATCCGTTAGTAGAATTATTCATAAACACCTTTTATCACAAGCTAATTTGGAAGATAGGCACACCCAATTTAGATTGTACAGATATCAAAGTGGCGTTCTATTGCTTTCTGTGGTTACAATTCACAAACGTCAACCTACAGGGGAAATATAAATTCAGGGTTTCTGTTCATTGTGTATAATAAAAAAACACAACATCAATAAAGAAACTTAGGATGATATGTGCAGAACGGTCATAAAACCCCCAATCTACATGTCCCGTGATAGTTTAATTAGTTTGTCTCAAGTTTTATTTTAACGTGTACTCAACTATTTATTTTAACATACGTGTATCATGGTTGAGATAAATCACAGAAATAATCTATGAGGAAACACGAGAGAAACGTCCATAATTGAAATAAACCATGGTATGTTCCTATTATAGCTTGGATAATGGAATTGTGCAGAAAGTCGGTTAATTATTCCCGAGCTGAATGTATAAAGTACGTCGTGTAGCGAGCAGGTACACAAGGATTATACTCTCTAAATATTAGAGCCTGTTTGTATTGTTTGTTAATTGTCTGCTGTATGTCAGGATATGTTCTTGCCACCTTTCCCCTCCAAGTGACAGTATATGGCCCACACCCATATTTTGTGATTAACGGAACGTATTCTACCGAATACATACCGTATGCTACATGCATACGTGGGAGAATCCTTTCAACAATACCATTTAAAAAGAATAGACATCAGAAAGAAAGACATCAAATATGTTGACAGCAACTCTTCATTTTGAGTCAAAGCACACTCCAGGCATTGAAGCATGAAGATAAAAGTAGTAGCAGGTGTCTTTGCTAACGATACTTTGAGTGATGTCACACGATTCCACGCGATTGTACACATGTCACGTGATCGTTTGGTTTTCGATTATTACCGCACACAAACACAACACAGCTCTGTTCTCTCAAGTACAAGAAAACAATAATATTTACAATTTAGTGAGCGTTATAACATTGTACACCGTGTATGGTTCAATGCCATGTAGATTTGAATCACACAATGCCATTGACTCTTGGAGCCCGCTGTGAGGTTTATCTCGATGCTATCGATATTCTTTTCGAGAAAGACAGGAACGCACGACATACGTCACTGGCAGGGTCAGGAGGGTTAGGGGTCGCCTCTAGCTCTCCCCCAACCAGCATACTATTTTTTCTCGAGATTTCTTTTACATCTCCGCAAGCTTGTGTACGTCAAGTCAAGTAAAGTCAAGTAATATTTACTTAAAAGTCGGCACAATATAACAAATAACATAAGCTCTACAGAGCTTTTAAAATCGACAACGAAGCCCATATGAAATCTATATGGCTTTTGCCACCCCTTTAAGAAAACCTGCTAGTGAACATCCCGTGGATTAATCAAGGGTCAATTAACTGTACATATTTTTTTAAAAAAAGAAGCAAAACGAAATACTCACCACCCACATGGTGGAAGTCATTACCATCTTTCAAGCAGGTTATATTGAGAGCAAGGTGCGAACATTACCACGACTTTCTGCGGTTGTCTTGAAAAGGCCCTCGACTCCACGTGCCGAGAACTTGCTCTCATTGATAAGATTAACCTTTAATCATGTTAATGATGTTGTTGATGTTTTGAGAAATCAGTTAAGAACTATGCAGATTGGCGTGCACTGGCACTCCACTGCCCCATTGAGATTGTTAGAATTGACATTGAGATTGAGTTTGAAATCATAATACATTGTTTTAATTGGTTCATTGTAGACGGTAATCCAGATTTTGCCAGAATGACATAATTTAATATTTGAAAGTCACCCTCATTTACAGGTGTAGTAATCAGAATAGGTTGCCTGAGTTCTTTTTATCATTAAATGCTCATCTTTATCAAAAAAGAAATTTATATACAGAGGCGAACTACTAGAAATTGTCCATTGTAAAGCAATATGCATGTAATGCACAATCCGCATCCTTTGTTATTTAACAAACGGCATTTGTCGGCTACAAATTGAATGCACAAGGTGGTTTCAATTAAAAAGAAAAGCCCACAAAGATAGTATGCAATGGAGGCATTTGGGGTTTGGGGGCTCGTGTCAAATAAATCAATTACAATAATGCTTACAGCGGAGAAGAGGGCTGGAGTGTAGTTAATCTCTTGGAGTCCCAAGGCTCACTCGATTTAGTGGCGTGTCTGCCTCGTGTTAACACTTTTAATTACTGGGGCTAATAGTCAACGATACACGGTTGGCCTCATGATTTATGTACGATTCTCATTGGTGTATGCAAATGATGGAAGCAACAAGCTATCATTGTTTACAGCAGAATGCGCTGCAAAGATCACTCATTTATAATTTACCTATGTGGGCAGGTTATTCTAACTGGATAGTTTATGTAAAATCTTGTAGTTGCATGCTCAGTTGATATTAGCTTCTGCGTTTAATTATCTGGTGGTAGATACAGCAGAAACTCTCTATAATCATCAGAGATTTATGGTTGCAGAATATGCACATAGACCTAGATCTCTGCTAAGACCACCTGGCATGAACTGGCATGGACTGGTCTCGATAGAGAGGAGGTCTTTGTATGAAGGTTCACTGTGCCTGCTGTTATAAATACACAGTCCCATGGGAAATAATCGTACAATTATAGAGGTGGTCCCTTTACAGAGGTGGTCTAGTTAGGAGACATTGACTTCGCGTGTCATTTTGTACCTGGGTGCCTACATAATTTCCTGTAAACATGGAAAAAGCCCTGAGAAGAATGAGATCAATGAATATGGTCAAACACACGCACTGTCGTCTAGGCAGCATTTTTGAGCGGTGAGGCAGATATAGTACAGCCATCACATTACACGTCTGCTTGTTTCACTCATACACGGCCATATCCGCGCTGAGCAAGCAAGGTTTTTAAGATATGTAGTATGCCTTAGAGAATAATCATTGGAAGATGTGATTAGCATGACCTCTATATTTGGTTTGAGTTTTGTTTGATTTTGTTGGTATTGCAGTTAAGATATAATAATGTCTTATACTTGGTTAAACAATTAATGATTAGATTACATTAAGGTGACATAAATCTTGTAATTTGGGGTGAAGTAGATTTTTTGCCATATACCATATTCATTATATGCCATTAACCAACACATAAATTGGCAATATACAAATGTAACTTGTCCAACTATCATATCTTGAAAGGTGTGCAGATGTTAAAGTGCATCACACACATACACCCCTTCCTTTTTCACGAGTATAAGCTAGTATACGTTAAAAAGCTAATTTCAAATGTAATATCAGAACTAAAACTTTGATGAAACTACACAGACGAATTTTTGGACATGTGCTCTCCATAATGCACTGGCTCTTATGCTGGTGAAGCAGGTCTGAAGTGTGCGGGCTGCACGTAAGTACGTCATAACTCAGACGACTCTCAACATCTTCTACACAGCATTGTTGTGTTTTTAGGCCTCTGGCCTGTCCCTAAACTGATTATATTCCATAGTAGTTTCACATGAGAATATATGATGAGAATCGGCCGTACAAAAAAAAAGAAAAAAAAAAAAAAGCAGCAATATTTTATGATGACTGACTACGCTCGTGTTAATCAAATGCGTGGGTGTTAAAATGCAATCCATTTTCACGAAGAGAAATCAGAAAAGTACAACTTTCATAAGCAGAAATGAACATGAATGTTTAAATAATACCATAAACATGAAAAATGCAGATAGCGTAGACAAACCATACACACACTCGTGGATGCCCAAGTGTGTTTTGTTGACCAAGCTATAAATTACAAGGAATGAGGTGCCCAGTTTGTTGTTATGGTTTCCTTCCATATGCTCTACATTTTTGCTTCACTTCAGAATAGAAACTAGAACAGTGCACACACATCCTGTATATTTTTATGTTTAAACAATCGTAGCACAGCTATTGATGAACCAACAATAGTCTTCGAGGTGTCAAACTAAAGTTACTTGCGTACGATTTCTTCAGATCAACACGATTTGTAGGATTTGTTAAGATTTAACGATATATGGTAAATTTTGTTACAACAAATTTGTACATACTAACGATCGCACGCGCACACGCGCACATTGAGCTTTACAGTAGAAAGTAATCTGCAGGACATGTAGATCATAGTTCACATGTAGAAAAATAATTTTACACTAAACAATGAGGTGATTCTGCACGTGTAGGTAATGTCGTTACAATGTATGGTATTGACAGAAGAGAACAGAGATAACAAATGGGAATTCCCGTTATTTTGGAACACGATACAAAGAGGTTATAGTGTACGTAATGTTGCCACAAACTATAAACACGACAAGACCAAGCAATTGTGGGCATTCTATTGCCCTTATAATGCGACAACGGAATGACTATCCATTAAGATAATCCTCCTCTGCTCGATTGTGATAATAGTGTGTGGAGATACAGGATTCGTACGACATGTCGTAAAAATAATCACGAGCCCATTTTCTACAATCAGTACGAACTATCTTGTCCTGCTACTAGATTAGACATTTCTCAGCGTGGTATGACGGGGCGCATCCATTCCAATCTGCTTTATTCAATAATGGTAGTTCATGTAGGGAAGCGAAAGTAAGTGTGCAGTGCGTATATGTGATGTTGCAAATGCCGATAGTACTGGCTATGAATAAATCAACAACAGCAAGCTATACGTGTAGTCTTTTTCTCGTCTGTTGTGTATTCAATCTACGCTAATCGGGTCTGAGTGACAAAGCCACTAGTTTCACCCGGGAACACCGCACGACAACAAACGATTAATTAAATACCTGGTGATTTCCCAGAAAGAAAAAAAAGATCAGAAAAATAGGCCTACTACACATAATGAACTAAGTGAAGTGAATTAACACAAACCACACGGATTCTACTATGCAAAGAGCATTTATAAATGGATTTCCGCGATTTTACACTCCATAAATCTGTTGGCTAATTTGAATACTTTAAACGGCCCTAATTTGCGGTCAGATGAATCATTCATCTCTCAGAAGGACACATCCTTCTTCAGAACGCTTAAGCTTTCAAGAAAGATACACATTTCAAGCGGGCAAAGGAAGTCTCTCTCAACCGCTTCGCTTCGAATTATTCATCTAATCCATCTCGTCACAGCTTGCTTGCTTGCACACTGACCCAAATAGCGTACATCAAAGTGAGCCCAGGTGTGTGCGTGTGTATGGCGGGCGAAACAGTATACAGCTCACTCAACGTGTTAATCCTCTCCCCCTGTGTCTCAGCCACACATCGGGTTGTATATGCAGTAATATTACCCCCCGAGTCAGCCTGCGTTGGTGTTTACGTATTTATCGTTTGGTTACTCAACACGGCTCTCGAGTTACGGTATTATTCGCGTAATAGCGGGTCTCTGTTTGCGGAAGTTACCACAATACAAACTGGTCAGTCTCGTCTGGAAACCTAGTGGGAGCTTCTGGACAGTGTGAGGTTAATTATGAGTGAGTGAATTTACTCACATTCATCACATTCGATTACACGCATAGCTAATTATGCATGCTATTGTTCCGGGGCCCTTTGATGGGCTTGTGCTGGCAGTCACCAAAGCATGCACGTCCAACATGACATGTAATATTGATAGAAAGTCTTTTTTGTTCTGTTGAAATAAACATAGTTACAAAGTTCTTTCCGTGTTTTGTGGGTTCTTTGAAAATGGGTAAACAGAAGTGTCGTGATGAAATAAAGAGTTGAATTACAAAAATGATGATCATACAATTTATTAAGAAGAAGATAGCAGCATCCTAGAGACATAATGTGTTCTTTAGCAAGCCATTGGCATAATTGGCACATTGTATCTCTCTTTTCTCAACTAATTGGATACTGATATGATTTCAAAATCATCTTAATAGCATAATCATATATCAGCCATACCAGTATTTATTTCCTCTTGCTGAATTGTGATTTCACAAGGAACCATAATTTCGACAAAAACCTATACCCACAGAGACAGTATCAACTAGTCTTACAAAACCCAGTAAGGTTTTATGGTGTTCTATTTATTGGGCATGTGCAAATAAAATGCCAAATAACCAGAATCAGCTTTTGTCTCTGCAAATATTTATGTGCAAGAAATAAGATGACAGCAATCCTATTACTGGGGAAAAGACAACGAAAGCCTGCATAAAACGGCTAGATTGGCAAAACCGTGCGAAAAAAGATTGCTAAATTTGAGGACTTTGCACAATCAAAATGAACAGGACACCACTCGAACGCTGTAAACGACCAATGAAAGCAGATCAGAAACCATAAAGTGCCAATTCTCCGAGCCGCAATCGATCTGCAACGTTATGAATTCGTCTGCGAACATGGCGGCACTCAAATCTAATTCCAGCAAGGGCAAGCTAAATAACTGCCGACACGGCCAACCGCATGACTTTTCTGTTTCATGTCATAGTTGGTAAAAAAAAATAGGCAGCAGCAAACAAACTCAACAAACGAACAGGGAAGGAAATGAGGGAAACTAATGCACGTGAAGAGGCGTGCTTTGATAGGAAAGCCTTGGGAGAGGAGAAGAGGAGGCATGAGATGGTGGCAATGCTTGACGGTGGCCCTCAGCATAATAAACACCGCTGTGCAGGGTACCAGGTACAGCCTTCCTGACTACTCCAGAGGCACAGATGGCCTATTATATTGGCGTGGACACGGCCCGCTAAAAGCTGTCTGCGTGCATCTCGCGTTTCGTACGTTGACATTGATACGGCTGAGGTTTCAGCACTCCAAAACAATCTACGGTCATCATCCTAGTAATGTTTGGACTGCTTGAGTTTTTTTTTGCTTGGGGATGAAATTGATCCCTGATAATCTGATAGGTTACAATGGCGTTTTATGCAACTCAATGAGTAGTCTTGAACAAAAATAAGCACTTCCACATGCGATATCCTGCTGAGATTTGAGGATGACATTGGAAAGTTTGGTGACGCATTTCTCAGTTGCGATGCATGTGATGTGGAAATAACTGTGAACCTCAACCAAGAAGTATATTGAACTACATCTGTTTTTGATAGTGCTAGTAAGTTATTGAACTTGAGTAAAGTGTCATCTTCAACTCAAACGTGCTTATTGAAATATCACATGTTGAGATTCACGGGCGTTCAGTTGCCGCTAGAACAAATAAATACAAAAATCATTGACTACAGTACACATGTAGATGTGGTGTTTTTTAAAGTCATAATCCACACCACACATGATCATCAGATGAATACAAGATATGCACCAGGTCATTTGCACCACAGTCACACTCTATCCTGAGGATATAGACTCATGGCATCCGTAGCACATAGTGCAAAACACCCACAGGAGCGTTCACCCGCCCAAGTGGTACCTATTTTGCATGTAAGCATTGTGTTAACACTTTATCATTACGAAGAAACCAAAATAACACAATCAAGTTTTTTGAACATTGACAATGGCGGTGGTTATCATTAATAAATTGAACAGAGCCATCAAGAAACAGGTCATAACATATTGTTCACATGTCTGACAGATAAAACTGCTATTTCCAGAGCGAGTGAGTCCGACGTTGTTCGTCAAAGGCGGGTCTGACCAAGTACACTCTGCTGCCTTGATGGTCTCAATATTTTCGGTCATCATTTTTCATGATGGACGCTACTGTACAGAATGGATGAAAATTTATACCAGCCCCAGAATTTTATATCTGTATCTGACAATCAGGCATAGAGCCTGTATGTCTGATGTGCTTTTGTGGGCGAGTGGTTAGCATACCTAACCATGTGACCAGGCGGCCATTGTTTTGATTTTCGGTCCCGCACTTGCTGAGCAACTGCAACTCTACGCACTTAGTGTAGATGGAAAAGTAAAGCATAACTTTTATCTAAGTTTACGTCATAATGTACCCGTGGTATAATGTGGTATTTTTTGCACAAGTTATTCTCTATCAGTAAAAGCACCAAACTAAACCTTCAAAAACAGTATTGTCATGTACATTTTCAACCAATTTATATGAACTCAGTTATGCTCAGAGAAGCCTGAAGATATAACAGAGCAGCTTCTTTATTCACAGCAGATGAGAAAAGGGACAAAAACGGCGGAAATCAAATTTGATACAGAACTTTTATCATGTGCACATCAAATTTGCATTTTTGCACGACCCGTTTCCATTTGTCGTTTGAGTCACGTCTAAAAATATCGACGGTGGACTGGTTAGGCCATGTGATTGTGCACATTGTAACAAATTAAAATGTTTATGTTGTGCTAATTTCACCAAAGGCTACTTCGTCCATACATTTGTCAACGTGTTTTTTGTTTCAGAGAAAACGTGTGTATATATAGAACGCATGTGAAATGTTTGGCTCCCTTTTTCTTTCTAGCAATCCAATTGAATGCGCCAAATCCATTGTTGACTCCTAATAAAATCAGAGATTGCTGTAATCAAATGAAATTAATGTCTTGGTTCTTATCAAGACCTTCGTTTGCAATAGAAAACAAACTTATGATGTTTTGTTGCTGTACAGGAGAATGCGGTCTGCTCAGTATATACTTCCGTTCTATGTGTATCGTTATATGTGTATAAATAAGAGATGACTTGTGCACGGGGAACTTGATTTATGGCTGGATATTACCACACATTTCTTAGAGATATAATATACTGTAAGCATAATGGTAAGAACACCACATCAACTCATTAGCCTTGCTTTGAAACAGCAGGGGATAATGTGTGTTCGTCGTCAAAGTTTACCCACATTGCCGCACTTGTGAAAAGGATTAAATATACAAATTAAGATATTTCCCCTCAAAATGTTCCATAGCTCAAACCATTGGGAAAAAAATCAGGACTACTATCCAATTTGAGAAAACTAGATCATGCTCTGTAGAGGGCGCGTTAGTGCGCTGTTTCCGGGTGTAACACAAATACAAGAGGCGCACTTCCGGTGACAAGATATGAACTTTTTGCCATATTCGCACTTTAAAAAAAATTAGCACAAGAAGTCAGTGAACAGAAAAAAGAATATAAATAGATCGACAGAAATGATAATTAAAATTTATTTATTTTATCATTATACACGGATGTTTATCACCAATGAATTAAATATAGGAAGTTACAAATGCATCATAATGAATTGCCACTGGACGTAAGACAGCAGTTGCCTCCATTCCAGGAAAGCTCGTCTGTCGTTTTTGTTGCAACTCTCCAACAACCTGTACAGACTAATGCAGTAGTACCTCCAATTAAGACCACCTATCTTTAGGACCATCTCTATAATAAGACCACTTTTCATGCACCCAAACCGTCACATAGCTACCAAAATGACCCTCTGTATAGAGACCATATTTCTATTGAGACCACCTCACACTGGTGTCAAAGGTGGTCCTAATAAAGAGGTTCCACTGTAGATTTAGTTTAGAATGCTATCTTTTCGAATAGTCCACGCCCTGATGCAGTAGCCTCGTTAACTGAACGCATATGTGACTTCTCCGAAGAAGAAAAATACAAAATGACAATGGCAAGAAAACAGGGCTTGGGATAACTGACAGGCACGAATATACAAAGGAGGCCTGATTTCTCAAGGAAAAGCCAATGTCCCATCAGCAAAGGCTGTGTTCGTAATCTATGGAGAGAACCCTCGTCTGACAATGCTTATTGCATGTGCCTTGTGGCAACAAGACATTGTCTCCCATAAAAATCACCATTTTGCATATAATGGAGCATTGTGATGTGACTACATCAAATTCTGTGGGGCCTGTTTGACCAGCATTGTATTCCCTAATAAAGTTCATTTGTGTGCGGGTATAACTATTTGCTTTGTGCTATATTTTTGCCAGTAAACGCCATAGATTGTGCTGACATTGATTTCTTCAGTGTGCATTGAGTCCATTATGTTGTTGAGTCCATGTTTCCAGTTTTGCCAGTGCCCATGAAAGATGGAAGCATATTGCTTAATAATAATAGCAGTGATTTCATAGTACATGCACAATATTGTTGTGTGCATTGTAGTAGAATATAACACGTCAGGCGTGATTAAATCATATACCGTGTGCAGCTACCGTGTGGTTCTTGGTCATTTTGAAAGAGGGAAAAGGGTGGAAGAAAATTACATTGATCATTTAAACACGTGCGCATACAATATGGACAGAAGCATCATATTATAAAGACCACACAGACTGTTCAGACACGTTCCTGATACTTTTACCCAGACGAAGAGACCACATTGAAACAGGAAAAAAAGGAACATGCGAGACTTGTGGTCACATCTAGAAATCCAGCAGACTAGGTTTGATTACGTTGTGTTGAATTCTAGGGAAAGGCATGTGTATAACATACTGTTATACGGTGCATGCATATATTGTGATGGATTTTTCTTTTCATCATGGCCACATGGGACCACACGAGAGGTGTGATTTCTTTAAAAAATGAAGTTCTGCCGAATTAAATAGTCATCCATGCCGACCTGTTTTCTACAGTCTTTGAGCTAGTATCACTAAAAGTGTTCAATGAGTTCCAGTCTAATGAAAAACAAAACAAAAAAAAAACACAAAAAAAAACACAAAAAAACAACACAAAGACAGTATTGGAAAATCATCATAATTAAGTTAAATCAATTAAAATGTGCATTTCAATAAAATGCCTCCAAATATCTTGTTAACATATGCTGTGGCCCTTCAAAATTTTGGCCCTGGCTCGGCTGCAGCCTGCCCTCAATCTCTAATCGGAGACCGCCATATTTTCATCAATTTGCAAACCGCTTAGATTCACAACTTAAAACTAAAAAAGGAATGTCAGCGTGCCCTCAGTTTCTTTCAGCAGCTACTGAGTATTTAAATCTAAGACGAAAGCGTGCAACTAATGAAACAAAAAGAAATGTCAGCGTACCCCGCCTCGCGCCCCTTCACCAATTAGGTGTCGGGTACTCACTTTCTTCCAGCGGCTATTCACATTGGCAGATCCAGGTTTTTAGAAAAAAAGTGTGGGGCACTCTGAAGGGATCTCATGGATTTCGTATGCTCAATCGAAGCGAACATGCCAAACCCCTATGCAAACAAGGTATTTTGGTGGGATAGGATGTGGGGTGGAGGGTTGCGCCTGATGGTTGCACCTTGCGCCCCCCGGATCTGCCAATGTATTCAAATCCAAGACGAAGCGTGTAACTAACAGCCGCGCGTGAACATAAAGTGACGCCATCCCCATACAACAGCGTGCCCATATTGTATTAACCTCGGAGCTGATCAATAACCTCAATTCATTATAGTCATTAATTTCATTGTTCACCGATATAGCGCCAGGGGGTGCCGCTGGAGCATTACGTATGCCGAGATTACCGGATTAGCCCAGTTTTGCCTTGAGACTGTATATAGCTCCACTTAAAGCTGTGCTCTATGGGGAAAGTTAATGCCAGGCAAAAGTTGCAGCGTTTTTACAGTGTACACAGTTAGCTATTGACACACAAATGCCATGGTCACTTTTTTATAGCAACACTATTCATTTCTTTCTGTGTTCTACGTCATCACCCGAGTAGCAGCAGCAGCAGCAGCAGAAGCAGCAGAAGCAGCAGAAGCAGCAGCAGCAGCAGCAGCAGAAGCAGAAGCAGCCTTTCCCACCAAAATACTTCATTTTCATAGGGGTTTTTGCATGTCCGCCATCAATCACGAGTACAAAACCCATGAAATTCCGTATTTACACACCCACCCCCTTTCCAAAAACCTGGATCTTCCAGTGGCAGGAGCAGCCATCCATTTGAATGGCGTTTACAAGCCGCCACCACACACGTTGTCCTTCACGATGTGAAAGGGACATTGGAATTTACAGCAACACGCCCGCTCATGCCCTTTGTAATTCAATTATAAACAACGTCCACCCATGTTCGTTTTAAAATAACAAATATCTCCACAGCACCCCTCAGAGAGATGGCCTTGACATTAGCAAATACCGACTTTATCGCCCATTCTTGGGCGTAATGCCTTGAATGTGCTTAAATCTGTACAGACGCCCACTCGAGGATCGGCTTCAAAGAGCACCGCTTCAATATAATATAATATAACTTCAGCAGCAATCCGAGCCATCAAACGACTTCCATTAAAATATTCAGCCGGAAGTGGGTGGGCGACAGAATTTTGGGGGCTGAAAATGTCTACGGTGTATAATCATCATGGCCGAAAATAACGCGAACAGTCTCCAGACAGTCTGTGTCATTCATTGAAATTCAAGTGAATATATTAACAGACACAGTTTTGGGATGGGGTGCAAATAGTTCATGGGTTTCGTGAGTAAATATGAGAATACACCACAAGAATTGTATTTACAGATGGTGGGGGCAAAATAGTTGGGGTGCCCACAATGCGCTCACAAAATCTGCCAATTCAATAAACGTTTGATATAGATCAGTGTAATTACTATCACCAACTTTCATTTATAAAAGAAAACTAATGCCCGGCCGCTTGTTCTGGACTATTAGAATGGTTTAGCCGTATTCGGTAGTGGTTTTTCTCTGACATACGTGTATTCTGGAGCCATTGGCTAGTGCACTACAGCCTATATAAGCCCCACGTGTTTATCCTCTTCTAAAAGAACTAAAACTGTACGTGAAAGACTCTCCTAACGGACACCGTCCTGTCTTCTCGTATTAAGGACTTGCACTTACCAATACAAATACTGACGTATACGCACCAGAACTGCTCCAGAAGATATACTGTGTCAACGTCCTGTTCCGAAAATGGGAAGGAAAAAAATCTGTGCGTTTGACAGCAGTGCGCTTGATTGTATTTGCCGACCAAACGTTGTGTACACACACCATATAGTCTGCTCATTGTTTACCTGTACTCACAATATCCCACCAAAGTGTACACTCGCCTCGGTAAACACAGCCGTGAAAGCGGCCGGGCCGCGGTGTTTGCGCTGTTCAGCGGCCCATTGCGGCACCTAATTACTCGTGGAAGCCGTGAGTTCCAAGTGCACGACGAAATGGCGACACGCGTGCCCTTCAGGGGGTGTAAGTGTGGCAACCGACTACGGGCTGTTATGTAAGAGCTAAGAAGGAATGGGACAACGGTTCAGCCGTGTAAGGTTTTCAGCACGCTGCTTGGGATGATGGTATCATTCTGGTCTCACAACTTGGGGTCGTGACTTCGAGTCCCGCTAGGGTCACTTGACATACGAAAGCTTGGGGTTGTAAAATGTGTTTTCAGTTATGTGAAACCTGTCTTCAGCTACATGTATGTCTATCGTGGTAGAAATATGCTTGGTAGAAAGATGTGAGAGAGTATGTAGAAAATAAGAAGGAATCATTTCTTGTTTCCAGTCTGTTGAACGCGTGCGATTTACCATACCAGCTCACTGGCAGATCTTGGTTCTCGAAAACGGATGAAAAAGACTTGTTTTCTGGTGAAAAGAAGGAGGGGCGCACTTTGTAGTATTTGGTATTTGCACATGCCGCTTATGTAAATGTCTGACATTCACGAATAATCATACGCGAGAATCTACTGTGTGGTAAATAAGAAAGAATTGGTTGGTGGAAAATGTCGATTGTGCCTCTGGAGAACACGCAAGCTACCGACCAGACAACGTTCCACATGGAACGAAAAACGCCGGCAACACCATAACTGATTCGGCTCAAATTATTGCGACTGTCTGATCCTACCTTAAAACAAATCCGCCTGTGGTTAATAAACCTAAATTATGCATCATCCATGGC
This sequence comes from Streblospio benedicti, assembly GCA_019095985.1. NCBI lineage: Eukaryota > Metazoa > Annelida > Polychaeta > Spionida > Spionidae > Streblospio > Streblospio benedicti. Next base: position 18,551,763 of record CM032660.1, on the reverse strand, counting down.
AAATACACACATGTACATGTTTACGTGCATATCGGGGGTGGGGCAGGGAAGGGAGAGGGGCGTACATGTATATGTTTTTGTATGATAGTCCGCAAGTGTTTCGCTAGCCTCCACTCAAGTCCACACGTGTTTATGAAGACATTTAGGCTACAATGCAAACGTATCAATTCTTCAGCTCAATGGCTACAAACTCGGTACCTTCTACACTCGACCGTGCATATTACATATTCCTCTATCACAGATCCGGTCTGCCATGTATGCAAGTATGGTCCGCACGTATATTTCAATATTCATGATACACGATCATCCGCCTGTCCATTTGTATGACTTGTAGAATTACAGTATGAAACGTGACGAGGGTTCTTTAAACCACCCTCGTCTCCAAAATGGCGGCCTTCTTCTTGAATCAGAAGTATTTACAGATATTATGACGTCGATGGAGCGGTATTAGTCAGTTTGACATATCAAAAGTCTAAACAGATTTGTAACTATCACTAAGCAATGTAAAATGCAAAACTAAACTGTCAACATTGAAAAGAAGGCTGGTAAAATAGTGCTGACTGATATGTAACATAGGACTGCTGAAAAGTATACCAAGAGTTATTAATTTGTCATTTTATGTTAAGTCCGGATATTATCCAGCTGTTTAAGATGAATACACATAATATAAATCTACCTCTTCACAGCACAATATACACATAGAAATGAACTCAAATTGTGCATTATGAAGACTAAGATTTTTGTTGAGCCCCATGTGTATCGTACACATGTGTCATCGTTTAATGTCCTTTTCTCTGCAATGACTGTGATGAGTACATGTCATCGTGTGCTTTAGTGCTTCGTGCACTCCTACATTGTGTTCCTGGACCAACGTCAATAATGCACTAGAAGTACAAAATGGTCAACTTTACAAAATGGTCAACTATTGTATGCTGCATTGCTCACACATTACACTTTTCGCCAAAAAGACAAGTGGACCATGTATTAGCTAGTAGACGAGTGTGGGCATTTTATTTGGAAAATACACCACATTAGGAATGTAGTTGTAATTCTGGTGTCTTTACAATAGAACCTATCTATTAATACCACCTATGGGCTTGTTCTAGTCGTCTTGACAGTGTTGGTCTTCTCTATGAAGGTTTGCCGTGGTTGGTCTCTTTGTCATGTTTTTGAAGGTTTGGGACGACAAAAACTAGTCTTATTATAGACGTGTTCTCTTTATAGAGATGTTCTTAATTGGAGGCTCTTCTGTACTAATCCTCATAGACTGGAATCAGGACATCGTAAGAGGACAATTATCGCCTGCGCAGGTGCACAAAATGGTTGACTATTTCAGTACTAAAGCAAATTTCCATTAGTCAAACTTTTTATGGAATTCCGTCCATCTCTATGACTTATTCGCACATTTCCACACAGACCACGCACGGGGCCACATTAAATTAGCAAATAAAACGGACATCCTAGTACTTTGTCCAATTACAGTGTTTGACATTTAGTGTGTCTGACTTTTCTCTCGTGACATAAATAGTCTGAATGCTGGGAGCTTGCAAACGGCTCACCGCCTTTCTTTTTTTCTGTTTTGTTCTTTTGGTGTCTCATTGCTTTGAGAAATTTACGTAACACCCTCTTTCGTCTACATCGCGCATGAATTTGCTCATCGCCAACCACCACCAGGGCTGACTGGGACACAAACTCACAAGCTTCTGGTCACTGGTCAAACTCCCCTCTCCACTTGGCCATGGATGCATCAAAGAGTGTGTATACGGCAATAGTGTTGGTTTCTGGTTATAATCGTGTATTTTATTATTAAAGAGCCTCACATTAGTTGTTCAGTTGGAGCTCACAGTCGTGAACTTATGGTAACAGGACTTGTGTGTGCAAAGTGTACTATGTGACTGTGTTGGATAGGTTGGCAAGTGCAGTGATGGTTCAATGGAATAAAATGACCATCCACTGTGCATTTATATGATAGACCTAATGCGCCTAAAAGCCAACGTAGGTCATGGTAATCCACAAGAGGGACAAGAGAGCTATTTTCGGCAATTTAGTGTTGGTTATTGATGACGAATACTATCTGGTATTTTGAGAAGATCGAGTAATGTACACGGGCAGTATTAAGTAGGAAAAGAGTATCCATGCTATTAAACAATATTCAACACTGTATTAATTAGGTAATATTATATGTATGTGGATGATGGCCATTTTCAATTAAAACATTAACCATTTACAAGGTTCTTCCCACTTTGCAATCCCCATGTGTCCTATAGAAGTGCCATGGTTGTATAATTTATTATAACATTCCTGTAACATTGCATGAATGAAAGTCAAGACAAAGAGAGTAATATCTCCAAGTTGCAGTGGGCTACGTTACAAGCGTGGGCGTTGAGTGTGAGCCAACGCAGCCAACTTCATTGGAAGTGACTGTTAAAGCAAATGAGGGCTATTAAATGTCGAATGTAAAGCAACAGAACATGCTAATTGACAAGTTCATGGTTCAAGCTCCACCGGAGGCTACCCGATTACGCTAAAACGTCTACACACGTCTGCTGCCAGATAGTCATCGTGTCTTGAGCATCGTACGTTTTTTTTAGCCTCGAGTAGTCTCTCTCTACCACTTAGAGGTCGCTAGAGAATAACTGTGGCGCCAAAGTGGCTTCACCGTGGAACTTTGGACATTCATTACTCCAGGAAGGGAGGAAGACATCTTTCAATGAGAGACAACAGGGTATTGGGAATATAGATCTAGACAATAACAACCATGAATGAGCTAAGAATAGCTCACTGATGGACAGACTGCAGATGATGCACATGTTATGTCGGTCTGGGAGAGTGTTAGCCAGCCAATAGAATGCATTCTACAATCATATTCACGACAAACGAAAGGATACCATACAAATAAACAACAATCGTCATATCTCGCGGCTATATACGCAGTAAAGGCAGTGTAAGTGATCAAGCCGTGAAAAACGTGCTTGGTTCATTCTAGCAGGTGGTAGCTAACTGTCATTGAAACGTGTGCAACACACAACTCAGGTGTATACACAGTTTACGTACACCCACCTACGTCAGAATTGCTATAAATACTAGTACATACATTGTAGTATTCTTGCACACGTGTTTGTCTTCATTGCTTCGCCTGATCTCGTGACAGTCAGAGGACATTTGCTTCATACACTTGTAATCATAGTAATTGGATCGGCATGTTTTTGTGTGTGTCTCACATCAAGGCCACATTCGTACTAGATGTATACGCAGACTTACTCATGTATAAATTGCTCATACATTTACCCAATAGCGGGTACCGCGCGAATGAGTACTCATAGTTTATCGCTGTACACTTCTGACATATCGATGGAGTATAAGCTTAAACTTCACCCAGATCTAAATGAAAATCTATCTCACTGATGACTTTAGCACGGTGTTCTTCATAGGCAGCTCCAGGCGCATAAAGGGGTTGGGGTGCATTTCCCAACAAAATATCTTCTTTTCATTGTGGTTTTTGACATGTTCGCTCTCCATTGCGCGTACGAAACCCATAAGATCCCTAAGTGCGCCCGCACCCCCCAATCCCCCATCTTCTGCAAGCATTGATCTGCATGTGTTCTTTTCGTAAAGGCTCTAAAATGAATACAAGAACATCAATGTATGATTGGCGGACAGCGTTGTGCAATAGCAGGCTGACAGATTTACGGTATACTCCACGAGCATGCATGTATAATATTGCAAAAAGAAAAATTATAATGCTAGTTTCATGTAAAGTGATAGTATTGCCGTGTGTTTCAGAAGATAACGCACAGGTAGATTTATATTTTGTGTAAATCAAAAGGCACGGTTTTACAAGGTATTTCATAGTTTCGTTTTTTAAGACTCTAAAAAAAGGGTGACATTTTTGATGTGCCATGTTATGGTCGTGAGTTTGCTGAGAAATGCGTTCCATCTTTTGCACAATCTTTCTATGCCTTTTAGACAAATTAAATGAGCATGAGAAATGTGGCTATCATCTTTCAGCAAATCACGTACGTCGAGTAGCAATTACTCTCTTACAGGTCGTGCGCATCATAAGACATGCAGGTTTTACAATACCTTATAGGGCCATGGAAAGAATATTACTGTCAGGTACTTGACTAATAATGTATGGCGTGGAGCAGCACCTGAAATCCATTCATCAAAATATTCACTGATAAAACGTAAACCAAATATGCAATAAAAGGCTTTCGATAAGCTATATTCTCTACTCATAAATTGAACTAAGATTTACTCAATTAGTGAGTGTAATTAACCAACAGAAACCACATTTATACAGCTGTGATAAGCTTCATCAGAAATATTCACTGTCAAAACTTAAACCAAATATGCAATAAACGGCACCCGATAAGCTATATTCCCTACTCATTAATTGAATCAAAGATCCACTCAAACAGTGAGTGTAATTAACTATAATAGAACCCCCTTTTACACACCTGTGATAACCTTGCTCTTAACAAAAGCAGAACAATAGCAAAGGCCTCCTGACGCCCGCGGTCTTCACGAACAACTAACACGCAGACGACTCCGTCTCGTGCGGGGGCGGAACGGTGGCGGGGGCGCGATGATGATTGTAGGTGTTGTGGGCAGGAAGATATATGCCCATCGCTCTGCCCATGACCTGTTTGTACATGGCTTGTGGATCATTATGTTGTTGTTTTTTTTACAAATGGCCATGATATATGTGCTGCAGTGTAATTTGTTTTTGCTGGTTTAATTTGTTTTTTGTTAAAGTAGGCTATGTGTGGGTTTTGAGGACTGCTGGGACTCACAGTGGCACATGTAGTTAGAGGCGAGAGTTGACCAAGGATGTTTACAACTCGAGTCGGACTATTGACGCCGAACTAGTTTACGAGTATCGCCATTGTTAATTGGCATAATTAATATTCCTCCTCGCTTTCTAGTTGAGTCAATATATGTCAAAACTACCCCTAACCTAGAAAAATTGCCACAACTGGTTTCACAACTGATTCTAGTAGGGATTAGTTTATTCTATAACATGCTAAAAGTTTACCAAAGTAGGACAGTCAGAAAAGTGGGTTTTCAAGATGGCGTCCAAGATGGCTGCCAAACCGTTTCGTTATGTTCTACCGCACATTAAGTGTTTAGGGATAAACACTCTTAACTGATAAAATTAATGATTGGGTATAGTCTATATAACTATCAGCATTGATCATTCAGGTGCTAGTGATTTTGAAGATCCTTGCTAACATGCAGTTTCCTACATTTATATTTAGTGTATGTTTCAAAAAAGAAGAAGAACAGAAATGTTATGTTACCGATAATACGAGATAGCCTGTGTCTATATTTTGAAGAATAAAGAAATATCATTAGCGTCTATTCTCATAAATTATTGAAGTGCTCTTGGACATGATGAATGAGGTCATTGCATAAATGGGTTTTTCGGTCAGTATAACCTTCACACTGGAACAATATATGGGAAAGAGAGTTGAATAAAGTATCCCTGTTCCTAAATAAAACAATAAATTTAGAGCCTCGAGACTGAAATGGCCATCTCCCAAAAGCGAACACCTCTTTCACTCGTCTGCACGTAGAAACCTTCATTGTTCCTCATTCATTTGCAAATATTAACTGAAGATCCGCCCGAACAATCGTCACCGTGGACTCGCTTTAACTGGCAGTGTTATGAAAGGCTTTGTCCACATGACGACTATATTAGCGTGCACAATAGGCACAATATGGCCGCTCTGGGCGACAGTATTGTAGGTAAAGTCCTGGTCGGTAACTGAGGAGTTATATATGCAATAACAGCAGACGTCTGGGATGAGACAATTGGGCAAATAGCCGCTATTACAATACCAAGATGAATCGGCTTCACTTAATGGAAACGTGTGACCCTGGCATAACATGCTAAAAGCGGGTTGTGCTGGACATGTAATTGGCACTGGCAAATGATGATTATGGACCACTGAAGATTTGCTATGACAGGCTCATGTATATGCTGGGTTGATTATTGGTACCTGGTTGTTCTAATATTTCATAGTTAGGGAATATTCATATGCATGAGCACGTATTTACATGGGAATGTTTCTACCAAGCACATTTACTAATAAGAGTAATTTTATCACTTCCGTTCTCTGGCAATATGAAGAACTAAATGATGTGTCCCTAGTTTTACTGGGTGAATTTTATGAATTGAAAGCTTAATGTATGTCATTGTGGATGCGTACATAAACCCCTTAATCTATTATACATTCTGAATCATGTTTTTGTTTTATCAGTGTATTGTAATATATTACATTTAGATAACCCCAGCTATGATATTGTTGTACATGTACATGTAAATTGATTGCCCAACATTCTGTTTACAAAAGCCACATTCTATACAGAAATAAATGAGTAAAGCAAAAAACCCACACAAGTTCTCTATGGAGATTGAACCTTGAACACCGCAACATGATGACTGGTAGCACGCCATGTCTGAATTTGTATGGGCTTGATATTTTATGACAGATTGCATAACACGAGGAAAAAGTACATCAAAATAACACACATGTTCACATATTTGTCTTGATAAAAACTGCACACAGCATCTATACACAGAGCTAGCTATATGTCACTATGTATACTATGTATATGTGTTACTATGTAAAACTATCAATATTTTAACAACAAACAAAATACAAATTATGGTATATGGTCTACAGACAGTACCCTGCTTATGTACACTACTGCCACTCTTAAAATATGACCTAAGGGAAACGGGTAGGAAAAAAAATAGGGTACAAAGAAGGTAATTTTCATTGAAAGCAAATCTGTAAGAGTGAGCACAGGAGACAGCGAGCGTTTGTGGGCCTGATACTGTAAACGATAGTAAGAGCTTTAATGGATGCCGCACATAAATAATTCAAGCAAGCGATGAAAGAACTTGAGACTGCGGTGTGTATGTTTTATTTGCAATACGCTTTGTTTTATGGTAGTACACAAGGCTCCCGCTGTGTGTCGCGGCTGTCGGCGGAAGCGTACAGATTGTTGTGGTTGTGATTAGGTTAGCAGGTGCTTGTGCAAACACTGATACGTTATCATTTTTCCAGCTTGTCCAGTTTGCATCTTTTCACAGTATCTCATCACGTTATTGCCTCTAATATGATACACAACAGTGCTGCCATTAATTGTGTGTAACACATTACAATTAACCAAATTGTTCAAGGAAAAATAGTTTGGGGATTTGGGTCTGATATTTTGGTGATTAGCTCTATGTGTAGGCGAAAACCATAAGCAATAGAACAAGGTGATTTCATTGGAGTGAGAACAAATAACCATTTACCAAGTTTAATATAGAAATGGTCATCCCATGTGTATTAATCTTTACACTATACCTAATGGTTAGGTATGGGTAGTAAGGGTGTTCCCCTTATACAATACACTATTCAGAGCGCTCACCTCCTAACCGCAGCTGCTCACTTACAGTATACCCCACCTATATCCGTCATAATTCTGGCTGACTTGAAATGACAAAGTGTCGTCCTTGACACGAAAGGCTGTAATCATCAGAGAGCGGCCGCGTCATTACAGCCGGACAGAGATGAGAGGCCGCCGCGGCTAGACCTTCAGGGTGACAGCAGCTGGACCCTCCACTCTGCCGAGCTACAACACTAGAACCACGCCACTAGACGGAGAGCCACTTCGCAATTTGAGCCCAATTTTCCTTCTCCCACCATTGCAGCGGCTATATATTGTAGGCTACTACACATACAAATGTTGTTGTTTTATTTTTATTTTTTACTAAGAGGGACGCCTCCCAAACGGAGACACTATTACATGCGTTTACCATGTAGCGTGGTTTTACTACACCATGACATGAGAGAGCTTATCAAAATGTTGAAAATGGGTCAAAAATGGACCTGTGGAAAGCACACTTTAATTTGCAAAGTCCCTAAATCAAATCACTTTGGTGTTTTGTCATACCACGCGGTTGTGTAAGTTTGAACAAAATCAGTTCATCGGTAAACGATCTAGCTATCAGGAGAAATGTGTACTTAGAAACAAAAAACAAAAAGAAAACACACACACACAAGGCTTTGTTTCAGCTGCTGAAGCCATGCAATAAAACACGCACATCATATCATCATATAAATAGATCATGCCTTTTATGTAGGTATTATCTGGGCACCATATTTTTTCTAATAAAAAAACCCTATCAGATGATGTCTTGTTTGCCCCATCCAACTATCCAAATGCATACTAAGGCTTCTTCTCACATAATATCTCCTGTAATAGCCCATACAAGTAAACGTTATTTGCTAAATGCATAGCGGGCCTAATTAACATCATGTTTAGCATCTTCATATGGCATCTTTTACCCATTAGGCATTCCCTTACACCATAGCAAATACCATGCTCTTCACATATATGTAGTTTTTTTCGGTTTCCCGCGGAAAGATAATCCCATTAGTTAATTGGGGCCGTCTTAAACAGCTGCAGCAACATGCCACATGTGTATAAATAACCATGGTACAGTTAAGTAAAGCCACAGTTTGATAGTCACGAATGTTCACCCAGAATGTGTGCTCTAGGCCTACGATAGATGAGACCTACTTGGTGTTAAAGAGGAGTCTGCCCACGTCTAGACAGAAGTAAGAAGGAATGGGAAAATGGTCATGCAAGTTAAAAACAGAGCAACGATGAAGTATATACATAAGTTTAAATGGTTTTACTTACTACCTCCAGACTACATGGGCTAAATCCTGGACATTAATACCAGAAACATAAGCATCTTTAGGCTTTCGTCATTGATACTTCTTCTGCCGGAACAGTATTGCTGTGTCGTGTATTTCTTGTACTTACCCTCTAAATCAGCCTCACATACGGCATGCACCATTTAACACACCGATCTTAAGTATGCACGTTGTATGATGAAAGCATGACTATGCAACAAGATTCCAAAGCCGTGGCTACCAATAATGCTAATTTGAACCACGGCTGGTGGGTGTTGAGCAAACTCAACCCTGCTAGAGATGTGGTCTTGTGGTTAGATCGATAAAAGTTACTAGAGTTGCTGATGTTAGTGGGCACGCTGTCATTTGCTGTGTAATTGTTTCTCAGTGTTAATTTGAGATTAACAAATGCATTGGGTTGAACAAGCAAGTCTAAAATAATAGGTGATTTCAGATATCACACGTGCATTTACCGTTACCATTATGTATAATGTGCGAACCACAGTTCCATTAAGAATCCTGCTTTTAACGGATATTGACATTGGTGTGTTTATTCATTCCTGTGTTAAATATTGTCTGTAGAACTATACACTACGCACACACTGCGCTATGGTCAAATGCCAATGAATACTGACTGCCTCGTAAATCTTCCCTTGAACGTACACAGTAATAGTTGAGTTAATTATGTGCCTCTCTCAGCTTGTTTTGTCTATTTGTCACTCTGTGTTTGGCCATATAGTGGGGCGTGAATCGACATTGATATATTTCTATTTATATGCTTCTCCCTCACGAGGAATTCTTTGACCGCCATTCTTTGTCTGACAGTAATTCTTTTAGAGCTGTGGTTAAGACCATACGGTGCCAAACTGTGTAGTGTCCACCTCCGGGTGCGTATTTTATCATTACAGTGGATGATAGGGTTTTGTGGAACTTTTTTAAACGTTGTATAGCTGTACGTTGTTTGTAGGATTTGAGTTGAGCATAAACAATATTATATATATATAATAGTATTACGTTTAATTATGTATATTTCTATTCGATCTTCTTGATAAATGAATATTTCCATAAGAGACGCCTCTTTGAGCATATATTTGTTAATGCAATTGTTCATGAATTGCTATTATGAATACTGAATACAGTAATAATACTGGTGTGAAAACCACGAATCACTATGCCCATTTCCTCAATCCTTATGTACTATCACTCCTCACAAGACCTTGACCACAAGATGGCACATAAATTTTTAAGTAGCTGTGGACGTACACTTTGTGGGGTGCACTTAAATTCCATCACGTTGGCCCACATGAGATAGCACCTGGACTTAGAGACCCTGGAAAACAAAAATGCTCCAAAGCAATCATTTCTGCATGTGACATAACAGCTGTATGTGACATAACAGCAGGCAACAGCATATTTCATGCTTACAGTCACCTGCCAATCGATCATGCATAACCTGATCAACAAGTAGGAAGTGTCCAGCAATCAACCATCTTCGCGCAAGTCCTCTCCAATGGCAACTTCCTGTTTGCCTTACATGCTCCAGACGATATTGTACAGAATATAGGGCGTAAAGGGAGTCGGCTCTCTGTAATTGTAAACCTAGTCGACGTTTATGCTCCATTGAGTCCTATCTTGACTGGATTTATTTCCAGTAAAACGGATATACGCCCACTGCAGTCTCTTTAATTACACTTAACGGTTCATGTTGCTTTTACTGATTTACAACATGCTTTTAAGCATTTTTTGTATTATAGTTTGGTGGAGGTTCCTTTATCTTGGATCTGATAGACAAACATACATGGTTATACATTTTTAACAGGATAATAGTTCAATTATTTACATTGAGCTTTCAACAGGAACTCCCGTCTTAATCACAATCTTGATTGTGATCAAGACAGGAGATCCTGTTGAAAGCTCAATGTAAATAATTGAACTACTATCCTGTTTAAAATGTATAATCATGCTTGTCATGTTTTGTATGTTTCTAACTCAAATGTACGTGAATTGATGGATGGGATCTGGAAAAATTACAGTCAGCATGTGCACTGTAACCATGTGCATATCCCTGGTGTCTGTGAGATAGGTTACAATTTGAAACCTAATCGTGATGTGCAGCCAAATAGTAAAAAAAACTTCATGTGAGTGCAGTGCAAAGATAAAAATTTCGGGCCATCGTTCGTGAAACACTAGGATGTATAGTATTTGCTGAGAAAAAAGGGTAAAAAGATACTGTAAGTGCAAGTGTATCGTGTTGTACAGTAATTCTCTCCAATGGATGATGGTCTCTTTCGGTATATTTTTGTGTTTCCCCTGGAATAAAACTCATCCAGGTCTCGTCTGTACACGACGTGAATGACTTGACTGGGCGTGTGTTAGTCCACCATTTAGGGTTCTTTGTCTGAATAATAGACACGTAGGATGCAAATAAACGCAAACCTTCGACTTATCAGATGTATCAAGTAAAATATCATGATAGAAAATAGTTAGTTGCTCGAGCTATTGACAAAGTCGAGTTATCGGAGTTCGCGACAAACAGGTGCAACTGTGGTAACTTCCTTGTATGCCATATATAATAACGCACATTATAAGGTAAACATGCTTATAGAAATAGGAAAGGAGGGGAAAACAATGTTTTACTACAACTTTGGCCGCCATGACCTTATTGATAATGATTGATCAGTTTTTGATCGTGCTCGAAGATCAATGATTGAAGATGACCAATGGGGCTCTGGTGATGCATGGACCGATGATCCCACCAATAACAATGCTTTATTGGGTTTCAATTACACTGTGACTCGTTTATCTTGAACTGTGATGATTTAAAGCAGTACAGATGCGTCATATTTAGCCTATATTTGTAATACACGCCCCATAATTAGCATTGCAGTTGAATACAGTGAAAATGTCCATCGTTTCAGAGTTAGATATAATTATAGTAGGCCTACATTGTAGCTACACCTGGACTTTGAAACTTATAACTTCAGACATTTAGTAAGACATCCGCCATCTTTTATTTTGAATCAGCAAGGATCATCAGGATCAGTAGAACTGTAAAATAGTCCCAGTTTGTGCTGGGTTCGAGAGAGAATAATGGTTTGCATGTATATGTATCTCCAGGCCACATAGAATGACTACCTTAGAATGACTACCAAATAATAAGGTGAACCTGTATCAAATAAGGGGAACTGTTCACTAATTAACATAAAATGTAATTGGAAAAACAAATATTCTTTAATTGGAACCTCCCTAAAGTTGGTCCCACTGACAGATCCAGTTTTTTTTTTTTTTTTTTTTTTTTTTTTTTTTTTTTTTTAAGTGGGCACTTAAGGGATTTCATGGGTTTTGTACGCGCGATCGATGGCGGATATGCCAAAAACCATAAAAACGAAATATTGTGGTGCCCCTGGATCTGCCTACGGATCAAAATGTTTGGAGAATTCCACTAGAATCTTTAATGTTAGCACGATTAAGTCTGCTTGATTAAGCAAAAATACACACGTGTACTCAGAATCCAACATGATTGATTAAGATGCAGAACGAACGGAGTGCAACGTGGGTGAAATTGTGCTACAAGCCTGTAATGATATCTATACGGATGTGATAGCCAGAACACAGTGGGAATTCTGGTCAAGTGCCACTCCATTAGAAGTTTTGACCCGGGGCAAACAATTATTTTTTTTTACAGGAACGAGTAGGGTGTAGCCAAAATGTACACATACGTTTTAGAAAGCACTTGAGTACTTCAATGAACGTAGTATGTTGCACAGTAAATTCTCTTAGTCCCAAAGCATCTTTGTCAATTCTTCTTCCGGTGTGAAAGGGAAGAGTGCGTAAGTGTGGCAGGAGGGTGGGGGTTGCACGGGAGTTTATAGATGGGGGCATAACAAGGCTGAACTGAAACTAAAAAGAATACATGTAGTATCCAAGTGTAATGATACTCGTTCACGTTTGCACTATACATGCTCAGGCCATAAAACCCCTCAACCTTTGGAACATCGCCGATTGCCATCTTCCCATATGGCGTGGATCAGTTGTGTTTTATGCACGTTGTGGCGGCTTACTACTTCTCATTTCGCCTTTGAGCTTCCGCATTGGCCGCCTTTATTGGGGATTTGACCCTCGTAATAGTCGAATCAGGCGATATTACATATCAAACGGGGAAGATGTGTCTCTTTCTCGTGGGGATCGCACATTCATCATGCCTAATCTTGTAACAGTAGATTAAAAACACCCAATTACGTTTGCTACTGCTACGTCTGCTGACGCAGGGATGCAGGTCCTAATCGTATATAGACTTCCGGGAAGAGTTTGTGTCTGTTAGTAGGTGAAGATACGTCAAAGTATGACACATTATATGGGCGTCTATTCACATGAATAGGGGGCAAAATATGCACCACTGTATGATTGGATAACTTGTTTTTGACAGCCATTCACAGTAATACACAATTATAGCAAATGTATTTCAATTAATAAACCTTGAGAGCTCCATTAACAATTCATATGGTATCTACTCATGAATAGTGTAACTTGGGTTTCTAATAGTTCCGCACTGGTTAACAATTATCCATTCCATTCATCGGGTACGCATGATGCATATGTTTGCTTATTAGGGTATGGAATATGTGTTTTACTAATCATTTGGGGTATTATCGACATAGTTTATCTCGGTGTATTCTTTATGCCATTGCTTGTCGACATGTCTCATCAGACTGAGGACCGCGCTTCAGCTGTGGTGATTGTTGATCCAGGATCCAGGATCCAGGGCGGGGGGGGCAGGGCTCCTAACCCCCCTTTCCACCAAAATACCTTATTGTCATAGGGTTTTGGGCATGTCCGCTATCGATCACGCTTACAAAACCCATGAAATCCCTTAAGTGCGCCCCCTCCCCTGTTCTGAAAACCTGGATCTGCCAGCGTTAGTCACCGTTGAGCCCCGCAATATAAGTAATGGACATAGTGCATTATTAAGCTCGAGTGAATGTTGAACTTTATTTAATATGTGCTTTTTACTTCTGGCTGGAAGAGGAAATATTTTTTGTACTGGTCACAAGCGACCACCCTAGGCTACGCTAGAAAAACTGCACTGAAAGTGTTTTTGAGCAAGCTGTAGATCTGCATGTAATGTACAGTCCTCTTACTCAGCGAGTAACTATTGACAAAGATGTCACTTTGGTTGCTGATTGCCAAATCGTCACTGTCTGGAGCTCATCACTGCACCATTTTATGACTGCAGATTTACAGTGGATCTCTCAATAGATAAACTCATCGTCGCGTTCTGCAATAGTGACAGTTGTAACATTTATCGTGTTTTATTGCCTTAATTGTGATGCTATCTTGACATATTGTTGTTATAAATGTGCTCCAAACTGGTGTTGTAGAATGTTATTGCGAAATATAGCTGCAGCCATCTTTTGCTGATACGAAAATTATACAGCACTCTAGCACTAATATTCTGCCTTTTCGTGCAGACTTTTAGTGCAGACAGCAATGGGATTATGAAAAAGTAGCATTCTTCATGTAAATGCAATGCCTGTTGCAAGACCTGGTGATAAAAATGTGGCATCAGTTTCAAATGTGGGTTCGGCCCTACAAGTATGCTATGATGTGGTATGAAACAGCAGCCAGAACTGTAAGACGGTGACAGATCCAGGTGTTTGTTTAATTGATGGTTGGCGAATGGGATTCCAATGGGGGTACGTGAAGGTGTGAGTGAAGGCACGAGACCCATCGGGGGTGTTCTTTCCCCAGCTCGCCTGCGTCCCTGGATCGGGCACTCTAAGTTTACATGTTATATTCGTGCCTGTGAACACATCTGTCTCTAGTATTCTTTTAGATCAAAGTATAAAAAGTACAAAAATACTACATCCATTCCACTTCTATAAACACCTCCATATAGGCTGCTAACTTTTCAAAACTAAAAATACACCACAGCAAGACCGGTTAAGGCTTAAAGACTTAAAATCAGTTTAAACAACAACAGGTGACCAATTGCTGCCTCCCAAACGACAATGGGTTCTAAGAAATGTGGGCCACAAAATGGAGTGGCTCTCCCGTCGGCAGCGCCACCTCTCGCCTGGGGCGCTCATTATTCAATTATGCCACAGTTCCTTTTACTCTCAGTCTTTATCCCCGTGCACGTGAATTCGCGGTGTGAATGCACAAATAGCTTTTACACGAGACCTACTCAGATGCTTTTTTGCATTTCCTGGTGTCTGTGGTTGGGGTGTTACTTTGCTGTAAAGCGTCTGACAATTTGTCATATGCCAGGAAAGGTATGAGTTGTGATGGGTTGTAGAGTTATGTTGTTGTTTTTCGCCTGTGTGCATTTTGTTTTGTTTTTGTTTTTTGCTTTTTTTAGAGTTTCACATTTTTGGTTCGGCAATTGTTTACTCGTGAAAACATATTGTTACTATATGGGTAACGGTCTGTTTTGGTGTGGAGATCCTGGGGGAGGGGGGACATAACAGCTATGCACAAGTGGGTGGCTTTGTCTGTCCGAGTGAGCACAAGTGAACGAGTGCATATAAACACACCACAAGTTCGTAGCTTTTGTTATCTCCACTCTAAATATCGCTTTTAATACTCGTCTGTCGTTGCCCACTGGTTCTAATATTTTTAGCATTTACAAACAAACACGTTGAATTTAATGAGCAAGACATACGCTATAGTTCGCCGTGAAAATATATGTAAAATAAATACAAAATAAATGTACATCGTAATTGCATATGGGGTCGTGTTAAAAGCAGTTACGTGAGGAGTCCTTATTTAATTCAGAAATTTAATAGAAAGAAGACACGCGCAGCTGGTGAAATTGAAATTTAAAATATTTATTGTTCTTGTGTGTGTCATTAGGAAGCCGTGTACTTGGCGTAGGTGGAAATTGTGGCTGCTCTAGTTTCATACTAACGATATATTGTTACGACGCTGAGGCTTTTTACATGACCCCTAAATTGTCTGTATTGTATGATAACTATACATGAAACACCAAGAAAACCCCTAAATCGCTGGGTATGCATAATATGGTGTTTTATTTGCAATTAAACCACCTCACAATAACACCCAATAAAACATGCAAATTTATTAGCCTAGTGACTAAAGGTGCATGGACGCTGTTTTCTTTTATAATCTTGCATACTAATGCTCACCACTCACCCCGCCAAATAATTGTAATGTTTATCATTTATCTATGTGGCTGCTTTAAACACACATGCAACCTTTCAGCTCCATACATTGCAGTTTCTACACACATGGAGGAAAAAAAGCTATGAAACTCCTAAAATCAATGGCTTCCAATTCAGGAATCGATTATGTGCCCCTAGGGACTCGATGGTTCGTAAAATTATGTCTTAATTCAACGGGTGATAATGTAGTAGTCTACCTTTTCTTGTTTTAACACATTTGATTCCCTTTGTTTTATTTCTGTGCGTGATTTTTTGATCGGTCACGGCTTCAGCATCTCACAAAATGAACAATTAAAAGTTTGAGTAAATGATCTATTCACACATTTCACATATTTGATTAAACTGAAGTTCTGTTTTAAAATGACGCACACATATGAATTTAGTTAGAAAATAATCTTTGAGACGATGCATGAAATCTGCTGTCATGGTAATATGAAAAGGAGAAAATTCATTTCTATACATGTGCAAATGCACTTGCTTTCTCCTGTGGTTTTCTAAGTCACTCATGCCAGTGCACACCATATACATATATTCATCATTCATCATAAGTCAAAGAGGCTTTAATGTATGTGTGCGCCTTTTAGCATTTTTGTTCTTATATGAAATGAGAATGTGGAGGACTGTAAAGTGCTCAAGACAAATTAATGTAGGTTCTCTCATTATTTATGAAGGCAGCATGAAGGTAGCATGCCAGCAATAGGAAAACGTTCATCTTCCGTTTCCTGCGGATTCGCAATCAGAAAACAATTATTTACATCTGGTAGAGGTGAATCTAATGGTTGATCATGGTCTCAAATTCATCATCGTCGGTCTATGGCAATCTCTATTACATGGGGAAATTTCTTGGTTAGACTTGTGTCAAAAGCAAAAGCAATACACCGTTTCCCCTACTCCATCCCTGTATAATGGTAAATTTCACGTGATTAAACCTTAACTTTTCTGTTCTTTTCATTGGCTGAGGCCATAAAAAGTGGATTCTTCGAATGAGGAGATATTTTCAATAACTTGTGAATATAATAATAAGCTGAGTTGGCTGGTCAGAAATGAATGAGATGACAGTACATGCACGCAGTGTGAATGAGGATACAAATGGAAATACCACAAATTATTAAGGGCCGAGTCATTATTTAAGCCGTGGGGGGGTCGGAAAAACTTTCAACAATAACAGATGTTTGAATTTGAATGTTGTGGGGGGTGGGTCAAAGTTTGAATTTGAATGTTGTGTGGGGGGGTCAGAAGTTTCAAAATGGAAGTTGTGGGGGGGGGGGTCAGAAGTTTAAAATGGAAGAATATGGGGGGGTCAAATGTTCTGATTCTTGAAATGTTACTGGGGGGGTCAAATGTCCAAATTTTGTAAATTTACTGAAAGGGGCCGTGGCAAGCGTTTATATTTCTTAATAAATGTTGGTAGAATGTCCTGATCTTTTTCTTTGGTATGTGATCAATCATTTGGTTGTATAAAATATCTTGTAATTTTGTACCTAGTTTAATATGTCAACTCAACACATGGAATTGTATTGCTCATATTTGCCAAAATGCTTTTGACAGAGGATTTTAGTGATTGGATGGAAAACATTTCTTTAAGTATGCCTTCCCCAAGAATTTGTACTGCTTAAAATATATCAAAGTTAACTCGTCATGATATGAAAGGACTGGGGCTATTAATTGAATTTAGAGTTTTTGATAATACCTCATCGGCTCTTACATTAGAGCAATTATCTGAGCCACTGCAAGCAACTTATGAAATGGAATATGAAACCCTTTATCTAGATTGAATTATATTATGTTTAATTGTCTTTCGACTAACCACTAACTTTTATTTTCGGTAAATGCAATATAAATTCTTTACTTTTTTTCTCAAAATAACAGAAGATTGAAGATTAAATCGCTTTTTCTAAAATCAATTAAATAGCATCAGTCCATTTATATCATGACAAGTTAATATATACAGTTTGTATTACATTTTGTTTATTGCATTTAATAAACTGGGGAAAAACTAGCTTCATTCATTCATAGTTTCATTCATATAGCTAAATATTTTTGCAAATTTGTACAGCAGATATGACAGTACAATGCTATGCTAATACATACACAGGGCATGTGGAAATGGGGATGTCATATGCTAGGTAAGATATACTAAAGTGGGGGGTCGGAAGTTCATATTTCAGGCATATATTTCAATGTTGTTTGATTTGCGAACCCGTGGGGGTCATATGTTTGATTTGCGAACCCGTGGGGGGTCAGAAGTTAGAAACACCGATGTCTAGAAAAACTTCCGACCCCCCCCATTCTTAAATAATGACTCGGCCCTAATGCAATCTTTCCTATCTTCCACCATTTCATTTTCAACTGCCCTGGCCCTAACCACGGTGGTATACAACTACATGTATTAATAATCGTATATAGTGAGATTTTTAAACACAATTTAATGAGAAACATAACTCCCAAAAATCAATCAGTCACTGACATATGCAACACACATGTGCATGTGTTGACTTTCATATTTGCTGCATCTATATTCAAAGTCATGTTGGCTTTTTTGTATTTCTTCTGAGAAATACAAGCTACAATGATCTAGTAGATCAGATCTACCATATACCATATATGCCATCTACAATGGACCATATACAATTGAAGACCCATCTAACAGAAATCTACCTTACACCATATTTACCTTTTTTGTTGTTGTTGTCACCCTCCGTAGCAGATAGCTTTTTAGCCACTGTAGAAACAAGTATACAATAAGATTTTGCATGCAATTTGGTTAGAAATAATCAGTGCCAGAGATGTCATATACGCCCGTATAATTCAAGGAAAAAAATACAGCCAGCAGCTTATTGGTTTGGCGTCCACGAGGCGTCCCTTGTTACCAACACAATTAGATTGTTCACTCAGCAGGTTGGCAGTTTTAACCCGGTGATTTATTAAAGGAAATGCACGTCCATTGGAGAATTGCTGGTGTTGCAATGGGCTTTATACGTTTACCTTTGTAACGTCCTATACGTGCTGTGCAACGGTGCTCACTAAGAAAACATGGATTGTTGTCTCTCTTTTTTCTCTCTTTTTTTGTGGACTGGTTTCAGATTTATTAATTTGCTTGATGCGACCATCTATTTCCGAGTTACCTACTCAATCGTGGATAAAGTATTTTTTTCTTCAAATTAATATGACAACAAACTGTACTTGTAAAACACAATATCTTGAGTAGATAGTTTTTATTGTCTGTGTGTCATTTAACGTGAGGCTAATTTTCATTTGTGAGATTTAAAAGAAATAGTAAGAGGCCTAATTGGGACCTGTACAATATACTGACTCAACAATCCTTTACCTATGCACATAGCTAATTCGACTTTTCATTGATGCACTGAACCGATCAGCCACACACAAACCCACTGGATATTTATTAGGGAGTTGAGAAACTGGGGGGGGGGTGAGGTTGTGTTACAATATCACCTATAAAGTTTGTGAACACCAAATTCTGACATGGCTTACACAGCCAATGTTTTACTTTACACTCAGCTCGTCCCCATGTGATCCATTTGCCATGTAAATGTTAATAACTCTGTCTAAATGGACAAATATGTCTAATATAAATCTTTGTTCCAGACGACCTTAAAATGTCACATTTTCAAATTAGGAGAAACAGTGCTTGTCTTGCGTGGGAGGGTTACGCAGTCAGTGGGGGAATAGGTGGCATTTTGAAATATAAATACCTACAAGGCATTTTACCATGTTTACGGTGCATCACACCCGCAAAGTTATGGGTGAAACCAGACGAGATTGAACGCTAGTTGCACAGGGTGCAGTTTGATTTTGATGTCTGCTCCGTGAATTATTCATCGAACTCACATATACATGTCCAAAAGCACAAAGGGTACGTTATTGATCTAATTTATCACGTACACGAGCACATAATCAGGGGGCGTTTAGTGCACAAATGGACTAATTTTAGCGAAGAATGTGTGTTTTATATAATCTTGATATAATATACAGTGGAACTTCCTTATTACGACTACAGGGGGACTGGCCAATAGTGGTCATGGTAGAGAGATGGTCTTTATATATGGAAGGTCACATCCGTCCATTTTTATGAAGACTTTGTGGTACCGCCATCAATGGTCGCATTACATTTGTGATAAAGATAACACCAGTTGGAGTGTCTAAGCTACAATTTTTAACATACGCTTATGGTAATACTTTAGTAGGCATAGGGCCATTGGACCGTGCATTGTCAGGGGAAAGTATCAACTGTTTTAGGAAGTAGAGTTTTTGCGCATAAACATAATAATCCTGTTATTAGAATAGACATAGCTGAAAATAGATTTTGTTTACAAATCTACGCTTCCATTTGACTACATCACGGGACCCTGATGGGACTCGATCTCACGACCTCAAAGTTGTGATACCAGAATGATACCATTATCTTGACCTGTTAAAAGGTCACACGACTGAACAGATGTAAATGTGTACCCCCGACCTCCAGCTCACATACAGTTGTACTTGATCCGTATTTCCTGTGTTCCCCAGCACTGAGTACAGTTATCATCTCGACCGGACGTGGGGGGTATGTGTCTAGGGTTCGCATCCCATGAGGACAAAATCTAGATATGTCTACTGTGGTAGTGTATGCTAGCTAGAGGGATGCTAGAGGGAGGAGGTTGGAAACGAGTCCCTGGGCATTGAGAGTGAATGTGAATGTGGTGGTTTATAGTCCTGATTCAAGTCTTGCTCTCACGATTTTACAATATGCACCAGGTCATTTGCCCACTTATTAATCATATCAATTGATCATTTCTCATATCAGTATATTGATACATGAGCAAGAAATGATGGGTTTCTTCATATGGTTGTACGAGTGGTAGTCTTCAATTCTATGTCCAGAAAGTCGTCTGTCTGATTGAGAGTGGCAGCTCGCAGGCAGACGTCCGCGGCCATCACTCTAATTATTGATGACCACGAGGAATGTGAGTACAGAAAGGTGATGAGCAGCACGTGAATGGCATTGAGAGAATGTGCATTTGGAGTGCTCCGGTGGGGGTGCTTTCCCCCCAGCGCTTAACACGCAAATAGCTGTTTGTATATATATCATGATTGTAGTCATTTATATCATTATTGTAGTTACATTGCATCCAAAACAACATGTTACGCATGGCTATAATCATATGACAAGTATATTAAAAAAAAAAAAAACACTACACATTCGTGTTCAATACTGCCGGGGAAAGCCATCACAACCAAACCTACTTGCAGGACACAAGTATCCATAAAAGAGACTGAAAGGCTTTCGCCAAAACAATACAGGTGACCGAGTTATTATGCAAGCGCTGATTGGTTAATAAACATTGATGTATGATGCACTTTTTAGCAGGCGATAGATCAACTATTACCTTATATGGGCGGCAAGTAAGTGCATTAGAGAATCAATAGGCGATCTCGGCTGCGGCTGCTGCTGGCCATATTGTTGGCCCCTCACCAAGAGCCATTGTGGCCACTTCATGCATATTTTATCACTTGTCAGTACAGCTTTATGAGTTTTCAAGTAAAAATGATCTTTTTTCTATTGTTGCTATATCCGGATACGCATATCCTGGCCGCATCTTAATGAATGACAATTTGAATCAATATTTATGAGGGTGTCATTTTGGTCTCACAACATTAGTGTCGTGAGTTCGAGTCCAGCCCGCCAGGACCGCTCTGTTTACTCCAATAGACGTGGGTTTTAAAACTTGTCTTATCTCTTTCGTGGTAAACATATCTTTGATAGTAATGTGACCAATGCGAAAGAGAAGGTTATCAATGGAATGAAGCGGATACATTGTTATTTATGTCGTAACCATGTCCCTGTGGGTTAGGGGTGTTTGGAAGAGAACATACGCCCAAACGGGTAGTAATGCTTGTCTGTTTGTACTCACTAGACTGTTTGAAGAATTGGCACTCAATGTAATCCAATGATAGGAGCGTGGGTAGAAACATGAGCATGGCTGAGGCATTATTTGTGTACGAGGGTTGCACGAAGCGACTTTATTGTGCACTTTTACTAATAATGTCATAGAGTCACTCACTGACACCTGAGTGAACGACACGTGTCAAGTTTAGTTCCCTGTTACCTCACAATATGCTCGACTTTCATGAATGGAAATGTAAAATGTAAATGTGGTGGATGGTTGTTTTCGTGATCCAAGCACTCTCACGACTTAACATTTTACTCTAGGTCATTGGCACGCCTATTGATCAATTAGTCACTTTTCACATTCTTGTAATCACAGCATAATCAGTGCACAATGCTAATCACCCATCATCCACACTCACTCACTCATTCAACCCAATGACCTGTACCTAATTAACGTGTATGTGTCACAGAGCAGTGTGAAACTCTTTAGGGATGAGTTTGTTCAACATTCACCAACAGACCAGACCGGGAATCGAACCCATGACCTTCTGGTCAGGAGTCCAACTCCCTATCCATTCGACCACAGAAGGACAAAAGCAGTAATAATGGTTACTATCCGTGTTAAGACCTAATGTTATCAACAAAAATGGAGTCACAACCACCTACATATATATCATACAGGGCATGTAGTACTTTTTTTCTGGGGTCTCCATTCAGTGCAGCGAAATCCTACCCTTCAATTACCAAAGTGCCATATATGTTGCTGAAACCTACATTATTTATAGCAGCCTGATAGCTATTGTTCCAGCTTTTATCATAAATCACAGGTACACTCTAGTAATAATCATAATCGATCATCAGCTTTATGTGGATGGATCACAGAACGTAAGGTCCAAGCGAGCTGCCAACTTTAACATCACTCACATTATATTTAGACAGCGCAAGTTACCGCGCATATCAGATTTTCCACATGTTTCTCTTTCATAGAGTATTGGTTAAAATGCTACTACACCTTTGAAATGAGGTTTGCATGTGTTTCTGTCAACTACCATAGAACTTCTGTATTTAAACTGTCGTGTGGACTGGCCTCTAGTGGGTTTCATAGAGAGGTGGTCGCGTTACGAAGCTTCACAGGGGTCTTTTCATGAAAACTAGGAATCTGGAGAACTGTTTTTTTTGTCATAGATGTGGTCTCTTTATAGAGGTGGTGTTAATATTGGGTGTTCTATTGTAACACCCTCTACCTACGATACTCGTCAAATTAACAAACAAAAACAAAAACAACAAAAGAGATAGTAAAGAAATCAAGACACACATTGAATCAATGAACATGACATTAATGAGACAAGCATGATCCCAACTCAACCCAAATAAAATATACATAAACACGGAATCGACGTATGTTACGTTTACGTATTATCAGGAATACATGTCATTTATTCCTGGTATTATCAATGTATTCAATATTCAGGAAGTTGGATAAATGTAGTCAATTTCTGTATACTTGATTCAAATTGGTTGTATCACAACCCAGACAATCTACTGCACACACTGATAGATCGTAGAGATACCACTTTGTGTTCTTGTGCTTGAATACTAAATGCACACTTTAATCATTATGCATAATTATTTTACAAATGAAGACTGCATCATGGGAATGAACGAATACAAGATTCTGTAACCATATGTGAATAACTGTTGCCAATGGGTCCATTATGAAAGTGTGGATCAGAGCCACACCAGGACAGTCAATGCGCTCGTGTTGTTGCTCAAGTTGAGCAGAATATCATATTGTACATGATAACGCACTTTCTGCACATGTGTTAAAACATGCAGATGGTATCCATTGCACATATGAATACTCATGTCCATTTCACATACACATACCTTGTACACTTTTAAGTGTGCTTCCTATTGAATATTGTGACTTGAAAACAAGGATATGCCAAAATCAATTCAAGACCCAAAACGCTATAGCTTTCATGCCATTCTTAATATTAGCAAAACTTGGCCTAAAATATAAACATCTAACACGTGTGTATTCTCTTATGCTTTCAGGTATACCTCTCGTCATATGGATACCTACCCAAGTCCGATTTAGAAACAGGTTCTTTACGAACTGAAGAGGAACTCCAAGATGCGATAGAACAATTCCAGAAGTTTGCTGGGATACCTGTAACAGGGAAATTTGATGAGCGGACCAAAGAAATGTTTCACAAGCCCAGGTAAGGTTACGGCCTTTTTCTCATTCAAACAAGTGTGTTTCTTATTCAATAGTGCTTTGGTAATATAAGATATACGTATGGAATAAAAACCTTATACACTGTACATCCACCGTATAGCCCTCGATTATTAATTTGTTATATGCATAGGTGTTCTAATTTGAATTGAAGTGAACAGCTTGTATGTTGAATAGTATAGGAGAAATCATGTTTGAAAATCGAAAGCTTGATGGAAAAAATGGGGAACATCACTTACATTTTACATTCCTTACATTCACTTTCATGTGTAGGTGTGGTCGAGAAGACACCGAGCCATCCGAGGGCAGGCCAATGATTACGGCCCGACGCAGACATCACCATGGCAGCAAACACCGACGACACCGACGATACGCGCTTGGGCCGAGCAAGTGGGAGAAGACGCACCTCACATACAGGTGAGACGGGTGT
This sequence comes from Streblospio benedicti, assembly GCA_019095985.1. Lineage (NCBI taxonomy): Eukaryota > Metazoa > Annelida > Polychaeta > Spionida > Spionidae > Streblospio > Streblospio benedicti. Next base: position 18,527,321 of record CM032660.1, on the reverse strand, counting down.
ATTTTAATTTTCGCTGGTTCTTAAACCGATTTGTAAACAATTGTTTCTTTAGTTCATTTAACAATGTGTGTGATAAGTCATGGGTGGCATACATGAGCATGTTATTTTGCTGCAAAATGAGATAACACCAACATAAACACGAATACTCTATTAGTAAAATAGTTAAAAGTACAGTAGGCTACAGTCATGTTTTGTAGCGCATAGCCTTGCTTTGCGAAAGACACAATGCAAACTTGTGAGAGCACAATGCAAACCCATTTCAAACACAATACCAACTTCTTGAACATAATGCAAACTTTGTATCATATGTGGGGTGGCTCATGTCTGTTCTCTCATGCCTGGCCTCACTGGACCGGAGTCTCTTTGGCATCTGCCCTTCAGTTTTGGTAAAACAGGCCATCTTTGAAATTTTATACATACATTTATTTATTGGTGTCATTATGATATTGTTAAACTGTTATGATGTGTAGGTCTATAGTTCTATTGTTTGATAGATGTCTGATCTTCTATATGTCTCACAATTCTACTGTGCCTATTCCTTTCTGCATTGTGTTATTCTTTGTTTCTATCAATGATAACTTACCTACATCTAAAAATACTAATTTATACCGCTTTTAAAACATTCTAATACTGCTACAAACAAAATGCTCATTTGGATAGCAAAGTCCTGCACCAAAAAGTGCATAAGAAACAGCATGTTCCACATTGCTGCTGCGGCCGAGTAGGAAGAGAGTTAGACCCGTGACCAGATGATCGTGGGTTTGATTCATGGTCGTGTCTGGTGGTGGATGTTGAACGAATTCGTCCTGAAACAGTTGCACACTGCTCTGTGGTACCTACACGTTAATTAGGTGCAGGCCATTTGGTTAAGAAATTGTGCGCCTGATAACTATGATTAACTTTAACGTTGTGTGGTGAATGTATTGCAGATTTTAAAACGCGAGAAATGAATGATCAATTGATTGACCAGTGTGCCAATGACTTGATGTAACATGTAAAGTCGTTAGAATATTCCTTTAATTACGACTATAAAACATCAGGTTTACATGTATCTATTAGGCGAAGTCTCTTATTCACTTGAAGTCAGTACTAGACGTCAGTACCAGTAGGCCTACTTTAAAATGATCTGTCAAAATTGTCAATAAAAAAGGTCATACTTTTGCGGGGAAAATACAATGGTGATCACATTTAGAATAGTTTATAACCAATCCATTTCAGCATTGAGACATAAGTAAATGTGTGACGACTCTGGAATTGTTGAGAATTTCCAAACTATCTATATTGAGATATAGTGTTAGCTAACTCAATGAAATCCGCCTAAAAGCACATATCAATTTTGCATATGGTACACAACCAGCACAATAACACATGAAACACGTGTATCTAAAACTGAGCTAAAATGGCAAAAACATTGAAGTCTAAAGCCATATAAATGTACCACCACATGCACTATACGGCACAGAGACACACGAGGGAATCATGAGGCTAAAACCATGCGAAGATATTCTGTCAAAATGATAGTCACCATAACTGCGAGTGCACACAAAGCTGAATAATCTTGCTTTTTCATTTAATTATGTAATTCGGGGCCAACTCTCGGGGGCACCGCGGGCTCCATGTGGCTGGTCCCCCGGAGACGAGCCCACGAGCGCCGAGAGCCGTCTCCTCACCCTGATCTTCATGCATTATTTTACTCATGAACAGCAGCACGGATATTTACATCTGTAGCGCCGTGTTTTTCGCCGTTTTAATCAGCACCCGCGGTGCTGTAAATGAAAATGTATTATCGGCGGTTCACCTAAAACCACGTGGGCAACTAATCGATGGCAGTTTCTGTTGCCACTTATGTAATTGGTTATACTTTATTACAGTGTTCTTATTTAAGATTTACACTGTCTGATTGTTGGAACATGAATTGTAACTGATTCGCTTCGATCCCTTTCCGTTTACACCGGATTGTTGGAACGCGTGCGTACGCTTTTAAACGTACTGTAACCGTTCCACGGTGCATTCATGTGGCAATCATTTCCGCGCTTCACAAGATCAATCACTCACGTGTCTCAACTAAATCCACTAGATGAAAGTATGCACGATTAATGGCAGTGCTACGAACGTGTTTGTCCTATATCCTTACAAAATGATCCTAATAAGAAAGGCATGAGTGTTCGTTACAATATAAAGAAATATGGATTGCATTTCATTGAGTTATCGCGGCAAGTTAACCAATAGGCTTATGCGTTATAGGATAGCCGAAAAAATTCAACTTGGCCACTTGATATTCGTTGTATGGCAGCATAGCAGGGGGCTTTATTACCAAAATCACCCTATCTGCCCATCCCCCTCTCCGCCCCCCAATTAGTCCACCGCGCCCCTTCACATACGGTAACGCTCAGAAAATAGCCACATGTTCTACTGAAGGGAGGCAGACGAAACTGCATCATTTATAGTAAAACCCTAGTATTTACCAGAGACACTAGGACGAGAATGGAACAGTGTTCCACTTTGTAGTAAAGCAACCCGGACAGCAAAATGGTGCTTTCTAATTGCAAGATGTTGCTATTGACGAGGTATCCTTGTGCTCGTGCCCAAATTATACTTGTTTTGGCCTAGTGTCGCATTTGTCCTCAATTCCGACCCCACTGGAGTAGGTAAGTTTTGTTGTCTGTCACAAAAGAAGTTGTGTAATAGGAATTTCAAACTATTTTTGATCGGTTGTACTCCACATTGAAACCTACTTAAGTTGAATAGGTTGAATAGGAATTGTTTTCTGTTTTTTGTTTTGTTTTGTTTTCACCACACTAAATCAGTTCTCCAGCATTCAGACTATTCACTGATAGTCGTTTTGCTTCCATCTCGGTGGTTCCCAAACCGCTAGCAGACCATTTAGCTGGCTGTTGAGGGTCTGGCTGATCTAGACTACAATAAAACAGAGATGAATTCTCAATCCTTGAAAAAGAAAAAAAAATGTGAACATGACATAATGTTGATCTAAATTGGTTACAATAGTCACCCATTATACGAGAATAAGCACAGTGATTCCGGTTTACAAATGCTAGTGAACCAAAACAGGAAAACTGACTAATAGAGACATACAGTAGAAGCTACTGCACGAACATCCTCATAATCATGGTAACATACATGTCTTAATTAATTAGAAGTGACTGAAGGGGACCAAGTAAGCTGTTGTTAACAATAAAGCATGCAGTTCAGAGTCGTCCGGGGCCTCCTCGAGTACTATATGCATATGCAAGAGGATGAACGAACGAGATTGTAAGAATGGTACGAGCCGCGTGGGGGTGATTACTTACCCACGCCCATCTGCGCTCACTGTATTAGCCAGTGACAATAAACGGCATTGTTTTAATTGATTCTTTTATTGCTGAGCTCTGCTCCCATTCGCGTAAATCTCCACCACAGAGTGCGTGATAACGCCGCCATGTTTGAACGGGGGTTACTTTGATAGTCTCGCAGATATAATCTGATCGGAGACGCCTTTTAAAACCTTTCTATAGCACTATTAGCAATAGACTAATCAATGGCGTTCACACGATTATGCATACAAATTCAAATTCTGAAGTATTTGTGAAGAGGCTACCAACTGAAGTCTTTTGAGACTATCGACTTTCCGCGGTGGTTTATCCATCTGTGAGCTCCAATTAACCAGTGACATTAACGGGTAGCCATTTGCTTAAATTGACATTGTTATTCTTGCCGTTAAACAGGGAGCTCCGCATCTGCGCTGTTGTTGCGACTCGTGGGGTGATAATTCTCGCCTGCCCGGTGACCGCTCGCGTGGACAGATGCGCATGCGCGAAATATGATCAGATAACCCTGGGTACTTAGCATTTGGCCTCACTTGACAGATGCGTTTTGGTTACACGTATATTTATCGTCATTCATCAAAATTTGATTCCCAGACTTTCTTTTTCGTTTTAAATTTTAGTATTTGCACGCGCTTTCCCACTTACAGTGACAATATTTTAAGAGTCACTTTTGCAGATTTAAATGTAAACTTTGTCAACTGTTTGGTATTCATATATTTTTGTCGTAAAACGCAGTTTACAGTTAACCCTTTGATTTACAAACAAATTTGAACATGTTCTTTAAGTACAGAGTGAGAGCATTCTAAACATCTAAAATAATCTTCTGCTATATTTTCTCGCCAACAAATAACTTACAAGCATATGCAGTTAGTTTCCAATAGATTGAACTCACGATTTACAAGCTGTATACATGTGTACAAAATACTACAAAACCACCCACTACACCGGACCGTACACAACAAAATACACAACAGGTGTGAGCGGACCGCCAGATCTGCATGTCTATAGATTTTTTTATCCCACCCGGTGCCGTGTATCAATCATTCGTTCATGCATCATTTAGTGCTCTTCACAGAGAAGAAGAAAAGGCTGAATTATTCGCCTCGCTATCGATTCCATTGTCATGGAATAAGTGGCGTCCAAGAACACCCCTATACACGCGGTGGATTCTATGTAGCACAGGACTGCCCATTGGTCAGCTTTCACTGACGGCTTAGGTACCAATTAAAGGTTCTTGAACTTTGAGGGGCACGTGTTGGCATTGAGCTTATTTGGGGGTTATTGTTGATCTTGGAGCACGTGGAATAATTACTAGTGTAATGAACCTCACGCCATGGGTATCTCTGAGTATTTTAAGTGGGTGCGCGTGTTCCAAGTTTCACAGTTTTGCTCCGAATGCACGAGTACCACTGGTTTTTCATCACCGTAGCATACATTCACAAGTAAAAATCCTAATAATAACAACACAGTGGAATTATCATTACTTACACTGTCAGATCCAGGTTTTGGGGGGGAACGGAGTGGTGGTGGGGGTGGGGAGGGGGAGGTAAGGGATCTCATGGGTTTTGTACAAACAATCAATAACAGACACGCCGAAACAAACCACATGAAAATGAAATGTCTTGGAAGAGAGGGGGCGTGACCCCCACCATGGATCCGCCTATTAATTAAGTTCCAGTCAGACAGTCACGAATGCTCATTTCCAAATGTTTGCCATTGTGCTACAGGCGAAGAGGAATACAAGGGAACATAATCATTCTACATATACTGTATCAAAAATCACGCCTGTCATCAGACAATAGCCCAATTAACAATGGCTACAAGACCGCAACAGAGTCGGCTTCCATATTCGGGACATCTGACCCTAGCTTTAGAGTCGACTGTTATATATGGTGAGATTGATTTATGTCTTCGTGCTCGCCAACAATTCACGTTATACACGGTGGTCTGCTATCCCCCGCTTCTTACTTCCCACTGATTACTTATATTATTCATTGTATCATCGTCTCCGATTGTTCAACGGCGTGAACGTTCAATAAGCAGTCTCGGTCGCCCGGGCACCATTCACAACGTGATATCTACATTGCGATGCAAGCCGCGTGAGATGGAGACTGCTGTGTTCCATATACAATAACTCGAGTTGTCCATCGATTTCCAGGATGGTGGGGCACATTAAACAGATTCACATTTGATTATTTCTGAATCTATTGTCTGAATATGCATACCATTATGTGCAAAAGCTCCATCTAAGCCGACCGTTACAATTGAACTCATATATGAATTATTGTAATATAATTTTGGCATAGGGCGGTGCTGCGAAGAAAGACAGTTCTCTTTCATACGCGCTATGCTGGCAAACGACATACAATCATGCTTCTTGCTCCTGCTTGTGAAAAGTGCATTCACATTCTAACAGAAGTATTCAAGAATAAAAGCTTGCAGAAAAGAAATGCTGAATATTTACAATGATCATCCATTATAGGTGGCCCCTTTGTACTAACGCCATGCATATGTTTTTCAATGGTGTTCCTGCAAGAAAGGTACTAAATGTTTGACAACGAATCACACCGTTCGTCTACGCGGATATCTTTTACACACTACATTGTACATATATCCACTTATACAATATCTCAATAGCTTATGAACTGAAGAATAATATGCTCCAAGTAAATGAGGATGACAGACAGCATCATAACTGGCCCCGTTCTGGCTGGCTGCATTGCTTTTACCCCTTGTTGTCATTTACTGATGAAATGGATTAAAGCATACACGGTGGAGGTCACGTGATAAACAGGCGAAAACATCGGGGTCAAAAGTGTGTTTATCTCTAGAAAGAGTAATGCACATTTGCGCGCTTGTACTTCGATGATGGAGCCGATCAAACGAGAAAAGAGCACAATGACACCAATATAATTTGAAACAAAGCATGTTTCAAACCATAATGATCCATAATTTGTCTATTCGTCTGTTTCTCTACGTGTGTGCGCGCGCGCGTGTTTTTTTTTCTTTTTTTTTCTTTTTTTCATTTTCTTTTTTTTCTTTTTTCTTCTTTTTTTTAGGTGGGGGTGTTTAATTTACCGAGAGTTTGCAGTAAATATACATGCTTTCACGTGGGTGTTATTTGTTTTGGTTAAAACACACTAAACGGCTGCTCTATTTAAAATCAAATTACGAATACAGAGTCTAAGCTGTAGGCCTACTAGTATTTTAAAACATCAGAAATTCTGATATCATAAACTTGCACCAAGTCATGATCGGCTTTGTTCAGCATGAAAATCCCAGGGTGCTGCGGAGCATACTGACTCCACCCCTTTCCCCCACGGGACTTCTGGCTCTAACCACTCTGGTGTCGACCATCGGGCATACATTATTTCAAACAGTTATAAGTTGAAGGTCCTTACCAATTACAGTATTCAGTGGCTCGCGGTTCAATGCAAGATGGTCTTATTCAACAACAGACTTCTCCGAGACATTAGAGAATACGCCATGAACAAGCCAAGTACGCTTCTGTACTTTCAAAAGTGGAAGTATATGATCAAGTGTTTGTGAAAATAGCTTGCATCTGTAAGCGCTGGACACGCAAGGAAGTTATAAAACAGACGATTTTGGAATATTCAAGGCGCGTGGGTGTTTGGTTGTAGCTGCAGTTATAACATGGACTTTTAATGCTTAACTTAAGCGTTTTCAAAGGCCTTGTAACCGTAGGGACTAACGATATACATTTGTATATGACTCATCTTTCTTTTTGTCTTTCTTTTTATCGTTTGGTGAATATGAGGCTTGAGTTGATGCAACTTGACACGAAGGTCTATGAATGAAGAGTGGAAGTATTCAATCCGACCCAAGCAAGTGGCACAAGTGACGTGTGACCGCTTTTTCCCGGATGTGGCAAATTAGGAAAGGAAAACGTTCTAGCACAGCAAACGTACAACCGATGTAGGGCCTACACGCGCATAGTTGATACCTAAAACTACGAACAGTTGAAGCATTTTGATGGAAAATAACCCATGTTTCAAACACATAGCACAAACTGAACAGCAGACTGAGTGCTGCTGCGAGAAGCAGAGGGGGTGAGATTGACGAGTTTATGGTTGTGAAGGAGGTTCGCATTCGAAACCAATTTAGTCTGTTGATCAGCTTTGCCGGAGCACCTGTTGCCACCAGTTGCCGTATGCAGACGAGAATGAAATGGCTGTCGGGCGAGGGAAGGAGGCTCATTTTGGACGCCGCCACCAGCTGCATGGAAACTACGCGGCCCCCAGACGATGGAACCGGGCAGAAGTGTGATGATAGCAAACTTATGTGGAATGGTTCATCAGATACGATGTCCAATAGAATAATGCAGATGAAGATAGTGAGGAGACTTGCTGTTACGATTATGACAATGGCTTTAGAACTTACTCTTCAGGGCAAATGTGGGTTATAGCGAGCGCTGTCGTGGATTCGGTTACTGCTCCTTGACGCTGAAGGTACAAGTAAGTGATCTCTAAATGTTAACTACGTTTTTTTCTTTTAATCTTCTCAGTATGCTGGGACCATATAGTACTTTATCGTGAGCATGTGTTTTCTATATTGGTTACTGCCTGCTTGCTGAGAGCTGAGCTAGTAATTAGAATGAACTGACGTTGGAATTCCCCAACTGACTTTACAGTTGTGTAAGTTGTATAAATGGGCTTTCAAATAAGACTGCTTCCTGTTTGTACTACTGTATATAATGAATTCTACGTATGGAACCAATGCTTGTTGAAGTTTCAAGTTCAAGACATATATTTTAAATAATCTTATGAACAAAAACAATATTCACTTTGATGGATATTCAATAACTTAAGACAATTACGGACGTGTATTTAGGCTGTCAATAAAACAAGTCACAAATGACTGCCCCTCATGAATAATAGCGTCTGCTCTCTGTGCAAACTCTCCTGCTGTATTCGTAGTTTGTATGAAACGCTCGATAATCCACAGTTAATTGAAGACAATGAAGTTGTGTGGGCACCATTAGTGGAGCATTTAATATGTACAGCTCTCTGAAGTGAAATTGAATTTGCGGACATCACAGTACAGTGGATCTGTTATACACTTCAGCCAGCGAGCCAAAGGACCTGTCTATTGTGATTATTTCACATGCATATGGCCAAATGACACCCTCTGAAGACCTACTTAATGTCTTCAAAAGAAAGATGCCTCCAAAGGGAGCGCATTGACGCGCGGTAGGACTTGTGCCATGATGCATTGTAATTGAAGATATTGCTGGAGCAGTCTTATTCCAGTGAAGTCGAAGGCATTTCATAATACAGGGGTTGTAGTTATTGCATTGTAGTGTAAGTGAGCAGAGTAAGTAAGTGCAGCGTTTAGATTATGGCATTTGGAATTATATACCATTGAAGTAAATGTGACACGGGCGAAGCAATATGGCCCCGTCGTTTAACAGACGTAACAGTATACATATAATGGAATAAATACAATATAGTGACATTTCATAGCAGATTCAATGTGCAAAAAATAGTTTGCGAGTGTGGGTGTAGTCATGTTTAAACCATCTTTTAAACACGGGCCACACAAATAGCATAGGCCCCTTTAGAAGTGTTTTTATATATTCAAATTGCAGTTCTACCATGACCCCGTGGGAAGTGGGTGGGATTTTCTTCACAAATCGAGACCCCCAGGGGAACAGGCGGTAAAACGAAATTGTAAAAAGTGCACACGTATAGGCACACTATCGAGTCCATTTTAACACGTTCGAGAACACCACGAAGGCTCGGGAACTCAAGACGTGCTATAACAGTGACATTTACGAAGATATAGCACTAATCTCAATGATACTCTCGACTCAACTATTAGTTTATCCAAAACGATCTTCCGTATCAATGTCAATATAGGGTTTCCAGGGCAGTGATTTTTCTCATCGCATGCTTTTGTCTCTCACTTTATTGGATTGTCTAGAATGTGATGCTGCCAACAGTTGAAGTGAGCTTTGCCGGAGAGAAAAAACTATAGGCCAAGCTATCGAGTTTTGAAATGTGCATCGAATAAAAAGGATATTTCAAATCTTTCTTTTTTTTTTAGAAAAAATGAATATTGGACACTGCTGAACGTGTTATCCTAAATAGGAATGTGCAAATATTCGATTATTCCTCATTTTCCCTCAGGGTCTGTTCAAATTAAGCGTTTTATACTTCTCGAAAAAGTTCTCATGGTGATTTTATCCTCACGGAGACTGTATCCTTCTGAAGAAAAATAACTCTCGTTTAACGTATGCGTTTTCTACCTATAGTTTCTTAGTTCATACACGAAGAGTAGCGTGCAATGTATGACCTACTTGGGTGGTATTTTGTAAATCCCGGGTAACAAATGTCTAATGCAAATGCTTTGCTGAGGAAGTGGGGGTGGTTAGTATTATTTGGGATGCTGCATATTAACAATAGTTTAATTAGGTACACCGGAAAGAATCGATGCTCCAAATGACACTTGTTCACGAGCAATTCTAGTAAAATTCAGCAATTATCCTTGGGCTAAAATGCAATTGTGAATTTGTATTCCTTGAACTGGTTTGAATAGTGATAGTTTTAACACGTGCTATAAATGCATGTATTTAATATGTCACATTGCAATATCATGTATGAGTGTTTAAATGCCTTTCGCAAAGAGTATTCATTTTTAGGGAGCAGTGGTAGGCAGTAACTAAAACAAGCATTAATGATATTCCTGATGGAACAATAATGTACAATTAACCGAACAAGCAGGACCGATGTGAAAGACAAGTGTTCAATTTATCCACAAGTCCACAAAACAATCCCAATTTTTACATTTCAAACTTTATCCGCCCCTCAAATAATAGTACACCGTACTGATTTAGAAGACTTGTTTTAGAGGGAAAACTTAAATGTGTAGGTCATTGGGTGCAATCCTGGATATAATAATCAAGACTTCCGTATCTGTGTGACCCTGGAAAGAATTTGTATTTATGGCCATTGCTAATTATTTGAGCATCAATCTGTCAACCTCTGGCATGTGACTCGTTTACATGTTCATCAATGAAAAAAAAATACAAGTCTGCAATACACAAATAGTGCTCTATTTCTTATAATGGGGCAAGTAACAGTTAGGGTTGTGCAAGCTCTAGTGACTACACTTATGCCTATCACCAGTAACAACTTTATCATAGACAAGAATAGATGCACATTTTGTATTATAACAAAATAAGGTCAGCTATAGTAGGTCTTGTAGCAATGAAAAACAATGCACAAAGAACCAGGACAGGGAATAGCGATGAACACAATGATACCACATCAGAGCCAATCCCTTGTTTAGTAATGATAAAAATATTTTTGTTGCCTCATATTTAGTACAATAACCACCTTTATTGGTTGAACATAGATACGGAAGGCATTTGAAAGTATAATAAAATGCATTTGTTTTTACTAAACAAGATTGATTGTAACAACTGTTGGTTCATTTGGATCAAACAATGAACTATGATAATCGAATAGTTCGATGTGGTGCTGGAAGCATCTGGGCTGCCTGTGCAAAAGTAGCATTGCATGTCGAGGGAACCACTTAAAACTCGGCTCGTTGCATGACCAGCCTGCCTCATTATATCTGTTTAAAGTGCAACGCTATCTTGATAAGCACGTGTATTCGCACGTTTGATTACATTTCATTGCTTTTCATGGAATTATTTTTTGAACATAAGCCAAAATGGGAATTTGGTATAAAAAAAGGAAAAGAAACCAACATAGGCATAGGGACTATATAGGCTTGTGGTTGCGATCCCTCGTAATTAGGCCTATACACATACACTATTCATGCATTAGATTGCGTTTGCAATATAGCATGATCATACCATTTGGTTCTCCCCAACAGACCATCGGGGTCAACAACCACAAAGTGAGGATGAGTTCATAGTATCTTTTTTTGTTTATCTTATTGTTTTTCATTACGATGTATGGTTTGATATTACATGCTCTTTTTTTCTTCTTTTTCCCGGGTTCATTGTGTATACGTGCAATAAAGCAGCAACAAATAACATCGACGTTTCTCTCACCACTCGCAAAACTGTTCTGACAAGTTACCCAATTTGCATGGACCATAGTCCAAATGGAACATTTTAGCAGTGTGCAGGCCAAGTAGTGCTTCGTCAGCTGGGAGATTTTACGCGCTGACGCGTCGCTTCCATCCATAATGCACGCGTGTGCTGAGTTACCGGCGGCCTACCTTATTCAGTGGTGTTGTGATGTGTCCGGTGATCATCACAACCTGCATGAATAAGGTAAACCCCGTAACCAATCGCGGCACGCGCGTTTTCAGGTGCACCGAATGCAATGAAGATGTTTCTTTTTTTTTATTATTAAAACCTGAATTAAAACCAAATAACAAGCAATGATGTACGAATGCAGTGTACACTGCAAATTTTGTTCACTATGTGTTTCACGTATGTTTATATGATATATTATATATGTGATACAAAGCATTTCTCCGAGAAACGGCAGACAATCGACTTTTACACGCATTTCATCCAATTAAAGTGAACTGGGGAAAAAACATTTACTGGTGTGACTCACATTGTGCTTATAGATTGTTTTATCATTTTGCAAACAGATTTTAATTTCAATTTCATTGCCATTTCAGTTTATTTGATTATAAAAAGCAATCTACACATTAACCGCTAATGAGACAAAACACTTGATACAAAATGTCGTGTGTTGAGCTAGACCAACGATGAGTTCTTAATTCTATGGTATGAGAATCGCAACTTGAGAAGCAAATGATTTCAGGCAGCCAAGTGTCAGGACGAGCAGAATCATAGATATGGTAGATCAGCAATATTGTGAAGAAGAAAAACTCCAACTAGAGCTATGAGAAACTACAGACCTATTGAAGCACGAGGATAAAAAAAACGCTGGTTGTTAGACCTTATTCAGTGGTGTTGCGATGTGTGGACAAATCCATCACAACCTGCATGAATAGGGTACATCGCCTCAGCATGGCCACACCTACATGTGCTTATCTTCATCTAATCCTCTACAATCTCAATTTTTCACTGTTTTCACTGGATATCAACATGATTGAAATTGCTGTGATCTCTTCTACTTCTAACACTTCCTTCACTTTCATTTTCTCCGGATGCGGTTCTAGTGCAATGATGACCAGTGACCACAAGGAAACGTATGCTGCTGGAATGTCCTGCCCGTAGTTAAGACCCGAATAAAGAATGCATCATTTGAATAAAAGAGTTTGCCTGTTTTCTGTAGCAGCATTGCATATACATATATATCAATCATCAGCTATGCAAATGTTAAATTATATTTTTGACAGACTGATATATGCACTAATATATTTGAGTGTTAAAAATCAACACGTACAATTAATGTTCCTACTAATGATATACAATTGTATTCTATAGCCAGTACACGTGTACTTCTATACTTTCAATTTTGTCTCAGCCGACTTGGGACTATCATCAATCTTTATAGAAATCTATTTGACAACATAGAAGCTATTGTACTTTCAGAACGATTCCATTGCAGTAGATGATAGTTGATGTATGAGTTAAGCTCAGAAATGCATAAAGTATCCTTTGTGGACTTGTGCTTAGACCGGTACATGGATGCGTGGATAACAATATGCAAAACATTCTTAACGATGAAATTGAAAGGCTGTAAAATAACTGGATGTGGATCGTTGCATGAAACCACACCAATCACATAAAAATGCTAGATTAATCCCCCTAAATCGTGTGAACCTTTAGACAGCAATCTGTTCTTGAGCAGTGATATTTGCGGTCAAGATTATCACGTGTTACTGAACGCACATTGCCCCGAGCCCCACATCCCTCTACACATGCATAAATGATAAGTATTCCTATCGATTAACCATATTAAGCTTCTAAGGATCTAGTAATTAGTGGGCAGAGGGCACACAGAGTGTGGTGGCAGATCACCATTATTGTTACGCACTTGTAACATTTGAAGCATCACCCACAGTGCCCCCCCCCCCCCCCCACCGAACTTTATACCTATCCACAATCTTAGGTAGGTCTACGTCAAGCCGGGGTTTTCCCCTAAACAAATATGTTTAATATATTTTAAAAAAGAAAAATGTGTATTATTTTATATTTTACGTGACAACACTATGTTATTAAAATGATTTTTGTAAAAAAAATCAAACCATTATATTTTCACCGGCAAAAGAGACTTGCTCTTGTTTCAATACAAATGATAGTATTGTGGTGGCAAACCATATACAGATATGCTGCAAATACTCACCATCAGTCAAAGTTTTATGCCTTGTGAATTCACCACAACTACCCCGAGAGCTTAGACCGACTTTGCCCTATAGGCCTCGGGACCTGCTGTTTTAGACCCTCGGGGATTCACTGGGATCTGGTTGGTAGCCAACAAGGCTGGTGGTCAGGCCAAAACGGTTCTCTGAGGATGCGCCTGCAGCGAGTCTTTGGTCCACACGGACTTTTCCTATGGCCCGGGGGCTTGTGCAAAATGCTAATGCTAACGCCATAGACCGCGTGCTTAAACTTGATCCGCACTGGCTTTGGATCTGAAGGTCTTATTTCTTAGCAGTTCATTGCGGGAATGGGTTCAAGGGGGGTGCACCCATGATATTCTGCATAGGGCACTTTTGGAATATGGAAAAAGTGCGTCGAACGCTGTCCGTGGAAAGCGGGAACACTGATCTCGAAGAGCGTAGTTGAGTAGCCTATTATATAGTGTAACGTGTAAATATAGGCAAAATATTAGTCTTTCCACTTATTGTTATCATTAATACTTATAATTACCAATAGTAAGGCATATTTCTTTTAAATCTAAACGTGCCATGCATTTGAACGCCAACATATGCAAGCATCTACGAATTAAGCTAGGCTCACAACATGTATTACAAAAACAAATGTGCTGTAGTTACAGTTATTATTCAAGGAAGTGAAATTAAAAAAGAAAGAAATCAAGAGGAGAGACAAAGTACAATAAAACGTACGTTTTTAATTGTAAAAGAAAACACGCTGGAAATAAACGAGCAGACGTTATCAAAACGAGTGTCCTGATGTAGATCCGCGTCCCCCGCGCAGCGTTACTGCGCAGCCCGGCACCTGGGTCTCTTTGACATTGGGTTGCGCAGATGCGGCGGTGGCGGCCGCGTTATAGCGTATGACAAAACAATCGCACATAATTGAGTGGCTCAACTTCCATCCTGCTGTGCTGTGCTGTGCTCAGCTCTGCACGCACAGATCATATTATTTGGTACAATATTCACTTTTACATTTTGCACGTGACTACTAGTATACACCCAGTAAAACCAGGGGTACACCACTTGGTTCTTTTTGTACATGCAATTGCCACAGAATTTAATAGGGTGCTAGTATGCTGTTTGCGTCAAACCCGGGGAACACCTTAGTAGAATTCTGTTAATTCGCATAATTGTCTGTCGTCACCGTGATGATGCTGATGCTCGTCATTTTGCTGCACCTCCTTTCCCCCTCCTCCTCTTGTCACACATTCTTCTATAATCCCTCACTTCTTGCTGTCTCTTCTTCTGCCTCTTCTTCTGCTTCTGCTGCTACTGTTCCATTGTGTACATGTCAGAGTTGAGGAAGATGAGCTATATCAGGAAATTCAGATGATTTAAAACAAGTCATATTTGTTTTCAGAATCCTCAACTACACACCTGATCTCAATGCCCGTGAAGCGCATGATGCAATTCAACGAGCTTTCTTCATCTGGAGTGATGCAACACAGCTGACTTTTGAAGAAGTATATTTTGGAGAAGCTGATATCAACATCAAATTTGCCCGTCATTATCACAGTGATGGTTATCCCTTTGACGGACCAGGTATGCAGTTTTTCAATCATTCTATCATATGTACATTCACTACAATACTTCAATAATGCATTTTTCGCAATTGTACAATCTTTTCACTATTTTTTACGCCACTCATATGAGCGCCATGGACGACATTTAAAAAAACTTAGCCTTTACCATGATCCTGTTACAAGTAGCCTACTTTTTCATCAGTGATTTAGTAATATTTTCATATCATGCAGGTAATGTCCTGGCACACGCATTTTACCCTGGGGAAGACAGGGGTGGAGACATGCACTTTGACGAGGATGAGAGATGGTCCTACATGTCTAATGACGGTAAGTCCTTTCATCGATAGTCTGCATAATGTATCAGAATGATGTTTAGTGTATCAATTCAAACCTTATTAATAAATGCATTCATAACATTGTAATCCTACATAATTAGTGGTAAGATAAGTAAAGCAATTTAAGCAGTTTTTGATGTCATGAAATACGGTTACAGGTGTTGAACTGTTACTTGTACTCTTTCGTTGCAGGGATTGATCTTCTTGGTGTTGCAACTCATGAACTTGGACATTCTCTGGGACTTGCACATTCCCCTGTCCAAGAAGCAATCATGTTTCCATGGTTTCAAGGAAATGTTCATAATCTCGCCTTGCAGCCGGATGATTTAGCAGGAATACAATTTCTCTATGGTGAGTTTCGTTCTTGTAAAACTTCTAAAGATCTCGAATTAAGGTTCGTTTTACTCATATAGTCCTAAGTCGTTGACATCAGCCGTAGTAAGTTAGTGATACCAAACAGTATGCATAGTTACTAGAAAAACATGCGTATTCTACCTATTTTGTAAGAATCTAAGTAGATCAGAATGAAGAATAGCATATGAACATTTATTTGAAGTAATAAGCTTTCACACCAATGCACTAGAGATTAACACCTTACTTGTTTCTTTTCAATGAGTTTTAATCATGAGTGTAGTTATCAGTGTCCCAAATATTGGGGCCACACTGTAATTGTGAGCAGTTGAAAATAAATGCCAGTTTTAGTCAGGTGTGGATGTTTGCTGGTAAAGAGAGCAGCTACCATAGCAACCAGTGGTCCTGGTGGGACCGTGTGAGCATTGAGACAACCATGCTGGATAGATACACATTTATTATTCATTGGACAGCCATGAAATTCATTGGCCTCTCCACCAACCTTCCCATATTAGACATTTCTTCATCATGAAATCCAATAGTAGAATTTTGCAATAGCAAAAAGTGGAGTGAGCAACCTATATGTATATATCTAGGTTTCATTATTAGCATCAGATATTTAAAATTTTCATCTTTTGTAAAATGTTTTATTTTTCAAAACAAAATTAGATAGATAAAATTTTTGGTTATATCAAAACTGCATCCTGATAATGTTTTCCCTCCATTACTTTCATTTTTTTTTTCATTTTGCTGCACAATTTTTAAGGTAAAATCAAAGATGGTACAGATACATCATCATGTGAAAATCAATCAAATGTTCAATGTTGGGCTAACTTTAAATTTAATATAATTCTGGATTTTTTTCATTTATAATTGCAGGAAAAGGAAATAAAGACACATCATTTCCTGATATTCCTGTAACACCATCACCAACACCGCGAACAAGACCTCCCTTGATAACAACACCAGACCCTGACTTGACTACAACAACACCAAATGGAGATGTCGCTCCTAATCCATGCACTACTTCTGTTGATGCTGTGGCTCTCATACGCTCGGAAGTGTTCATGTTTAAAGGACGGGTATGATAATTTTCTTAATCATTGCCTTTCTAGTTTACCATAGTTTTTTTTACGCTAATGGTATGGTATGGGTTCCAAATATGAAAGAACAATCGAAAGTCATAAATTCTACGGGTATTTTTTTTACAAAAGTTGCAAAACTTTTAGACTATTGAAATATGATGGTGAATATAACGAGGATTTACACATAGGTGAACATGAGTTTTTATATTTACAAATTTAAAACAAAAGTGCACACACACTAAAACACACAAAAAACAATTTCTGCTTTCTGCAAATGAAAATTACAAAGAAACATTGCATGTAAATGCTGTGCTATTAGGCCAGGTGTATTTGAGTCAGTAAAGCTAATTATTTTCCATATGTTTCACATATTTAGTCATTTCCAACTTCTGCTGTCCGTTAAAGCTAATTTTCCTGTTGCCCAATGTTATGTAGGTGATGGTATGTTTAACAATTGAGCAATGTTCATCAGGGGACCTTGTTTCTTTATTGTATTTGGTCCATGGAAAGTCGAGCAATATGATTGAAAATGTGCATGTTTACTGTACCTTCAATATCCCTCATTGTGATACATTTTACAAAATTTTCCATCAGAATATATCACTTGATTCTGAATACCTGAAACATTCAAAGCTTAAAAACATTCACAAGCATGCCTGGTTTAATATGAATAATGTAATATGTGTGTAAAAATAAAATGTACAATGTAGCAAATTCAAAAGCTTTTAATACCTTGACGTATAGTGACAGAATTAACGCGCACAATAAACTAAGCATGTCAGAGATGAGCTTACTATTTGCATCCATTTACATTTGCATTTTGAGACTCCACCAGACAAGCATAGTGGAATTGGAGTTCGTTTCACAAATTAGCTTTGGGGCACTGGGTTGCCATTATTTTGTGTTGTTCCTGTTTGGTCTTTGACCCACATGCTGCATTGAAACTGTGGTTCGAGAGATTTATGAAATGCCTTGTATGGTAATTATTTTAGACACGGTTTACAGAGATGGAAGTCTATTTGATGTTACCCTCAGTTAAAGTTTATGGTAATGGTTGGTAAATGCTTTAAACAAAGATCTATTGTGCCACGGATCTCAAAAGACAGTTTCAAGGATACAAGCTATATTCTGATAGCATCCATGCATCCTACAATTTTAACAGAAAATTGATTTGAAATAGACTACATGTACAAATTATACGAGAGCAACGCTCTGAGAGTTTATGAAATTATATGAATATATACTTATTCCACTTATATTATCACTTCTAGTTCTTATAGTGCTCAACAAAATATATATTTTGGAGCAGTAATATAGTCTATTTTTATCATTGAAGACACATTTCACATACTTCTACAATTTTGTTTCATGCATACATATTTATATACTTATGTATATGTATGGTTAAGAAAATTGTCTGCCATCTGGTATCTTGAATACATTTGCATTTGATTGAAAGTCCTACTTATTTAGTAATGGCAGTTGTCATTAAAAGTGGACTTCTCTGTGTGACACTGGATTGTAATCCTTGATTGGAAACGATTCGTAAGAATTTGTGGACCATCAAGACACCATCAGACAATAAAGAGAGATCACTGTTTCAATCAATGCACTTTAAGGACCAGATTAGATTGGTTTTGACTTTTTTTATTTGCCAAATGAAAGAAAATTTTGATAATGATAAACTTTGAATGGACATGATGGTGGTTACTCGCAATGTAAAGTACTGTAGTGAGAAGTTTAGGTATAGTGGTGTGAAATTATATTAAAAATGACTTGTTTTTGGAGGGAAGTAGGTTAGATTTATTTAAGAACAATGAAGTCTGCTAGCAGTCATACTCAGATTTGTACACTAACGGAAATCACCAACATTGTGCATTGTCATTATTGGTAGTCTTCATCACTAATTGTAGAAAATATTATAAATCAGCCACAAGTATACTACATGTACATGTAATTGTGACAACTGATTGAAAGATATAAAGTATTTATGCTGATTCTTGTGCAATTATCTGTAATATAGCCTATAACATGACGTCTGCTCTAAGAGGTACATCTGAAACAGAGCTGCAATGATAAAATATGTCGTAGTGCATTTTATTAATCACAAAGCAAATCTTTTTTCAATAACTCATTACTTTTAGAACAAGAATAATCAAAATTCCAAATATGCTTCAAACCATGGTGAAAATGTTAAAATATATACACTACCTGTTATTTGCACACTTGATGTGTTGCACCATATTGTGCGTATGAGCGAGGAACACAAAAGTCTCTCCCATATTTACCGTATCTCTTGACCACATGCAACTTGCCTCTTAGCCATAAATTATTCATGCTGCTGTGAAAATTTGTCTGAATTGAATGTTGGCATAAACAGTGTGGTTTGAGTGTTAGTTGAGGCAGACAAGAGAAAAAGCTGGGTTACAGCGGAGAGATTTGGATTGGGTGGGGTGTGAATTATACATGGAGCGCTCAATCACTGTGAGGCTTATGTAGCTGTGGCATGGAAGAGGTGAGCGGGTCACCATAGAGACATGTCCACTCGGAGATATATGGGCTTCGCAGTCAGGAGAGTTAGAGACAATGTCTATTCAAAATATGTAAATATATATAAAGATAAAAATATAACTCGACTATAAAATTCTGATCAATTGAAAAAATTTAAGAAAAGCAAAGAAGAAATTATTATAAATTCAAATATTTCATGTGAAGGACCATCAATTATACCCACAAGGGGCCTTGAAATGCAAAAGTGTACATGTGTATGCAAATCTACGCAAACGGATGATAAATGAGGTTCTAAGGATATTTCCATTGAAAAAGAAATTCTATTACCATAATAATATAATTGATTAATAAGTTACAAACCACAATGACGTAATTACAAAAGTTTGTATACTATTACTGTACTTACAATACATTGTACTTCCATTTTTTATAAAAATATTTTTAAAATAACCATTTTTCAACAGGAAAATATCCGGGCCATCAAAAAAGGTACAGTAATGTCATATAGCTTGTTGAAATAAGCATAAATATAATATGTAATTTCTGATTTTTCCAGTGGTTTTGGAGAAAAGACTATAATGGCATCATCATGAATGGGTATCCTGCCAAGTTTGATGTGTTTTGGTACGGACTTCCAAAAGATCTTACTCACTTTGATGCTGTATATGAACGGGACGTTGATGGAAAAATTGTTTTCTTTGAAGGTTAGTTTAATCATTTCCAATCAATTTTTTATTGTACTGCATTGTATTGTATTCATTGGTTA
>CM032660.1:18484398-18507028 GCA_019095985.1 Streblospio benedicti | reverse complement strand
CTTGTTAGTGATGAATCAGAATTTCACTAATATTCCATTTAAAGATGAAGATAAGAGTTCCATAGTGACCATCATTTTAGATAAATGAAGCAATATAGGTGGCATTGTTTGGTCTGTGGAGTGATAAAACAGAGAAATGTGCAGATGTAGTTTACAAGTTCTAATTGACAGTAACGTTGTATTATCGAGGGATAGGATTATGAACTAATTACTAAATCATCATGATATAAGTTATGTGTGTAAAATGCCCTATATTAAAAATGGCTCCATTATAGTTTGACTTCTCACTTTATAATCCACATAGACTGTGGTTGCAGCACATGACCAATGCCATCCATAACAGAGTTGCTCTATGCCGGCTAGAATTTGATTTTTTTTTAAATTTAAGTTGGGTTTAGTTATAAAGAAACGCTATTTAAAATGTACAAAAATGCGTTGCACAACAGACATTTCACCAATTTATAAAATAATACTTTGAGTAATAGATGTATCAGTGTTGTCCATAACGGGGTCCAGTGGGCTAAATATTTGAAATGCTTAGGACAATTTAACAATCCACAATTTATAGGTTTCAAACTGGTAAATGAATTTAAGCACTATAGGGGAAAAGGTGTAGCCTGTAGTCATAAATGGACGGATGTGCACAATAAATGTTCTGTTGGATTATATGCCATAGTATTCATATTATATGTCTAATAGATTTATATCTTAAGTAATCAAAACTTTAAAACACCTTCCTGCGTGTGCACCTATTCCAATTACATATCAATGGCACTTTTATTCAATTTTATGAATATTACCTACATGTGACATGAAACACACAGTTTCCAATGTCCTGTTCCTGACAGAATACCAGTCTCAATTGTCATCTAGGTAATGCATAATCATCATTGAAAAATATTTTTATTATTTAGTTGAACATCTCTCTCATACTGCCTATGACATAACATTCAGAACAACGGAAGTTCTAAGTGTAAATTACTGACCATAGATTAGTGTCCATCACATAAGTGAAAACAAGCTGGAAATAGCCTTGATTTTCACCAGTTTAGTTCTAGTTCTACTTGATACCGGCAGGGAGCAGAAGCTTATCGCGCCAGGTGAGCCTTGCTGGTAAAACATGATAGCCAACTATGTATAAAAATCTGTCTTACTTTTCAAACAAATAATGTATACAAAATTACACATAAATCAAATAATTGTATGAGTATTTTTGAGCTAAAATGCAATTCAAACATTGTCATCCAATAGCTTATAAAATGCAACTTTAAGTATGTTAGATCTACCAAAATGTTTTCACATCTATTACTAGTACTACGAAAACATAATCTATTGGGATTGCTAAATATGTAAAATGTTTATTGTGTGGATAAAACTATTTAAATAAAAATATATATTTTGTAATAAAGCACATGTAATAAACATCTTACTTAATTATGTCCCATCCCAAAGCAGTGTGATGTGTATGGTAGTGTAGATACTCACTTTATAGGGTAGAATTGTATGAGAGCACATAGGACAAAGCATTAGTAAGTTGTAGATTTTTTAAAGAAAAATATCTTGATGAACAGATTAATGTTGTTAAATTTTTTAATGTTAAAGTGTACTTGTTCTTTATATACTTGTACAACTGTTATGGTTAGAACCACAAATGGTCCAAATTCTGTTGCATCTTGAAAAGATAAATTTGTAAAAAAATACCATATCTGTTTGTTATGCAATATTATTGTTATGGTAACCTTTTCATTTAATAGGAAATTATTGCCTTGTTCTTAATATGTGCGTACCAAATGTGTACACCACTTGTAAATGCAAATGGCTTTTAAATATCTTATATGACCATCCAAACGCCCATGATCTCGTAGGTTGAAAAATTGTCAATTTAGGGGGTGGGCTATTATATGAATGTAAATTTACATAATTGCTTTAGATTTTTATACTACCTAAATTTTTGGGGTGGGCCTTTGGACGTTTTTATAAGGTTATCATGTGTGTGTTCACATCACTTACGCTTAACAATATGAAATATAGAAAAGATTTTGTAAGCTTAATGAAAGAAGTGATAATTTCTTATGATGTACAGTTAAGGTGTGTATCTTTATTTTGTTCACTGAACACTAAGAGATGGCCTCAAACCACAAATCAAACTAATATAAATGAAAATCAATGAAAGATTGAAACCATTTGATAAACATTAAGCAGATTTATATCACTGCAATAATTATCTAATATTCATTTGTTTAGAATTAATGAACTATACAAAACTTCATAAATTCTAAAGTTAAATCAAATTGTCTTACGGCTTTGTCAGCTTACATTTGGTATGTTTTGAAAATATAGGTAGAATCAATTATTTTTTATTTTAGTAGAAATCTATTTTGAGAGGCACCTTAGTAAATAGATTATAATGAGCATACATTGTATGTTAACTTTTGTATTATTGACATTTGTGCAGGGCGCATGTTTATATATAAATATTTTTCTGTATATTCGTGTTAGTTGTTCTGACTTCTTTGTCACTGGTTTGACTACTTATGCTTTAATAGTAAGTTGTATGCTGTGGTATTATATCTAGATTGTCATTTAAAAACGATATGTGAAAAAATTTACATTGCTAATGATGTATTTATCGTAAGTTTAAGAATAGAATCTGAGCAAAAACATTGTTTTTCCATTTCAAAGAGGAAAATAAATAAAAACATCAAAGTTTTTAACCAGACAAAAGAGGCACAGTGCAATCACAAGTATTTGAAAAATGCTGGTGTAATGCTATATACAATAGGTAATTTATCACTATGTTCAGTATGTTATTACAAAGTTTAATATTAGTTCTCCAATGTGTTTATTTTGTGCAGTATCGTAATAAATAAAGGCTTTATTTTATAATTATGTAATCATGTGTTTCTTTTCATTGTGACAATAATCTAATTACTAATACATCTCTGGCTCTGTATGGACCCATTTCCGAAACAACTATTTTTATGGAAGATCTCTTCATTTCCGTCCCAATTACAAGATTCACAAAACGATTAAAGTCAGTGTTTGGCACATTGAATTCCGTATAATGTCTGATCTGTTGTCATTTTAGTGAGCTCGTGGTAAATTTTATCTTGTTGGAATCAACATTGCAGCCAAATGAAATTAACCTATAAGTTTGCAGCATGTTTCACTGTATTGTAATTTTTATTTTTTTTTGTGAAAAGGTGCTGTTCATCACACTAGAGCGGTGCACCCACATCCCGTGCATTTTTTTAGCGCACATCAAGCCCATGCATCGCATAGACAATATCATTTTATTCATAATTAAAAGATTTAAAACGGAAAAATTCAAAACACTGGTGACACCAGATATTCAGAAATTCATTTGAGAGAAGAATGTTAAATTTCGATGCATGGGATCATTGTGCACCACTCTAAAACCTCAAACATTCAACATCAAGAGCTACATGTATTTCATAAAACAGAAAACAATACATTCAGTAAGTTGGTTAGATTTATTTTTGGATACATTTTGAATATCACATGTACATGTACAATATAACAGAAAAATAAAGTAAATGTAAACATATACTGAATCTGAATATTCAACTACCAAGTGCCCTCAATATTAAAACTTCCTAAACACTGGGAGAGCCTTTCCAGGGTAGTGACTTTTCATGGGTCATTGGGAGATTGTTACAGTCATGCAGTGAGGAGGGTCCTTCCGCAGTGCATGCCCTTCCATGGTTGTGTATAAGATCAATCAAATATCATCAATCAAATCCTACGTTCATTTTGAGACAAATATATAAGCATATACGACTGGGCCATATAGATAATTGAAATGACAGCCACAGTCTAGAGCACATAATAGTCCCAAGGATGTTCCTCCAAGAAGCAGGTCTGTAGATATCAGTTACACTGCAGTAAAGTCCATGGGTAACACCAATGCCATTGTTATTTAGAGCAGTCAGATTGTAAATAATTGTGACCATTACCGGTATATTTACATTTAGATAAAAAATTGAGATAAAAATAGAGCAAGCCATTGTAAGTGAAAATAGTTTGAATATTGAAGACTATGGTTTGATTAATTTATGAATGTAGATGAATAACAATACAAGACATCTATCACTTAAAAATCACTACATGTATTTCTCAGGTCCACTCTATTTCATGGAGTATTTCAACCAATAAATCAACCCAGATGTTAAAGTGACCCGCGTTAATAAAAAAAGCACAAAAGTGCACAATAAAAATGAAGTATATAAGTAGTTATTATCACAGATAAATACCCTAGATTTACATTTGACTATACAATGTACACCTATGCATCAATAACTAGAAAATTATTCTCAAGTTTGTAGATCTATCAGTAAAAATAATCATTTTTAACTATACAAAAATCAACATCAATGCAAGGAACTACCACTATATGTACGTTGACTATACATTTATAAATACATAACAATCTTAATAATTATCACAGACAAAAAAGGGAATTAACAATAGCTATCTATTGAAAATACACATAGATCATTTATTGCAATAATATTTTTGAATGATTTATTACAACCACTGTCAATGTTATTAAAATTATGACAAAGTACAATGGAGTATGAGGGAAAATACTTGCTTGCATACATATTATTGGAACAACCACATGTTTAATAATTACCAAAAATATCATTAGCTTCTATTTTATATAATAAATTATCACAGATTGTATTTAACACCACACAGTGGGCAAAATCTAAAAATGCACTTAAGAACTTTGATAAATACGAATCTTTTTAGAACCAACCATTCTGCGAATAGTAAGCTCAGTATGGGCTGTCAAAAAATCGAGGTGATTCAGCACCTTTTCAATTTGTTCTTCCCTGTCCCTGTTCTCGGTAACGTTTTGACCTGTAAAAAGCAATTATAAATATCTATGTACGAAGAAGTTACATTTCATAACACGCATCTTATTTCGTCTAATAGTAAAATATTTAAATCATCCATGATTTAACATTGACAACAAATATAGTGAGACCTTACAACATGAACATGTGCACATGTAATGAAAAATATCATCAAATTATAAAAATAAAATTTTCTAAAATTATAAATAAAGGAATAAATTAAAAAAAAATTCTATACATACCTTCTTCAGATATTACTTCTTTACGCTTGGCAAAATATGCTTTCAGCTGTAGCAGTTCACTTATTATAAAATCAATTACCATCAAATCTGAGGAGTCACCTTTCAGTCCCAGAGATCTAACCTATAAATTGCATACAAAATTCAGTTGACAACAGATTTATTAAAATATTACAGATATGATGATATCAAGATACATTGTAAGATATAAAATCATAATCATTGTAATGTTCTGTTATACATCATTGGTTGTAGAGAGAGCTTTTGTACCTTTAAACATACAAAATCTACATTTAAGAATGCATTTTTTTTATTGTACTTACTGTAACATATGCTTCGTTAATGAGAGATACAATCATGTTTAACAAAACAAAAAATACCAAAAACATGAAACCAAGGAAGTATAGCCCTCCAATATATCTGGAAAAAATAACTTGCAATATTGAATAAAGGCATTATCATGATAAATTATTCCTAAAAGATTAATGAACATATATTGTCTAAAATTAAGATATTCATATTACCTATCAGTGTCATTCATATCTTTTACATTTTCCAATTTCCCAAGAAGCTGTGCAAACAAGGTCTCCATAGTTGAAAAGAAATCAGCAAATGCTGATATGTTTCTTCCAAAAATTACATAACCACTTATAGAAAACCTAAATTGATAAAAAGAAATATCTTATTATCTATGCTCATTTTCACAGCACATATTTCTACAGGTCACTAAATTAAAAACTATATCTGTAGTTGAAAGAATTAGAAAATATACCGGTACTTCAAATGGCAGCACAGTGAGCTTTTCAAGTTGGAATACAGTATTTGTGCTATTTTGTCTACTTATGATGAAAATGTATTACACAAAGAAATTGATACTTACGCTATGAACATAATAAAGAAGGCGACAGCAGTATACATTAAAGACTTTCGGCAATATTTAAGTGTCTCGACTAAATGGCACAAATGATGGTTAAAGCGCAGAAGACGTAGAAATTTTAGGATTGCAAGAAACACAATGAGTCCAATGACGTACATCAGATATTCACTGTATGTGGCAAATGCCAAAAAATTAGTGTAGGCATCTAAAAAATATAAGATTAGCTACATGTATCTCTAGTATAGTACTGAATGGAATAAATTGATAAAATCTTCTTATGATACATTGTAATATAAGTAATGATGAAAAGAAATCAAGCTTCACATACCCCTGTTTTCTGCTAAACTTTCCATAACCATTCTACCAAATATTTCCTTAATTGCGTACATCGACACTGCTATTATACTTGTAATGATGATTGCAAACTAAATATGAAAAAAAGAGCACCTGTTTCATGAACACTGTCTGATATATAAATACGTTCCCATAATATCAAATATACCAATCTCATTGGACCCAACCATTAGTCAGCCCTGGGTACAAGCTTATCATTTCAATTTACTTTGATGTTAAAATATTTAATTCATTTACACTATAATTATGGTGAAATGAATATCTTTGGTGAATAAATATTACACAAAACATTTGGGTTAATAAATAATATTCATTATTACAGTAGTGTTCTAATGTAATAAAGATATACCTCAAGAATGTTCCAAGGATCAGAAAAATATTTCTTCAATCCTAGTTTCTTACAATTCTGTGCTTCTCTAACAATTAGGTACACAAGCACCAGTACATACAGAATCTGTGCAATGAGGTTAACTATGCCTATTCCTTCATATTGACCATATATCTAAAATGGACAATCGATAACATTACACTAAAAATTTAGCACAAATGAAGTTTCATGTTCATGTTTCATCCTCTCCATCTCAAAGAGAGAAAATTCTGAATATTGGGCGAACCAATAAATAGTTTAATTGCATATAGAGCCACATAGAAGTATCCATACTATTGTTTCATTTTACTTAAGTCATTCAATGTATGCATACACCATCATTTTCTTAATTTACAACATTTATAGTCTTTCAAGAATTCTTTTTTGATACAAATGTTCTTAAAAATAATATCAAATATGTCTTACTTGAAATGTCATAACTCTAACAAATGGAAATACCCCTCCAGTTGTTGGAAATTCAAACAGATAATTGACATATGAAAACAGATTCACATTAGGATTAAAAATAGTGAATTCCAAAAACACAGCCCTGAAAAAGAATAAAAAATATTCCAATCATGAATTCATCCATACCACTTCCAGTAATATTCATTCTTAAGGGATGGTGCACATTTTGTCACGCTCCACAAAAAGGAACTTTGTTCTCCTTTTCCTTAACCCCACCCTCCTGCTAAAAGTCTCACATCAGATGTGTGACATAATTGAATAATATCTACGGTTCTACACAATGTTTTGTGACATCTATTCAAATATATATGTGGATGAGTTTTCTGCTTCCTGTCTATCACATTTCGTTAGTACTAATGACTGCATAGAAAACTTAAGAGCAAATTCTGCTGTGTACCTTTTTAATGTAACATTCAAATAGTAAATAGTGGAATTCTGATATGAAAAGTTTTAGCGCGAACGAAAAAATCTTACAAAAAAAAACAAGTAGTCTTCGGGAACGCCATAAATCTCCCCCTCCTAGATCAGGCCCTTTTAGGTCATTCAATTTCAAAATAAGTAATTCAAATACATACATGTATAAAGAATATCGTAGAAAATCTAATCAGAATGAAAATAAAAACACATCGTATTTAAACTTCATCAAAAGTGGGCTAAAGTACACCAAAACCTAAATTCGTAATAATTTGTTTTTAAAAACACATCATAACTTCATCAAAAGTAGGCCAGAGTACACCAAATTCTAATCAGCTCTGGAGAGTAACACAATGAAGCTAAATATGAAATTTGGTGATAATAGGTCAAATACTTCTCCCTGACGAGTGGTAACAAGGTTTATTATGTAATGCTCATAAGTTTGTAAAAGGTAGGCCAAAGTACACCAATGTCAATTCAACTGCGGAGACTAGTATAGTAAACAAAACTATAAAGTTTAATGACCAATAGATGAAATACTTTTTCCCAGTGCAGTGGGAACAATAGTTTTATTCGAATATTCAATAAATTTTTCAAAAGTAGTCCAAAGTACTCAAACATGAAATCACCTTAGGAGAGTGATATATACATACCAAATGTCAAGTTTGGTGATGATAAGTCATAAACTGTTCCCAGGAGACAGATAAACACAAATTTGTAATAATTTGTTTTTAAAATCACATCATAAATTCATCAAATGTAACCAAAGTACACCAAAATCTAATCAGCTCTGGAGAGTAGTACAATGAAGGTAAATATGAAGTTTGGTGACCATAGATCAAATATATCTCCCTGTAGAGTTTTAGCAAGGTATTTATACCTAATGCTCTTAAGTTTGTCACAAGTAGGCCAAAGTACAAACAAAATATTTTGAGAGGTACTTTTTTCCTCAAACAAAACAATTTGCATATCAATAGCTCAAGTAGTCTTCGAGTTATCAGCCTGTTTATTTCAGACTTCGTCCGGAGAGATTTAAAAAGGAACATCCCCAAAACACACCACCCATAAGTGGAACAATGTTCCATTTTTTGTTGAATATGACGAAACGTACATCATAACAAACTTTATTGATAAATTAACATTTCATGAGATGTTCTTATTAGAAAAGAAATCATCATAGTATAGTAATATGGTTTACCTAGTACGCTGATCAATCCAACTGTTTTCTTGCAGATGTTGAATATGTTTGACAGCCTGATATTCATTTATACCAAGATCAGCTACATAACCTCCACCACCATAAGTTGAAAAAAGGCCCCAATATGGCAAACCCTAAAATGTATGATATATTGCATTTAAAAATGATACATGTAGTAAAGCGATTTGCCACATCCATGTTATAAGAATGAGATGGAAAGTATGCATGGTAACTGGCAATTTTTCTACTAGAAGTATGAACTCTAATTTGTACTTACATTGCCCCAAATAGTGTTTTCATCAGCATCGATAGTATTTTTTTTTGATGAGACAAACACAATCATTTTGTTTGAACATTTTACTGATTTTTAAACACATGGTTTGTAGGATTTTGTGGATAAAGTAAGGATGATCTTACAGATATTTCTACTTAGACGGGTGAGGTGAGAGTAATTTGTATTATGAACATCAACAGAATTAAAATGTCCGATGTCAAAATTTTGCCACTCGGTAATCCTCGTATCTTTCCGCTACTCTCACAACAAATCTCGGGTGTGATAGATGTAGGAATATGTAGCAAATTGCTGCAAAAGTGATCAGTCCAGCTGCCTTATCACCACTCTATTACGACGTTCAAAACGGAATGTAAGACGTTCAGAGAAATGTGGGGCACGTTGTGGTTTGGAGGGTTGACGTTTTAATGAATACGTTGAACGCACTGTGTCCGTCATTGAACGTTGCACATGTTACGATAGTCCTCTGTATTTTTGTAAGCATGCAGCCATTAACATTATTGTAAGCAAGTCAGATATTTTATTGATAGTCTAAATTTTGGGCATTTTAGTGTACACGTGTATTGTTAGTGCGTATTTATTGTGTCTAATGAAATGGATTGTAGTTAAAATGGCATGGAATCATTCATAACAACTGGATATGCAACCCAATTGACGTTATCAAGCCTGGAAGATTCGAATCGGGAGTCTGCACATCATGAGGTGCACAAACAGTAAACACCATAAAGTTTTGAAAAATAGACAAACAAGTGGAGAGATAAAAGGGCAATGGT
Source organism: Streblospio benedicti (assembly GCA_019095985.1). Taxonomy (NCBI): domain Eukaryota; kingdom Metazoa; phylum Annelida; class Polychaeta; order Spionida; family Spionidae; genus Streblospio; species Streblospio benedicti. The sequence goes on along the minus strand of CM032660.1, from coordinate 18,497,163 downwards.
CACCTGTGCACATAAGACACCACTCGTGCATAGCTAGTGTTATCTTTACACTAAATCTGAACATTACCCGTGAAGAAAAGCAACATAGTTCCAAAATGGTTTCCATCGGATCACATCCGAGGTCTGTTGAGCTCCGAAACATTCCGAGTAGTTCCGAGTGAAATTTTGCAGGATTAATCTCCATGGTATTGATTTGATTGAATGATGGCATTCCAATACCAGATATGTGGTGGGGGAAGTGAGTGGAAGTGAGTGAGTGTGTGCATGGACAGACGTGCGGGTGAGAAACCGAATGAGTGAGTGAGCGAGTGAGTGTATCATTATATTGAAGAATACCTTTAAATCTAACATATCAAGATATTTCCAAGACAAGTCAGACCGTGTTGGAATTCTTTCAAGAACATCATCATCTATAGTGAAATTCATCCCTGCTTTTTCCAAAGGATTCCATCCAGTACTGAAATTCCTCGTTTCTTCAGAAAAAATAGCATATTCTTCAAAGCATTTCACATTCATAGCTTGTATTGTAGCTATTGTTTGACACTGCTCTGTAACACAATATACTATATCATCAAAGTAATGCAGTTTCTGATCTCTGACCTAAAATCTATACTAAATAAAAATGTACGTAAGAAAATTGGTGCATTAATTAAGGTAATATAGGCCCATTGATCTGTATTTACATATCAAATAAAAACATATTTCTTAGCTTTCACCTATTACTTTTTCACGAAAGATCATATTGACCAAAAAAAGCATTTACAAGATGATTATACCCATATTTCAGAAAAGCGTAATCAACTCACGAGTGGTGCGATTAGGTACCTAGCCTGTGTTTGAGTGGCCAAAGAAGATTGGCTATTTGTAATGACGCTATTAAAAGATTTCATTACCATCGGTGATTCGGTTTTGGCGCAGACGAGCACTCCCCACTCGTAGAGAAGTCATGTCCTCCATGAAAATTCGGTTCCGCCTGATTGCTCCCCCACCACTAGGCATGGCACTCCAGTACAACACAGGCACAGCCGTTTGCTCCATCCAGTCCCAAAAGTCAAAACCAGACTTAACCTACATGATACAATTACATGAATGATTTACAAAAACAACCGTGGTACTAAACAGGGCCAGTGAGTCGGTGAGTTGTAAACTTACTATTGAGAAATTCTTTTTCTATCAAAGTCTACTAAATCCCCTACAAAATGAGAAAAAAAAATCCATCAAAATCTCCCAAATTCCTGTGCAAAATAACCTGGTGGAAACCACTCTTACATGTACAAAAAACAACCAAAAACAACTGGATATGCTCCTGCCTTTTGCACACATTTTGATGCAATAACAGGAAAAATGGAATAAAACAAAATAAAACAATTTTCAACAGCATTTAGATGTTTATATCAAATCTTATGAAAAATATATAAATGTTCAAAAAGTTAGATAATATTATCATTATGTGAATATGTGTAACTAGCGATAACAATTCAAACATCTATGATCAACATGTACATGTACATCTCCATTCAAGTATTTTATAGTAAATGCAAATTACATGAATTGCATATGTGTTTGAAAGAAAATACAATGTAATAACTAGATCAGAAGTGTTCAAAGAACACGGCGTCGCTAGAACAACGTTGATTTATATGGGCAATTAAGACATATAATGAAACGGTGCATACTTTACTGTTAATCAAGTTCAACTGTTAAAAGTTGACTAAAACGTTATGGAAATCTTGATTAAAAGTACACAATATTGTAATCAGCCACAAATGATATTGTGCATGAGTGTGCTGTATTGATTTTATTAATTTGCAGCAGGTATATTGATTTTATGATGTTGGCTATATACATTGCTGCTAAGCTGAGTATTGATTTTTTCTTGCTGGCTAAGTGCATTGAATATCAGTAAAATGTCATAAATGGCCTTCTAAAATACACAATTTGATTGGCAGAGCGCCCAAAATCGAATCACTTTGGTGTCGCCTCATACCTCATAGTTGTGTAAAGTTTGAACGAAATCTGTGGAACGGTAAAAGCTCTAACTTGTCCGGAGACACACACACACACACACACGCGCGCGCGCGCACGCACGCGCGCACGCACGCACGCACGCACGCACGCACGCATACAAACATAGAAACAAAGTGATCACAAGGCTTGACTTGCCTGCTTTCGCTTCAGCTACTGAAGCGACGCAATTAGGAAAATATTAGGAAAATTACCTTCGCAGCTGCCGTTCTGTTATTGTCAAATTGAAACATTGAGTTCAGATGTTGGTTCATGAGAAACGTTTTGCTGTCGGTCAGGCCCCATGAGATGACACATACCTGAAAACAATAAAAGTAAATGCAATGAAATTAGAATTACCCAGGGTAAAAAGAAAATTCTATCCAAGCCACACATGCTTTCCAATGAAGACGTACACATCGACTGTTGATTACCTTTACCTATTGTACAGTTTTTGACACAAATAATGTGTCAATTGAAAGGAACCATGTTTATCATTTTTGGGTAATCTACTGTTCAGAATCTCTCATTGTGAACCAGAACAGCCTTCCGTAAGTTTCATTAATATTCCAATGACCTTAGTCACATAAAAGTGATTTATACTTAATTAGCATGTTCACGTAAAAATTACATTGCATAACTTAAACCAGTACATACAAGAATTAGAAAGAATATGTAGGCGAGAGTCTCTTTGATGACAGACCACATCTTCTTCTCATGCTCCCGGGCCACACGAGCCTTAGTAAGAGCACTTTCATCAACATCATAAAATAAAGTAGTCTGAGTTCGAAATCCACCTGAAAGTTTTCATTACAATACACATGTAATATGTTATGAAATCAATTGAATAATAACTGAAAGTTGACCATTTTGTGAGATAATCATCAAGTTATAATCAGAAAGTCTGTATTAAACAAAATTCTGATGAGACAATTTGTGCATTCTGGAAAGACATGCTTTAAAGAGTATGCCTTCTTGAAATACAATAAGAATAATAAGAATGAAAATATATGATGAAATAAAGTAAATGAGCCTCTGATACATTTATTACTTCATATAAATTAGAACATCCTTACATTCTTCTACTGGATCATATTCTTCTTCCACTTGAGGTAATATTTCTGGCGTTTCATTGTCATCATCTTCAAACGTTTTGAATATCAATGCAATTATCATAGCCAGAAAAATCACCTGTAATGTTAGAAATAGTGGGTGAAATAAAAAATAATAATAATTATGGAAATAGTAGAATATGGCACATTTTTAGATTGTTTTACGCTAAAACAGTACATAAATATCAGATGAATGATCACAAAAATACAATAATCTACCTTTATAGGTTGGATAACAACTGCTGATTGAACAAATGATATCAAAAGAGATGATAACCATTGTTCTGATTTTTCTTTTCCCCACTCCAAACTGTAGAAAATGACGAACCAGCTTGATATAAGAATTGTACAAATTGCCAAAGTCCATGCAATATATATGCACCAAAATGGAAAGATGTATTTCTTTTTAAACCAACGTTCTTTTTTCTTTAGTGTCTCTCGGTGTTTTTGTTTTTCTTCCAAGTCCCCTGAAAAAATGTCGTTATGTTTGAATTACAATTATGTACATTTACCTATAAAGAATAGAAGTTAGCAGACTCCAGTAACACTAACTGGAGTTATAAAACATTAATCTCAGAATATCATAGTTGTTTTAGCTGGGTAAGTTATTTCATTTAATATGCATTCAGGTTATTATTTCACAATAAGTAAACTAGATAACAACTCTGCAAACCTGATGCAAGATATTTCTTTCCTTCTTGTGGAATACTTTTAGAATTTTCAGATGTCTCATCTATGTAATAAAACAAATAGCCATATTAGCAATGAAACACAAAAAATTGTTCATTTACCATTTCTTTTGTTCAAAATATTCATATCCCATGTAGGAACAATGTAAGAACAATGAAAACACATTACATGTACATAGCAGTGAACTTAGCTTTGGCCACTTTCGTGTCCATGTATAATACCCGAAGCCAGGCCATAATTGATTCTATTAAAACAGTTTAGCTTAATATACTCCTCCTGTCAAATGTATTAAATGATGTATTAAATGCAATACTTTTTTCATGTTCAGTTGATTTTCAAAAAATTTGCAGAAAATCAAATGTGTCTTTAAAGAATTTCAAATGTCAGAAATTGTTGATAATGCTTTAATTCTGATCATATGACTGTACCCAAGATAATCAACAACAAAAAATATGATAAATCTTCTATATTTCTTTGTGCATGGACTACCTTAACTACAGCAGCAAACTGTCCACTGACATTAGTGTTACAACTATAAACCATTTTGTATATTCAGGTCATGCCTTTTGGTTTGCTTTTCCTAAAAATGGTGACAATCAAGGTGTTGATCGGAATGACAACGAGCATGCCGTAGATAGAAGTGATTATTGTTGCCGCACTCAAAGTGATGGAGCCTATCATTATATATCGATCATTCTCATACTACAGAAATAGAAATAAACAATACAATTTGTAATGTACTAAATGTTATATTGAAATAAATATATATATATATATATATATATATATATATATATATATATATATATATATATATATATATATATATATATATATAGTATATATACATATATATATATATATATATATATATATATATATAATAAAAAGTATATTCTGGGTAATTATATATTACCAGCCAATGTCATATATATGAGTCCCATATATATTGTGAATGAATTATTAAATATATATATATACATAAGATAAAATGTCTTCATTTCTACATCTATAAACAATGGAATTTCATGTGTGCTTAAAAATTTGCTTCATGGAAAGACCACTCTTCAGACCCACACTTAATACATTGTGCCATTCAGATAAAGATAAGCTTACAGTTCGCAAACCAAACTTCTGAATATGTATATTCAAAAGTTAGAACTTACATCAGTTTCTCTATAGAACATGGCATTTGAAATCATGGTTGAAAACAACAATGAAATGCCACATGTTAACCGCTGTAATCTTGTAAATGTGCTTTTAGTTGGTCTAGCGATTATACTGAACCAGATATGATCATCTGAAAAGCTTTTCTTCGCCTGAAATATAATAATACATTTTTCTAAGATTTGTGAAATCTCAAATTCTCCAACATCCAAATGTTAAAAGTTCATGTTGATTAACTCATATAAGACTACCAGGTAATGGCAGGTATATATTCTTATGAATTACCTTTGTATAAAAAAGATGGTTGAAGCCTACAATTTCATCATTAGTTGCCATAGGAATCCCACGGTCAATCTTACCATCATCTTCATCAACGGCCAACCATTTGTTACAGAGAAAAAAGTTCCTGCAGAAAAAATGTCAAATTTAGCAATTTATAATATTATAAACATATGCTTCAAACCACAAAATATAGAAATGTTGATGACTTCTTTCTGGTAGCAAAGTTACAGTAAGCAGAAATGGAGGAATGTTCTAGAACTCATACTTACTTTATATTTGTCTGTAAGTCTAGAACTTCTATCTTGTCGCAGAACCAGCTTGCATGCTGCTTTTCACCAGAGTTGTCATGCCAAATACGGCAAAACGTGAGATTGCCAAGAGGACGTTTTGTTGATAGGAGAAACTTCCTTACCGATCCCCTTTTAAAAAGCTACAAAAGTCAATGATTCTTTCTATTATTATTGATCAAATTTGGCTAGATATATAGATTTACACTTTGAAGCAACAATACAGTAATCTTGAATATGGTATGTTCGAAGATCATACGTTGCTTATGATTATAGTAATGTAGTGAAATTATTTGAAGATGATCTTACTTTATTCATTCCATCATCAAGTCTCCTCATCCCTGTACCTTCTTGATCTCCCGAGAGAATGAATGCTATTTTGCTTTTAGTTCCAGCATTCTTCCTTACTCCAGTGAACACAGATATTTTATAGAAGTATCTGTGAAATGGTTTATTATCAACTAATGGTGCGATGGTCCACTGAAATCAACAAAAACTATCAACTAAATCTTGTCAATATGTTGCAGCACTAAGAATTACTCACTAAATACTAATCAATTCTGATTATAAACATATAATAAACATGAAAATAAATCCAAATTTACACGCTCAACATCCTTCTTGTCAACTCTTCGAGCCCATATTCCTAGAAAAACATAGATGACCAGCAAGCAGATGACAGTGGAGAATACAGCAGGGGCTGCAGCCAACAAATCAGCAAAGTTGGCAAAAATGTTGTTGAAGTCAATAGTGTTCACTGTTGGTGCTTTAAAACCACCAGAATACGTGTTTATTTCGGCACTAATTTCGGAACACAAACATTCCGTTTTTCCTATCTTAGAATTTGGATTGACCTGCCATAGAGTGGAAAAAAAAGTATTATCATTTGTGAGTATCAAGATTACTGTTAAATAGGAAATCAATATAAAATCAAACCATTATATTGAGAAAATGTAGGATATGCACCACCTTGCAATCGTTTGAATTCCACTGTTTTTGGTCATTGTTCCAAGCTCTACAATTGGTGAGACCAGATTGCAGACCAAAATTTGCAACTTGTGTCTCATTTTCTGCTGCTTCTACAGCTCTCTTCTTACGGCGTTGTGGATCTGCAAAGGGATATGGTGAAATGAAACCGGTTTTGTATGTACACAGAAAAATCATTACGTGCAATGATTAATTAACACAATTTAAATAATACCATCTTCACCCACAACATTGATGGAAATCTAAGATGCAATCGAGAAATAGTAAGACTACTCACATATTGTATCAATCGATAAGCTGATGTTCATATCAACATCGATCAAATCTCCATCCAATTTAAAACTATAGTCATTTGTAGAATTGACATTGTAAACTAAATCAAAAGAAGTTTTGTTGGGTTGATTTTCAAGAGAACCTGTTGCATTCAACCGCAAATATATCTGCATTTAAAAAATATATATTAATGTGAGCATAAATTAACAGTACATGCATGATATTTTGAGCACCATATATATCAAATTACTGACCATGAAAATTATACCCTTATCTATTTCTTCAGATGTAGGTGTGAGATTAATAATTATCATATTTTCTGCCTCGACTAGCATTGTTATCAATATCATTTTTGTGGCTTTGTCTAGTGTAAAATTTGAAGCAGTTGCTGTATTTTCCTTAAGCGCTTCATTATTCATCTCATTTACCTATAAAATGAAGTCAATGTAAGATAAACAATTTTGTTTCTTTCTTTATAAAAACAAAAATCATCGTTATCTATTAGATGGATAACATTTTATAAAATAGTTAATATTTGTGCTATCTGCAGTGGATTAATTTTATCTACAAAGTATCAATTACTACATTTACAAATGGAAAAATTGAAATGCCTATTTCTATATCGTAAAAGATAGTACATATATCAAGTTGTTATTTACACATATAATTTATTACATACATCATAATATTATGAGAAATGATAAGCATTTGCTTACAAATATTTCCTACCAAATATAACACAAATACAAACCATATTTGCATTAGTTATAGAAATCTGGTTATCGTTATCATCTAGCAATAGTGGTCTATTGAGAGGTCCAGTTACATCTTTTGAAGTTTTTTCATAACCAAGATACTGTGCTTCAGAATAGGAGTGCTGAAAAATGTATACCATTGCGAGTGATGCAGATTTATTTAATTGCATGTATAACTTAATAAAGGCAATAGATAACAAGACCTGATTGGTATTTTCAGTGACAACAATTTCATATACTGTCTTAACTGCTTTTAGTTAGTATAAAGTGGTAACTTAAAATATGACTAAAAACATTAAACAATAGGTTTAACATATATTCGGTATGTCATTTACAAATTTTAGAGATAATTTGTATATTTACTTACAAGAACTTTCACTGCCTCAAAATTCATCTTTTTTAATGATGTGACTACATTTTCACCAAAAGTCATCCTACCATTTTCGGTTTGTATATTCAACTTCAAAAGATCTTTCACGGAAAGTTTTTGCATGAACATTTTAAGCTGTGGAGGGCCTAATGTTATTGCTTCTGAGTTCAATCGCAATTTATCATTAAAAGCTGCATGCGCGTTCATTTCAATCATTTTCACGTAAACTTCAGCATTTTTTTCCTGGAAAAGAAAACATCCAGCATTTTGTTATACAATACAATATTTGTTAAGGGGAAAGTCTAACAGTGAGTACGGATTCATTAAATGCTGATGTACACTTCTATCTCATAAAAATACGCTTATTTACAAATTGTATCATGTCATCATGGTGTTTCTTTAATCTTTTTTCATATAATTCTTCAGCCGGATAATCAGGTATTGAGTTTGGGTCCCATTCCACTGGAGTCAAGGTCAGAGGACCAAGTCCTTTCAGAGCTTTTGATGAAGTGGTTAATAACTCTGAAATTGTAAATGACCAGACAACAATGTTAATTTCTTTTAGCTATATTTGTTGATGAATAGAGATGCAATACAATTGTACCTAAATCTTCACTGTGATTTGATATATCAACAAAAGGTTTTATGCTGAAGATGTGTCTAAAATGAAGTCAACTGCATAAGTGGTTGTGATCTTCTAAGCATATCTTTCGAATGGAGCTTTGAAAATAAGTTTAATTATTTGAATGATTTCCCCTTGTTTTTTAACTTTCCCAAATTTATCTTATCGACTGATGCTGTTCTGTTGCCTTTGGTCAAAAACACAAAATATATACAAAAAAAAGAGTGGAGAGGACGGTAGTGTGCTACTCTGAGCAGTCAGGCCACACCCTCAAATTGAGGGATAATTATGGCCTGTCCAAATAAATTTAGGATTTCATTGGTTGATTGATTGAAAACAAAATAAATTATTGACCCCAATTACATATACACATAAAATTTGTGTCCTTGCAATTATTGACAATATACGCAATTTGACTTATATATGTCATATTTACATGTGTGTGTTGTTTGTATTGATAAATTAGTGCTTACTTTCGGACAGCATCTTCTGAAGTATGTCATTTTCAACAACCTCAGGATAAATAATTGACATTGCTTTTAGAGTAGACATCTGAAATAACATGTTAATAAGTTATTTGTTACATTTGATCAATATCTGTGGGAAAATGTAATACGTAAAAATTTCATATACCGGTAAATAATCATATACACGCAGATTTCAATCCAAGGCATCATACTATGTTGGACTTTTATAGCTTTGATAATGAGTGAAAGAATTGAGTTACTTTCTCTCTTTTCATCATATCTAATATCATTATCACACAGCATTGTATTTTTTTGTATCACATTGCTCATGCCTGTTTATCTAATGACTATCGAGGATAATAACCAGTAAAAACACTTAATATTGTAGTGTATGTCCGTTTAAAGGTTATGCTCAGTGGCCGAACATGTATGCTTGGACAGAAATATTATGATGTGTTTTGTGCATTCTGAAAGTTCCTTTCGTTAAAACAGCATATTGAAATATTTAGAGCAATTTAAATACCACTCCATAACAGCCGGCCCATCAAAACACGTGAATACCAAAATATCAACTGAATGATTTTCGTCAGACGTAACTAGCACGGTGCGCGTAAGAAGCCCCCTATCTCTCATCATGCCATGTTAAATGTGATGTCTACTGTAGGAAATCCACGGTACGTCTGCCGAAAATCATTTGATTATGCAATATCACGTGACCTTGTGTTTTAGTTAACAAGACATTATGGTATTTTTAAAGGTGAAATAAGTATCAAATGTGGAGAACATAAATATTATTTTCATTACATTTGCAATGGATAAGGCATCGTCCATTGATTCTGGGAGTCAAGAAATTCTTCATTATGATTTTATTCAATCAAAAAAGGTTTTGTGAATTTTAATGCAATCATAAGAAATTTGGTGTTATACACAAAATTTCTACAAAATCTAATCATTGTTTAAACATCCCCAAATTAGTAGATTTATTGCAAATTTACAAGAAAGACATTTAAACATGCATATTTCTAATACCGTTCAAAAATTCTACATACAAGCGATTACCACAAGTGCATCAAGTGTTCTTCATAAGATAATTCTCATCTTAAGAGTTCGTGAACTGTTAGTAGCCAAATATTGTATATGGAATTTATCTCACCCTTGCTGAAGGTGGAGGCCCAACCTGTAACCCGTCAGGGCCAGCATTCCCAACGTCCATTGCCAGGTCTAACACGGTACATGCTGCCATCAACATGAACGGAGACTTTTTCTGTGGTGACAACACCATCTTTTCAACATTCTTTGCAAATTTTTCAAGAAGAGCATCGATTCTGCTTTGAATGGGGTCTTCTTCCAGAGGTGGATTACTTGGATCAGTCGGCAGCCGAGAAGGTAATGAATTCCGCTAGAATATTTTTCAGATGTACATTATTAGTATGGTACTTGTGTCTAAAATAAAAGCAAACACAAGTGCACTGATTCTTGTATTATCTCTCATATTGGATCTAAGTGCAGTATAAACATTTTCCTGGTCAAATATGAATAACATTGTATGCTAACCATCATTCACTTAAATATCTAGTTTCAACCAATTGACATACCAATTCTATGAGGAGATTAAGAGAAGATGCATATTGTGCTAGTCCACCAATGGGATCTGAATCAAGATTTGCTGTTAAGAGCGTAGATTCTGCTTTGTCTAACACACTGCTAATATTTCCTGAAATAAATACTTTATGTGTAAATATATGTTATATAACTTACATTAGAGTCACATTGGTTATCCCTGCAATCTCAACTAAATCTTCCATCAGAAATTTAAAAAAAATAGTGATATTTCATTAATATGCTACAGTCACACAGCCAATTATGGAAGATGCGGATGCTAACAGATAAAAATCTATTAAAGCATCCCTAAGAATCCGCCGTAAACAACCATAGCCCAATATGCTGACATACATTGACAAACTTTAGTATGCAGATCCACAGCTGAAATTTTGAAAATTTCAAAACTTTGCTGCTTATTATATAAACTCATCTGAAAGAAATGTAAACTCATCTGCAAGGATCTGGTTCAACTGTAAGCATCCATATTTATACGTAACATGGTCGGCAGGATCCGAAGTCATACGAGGATTAACCACCTGTGGTTCACAGCTTGGGCCTTGGTATTTCTCCAAGGAATTTGTCAAATTTTGGGCTTAGAATAACATATTTCATTATTCAAATATACACAGATCCGTAAAATGGCAGTGTGACTGCAGCATAATGCAATCTTACCTTGATTTTGATTATGAAGTGAAGACACTAACTGGAGGGTTTTCTCAGAGCACACAATTTGCTCATTGCATGCTTTTACAGCAATGGTCAAGACGTCATCAATGCCATTTGGTGGATAAAAGTTTAACAGTGTTGATGAGTCCATATCAAGATATGTATATTCTGTAATTTCTTCAGTTTGAATTGTTTCTCCATCCCAATTTTCCACTATAGAATGTTTTAGATAAAAATAAGAAAGAAAATAAATTAATTGCTTTCATCAACATTATTCCATACACATAGATGTTTTAGGTAACATATTGTTATTACAGTTTAAATACACATAAACCATGCAAATATACCATGAGCCTTCTTCAAACAACAATTACAAGCATCATAATCATAACGGGTAATATTCAAATTTTGGGGTACACTTTCAAACTTGATTTTTGTCACCACCTGTGTTCACAAACACAGCTAGGTTATATTTTCAAAAAATGTTTATTGTCTTAATGAACTAAGTGGACCTGATATAAATAATGTAACATACCAGCATGTATTATACATCATCTGCACATAAAAATAGCAGGTAAATTATCCTTATTGCCTGTTAATGTAACTACATGTACCGGTAGCTAGTGGGTGCTGCATGTTAAATTATATGAGTTTTTGGCACTGATGCGCAGCTGCTGTTAGAACAGGTCACTTGATTTGAAACTGATGTACCGGTAAGTATCTAAGTAGCCAGCCAGACTTAACATAAAATTGACAGTGGGATCAGAGGGTGGGATCTAATAATTACGCATAGTTGGTCGAGCTACCCAAAGTGGCCATCTTAAAATCATCTTAAAATACTTATCCATTCGAAAATCGTTGGAACAATCCTGCAGCTATTTCCTGCATTTGCGGAACAAGATTATGGACGAGAGGGTTTTTCAATCAGGTAAATTTAGTTTTTTATCTTATATCTCTCGCACACACATGGCAAGTACATGTTAAGGGTACAAGACTTGTACCAGTAATATACCTTGTCTAATAAAGCCATATGAATAAGTCAAAGAAGAAGTTGATGCATTGCATCCTGCAGTCCAGTCCACTGCTTGAATAGTCATTGGCTCAAGAGCAAGAACTGTAACAGCAAATCATAAGTTGGTACAACATAATTTCTTTACAGGTACACGATAAAATACCGTATATGACCATCCAAGTGCCCAGGGCCGTTAAATTGAAATTTTCTCAAACTGGGGGTGGGCTGTTACATGAGAGTCCAGTTACTTCAAAATTCCTTAGAACATTTAAGAAAAAGAGGGGGTGGGCTGTTATACGAGGGTGGGCATTTGATGGTTATATACGGTATATATTTAAACATCTACATTTCTACAATCATTTTTTTTACCATAAAGAGACTCAAATAAAAAAAAGAAATAATTCATAAGAACGATCTTAAAATCTGATTTGTTTTTAAAAAATTTACTGTCTGCAGTATTTGCCCAAAT
>CM032660.1:18469129-18484298 GCA_019095985.1 Streblospio benedicti | reverse complement strand
CCCTCTTCTGCAATTTTCTTGCGAATGGTGGGGCCGTTGTTTTGTAGCACCTCGAGAAACACGTGCTCTGCGGTTCCGAGTGTCAGGTTGTAGGCGTGAGAGTCACACTCCCCACCCATTGTAGTGGTAGGCCTTCTTTTGATCCCGGAGGATAGTCGCAGACCGGACCAGGAGTAAAACACGCTCTACGGCATGCCCCATGACCTCCTCCTCCAGGTGGCAGAGATGGTTCCATTTCATCTCCCGTATCCCCAACTGATGTGCAGCCCGGAGGTACTCTAACGAGCCCTCCCCAATGCCGTTGTCCTTGTACTTGCTTTCGTCGTCCTCGATGCGCCCCTGTCTTCGTTTTAACCGACCCAGCCATGCCGCCCGCCTCTCTCGGCTGGCGCCACCTTCCTCTCGTCTTCGGTGTCGGTTTTCCCGACCTCCCCGTAGCCCCCGATCTCCCCTGGGACGGGACTCGGTGATAGTCGGTTCCATCACGCCGGGGCTTTTACCGCCCGCCAACGCCTCATTCCCGATCACCTCCTCCTCCGACTCTTCGCTAGTCTGACTGACAGCTTCTTCTTCCTCCTGGGAATTAGCACCCAATTCCTTCTTCAGCTGTCCTCCGGGCGAATTTCTTCCGGGCGGCGGCGGATTTTGCTCGTGTTGTACCACGGGCACGCCTTGCAGAGACTTCTTCCCGCATCAGACAACGTCAGCACGGGGTCTTCTGTAGCCGTTGATGTCAATGGTCCGGCCTTCGGCAGCAGCTGCGATAGGGATGCAGTACGGACCAATGGGTCTGTCTGCACCCCGCCCGTCATGCCACTCCATCTCAAGGTCAGAGCATTGCGACTGGAGTGTCACTGGTGGTGATGACTGTGCCTCACCAATGGTCGGCGAACTTTCTTCGCGACATCACGTCACGGGCCCCCCGCTTCCTTGGCGTGCAGAGACCTCAACCTCGCCCCCTTCCGACATATAGTGGCGGATCCGGGCGGTGGTCGCCTGGGAAAGCTGCAGGTGTCGCATAATGTCTCTCGGTCTGCCGACGCACTCCCTCCTGCTCCCCTTCCGACCAGTGTGGCGGGGATCACGATGATCGCCCCTGCTGTGGGTGATCACGTGACCCTGTTCCTCATGCTGTTCAGCACTAGCCCGAGGCTAGGACGCCGCGACTGACGACTGATCCCTTGACGATGTTGGTTCCCTTTACTACTCCTCGTTGTGTTAACTGGTACCCCACGTACAGGCCACCGTCCAGCGTAACTGGGCGAGTGCCTGGTGACTAACCCGGTTTCACGACAGGCCCCTACGCGGAGGGGACTTCGCACCGGTGCTGACACGCAAATCCATCAGGGCGCCCCCCTTTACGAAGCCACGCGGTCCCAGGCGCGGGAGGAGGGGGTTCGCCACCGGCCAGCCCCCGTCAGATATGTAAAGAAGGCCTATCCCCAAGAGGATAGGTTACCAGCCCTACGTGCTATCCGACTAGCGTCTACAAGGAAACTGAGGCCCCACGGCCAAGTCTCAGTACTATAGTGTACTGAGTCCCTAATCCTACAGTGGGCTTAAGAAGGTACAACAACAAGAACTGTAACAGCAAATCATAAGTTGGTACAACATAATTTCTTTACAAGTACACGATAAAATACCGTATATGACCATCCAAGTGCCCAGGGCTGTTAAATTGAAATTTCTCAAACTGGGGGTGGGCTGGTGAGAGTCCAGTTACTTCAAAATTCCTTAGAACATTTAAGAAAAAGAGGGGGGGGGGGAGCTGTTATACGAGGGTGGGCACTTTGATGGTTGTATACGGTATATATTTAAACATCTACATTTCTACAATCATTTTTTTACCATAAGGAGACTCAAATAAAAAAGAAATAATTCATAAGAACGATCTTAAAATCTGATTTGTTTTAATTGAAAAATTTACCGTCTGCAGTATTTGCCCAAATGCTTCCAGTAACTGGAGCACATGATGTGGTGAAAGTGTAAAAGACATGGTTATTTTCTATCCCATCTACGGTCACTAATATTTCTAACAAGTACTTTGTGGCTTGATCAAGCTCATTTTTATTAATGGTTAAATAGCTAATTCCATCAACACCTGAAATCATAATGTAATGTAATGTAGATGTGCTTATTTAGCCGCAATTCAATGCTATCATTCTCAAATGATTTTACATTCACACCAGGTCATTGGCATCATTGTCACACTATATTGTATTTCTCAACTCCCCGGAGAGCATACAACACTTGCTACCATAGTGCATGGTGTTCATCACTCACATTAGTATTCACTCGCCTGACCTGTACTTATTTAACGTGTAGGTGCCACAAAGCAGTGTTAAACAGTTAGAGGCAAAACCCATAGCGACGTACGGCACCTGTACGGTAACTTCGTGCCGATTGCTCCAATGTATTTCACATAGGGTTAAACCCACAGTGAAATTCTGACTTACGGCGCCATACGTCAGCGGACCGCTGCCGTACATCATATTTCTCGATCGCCTATGGGGGGGCAATTGACACGATCGAGCAGTACGGCATCTTACGGTGCCGTACAGTGTCGTATGCTGTCATGTGGATCACTTTAGCAACTTTTCTATTGGGTAAAATCCATGCTGATGCATTAGTATCAAACAGCGCCTTACGCAAATCACGATTTTCTAAAGAAATCAGGTTTGCTAATTCCAGAGCCATATGGCAACCGCACATCAAATATAATACTGTGGGTTTATGATCGCTGTACGGCCGTACGCAGCCATCCGTTGCTGTGGGTTTTGCTCCTTAGGAATGAGTTTGCTCCACACCCACCACCATATCAAATTGCAAAACATCTAAAAATCAATAGACATCTTGTCTCCAGTATATTAATTGATATACTAACCATGCGAAAACAAAAAATATAAAGATGTCTCCTGTTAGCAAATGGTGTAAATGGTTTAAATCTACCGGTATACACTACGGATATGTGGTTTAGTGTATAAAAACTATAAACATTTAGAAGAAACTATTTGAACATAATTTTATCTATTTAAAATCTTTCCCTTAACAATTTGAATAAAACAGTAACTAGGGGTAGATAAGACAAATTTCCACTATTAAAATTGCTCTTCTTACATCAATATTTAACAAACGAGTTACCTTCATTGAGATCAATTCCATTAAAATTTGTATTAAGTTTTGCAGCTCTTTTAGAACGTTGAGATTGAGAATTGGGTTGAAAAATTGCACGTTTCTTTCTATTCATTTTAGACATAGTAACATCATAGACAACATCTTTGCCGGTCACATCAAACACTTGCACCTTTATATAAAAGTGTAAAAAAGTATTATATTATATCATATCATTATCACACTAAACATTCATCCATAAACCATTGACTATACATGTTAAGAAGTATCTCAACATTCATATTATGTGTATTTGACATTTTAATAAATGATACTGCAAAACCCTGTATAAATTTTTCAATTATGAGACACATCTGATTTTTAAATTGTTTATATCCTTTTTGGAGAGGTGGGGAACATGGAAAATCAGAACAATGTACCACTTTTGTTGAGCGTGACAAAATGTATATCATCCCTTAAATGAATAGGCTAAGCACTATGTTTTTACAGACATGAAAAGTTCTAAATGCTAGGCCAATCGTTTGTTTCCTCAGAGAGCAGCAGCGAGTTCATCAGAAAACTCAACAAGAGGACCATAAGGGTCCTAATAGCACTCACCTGCATGTGTAAATTTGGCTTTAAAATTAAGTGAGAGGTGCCCTGGTGAATAATGAAACAGGTTCAATTTATACAAAATGTTTTAGATGCACCCCTCCTGGAAAGGGTCAATTTTACATCCAGGGTCATGATTCCAATATATTATACAATGACGATACAGCCATACAAGTTTTATGCAAGTTTTGTGAAATCAAATGAAAAATGAAGAAATTATTGAGTAAAAATTCCAGAGTTTATGGCTTTATTAAAGTTGAAACAGTTTCATTTATGATGCAGTTTGCATTATGACAAACAGACTGTTTGCATTATGACTAACAAATATTGCATGGGCCTCTGTGGATGGGGTTATGCAGTTTGCATTATGAACAAATGCAGTTTGCATTATGACTAACAATTGTTGTTTAAAAACCGTTGGGGGATTGCGCTTAGTTGTCCATAAAATGCACCAACACGGACAAAGGTTTTTAACGGACCTTTTTTGAACTGATAAAATGCACCCGGGTCCTTGTTGCTCCATTGTCCGTAAAAAACTTGTCAACTCTTATGTCCGACTTCTGACGTTAAAATGTCCGTCCGACTTCTCACCACTTGTTACTGATACGGGGTCCTTGTCACTACTCCAGTCCGTAAATCTTGTCAACTCTTACTGATTACTTGTGAACTTTTATAGATAACTTCTCAACTCTTATGGACAACTTCTGACGTTAGAATGTCCGTCCGACTTGTCACCACTTGTTACTGATACGGGGTCCTTGTCACTACTCCAGTCCGTAAATCTTGTCAACTCTTACTGATTACTTGTGAACTTTTATAGATAACTTCTCAACTCTTATGTCCGACTTCTGACGTTAGAATGTCCGTCCGACTTGTCACCACTTGTTACTGATAATAGGTCCTTGTCACTACGGGGTCCTTTAATTAATTTTTTTTTTTGTGTTGTAGTCCGGACCACATTTTCATGGGCAAATCATTACATTTTCAAGATTATTTGATAAAAACACAGTCTGTAAAAACGCATACTAATAGCCTCGGATGGGCGGACAGATGGACGGTCGACGGACGAAAGGTGATCACAAAAACTCACATGCTGTTTCACAGCAGGTGAGCTAAAAACAAGTATTGGAAATCATAACATAAGGCACTCGAGAAGCATACTTAAAACATTGTATATGTGCGTCTCTGCATGACGGATTGTCATTATGATCTAAATAACTTTACCTAAGGGACCAGTATGGTCAACTCTTCAAGTGTGTATCTTATACCTCTAATCGTGGAGATATTTAATTCACTTGTAGTTGTCTTTAATATTTAATAGATATATCAGATCCACAGTGAAATGCAATACCCTTTAATGATGATAGTAGACGTTCTAGCAATTGCGTATAGTACTACTTTAACTATAATGGTTCTGCAACCCACGTTAACGCTAAATGTTGGCCATCGCTTAGCAATCGCTATCGCTAATCCTAAGCAAAATCTGCGTTTCTTTCTGCAACAGGCCCCAGGTCTTCAGGTTTGGTGCCTGTATATAGCACAGTTGAGGCGACACAACTTCATAAGCCCCGCCCCCCTTACTTGATTGACAATTTAGGGGGTAAGGGGCTTTGTGTGAATGACTCATGTCACCACAATACAAAAAAAGACCAAACAATTCATATTCATGTTATAAAATTTCACATACCTCAAACACAAGAGGGACTGTTGGGTTGATCCTTTCATCGTCACAATTGTCTGTTAAACATCTGTAATGAAAGAACAAATATTTAATATTCTTACTTTTAATAACCATTCAATAAACTATGCTTAGTAAAAAGATAAAGGAAAGACTATATCCAATTGCAAGAAATTTTGACATGCATGCCATGGCTAAGAGATGCATGTAAATAACTGGTTATTGCAACATTATAGCATTATGATATAACATATGATTTCCTTATATAATGAAACTGTGAATTAGGAAAAAACAACAGATCATATGATGAACAAAAACCCATGTACAACAATGAAATTATGCTGTCATTAATGGATTGTGGGATTTCAGGTAAATGTTTAATAGTTGGATCTCTTACATAAATTCAACAAAAGGTGGATTTCCAGTCACAATCTGAAACATCATCTGTGTCGAAACATTTGATTTTTCTTCCTTGCTTAGTGTAAGTTCGAGCACATAACTTCCAAGAAGCATGAATCCTGTGTCCAAGTGAAGAACTAAATCACTGGTGTTGAGGACACCTAGTTGAAAAAAACAACAAAATGGTATCAGTAGATGTGATGGAATATACCTGGAGATAAATATTTTTCATTTTACATTAAAAATGTGCTACATTGAAACCTTGTGCATGTTACTCAATGAAAATTAATGAAAGGAAAATAATATATGTAATTACCTCATTTGAATTATGACTCAAAATCAGGTAATGAGTACATCATTGGAAAAAGTTAAAAAAAATAACGATAATTGTACATAAAAAAGAAAAAAGAAAATATATCTATGAAATATTTTACCAGGTCCAGTTCCAAAGCATCCTGAACTTTCTGTTGGTAGAGTTGGGGCTAGAAGTAAAGTAATTATATCATGAATGTCATGTTTTGTTATCTGAAAAATTTACATATATGTAATCAAAATTAGCAATTACACACATAACAATTCATTGATTCAAAGCAAATGATTAGATATTGATAAAATCACTACTTTATTGCACTAATAGATGCTATATACATGTAGGTAATGGTTTTCTTAAAATCTCAGCATTTTGAAACAATGACATTTCTTGGTCACATTTTATCTGTTAGGTATCATACTGGCATATGCATAAGGTATTGAGTATTTAAAACAACTGGCTCACATCCAGAAGGAAGAGGAACTATGTTGCCATGGTTGGAAGTTTCATTCTCACGGTGACAACTCCACATCACTATCAGATCTGGATCTTGCACATTAGGATTGCACTTGTCATCAATCAACGGTGAAGTATCAGGATCACAGGAGAGGGTAGCACTTTTTATTGGAATCTTGAAAGTTATGAAAAGAACAGAGTTAAATTAACGTTAAAATATTACTGCACTTTCTCTCTTTCTAATTCATATTGACACCAACGAGGGGTTACTAGAGTCATTAAATGCTAGTTTAACATGGAATTGAAATTAACCAAATTAACAGATAAAACTGAATATAATACCCCCATTTCACTGCCGGCCGAGAACGGCAGATTGGTGCTTACTTACGGCCAAAAACTGAAGAGATTTACTTTAAATCGGCCGCAATTGAGAGGCAATAGTCCCCGATGGTCTTCATTCGTTTAATGTTCGCATTTGCAATTTTGCATGAAACACTAAAAATTTTGGCTGATTGGCAGGACGAGTGCGGCTGATTGGTTGCAAAAGTTGCACTCAACTGCATGGGTGCCTGATTGCAGCCCGAGTATACAGCTCGAGAAGGGACAAGTAAGGAAGAGTACGGCCAAGTGGTCAAAAAAGCGTAGGAATTCACAATTGGCTGCAATTGGCGCTATGTAGATCTAAATGAGTGGTGAAATGGGGGTATAAAACCCAATTTTTTTTGTACCAATTGTCTATTAAAGCGATTATAAATTTTTTTATTGATCATTAACCAGTTATTTACATGTATCTCTTAGCCATGGCATGCATGTTAAAATGTCGTGCAATAGGATATATTCTTTCATTTATCTATATTTTATTGAATGGTTATTAAAAGTAGGAATATTAAATATTATATTAAATATTTGTTATTGCTGAAATTATAATATGCTATGATAATGTGAACATACATTAACACAATATTTAAATCATTGTCATTCCACAGGGTTTATACACCATTAATTGCACCCATCTGGCTATTCATCCAGTTTAGTTTGTTACCCATCTAAAGGTCACATCGTTTGACATAGGGTGCTCAAATTAGGTTTGTCAGTTGAAAATGGTGATCATTCAAAGTCTATTTCACATGAACGCGGATGGTCGATAGCGGGTCTTAAAAACCCTTTTAAAGATTGCATTTTTGAGTAACGGTGTTCAAATTTTGTTTGTTACTTGAAAATCTTAACCACTTAGAGACTATTTCATATGGATCACAGTATAAAGAACCAAAATGGTCCATAAGCATGTACCATTTCACTGTTGTCTCTCTACTTGCCAGAACACTTTAGCTTGTCACCTCTACTGATGTTTTTCCTATATAATACATATTACCAATAGTATATACCGCGTACCGGTACATACAAAGATTTATCTACAATACCTTTTCTCCTTGTTTAAACTTTCTTCCATTACCACCCAATATTCCAACTTTTAATGGTCTATCGATAATACGAATATATACTTCAGCTGAAAAATATAGCAGGCAACAAAGTAAAAATTAATGTGAGATTATGCTGTTCACTTGTTCAATGAAATTTGTAAAATTAGAATTTTGAAGTAAAATTTATAGCTAACTTTATAGCTAAACATACTTTCATTGACTTTATGTGGCATTTCCACATAGTCCTCCCATTCTTTAACAAATGATCCTACTTGAGGTCGGATGATCATAACTTGAATGTCAATACGGTAAAGACCGACAGGCAAAACACCTTTATCTAGCCAGACACCACCTAAAATTAGGATAAAACATGAAAATATGATACACCTTTACAAAATCTTCACGACTTACATGCTTTTGAAGTCCCCGACATGTATATCACATGCACACAACAGTTTCATCACCAGCAAAAAAAAAAAAAGATTATTGATTTGGCCTTTATTCTAAAATCTGAAATCTAAAATCCAAATCTCGCTGTTAAATTTGCTTTTCATGTAATATATACAAATTTTTAGTAAGGTTTCATCCCCAGCCATGATGGTTTTGTCCTCTGCCAAGCTGTCCCCTAGTCAAGTTTAATACGCTCATATAGCACATCTCAGGCGTCATAACTTCATGGTGGCTCTGTAGTATTAAATGACCACAAGAGCCTCCCTTTCCCACCCTCCACACACTTTGATTGTACAGGAAGGGAAGGGGGGCATGTGAAAGTAACAAGCATTAAGAGACCAAAATAAAGTAATTAAGAATCCAGAAATTAAGTTTAGTCTCGAGCATACAATGGATACATGTACCTTGTGCTTTAGGTAGATCCACTGTGATTAATTCTTCACTATCATCAACTCCAATATTAAATATTTTAAGTTCATAAACTGTTGCATAATCAGGCACAGAGCAGTTGAACTTGGCTGTAGTTAAATACCCGATCACCAAGTAGTGCTAGACACAAATTGATACATAGAAAATTGCATAAATATAGACTTTTTAAGTTCAAAATAGTCAAAAATTGCTCGAAGGTTATTATCAAAATATTTCAGCTTACTTTTTTAAAATCTTACCTCTTTAGATTTTTTCAACTCTTTGGGGCTTTCCTTCGGGTACAACGATTGAATATAAGGAGGATCACAATGATGGCTCTCCACTTCAAATGTAAGACTTTTTTCAACCACAGTATGATATGTTGTGTCAAATAAGAATGGACGTATAGTGACGTTATATATTCCAGGGTATTTAGTGGGCCACTCAATAGAAAAATTCTGCAGAGCATTGTCTTCAATGTGAATTATTTTTGAATCTAGCCATGATGTTCTTTTGCAGATTTCTGGGTTATTTGCTATCCACTGATATTCTGGTTTCGGCAAACATTCAGTTAAACACTGAAGTTCCACTTCAAAGCAGACTGCATCATCGCCAAGTGGAAAAAGTGTGGAAAAATTATGATGTGCAGACTTGAAAAGTTGCACCACTAATGGAAAAATGCTGTGGGAATCTATAATAACTGTTCGAATCAAGAATAATCTCTTTGAAATTAGCTCTTCGCTGATTTGATTATTCGCAATCAAATTAAAATCAAATATAAATGAATCTTTAAAGATGTGTGTTATCCTTTTGCCCTTTTTTACTTCATCATCCGGAAGAAACCATTCATATGTAATGGGTGTTGAACCATTTGTTGTGTGCGCAGTGAAAACATATTCAATGCCTGATATTATCATATATAATCCAGTTTTATAAGGAATGTCTTCATAGTAAGTGTAGAGATCATAATCCAAGCCAGTGATAGCAAATTCAACCAAAACATCAAAAGTGTAAAAGATAGGACCACTCACACGATTTTTGATGGCAAGCTTTATTGTATGGTTTCCAGCTGTGATGTATGTATGGTTTTGTTTTTCCGTGAAACCAGTTGTTATACCATAATCTATGTACGAAGAACCTTCTCCCCAGTCAATTGTTGTTTCAGTATTGCTTGGCATATCCGAAAAATTACGATAAAATATTTCTATCATTAGTGGAAAGGTCCATTCCACTGGACTATTTGATGAAGCCTCTATTGCAATTATTGGTACTTCTATTATAATATCAACTGTAAAGCTTTCACTACTTATGAGGTTGTATGCAACAACAGAAATTTCATAAACATCAGGTATGTTATATGTGTGCATAAAAGACACTTCAATATCACTTTGTGAAGAGAAGTTTGTTTCAATTCTGCTCCCATCACCATACGATACATTATAATGTATAGACGTTCCCATTTCTGTTTCAAATTCCAAGGATCTTGGTATGAGGGCGCCATGTAAATAAAGACCATCTGTAATATTTATATTGGAGTGTACTATGGTGTGTATAATTTCTTGGACCACAACCGTGGTGTTAAGAACTTTCCAAGAAATATAATTGCTCATATTCAACACAACAATGAACTCTCCAGCAAGAGTGTACTGAAAGTTATGCGAATGTGGATCAAAAATATAACTTTTATAGAACGTTCCTTCAGCTATAGGATCGGTTTGAACTACAGAGCTACCATCACCATAATAGTCCCACTCAAACTGGACATCAGTAGGACTAAGAACAAATTCATTGTCCAATGTCCAAGATGTTGGTCGAAATATATCAAACTGACAAATACTTGATTGTCCTCTCTCTAAAGCCACTGGTCCACTATTTGTTAGACTGAAACCATCTAATATTGGTCTTTGGACTATGATTGAAAAAACGAAATTTACTGGTGGTGTTATTTCATTGAAGAC
Source organism: Streblospio benedicti (assembly GCA_019095985.1). NCBI lineage: Eukaryota > Metazoa > Annelida > Polychaeta > Spionida > Spionidae > Streblospio > Streblospio benedicti. Next base: position 18,473,495 of record CM032660.1, on the reverse strand, counting down.
ACTAATTACGACAGCGTAAGTTCTACTAGCATTATATTGATGATTGAACTGAAAATTTGCACAATCCTCTACACGAAAGAGCTCTGTTTCACCATCATCATATGTAGCTAGCAGTTGAATATGCGATCCATCTACACAGAAAAATTCAAATGCAGCAGACTCTCGTTCAAAAAGATACTTATTGATAACATCGATCTGAGGTGTATCAATCTGAATTTCCAAAACTACTTCCTTAGATAGAGAGAGGCTGGATACAAAATTTGAACAATTTACCAATGCAGTCGTGTTACCCACCAATGATTTATCAAATAATTTATCATATGTGACACATCCAGCAGGATTCATTAAATTTCCAGAATAATCTGTTCGAGAATCACCATCTGCAAATGTCCAAGCGCAAAATGGATCTGTTGGGTATGGAGCATAGTCATCAACTTTACAGATTTCAAAAGTCACACTAGTCGCTATGTCCCAGTATAATGGCATTGACGGATTAAAAGCATAACTTGATTGTATTATTTCATTTTGAACGATAATTGTGTGTGGAACAGTTGGTTGAACCAGTGCAATGCCTATATTAACATATGCTTCATTACCAGCTTGAAATACTGGAGTGTAATTACCTGCCTGATCATATGTATGATTTGCGAACAAATTTGGTGCTAGAGAAGAATCAAGAAATAACGGATCAAAATAGATCTCATTTCCAAAAGGATAAGTGGAGCCTAAAATAGGTCTCCATGACATAGGTAATACAAAAACTAACGTCCCCCTTGTAACTGAAAATTCTACTGTGACAACAGAGGACGTTGGCACTACTAGTTTCAGGGGTGTTGCTTGAAATCCATCAATTAGGTCATAGATCATTATGGTGTAAGTTGGTGCAGCCACAAGGTTGAAAACATTGCTAGCTTCTACCGTAACTGATACATTAAGACTTCCATTGGCGTAAGTGTGTGGAATAACCGCTGTGGATCCTAATCCTGTTGCGTCTGATGCAAAATAACCGAGAGATGACTGACCATCGCCGAAAGCAATTGTATAACTTGCATTAGAGCCCTGCGATATTGCAAGATTAATAAAACTCTCAGTCTCAGCTAGAAAAAAGTCACTATCCACTTGGATATCCTCAACTTCAAGTCCTACTCTAAGGGGAAACATTAAAGATTGATTACTTGTTGAAACATTGTTGAAAATGTGTGCTATTGGATAATAGTCACCATAATAAGAGTAAAAGTACTGGAATGTATACATCCCTGTGCTCTGAAAATCAGGATATTGGTCTTGAGTAACTGTTTGGTTCAAACCATTATCTAAATCCACATATATTACATATCCTGTAGGGAAAGGGGAATCGGCATGAATTATGGTGAATGTGACAGCAGCATTATAATCAGTTACATTATCAACCTCCATTTGCACATCAATAACAGGGTTTTCAATTCCAAAATGTATGGTCTCATACGCACAATCGATAATGTTAGAGCCTACGACACTGAAGTTATAATACCCTAGCAATTTACTATCTGTATGTTTCAGTACAAAAGGACCACCTGGATGTATAACACTATGTTGAAAAATAAAATCACCATCATCTAGAGTGAACACGGGGAACGGCCCATCACTTATTTCAACAGAAAGTTCAAATACAGACCCAAAAGGAAAGTATGGTTTTGTAGAGTTAAATGATAATGTCATACCAGTAATTCCAGTATTGACAGTCCCAAAATAAAAGGCAGCACTTGATGTGCCTACTGAATTAGCAAGATTTAATCGAAAAGTATGCATACCAGAAGTACAATCCACAGGACAGTCAGTGAGGGGAAAACTTACATTGCCACCAGAGTTTCCTAATGTAACAGTACTAGATGTTGAAAAAGCAATTTCATCGACAAAGGCGGAAATTTCGTCTACAGATGGTGAGCCAGGATCGAATGAGAAGATATTTGTTATGACTGTATCAGAACCTCCCAAGATAATCAGAGGTTCTGTCCAAGTGATTTCACCAGGAATGGCATGAACTTCCTGTGAATAAGCATGACTTTCACTACTAACATAATTAGCACAGTCAATTCTGACGTCGAAGGTCCCTGCCTGAGTGAATGTGTAATAAAATGTGACTGATGGTACTGGGAATTCAAAAAAGTCACTTTGAACGGACGAGTTATCAACAAAGATGTCACATGTCACGTGTTCACCAGTTGCAATCATCATGGTAAAGTTTTGGGGGATGTTCACAATTGTTGGATTCTCGTTGGAAATAGAAAAGCCAGTCATAGGTGTGTTGTAAATGAGATCGTCTGCCCCATAATAGCATCTTGAAACACCTTTGAGCACTACAGAAAATGGGTACTTTCCTATGTCTACATACTCTTTAGGGTATTCAGTTGGAGCAGTCGCTATGTCAGCAATCTCATAAAATTCAACTTCACCATCACTAAATGCCAACAGCATATAAACTTCAGTTCCTGAAGTGGCAGACACCAAAACTTTTGGTGGACCCTTTGTAGGATCTGAAATGAAGATAAAATACATCAATAGCAACAAATATGCCCGAAAATAGTCACGGTAATCAGTTCATTTCAGCAATAATGGTTGCAACATGACTGCTCGCTCTGTCCTTGAAACTTGAAATTACTATAACTTGTCTATAGCTAAATACCCATGGTACTGCAAGTGTTCACTCTTAAAAGACCACTTTTTATATTAGTGATAAAACATAGGGTAACCTGTTATTTGTCTTGCATATTTATATTGAGTAATTGTAAATGAAATATACAAATCAATAAGTAACGAAACATGTTCATTAAAAACAAGGGACATAACAACAAGTAGTGAAATATCCACTAATAAATGACAAAAATACTTACAGCCATTTTCTACACCCAATTGCGGTTCAACAATACTGGTTCCTACAAGAAAACAAGAAAATGTGTCATTGAAAATGTCATTTTATCATTATATCAAACTAATTTCAGTAAAATATAATTTTGTGCTGCGGTTTACAAAGTATATTTCTTTTTGTATATGTATATTTTAGTTACATTGTAAATTTGACAAAAACACAAACAAATCCAAAGTAAACAAAATTAGTTATGACTTCTTACCTTGTCCATGGCAAAATACTGTGAAAAAGGCAACAATGACGAACACACACACATATTTAGTGGTCATTTTGCACTATTCTTGACCATGAGCACCTCGTAATTCCTTGTCACACTACATGCAACAGAGATCTACAAACAACTGTTTAAAACCTAACTATCATTTTGAATAATGGATTTCCATAAGGACATAACAGAATATTACAAAACAATATATAGACAGCTGCCTTATTTTATTATTCGTACAAAGACATGGAGATTGTAAAAATTCTATCCAGCACCTGACGTCATATTTGACAGCGTAAGTTTTCACGCTTTGATGGTCAAAAATGGGTTTAATAACCTCACTTGTCATAATATCAAAACCAATTAAAAAAATACATGTACACATTGCATCGTACAAAAATTTATTCTATAAAATTATGGCATGTTGTAAATCATATCAGATTCAATGGCAATTAAGATGCAGATCTTTTACAAAAAATAATGCTTGTACATATTCTTGTTACAAATACAAGACTTCCAGCAAAAGCCACATTATATTCTTTTGACACTTCAATTATGTACCCATATTTTTTTAAAAAAACGCCATCCAAGGGTGTTTAAACAGGGTTCCCACAAATTTTGCACATTCAAATTCTATGACTTTTCAATGACTTTTCAAGATCAATTTTCATGTTTCGAAGAAATTTTTCTAGATACCTAGCTTCATTTAAATATGGTCATTGCAAAGATCAAAGAGACCAATACTATGTACATGATAGATTTCTATTCTTCTTTCACGCAAATTGACAGATACAGATTTCTTACCAAATAATGTGGTGTGGCAGTCTCGGGTGAAGCGTGCAAAAATAAGAATTTTGGAAGTTATCAAGATTTAGAATGTATAACAAAATTTAATCTATGGTTAAACAGCATTTTAAATTACCAGTTTAACCAAAATTCAATGACTTTTCAATGACTTTTTATAAAATTTCATTTTTTCAATGACTCTACAAAAATCAATGACTTTTCCAGGATCTTGAAAAAATATGAATTTCAAAGACCTTTCCAGACTCCGTGTGAACCCTGTATTGTAAAATGATTACATTCATTGTATTACAAGAGGTGTGCTCCACAGTATGGAGGAAATTGAAATAAAACAAAGCATATACAGACCATATTGACATCGTTTCAAAAGCCACATGGTGGTTTGAATTATTAATATGATAACATGTGGCGTTAGATCATGTAAGTACATGTATGACTATATTTATTAAATT
>CM032660.1:18439129-18466629 GCA_019095985.1 Streblospio benedicti | reverse complement strand
ACGCCCCCTGACGCGTTTGCGCTATTACGCGGGCCACAGACGTCCCACAGATACGTGCTACATCTTGTCTGAAAGCTCTAACTTAGACCTTCAAAACGAGACCCCCCTCATCTCTGTGGGACTAGTATTTAACAAATTATTCAATTTATTAACTGCACACATGGTTGATAAAAATAAGTTATATATATGACAATAAAGTCAATAATTGTAATCTAAAGTAATATAAAACATTAACGGGGACAAATAAACTTTGTAAGGGAAAAATACTCTATTTCCAGCTTTTTGCGGATTTAAGAAAAACAAGATGTTTTGAAATGAGACTTTTATCATCAATAGTTTTCCTAATATAACACATTTCGTGGACACCAACCCGTATGAACACATAGTGACTCCTTCTTTGCAGGCCTATGAGGTTGCATGGGATAAATATTCCAATTTGGGCGATACATAACATTGAAACTAACTCATCGAAACCCACGCCCTATATACAATTGAATATAACTTTAATAATGTGTTCCAATGGTTCGTAGATGAGTTGTAATGTTTATCAATAAGTTTAGTTTAGATATGACAAATATATAATAACAATATATAAACAAAATGTCTGTATGTATTTAACAACCAAATGAGATTACATAGAGTTTTAGCTTCATGTTCAACTAACCAAAATAATGACTGTTATATCAAAATAATTAAACAATCGTGTTGTAATTATAGTTCATTGAAATATGGCTACATACAAACTGATGACAAAGACACAAAGAGACGTTTCCAATCATTAGGATACACAAAAAGTATATTTATGGTGAGTTTTGACGAGATTCGATCTTACGCATTGCCGATCAAAGTTCACATTTTTAATGTTTATTATACTATAAATGACTAAAAACAACATATATATAAGATATAACACGGTGCTTTAAATGTCAGTCGGTGTTGGAGAAATCTCTTCAACATGGCTCTGGTAAAGCAGTGTTGGAGGCTAGTAGATCAATGTTGTGAGCATTTTATAGTATTTTCACTATCATTAACTGAGCAGACCTATGTCACTTTAACTATTGGATGGTTTATATCTGTTGTTGATACTACAGTAAAAGTAACATGCCCTCTGAGAACTGCCTTGCAGGATATTACATGTATTATTTTGTTCCACAAAATTTTCATCCTCTATTTCATCTATCAAACCAATATAAGTTGCTAGAAAAATAAAAAAGTTGGGTACATTCTTTTATTGACCATACATCATAACATGTATCATAGTTTATCACAATTGCTCTGTCAAACCTAGTTTTATAATTCAAGTCCTGAGATATGTCTTGGAGAATTCAAAATCATAACCTAATACGTGTAATGCTAGTACTAAGCTAGAATCACAGATTTATCACAAATTTCCATATGATTCAAGAACTTGTTCAAGAGTTGCAAAACAGTCTACAAAATCTTCTTCAGACAATCCATGCTTCAAGTATTGATGAACATATGCTCTTGATGCAAACATGGACCAGGCTTTTCCAACCATGTTGTCTAATGGCTCACATAAAGCTTGGCTGTTGCTTAACTGAAAAGATATTTTTTTGCATGTGTATGGATAGTTTCCAAATAACAATATACAAATGTATATTTGTTCTCTAACCTCTACCCATTGAGTCTCTTACTTTATGAAGATAAGACATCCACATTTAATCATAAATGAGTATCTATTCATAAATGAGTATCTATACATCAAGATTTAATGCACTTTTACAGACATTTCACAAGAAATCCGTCATATTTCTTCAGTGTGTGACAATGACATAATGAGTCTGATGATGTAACCCCAACCCTCACGGTCTCAGAGTTGAACTGCCCTTGCCATGAGACTCAGCCTAGGCAGCGGAGCACCCCAGTAACCCAACATCTTGAGGTTAAGCTATTATGTCATCAGGCCATAGACTGAAGAAACATGGCAGATACCAAGTGAAACGTCTGCGTAAGTGCGTTAAAATCCAGAAGAATAGATTAAGAAATACTCAATTATCATCGAGTCTCTTAAGTTGAATTTGGCAATGATTATATCACACTAAAAATAGGTAGTAATAATTTCTGTTGAAGAAGGGAAATCCTAATATTAATTTTCTACTTATCCTACTATGCATTCCTCTAATGCAAAATAAACTTATGTAATAGAAAAATACAATACAATAACATAAAATTTATCCTAAACTGACAATCTACTTTAAACTGATATCTAACCGTAAATATCTAATTTCTAAATGTAAAAAATGAACTAACCAAAGTGGCAGAACGTTCGTAGCCACAAAAAGGATGAGGATGTTTCCAGCAGGCCATTGTCTCACTGGGTGGCACCAAATGAGAATAGAGTGCAGGATCACTGAATGCTTGCAGCTCTGGGGAGCACTCGGGGGGAGTGATTCCTCTCAGGAACAGCAGGTTAGAGAATGATTTGTTGAACATTAGAGCTGGTGAGGCCTTCACGCCCCAATCAATTCCTTTAAAAAAAGATGTCAAATGGTAATAAGTACAGCATCTTTAACATTATAAAGCTGTAACAATACATTGTGAACCACCATACATCATATTGTACATCATATTTTCAACTGCTAAAGTAAAGATACTTATAAACATTTGCTCTTATGTCTGGAGGAAATTCTCAGTACCTTCTTCCATTGGAGAATTTGCTATGAGCATTTGGCGTAAATGTTTTAATAGTCCTGGCCATTGATAGGAGCTGTACTGTTTAGATGCAGTTGACATCTGCGGAATGTTTCTTACAGTGAGGAGTTTGAACTGTGGGTGTGGAACTAGGTGTTCCAGGATGTCACCTGAAAGGCATAGAATTTCACTGCAAAGTTTTTTGATATTGTATACAAAACAAAATTAATTTGCACATAATTTTAGTTCATATACAATATATTGTCAATCGAAACAGCATACTGTAAAACCCTTTAAGATTTCATTGTACATATTAATTATCATAATAGTAGATACTTGAATATCTACCTAAATGTGTATTTTTCAAGGAATCATCCACAAGACATGGTTGCAATATGCTACCTAGCTTATGCCCAATAACTTTATTGATATCCTGAAATGAAACTTTCTTTATGCCAAGAAGTTGTGAGCAAATCGTTTGCATATTGTCATTGTGGATTGTTAGTATGGCATCAGAGGCCTGATACAAATGTGACAAGGTAAGGATAGCATTATAGTTTTGAACAATGACTTCTCCCATGTTGTAAGGCCATACGACATGATTCAGAATCATGCTATGTGGATATTCATCACGCAGACACTGTGTAATATAGGTACCCACTCCAGAGCCAGTCCCTCCAGCTAAACTCATTAAACCCATAAATCCACCAAAAATATCACACTTTTCAACTTCTTTTCGCACTTTATTCATTATATCAGTTTTAGCCTTAGGTGCATGGGAACAGTATCCATGAGCCCAATTATTCCCAGATCCTCTTTTTTGACAGAACTGCTGATCTTTTGCATATTCCCATTTTCCGGTCTTCTTTGCTTGTGAAAATGTCTGAGCTATCACTTTGGGTTCCATGTCTACCAAAACTGCTCTTGCATTGTACTGGCTACCTGAGTATCCTACTTTGAAGTCTGCATCTTCTAAATTATGTTTATCTGTGAAAAAACGCTCTATGGCTGAATTCGTATAATCTTCTTCTTCAGACTTTTTACTATGATGCAGCTTTGGCTGAGAGACATCATCCATTATTGTTGAAAACAATTCAGCTCCCAGCTGATTGCCACATTGGCCAAGTTGAATTGTAACAATTGACATAGCAAATCTGAAAAGTAAAATAGAAAGTTATTTTATGGGTTAGGCATATAATGAGGATTACTTTCCTTTTCTAGTGTACAGATGGCCTAGTTACATAGTTGTATCAAAGTTGGCAGTCTAAGTTTGGGATCTAATAATTTTTTATCAAATTATAATTTAATATGAAAATATTTTACTGTTCAATCATCAATGTACAATGTGCCAAAGTTATTGAAAACAAGTTATAATTTATAATTACATATTGTGCGGTAGACGATATTGAAGGAGATCAACATGTTATCATAGATCTGTTAGTTGCTGAACGAGCGATTAACCGAAAGTCCGATATATCGTTGCAGGACTAAGAAATGACGCATCATGCCATAACCCGGGGTCCGTATGATGCCCTGGGGTGCCGTGAAATGCAAACCCCGGCATGTTGTAATGCCCCGTTGCTCCCGTGATATCCCTGAGTAATTCGTGACATAGCAGATATATACACACGATCGCCGTATTTTAAGCACAATTATAAACACAATATTGTACTCTCTATGCACCCAAACGCAGTTTTGCGTTTATTTTGCAGTGATTTTGACTGTTCTGGTGCAATTCTAATGATACAAACGACGTATCAATCATCACGGCATGCCGGGGTATTGATGTTGAAAGAAATAATTAATTAGCTGAAAAATGATTTTTTTCCACAGCCCCGTAACCCGGGTTACGGCGTCGTGCACCAAATGGTACAGTAGAACCTCCAATTAAGACCCCCTCTCTATTGAGACCACCTCTACAATAAAATCACTTTACAAAGTCCCAAACCTTCATAAAGCGCCCAAAATGAATCTCTGTTTAGAGACCATCTCTGTATTGAGACTACCTAACACTGGTCCCAAAGGTGGTGCTAGTAGAGAGGTTCTAATGTACTTCAACAGCTACAATCGCTACTGTGCAGCCATTGAGCCGACCAGCTATTGTAGCTGGCTAGCCGACGCTGGCCCGCTGGACAAAACTACATCAGTCTGTCAGCTACTGTAGCACCCACAGTGGACCGCTGGAGGCACAGTTGTCAGTCTAACATTGGCCCACCAACTATGTGCTATCTGGGTATATATTATTCTTATTCTCTAATTACTACATACCTACTAACAGAATAATAATATCTTGTCGTGCCAATATTTAATGTTATCATAATGCATACTAGTTAAATAAACTATTTATATGGTGCACAGCACTGTGTCTCATTTCATTCTATCACAATGTCTTTGTTGCTGTTCTAGTTTCAAATGCTTTCTAAACATATAATAACATTATTTTTGTAATTTTGCAATTTATTTTATTAATTTGGAAAATATTTTCGATTCTCAAGAATCCTTTTCAATCATAAACTAAAAACCAAATGACATAGTAATAATCTACAGGTAATAAAGTACATTCAACAATACACTATTATAGGGATTACATGTAATATGTGGTTAAGGGTTAGGAATATTGCTATATATTGCTATATAATATAGCAATATTCCTAACCCTTAACCACATATCACATGTAATCCCTATAATAGTGTATTGTTGAATGTACTTTATTACCTGTAGAATATTTACTATGTCATTTGGTTTTTAGTTTATGATTGAAAAGGATTCTTGAGAATCGAAAATATTTTCCGAATTAATAAAATAAATTGCAAAATTACAAAAATAATGTTATTATATGTTTAGAAAGCATTTGAAACTAGGACAGCAACAAAGACATTGTGATAGAATGAAATGATAATGCATACTGTTATCAAACAAGAAAAAAGTATCCAAGTGACCACTCTACAGCGATCTAGATGAGAGTCCCAAGTCCAGGACTCGTTATGTTTCAATAGGATGTAAAGAATTAAAAATTGTGCATCCCACGGGACCCATAAAATATTTATGGTTTGTTATGGTTATGTATGCCAGGATTCATATTGGCCCTCGGACCCATTGTTTTAAAATATTCAAGTCCTTATGGAATGATTGTTGCCAATTTCTAGATTAATCACTATCGTAACCGCATCAAAACCAGGTCAAATTTTCTTGGTGCTTACATTGTCGCCATGGTTAGGATCATGACTGGATATATTATAAATGTAGTAATTGCTGTGCCACATCCATTGATTATAAACAAATGTAATAATATTTAAGATTAGATGCAATAATAAAATTTTTAATAATCTTAACAAATTTTCGGCATGTACTGCCTTCATCAAGTTACAAATTTGTAACTTGATGAAGGCAGTACATGCCGAAAATTTGTTAAGATTATTAAAAATTTTATTATTGCATCTAATCTTAAATATTATTACATTTGATCATGACTGGACTATGTCTTAACCTTACAGAGATCAAGCCGTAGCCCTGTCTGGATTTTGCCTGGATCTTGTCGTCTGATATAGTCATGACCTGGTCGTTACCAGGTCTTGACCAATGATCATGTCATAGATGGAATGGGGAAATTTTTTAGTTGCCAAAAATATGCATATTTATCGTGAGCTGGTCTTCGAAATCCATGACTTTTACCAATACATTCAGCAATAAGACAGTTAGCTAGTCTAAGTAAATAAAGATTCATCGAACATATTTAGCCAGTATTTGTCGAGTTAGATAAGGACTCGACAAGGTCCTCATCTTGCCACAGGAAGGTATTGTTGTATATGTATGTGACTATGCCGCGCATGCGCATGACAATAAAGAGTCCCAACCAAGATGTCTGCTGTGCTTGTCAATACGCAATAGGTATCATCTATCAATTATTATAGATAAATGTGTACTGGCCAGAACCCCGAATTGGTGAAGATGCACAGTCCTATGCAGGTCTCGATCAGGTCAAGACCTAAAAAAATTGACAGGTCTTAACCTAGTTTTCATCCCGGTTACAGAAGGTTTACGTAACTTAATTGTACTAATAGTAAAAACCTAATGATTTTTTTTCAAGTGACTGTGCCCCACCTGTGTAGTAGGCCCAACTTTTTTTCTGTAAATAATGGTGGTCTGGATCTCGATTTGGATAAATAATTCACAAATTAGCCAGTCTCAGATAAGAGACTGGCCTCCTCTAATGAGGCAACGCATGAATGGAGAGAGGGTATGTTCTGGCTAAGGATTGGCACATAGCCAACTCTTAAAAGTGGTCATAGAGTCGACATTGACAGTTCCCGGGTTTAGACTGTTCCACTCCGGGACTGTTCTTAGTACTGTTGATTTCCACAGTGGGGATTGCCTATTGCCGGCTGAAGGTCTTACTATCTTCCACTGGTGAGAGCCCCGAGTGGCTCTACCTTGATGTCATTTAATGCCAACGCTCTCGGGTGGCAAATCCAGGCCTCCATGCAAAAGTTTATATAAGAGGCATAAACTTTGATTTTGCCGCCTGTCTGCTAGACTTTGCCAGCCAAGGTCACGCACTAGGCCTGTGACTAATATGATACCACAGGCTCCACGAGCCCAACGTGCTGCTCGCCTCTGCACAATCTCTATGGAATCAATTTCCTCCTCAACTGATGGGTCCCAAATAGCCCCACAATATTCCAATTATGACCTGATGATTGTGAAATATGCTGTCTCTCCCAGTCTGTAGGGAGAACCGTGGAGATTCCTAAATATCAGCCCCAGACGTTGCAGGGCCGTAGCCAGGATTGCAAAACAGAGGAGACAAATATGTTGGTCAAGGGTGCAGTTAATTGCTGTAGTCGCACAGCTGTTCGAGGGTGGATGGGGAACATAAAAACCAAATATGTTAACTCTGTTTCATTCAGGGTCTGAAAAATCAAGCTCCCCCGCCCCTCCCACCCACCCACAAAAAAAAAAAGAGGCAGTTGCCTGCCCTGCCTCATATGTAGCTACGGCCCAGCGTTGGTTGGCATGGGAAACTGTATCCAAGATGTGTGGCCTCCACTGTGAAGACCGGGCTCCATAGTTGTTTGACAGTGTGACGCCCAGATAGTTCGCCTCAAGGACAGAACCAATAAGCTCACCGCCTAGGGTGTAGAAACGAACAGGTTTCTGGGTCTGTCTAGCAAGGTGGAGGATATTACACTAAGACACAATGAACTTGAGGCCCCAGACCTGACCCCCACTCAAAGAGTGAATCTAAGTCTCTTTGTAGAATGACCTTGTCCTCCATAGACATGATAGAGTGGATTGATCTATAGATCAAACAATCATCGGCAAACAAACGGCATGAAGTGGATGGATTGAGAACGGACGTATAGAAAATAGAAAAGTTACTAACGCAATTCATCTGATGGCGTACGACACCATAAGACGCCATACGGCTCGTTTGTGTCGATTGCCCCCCTAGGCGATTGAAAAATCTGCCGTACGGCAGCAGTCCCAAAATTTCACTGTGGGTTTTTTTTTCACTGTGGGTTTTACCTTATGTAAAATGCATTGGAGCAATTCGCACGTACGGCTCCCGTACGGCTGTCGTATGTCGCTGTGGGTTTTGCCACTCAGAGTTGCGACTAAGTAATTCACAAAATTTTATTAATCTATAATCATTACTCTATAAATATACTTTAATCACATATACACATTTGGTATCTTCTCACCATTTTATCTTTTCTTTTTTAGAACCTTAAAACTGTGAAATAACTAGATCTAATTTGAGGTTCTACTGTATCTAATTTTCAACGGGGGCATTATGTCTTGTCCATGGTGGTTTTAAAGCTATCTACTTGTATAGAATAATATTACATCGATATCAACATCGGTTGAAACAATTAAAGAAATGATACATTTCACTTGCTATGATAACAATAAAAGCTGTAATTGACATACCGTTAAAGCTATTAGTTACTAAATATTTCATAAAAAGTTTGGTTAACTTTTGACATATTTCCCAACATTTACTGTTGGACATTAAACTGACATTTGTGTCGCTACACTTCATATTTCCGTGTGAACATTATTTTAGTGTCGAGAAAATTGTAAATATCGTTGCAAGTACTGTACTAAATTTTGAAAGAACTATTTCTTACGTTAAAAGCCACTCATAAGAATGTCTTGGTTTGGAAGAAATGTTAAAACACTCACTGTCGTATGTGGTTTAGCAGCCGGCACTGGTGCTGTTGCAGTTGCAGTGAAAAAAGAAACCATTTTTGAAAGTAGAAAACCTGCCTATCGAATGTCAGGATCGGAAAAAAGGGAACCATTTCTTAGTAGTAAATTGCCAGTCAACAAAGTACTAGCTTCGTATACCACAAATACTGAACCTAATGTCCAATGGGATAGTGATTGGGATAGGTAAGGCTGTTTTTTCAGTTGCCAATACTATGAATATTCAATACGGTGTGGGATAGGGCCTGAAATTATATACATACCTCATATCCTCTTCTGGAAGTATAGGATGTCATTCTATCAGCTGCTCTTCATAATTGTTCACCTTGGCCAGTTGAAGTAGACAGGCCATGCAGGTCCACGAAAAAGTAATGGTTTCTCTGTACTTTGTGAATTGTCAATTTAAGCTTGATTTAAATGTGTTCACTGATCATTGATGGTGCTTTCACAATCCCCCTGGGTAGACTGTTCCATGCATGTATGCATCAGTTACGAAAGTTAAGTTTGCAGTTCCGGCAAGCTAGAGCTCTTGATCAGTTTGTAATTGGGATTTCTTCTGCATGGTGTTATTGTCATCGACTTGACGATTTGAACAATTTGAGACTGTATTGTAAACTCTATGGATGTACATGTATAGATATGCCTCTACCATATGCATGTCGCCCCTTCTTTATCTATTTCTGTGTTTTCCAGAGTGATTCTTTTGACATTAATCATTTTCGATCTTGTATGTTGTATTTCGGATTATTTATTCCTAAGTACAAGGTTTAACATTTAGTAGCATTGAATCTCAGTTGCCCGTCTTTGGCCCAATCTGTTAAATTATCTCATCTTGCAAAGTTATGTTATCATTTTCCTGAATGTGGGTGAAAATCTTTGCATCATTTGCAAACATTTCTACAGAGGAGACTGACATCAAGTTTGATGAATATGACGAAAAAGACAGGACTGAGAATACCGCCTTGGGGTAGAAGGAGGGTCTCAAGATATTTGAAAAAAAAAAGAAAAGATTCTAATAATGAAGTTGTACCCGCAAATATGCCAAACCTGTATCCATCCTGACCCTTGAGGACACATTGGCTATAGACCACAATCGCACTGTTCGGACATACACTCAATCTGTGAGTTTTACGTATGACGTGAACTCCCCATTGTAGAGGTCACTGAATTTCACGTCATACGTAAAATTCAAGGATTGTGTGTATGGCCGGTTTTAGCGATTGGTGATCTAGCCTTTGAGAAAATAGTGCAAGTTTTTTTATAGCATCCAAATATGTACCTTTATCTCCAATGTAGATTATTTTCCATTATAACTGGATATTGTGTACAAAACAATCTCAGAGTGTAAATGAATATTTGTTTAGTGAATCTTAGTTAAAAAAAATTGATTTTGCCAATAACTTGTAGTTGAGCACTGCCCATAACTTGGCTTGTCATCTACTACTTTTTCTGTGGGGCCACATACAACTTACAAGTTTCTTAGTTCCAAGACAACTTTCCATATTGTTCTAATACAATTTACCCATTTTTAGGCCTTTTAATATACATAACATACAACTTACAACTCCCTGTAACACCACCACCCCCAACCAGGCAACACACAATTGTTACCAAAGAGAAGTTTATAAACATTCATATTGAACAAGACATAATTGCTTTGTAATTCATTGTTAGAACGAGTGGCACTACTCACTTAATATGTTGATGCATTTTAGTGGTTTAATTGATGATAACAAAATAAACTATAGCCTTTATGTAAATTAACTACCAGCCATTATATTTTAGGAGAGATCCAAAATCCCTTGTAAAACCATCAAAAGAAAATGCAAAGCCAGAAGATTATGAAAATGAAGTTAAGAAAAAAACACCGACTGCTACAAGACATCTTTTCTTGATACGTCATGGTCAATACAATCTTGATGGAAAAGATGATTCGCAAAGAATTCTCACAAAACTAGGTATGTACTATGTATTATATGTGCATATTCGTCGTCAGTTTTACTAATAGTTCATGTCAACTTGTTCAAGACTGATCATGTTTTGCTTTCATAATTATTTGAGATGAAATATTTAAAATCATATAACCGTAATATGTATAAAATGTGTTTTATTGATTTTTAGGTCGTGAACAGGCTGATCTTACAGGAAAACGCCTTAAAGAATTAAATTACCCGTACAGTGTAGTTATTAACTCAACCATGACCCGTGCTAGGGAGACAGCTGACATAATTACTGAACATTTACCTGATGTGCCAAGACAATCATGTGATTTACTGAGAGAAGGAGCGCCATACCCACCAGAACCACCAGTTGGTCATTGGAGACCTGAGGCATCTGTACGTATTGCTTATGTACTATTTTAGAAACAACAATAGAGATATACCATCTTTAAAAAACTTATCCGTCAAATGAAAAATGAGAACTGTAATTTCTATATTAATTCAATTTCGTATAGGAATTTTTTATCGAGGGTGCTCAAATTGAAGCAGCTTTCCGAAAGTATATTCACCGAGCTTATCCATCTCAGAAAGAAGATAGCTTTGAAATTTTAGCTTGTCATGGAAATGTCATTAGATACTTTGTGTGTAGGTGAGGGCTCGCAGTGTGTTTGAACTGAATTTTTGCATGTTTATCATCCAGTGGCTTCCGAATACAAGCAAATATGATAAACTATATTGAATAATAGGGGAAAATGCTGCATGTTGATGAGCTACAAAATACATGAACCATGATAAAGTGGGATAGAGGATGATAAGCATGTAACTTTTTTTTTCTTCTGCAAGAACTCAAATAGAAGATGGAATTTGTCAGATAAGATCACTTCAGACACTTCAGTTTAAAGATGGAATCAAGATAAATTGTTCATTGAAATACATATCAGTAATTCTGCTCTCAACTTTTTTCTGTTGAGAATGTGTTAATAAATTACATTTTCCATTTAACTGAGCTGTTGGCAGGGTTCATTAAATAAGTGTAAGGGGCTGTAAATGTAAATTCTCGGGTAGGGGGGCGGGGGGGGGGGGACACATTTATAACCTCCAATGAGTGTGCGCGGACATTGAAATATGGTATTGCTTCAGAATCAGAGGGGGTGGGAGTGAGGCCATGAATTTTCACACTTAAGATTTCATCATTAATTTTTAGTGTTTGTTTATAATGACAATTTAGAAGCATTATTTAGTAACTTTCATCTCATGAAAATGATAACGTTTACAGATTTTTCCCGATGATCTCATCAATGTGTCATCATACTATTAATATTAGAAAATGAGTATTTCTTTGGAATGGGCGTTAATATTTGACCCTTTTCTTAAGGGGGTCCAGAGATATTTTGTAGTATAAACAAGGGAAATGGGAAAACCGTGTGTATATTTTCAGAATTTATCTCTGTCCTCACACTTATTAAAAGAACCCTCTTAAGTAAAGGATAATCTATCATCAACATTACACAGAAGAAAAAGTGTTGTCTTGTCTGATTTTCCATTTTCTTCCATGTGGGGCAAAGTCTACAGGTAAGATTTGATATTCATGTAGGATAAAAATTATCTTTATACTGTTACAGCAGTTTTTCTCTGATGGAGCACGTATAGAAGCAGCATTTAGAAAGCATTTTCACCGGGCAGATGTAAGCCAAAAAGAAGATAGTTATGAAGTTTTTCCATGCCATGCAAATGTTATCAGATATTTTGTGTGCCGGTTAGTATGAAAGTAGATTTTACATATTCAATTTCTCTGCTATTTTGCTAGTGTCAATTTTAAATGTTAAGTTGATGCCATATGTTGCAAATATAGTGTTTTTTTAGTTACATACCCTTAGTCAAGCATTGAACAATGTATTGTATGGATTTTTTTTTTTTTTTTTTTAATTTTTTCTGTGGATGTATTGATACATCATGGGTCATCAGTAAATAATGTTCTGTTTTATTCATGATTAAATCATACATTTTTGAAAAATTTATTTGTAGAGCACTTCAATTTCCACCAGAGGCTTGGCTACGTCTAGGACTTTATCATGGGAGCATTACACATATTATAATCCGTCCAACGGGAAGAGTGGCTATGAAAGGCTTTGGTGATGCAGGATTTATGCCAGCAGAAAAAGTTTCAAGTGTTTAGTGTTACAATTGTGTGATAAAAGCTTTTTCATTTTTTTTTTTGAATGAATGTTAGATTTTGATAGTTTTGCATAGTTCATAATCCGAGTGATCAGTAAGATTGTAAGTCATGTGGTTTCGATTCGCTTATAAATACTCTGTTTGAGGTACATGTAGTTCTTATTAAATTAGAATGTTGATTTTATTTTTGTCTTCATCCAAATTAAGCTATCATATTCATTCTTACCCCATGAAAGGAACCAGCTCTGTAGTATGTTTAAGAATGATGAATGCAGTACAACAAAATGCACACTTTGAAGGGTAAACCATCTAAAATGAAGCATAATGTGCCCAGCGTCAGAACAAGTACAGGATGCTTTGATTGATAATATAATTTGTGCCCTCTGAAAGTTCTTTTTACTTTCATTCAGATATGGATTATTACCTGTGTTCTTGTGTTTTCATAAAATAAACAGCATGGTATTTTCTAAAGTGTGATAAATATTATGCGTGAAAAATATAAATCACATTTTCCCTACATTTACAATGAAAAAGGCATCGTTTATTGACACTTGCTTTAACATAACAAATATTTTTTACTGAGCATTATCTTTAAATGCCTTTGTCAACCATACTGTAGTCCGGCATTCATGCCTACTAGCCCGTGTGGTCAGAGGCATGTTGAGAATCACATTGAATCACTCCAGTTACATAATCTTATAAGTCGATCCCACTTAAATCATTGGTGAAATCCATTGACTTGGCATGTAAAATGAAAATCTAAGGGAGGAAATGTTAGTGTCCATGTAAATGGTAACACAATGCCCTCCATGGGCGTAGAAAAAAACATATTTGGTGAGTGTATAAATATGCTTTTTACAGCATTTTATTTTCAAGCACCCTTGTCCTGACGACACTTACCCACGTCCTGACAGCACCACCACCCATCCATGGACATAGGAAAGGGATATATTGAGTAAAGTGTATGAAATGAGTACAGCACGCTTTTTCTCCAGCAACCACCCTTGTGCAAATTGTGGGCATGGGTAATACTTTGTAACGTTGGCTCTGTTATTTAATACATACAAATAGATAATAAATAATATTGGCACACCTCATTGTACCAAAGAGCATTACCAAGAGACGTAACGTCCTATGTTTCCTATAGTGGACGTAAAGTACTGAACAGGTGCTCGCAGGTGCGACCTTGGGGATGGTTTACATCTGAAATGACTGCGGTTTATTACGGCAGACTCGCAACGCCAAGCAAATATATGGTTATTATTTCACTTATTAGTTGTTGAATTAATACAATATTTTGATGGAAACAATCTGTGGTAATATGCGATTCCATCCATATATATAAGTCTATGTAATTGTTTCAACTAAATAGATTATTTTGAGCATGTATCGTGTGCATTGGAAAATTTTGACAGGTAAATTTCGGCGACAGTGTCAGTGCCGTGTCAATGTTTGCAGGCTATTAGAACAATAACTATTTAATATTTTGGTCCCGTGTGTTGAAAATAAGAACCTACATACATTTCTTGTCAGAATGCCTTACTTTTATAGGGAATTGATGCAATAATTAATGCACAGCTTTCAAAAGAGCATCTCTTATTTCGTGGGTCCGTTTTACAGGGGAATGTCTACAATAGACTAGCACAGAAAACTAGCAAATATAACGTTGCATCGAAATTATATCCCTTAGAAGTATTTGAGAATGATAAAGAACCAATATGCGATTGATTTGACACCAAGAAATATAAAATCAAACAATAATAAGTTTGTCAAATATAAGTTGAAAGTCGGAAGATGTTTGAAATGTTGACAATTGTCGTTTTTATCAGAGAGCATTTCACTAGCAGTAGCTGTTGACAATAACAAAAACATGTACCATCACACGATTGTCGTATTAATATATAATTTTGATGGAAAATAATCTGCAGTAATATGCAATTCCATTCATATACATAAATCTATGTATTTTTTTTACCTATATAGTTTTTTTTGAGCATCAATCACTTGCCTCGACAAATAGATGACTCTTGCCGTTCGGCGGGAATATCCATGACATTGGGTAAACAACATGGTTTGTAAATGTTCCCGTAAAGTTTTTTTTTCTGGGATGTCACCGCCAAAAAATAGTCTATATGTTGTAGATCGTAGTATAATGAATGACTTCTCATTCATAGCTATTTATATTTCTAATCATAAAATGCAAATATATAATGTCAAAACCAGCCAATTTTCTATTCATTTGTACACAACGGCGTTTGTCGACCATCCTCTACCGGGCACCTGCGCGCACCTGCTGGGAACGCAGATATGGACCTGTTGCGTATCTTGTTAAACTATCTCTGATTGTACTGACAACTTAGCACCTTCCAAGTATCAAGTATGATATGGAGAAAGGGTGTTTTAGAACAACGTTAAGACTGAATGTAAATTGAGATAGGGAAGTTCTAATCTTGTACCAGAATATAGAATCTTTTGCAATAAGCAAAAAGTCAAGCAACATTTCAAGCTATGGATTTCTGAGCTTGGATGCGGTATACTTAGCTAAGACGGAGAAGTATATCTTCTCAAGTAAGTCATTGATCACTGAAAATGCACTTGGCATCTAGTATACAAAAAGCAATGGGATGAAAAATTAGTGTCTATGGTAATGGGAACATAATGCTCTCCATGGCACAGATATTCTCACACACTTCAGTAGAACATCCTTATTAAGACTGCCCAAGGACTGGCGTCAAGTGGTTTGATATAGGGGTGGTCTCTTTAGGGACGTTTGCAATGATCATTTTTATGAAGACGTGGGATTGTTATAAATCATCATCTTATAATAGAAGTGGTGTATTTGTACAGGTGGTCTTAATTGAAGGCTTTAATGTACACATAGCCCAATTGGCAAAGCGGTAGTAATCCCTAGTATTTGAACCCATGTGACGCCTTTGGCGCCTTTATGACATCACACTACTCCACATGACGCTGTCATGGTTGCCGCTGTCTGCTATTTTTTTTATAAAACAGCTAATTCACAACCATCAGGACCATTCTGACGATAAAAAAAATATTCGTGCAATACTACACCGTACCATGAACGATCTCCTGTAGTCAGATGGCGACCACCTAGCTTGGTTAAAGAGGAGATAGCCGAACAAAGTCCAAAAATTAGCGTATTAATATATAGGATAATAGCCTTAATTGCCAGCAATCTAATGGAAAATTATAAAAAGGCTGGGATTATTTGTGCTCCAATGAGTAACGCGTTAGTTTAATAAACTACTTGAAGGTTTAAAAAAAAATTCTATAATTTCATGTTTATAAAAATCCATTATTTAATATAGTTTTGCAACTTCGAGTACAAGCCAAATTTAATTACACCATAAAAAACAATTACTTGCAAAATTTAAAATAGTATATTTGAAAACTAATTAAATAGAAACCATATAACCCCATAATCTAAACACTGTTAAAGTGACTTCATAAGAATCTTTGGGATCATAGATTTCACAATCTGGATTATAGCATATCCCCTTATGTAGAAATATGGACACTTCGTTTATTAATTCATGATAAAATTATATTTTTCTTGAAATGATTTTATAAATATATAAAGAACTGGTAACTGCATTATTCAGTAGAACCCTCAAAATTAAGACCACCTCTACAATAAGACCACTTTTCATGGTCCCAAACCTTCTTAAACCTTCCAGAATGAACCTATGTAGAGAGACCACCTCTCTTAACTATCTATTGAGACCACCTAACACTGGTTCCAAAGGTGGTCCTAATAGAGGTCCTACTGTATTCACACTATAAACGTCTATTTTCAATGACTAATTTAGTATTGGAGGCTGTTAAATCAATTAGTAAAGCAGCAGAAAAATGCAATTAGGAAACTAGTTTATGATGGATGAAAATAAAGTGACAAATCCTTTCATAATGAACAGTTATTCCACTAAATAGCAAAAATCATCAAATACTAAATCTTATATATGATCAACAGATTCAACACCAATTGAAACTGGACTCCACAGTGTGATATTTGAGGTGCTTGTGTATAAGCTGAATATCAAGACCTGTCATGGATCAGTTACTGTGTAACTATTGATTGGCAGAAAGGCCATCCATAATTTTCATAGGCATTTGTAAACTGATGCATGCATTCACAGAAACTGTCAGTCCATATTCAAAATGTTGTTTGTGGTTACCATTTCTGCCTAGTTTGATTGGATGAGATGTGTGGGATTTTATGTATATATGTACTACAGTACTAGTAACATGGGTAAATAAAATGTAAAATCTTGGAATGAAGGTAGCAAAAATGGATGCCACTCAAATACTTTCAGCTATAAAAAAGAAAGAATGGGAAGCAGTGCGTTGTGTTTTAGAGCAAGCAAACATAATCGAGCAAGTAAGCAGTGATTATGAAATTCTAAATGCTGCGATTGAACATGGTGCTCCTGAAGACCTTATTACTCAGCTGGTTTCTCTACAAAATATTAATGTACAGAGTAAAGATGGAGGCACATCACTACACAAGGCAGTAAGATCCCAAAGATGGGAGCTCCTGCCTATTCTAATCAAACATGGGGCTGATCTCAACTTGTGTGATAGTTATGGTCAAACTCCATTACATTTGGCTACGAGTAATATTGCCCAAGCAAATGTCGCTCAGTTGATATCTCAAACCAATATAAACATGCAAAACAAACACGGCAATACAGCACTCCAGGAGGCAGTGATCAATGAAATATGGAAGCTGGTGAACATTCTATTACGACATGGAGCTGATATTAACTGCTGTAACAATTTGCAGCAAACTGCATTACATTGGGGTACAGTTCGCAAGGCCCCAGCAGACGTAATCGCCCGACTGGTTTCTGAAGAAGACACAGCTCTCCATTGGGCCTTGAGGCACACAGTGAATGAGAATCATGAATCATTTATCCCTGATTCTGTGAATCACGATCAATGGGAAGTTGTTGCTCTTCTTTTAAATCTTGGGGCCAATATCAGTCTTACGAATGTTGAGAAGAAGACCCCATTGCACTTAGCAGCATGTAAAAATGCCCCTCCAGACATATTTGCCCGATTGATTTTTCATGTCAATATGCAGGATGAATGTGGAAACACGGCACTTCACTGGGCAGTGCACAATAAACAATGGGAGTCGGTGCCAATTTTAGTAGACCATGGTTCTGATATAAACATTGGTAATATGGAGAATATGACCCCTTTACTTTGGGCTATAGATTGTAATATCCCAAGAGACATCATCACTCTGTTGATTTCTTCCTGCAACATCAACATGCGGGATGATTATGGTCGGACAGCACTTCATGAAATTGTGAGAAACCAAAGATGTGGAGAACTAGTGTCTATTCTACTTCAACATGGGGCTGACATCAATTTAGTTTATGGCATGAGTGAAACTACGTTACATAGGGCTATAACGTTTCATGTTCCCACAAACACTATCGAGCAGCTTATTTCTCCCCTGAATATCAACCTTCAGAATGAAGATGGTTTTACAGCTCTCCAACTGACAGTGATGAAAAAAAGATGGGATTTGGTGAACGTTCTTATATATTAAGGGGCTGATATCGATGTGATCAGTGATGAGAATGAAACTATATTACTGACAGCCTTAGAGAATAAGGCCCCAGATGAAATAATCAAAGAGCTTGTTTCTCCTCATACCATCAACATGCAACATAAATTGTATGGGAATACCGCTCTCAATGATACCGTAAACAGTCGACGTTGGGACCTGGTACGCTTTTTATTACAACGTGGTGCTGACGTCAATCTATGTGATTGTGAGAATATAAGCCCATTACACGTAGCTGTGTACCGTAATGCTCCAACAGACCTTATCATCCGATTGATATCTCCTCGTATCATCAACATGCAGAATGGATATGGTGACACAGCTCTCGATGAGGCAGTGATGAATGAGGTATGGGCCATCATACCACTCCTCATTCAACATGGGGCTGATCCTAGAAGCTTAGTCGCAGACCGAACAAAGCCTTGCTCCTTAAAACAGATTTGCATAACAATCATAAGGATTAATATGCCTGTCAAATCTGATGAGGCTTATGAAAGGCTTGGGCTTCCTAAGTGTTTGATACCAGAAGTGAAGCGAACATACATGGCAGAGCAGATAGTAAAGGAGAGGCACCTTGAAAGATCAAAGTCATCATCTTCATCATCAGGCGTTTAAATCCATGTTTTACCCTTAGAGGGTGTTTGAATTGAATCAAAAATATTGTAGGACATACATTACAAACATATTTCTAATATTTTTAAAACAAGTCTTCAGAAAAAAAAAATTGTTCATGGCCTAAAGGTAGTGGAATAAAATTGGTGTCCCCACAGTGAAGCATTTATTTGGCTTGGATGCCTCGAATTGCGCATTTTCTTCCTTTAAGCTTTGAGGCTGAATTTTCATGTCCCCAACTTAAATACTTTTTGTCGACCACCCTTTTTTCACATCTGCATGATTCATGATGTCCCCTCCTCCAAATACTTACAATAGAACTAAAATATTTTGTGGCTATTAAATTTTGCGATCTTCATCTATAATTTTTGTGATTACCATAGTTTCTTGTTATCCGCCTAGCCTTGATCAGTATTTGATTAAGCGCCAGGTGTAGAGGCTATATTACTTAGGCGCCGGTCTTGTTTAGCCGCCGGGTCAACATGTCCCGCAGTTGATTTGATCAACTTCACAGTGCCGACACTGATAACCTTAATGTACGTTATCCTGATGACGTTGTGGACATTTTGTGCAGTTTCTAATATTTCATTATCAATTGTTCGTTTTGCCATTTTTCAATGGATATTTACTACAATCCTGTTGTTATAATGATAATTAAAAAATATACCATGTCATGGTCGAGTTTCTATTGGATTAAAAAGCCAAAATGCTCATATAACAAAAAAGCCTGATGACCGTAATGACCCAGCAAGGAGAAATATTGATAAGCGTAATGACAAAAACTGATACCCGTAATGATTATCTTTGCATTGTGTACATAAATAATAAAACTTTTATATTTGGATTTTCAAATGAAAAAATAATGATATATGTATGGAATTATATTTTTCTTACATACATGTTATACTTCATATTGATAACGTAAATATGCAATCAATTAGATAAATCAATAAATATCAAGGTTATAAAAAAAAGCGCGAGTTTGTCGATACATCATAGATACTGTCACCTGCACTTCTCAATAATCACCTGAGATCAAAACAGTCAAACATGGTAAGTTTATTTATTATCAGTAATGATTATTGTATTAATCACGATTAGGAATCACAGTGACGTTTAATGGTTATGGGGCGAAGAGCTATTCATATAATATATAAGTTTCATTGAAATCGGAATGTATTAATTGCTATTTAAAAACAAAGAACTACTAAATTAACTTGTATTTACATACTTCTGTTAAATTAAATTTACGGTGATAGCAATGTAATGTATTATCTGAAAAAAGTATTCAAGGTAAGCTTTAAGTGCTTATAACAAAACACTATTAGATATAAATATATATAGGCAGTTTAGATACTGTAAAAAAGTATTAATTTAAACACTACTAGCATTATATCGGATGTCCGGTACAATCATTACGGTTATCTTTAAAATAAATCTGATCGGCATTACGGTTATCGATAAAGAATCATTACGCGTATCAGCGCCGAAATTATTTTGTCAAATATCATCTAAACTAAACACCATTGTACGTTCACAATGATTCCTAAGGCTCCCAATGTGATAATACGCTACACTACCCTATAATTACTGTTAAACACTTATTAGAATCTTCAATATTGTAGAAAATTCAAAGTGATGAAACCTACCTTCCGCCATCTTGGATAACCGTAATGTACATTACGGTTATCAGTGTCAGCACTGTGAACTTAAGTTCGACACACTTGAGGAAGCGACTGTACTCATTCAAGTGACTTCAAATAAACACCTCCACTTGCTCCCAAGTGTGTGATTACAGGGATTAGTGTGTGATCCCACTCTAATGTAGTAAACATTAGTTCTTTTTGGTCATTATATTAAGATTCATGTTATTATGTAGATGGTCATATTTATGATATTCTTAGCCTTAAAATGTTATGTTAACTGTCAAAATCGGGTTGGGAATAACCAAGTTAAAAGCAAAATACAACATCATAAGTAATAAACATATTAATCAACTTGGCGCTGGCGGCATTCTATTTTGATAAGCACCAGGTGAAGGCAGAAAGTTTCTGGTGAAGGGCATTTAAAAAAAATAAGAAAAACACCGGGGCAGCTATTCAAGAAACTACGGTAATTAATTTTGCAATATTGGACCTACTTTACATAGGCTTTTAATGTTTGCAGACTATTGAAGTTTCCGTTTTTGCACCTGTCCATGAAATTTGCATATTAAATTGTATTTTAACATTTCTAGTACAATGTACAGTAAATAATGAACACTCCTTTTGCACAAACTTTTTACTGTAAATCTAGAGATATTCGCGCACGATTTAATTAGCGAATTTCGCGGGTGGTTTAGAAACCGCAAAATTAAATAGCTCGTAAACATTAATAGCCCACAAATATTTTTTACCGCACCACATATTACAAAGTTTATGGTTGACACTGCTGAATTATGGGCAAGGTTTCATAGTGCATGTGACGTATACATCTAGATCTAGTGACGCAGAACAAATACAGTACAAGTATTCATATGCAGTACGTTACTGTGTTGATTTTCTGGTATGTAACAAAGCCTAAAATAATTTTGAAATGGCCAAACAACTAAACATATGCAATACATTCATTCTTCAAGAAGACAAACAATGTTGCTTCTAATGATCAAGATGTTTTTAATCTGTCACCTGATTCCAACACAGCTGTCGTTGCTGCGAATGCAAATGTTGTGAATATGTTAAAAAAGAAATATTCCCGGCTATTTAATTTTGCGGTTTTGATCCATAAATTATTTTCCAGCTATTTAATTTCGCAGTTTTAAAGAATGTGGAAATTTTATAGGAATATTTCAGCAGAATATTCCAGCAAAGATTAACAATCAATAAATAGAACTTTATAATTTTATCTTTTATTTAAACTTGAAGTAAATGAAAAAGTAATATGACAAAGTGAACCAATGCACAAGTATACTTGTACATAAAAATACATAATCACAAGTTCAAATATCATTAAAAAATTTAACATTGACATCAACTAATGTCTATATTTTCTACTTTTTAACATCTATTTTTTTTCCATTAGATATATAGAAGGTCCACGTATGTCCCTTGCCAGTAGAAGATGAAGAAGCCTTTATTTAACACATTCACAACATTTGCATTTAAGCAGCAGCCATGTTGCTATGTTGGAATCAGGTGGCAGACAAAAAACATCTTGTTCTATTGGAAGCAACATTGTTTGTCTTCTTAAAAAATTAATTTATGTTTAGTTGTTAGGCCATTTCAAAATTATTTTAGACTTTATTACATACCAGAAAATTAACACAGTAGCGTACTGCATATGAATAACTTGTACTAGTTAGTACTCATCATTCAATCACTTCAATGTATCCAGGGTACGAAATAGAGCCTACCCGGGGGCCTGGTGCCGGCTGGTTTCCAAAGTTCACAGCCCAGTGGGTAGGCTACTTTTAGTTTGGTCTCAATATGAACATTATTTAGGACCGGACACTTTTTGTAGCTGCCGGCCCTGTGGTCTGTGGGCAAATTTTTATGAGTTTCATACCCTGGATCACCTGCTTTTATTTCCAAATACACTCCAAAATCTAAATATTAAATACAATTTATGAATACGTGTACTGTATTTGTTATGCATCCCTAGATCACAAAGGTATGTTGAATAAAACAAATGAAATTTTTTAAAAATTCATATAAAATTTCCGGATTTAATTTTTTTAAACTGGATGAAAATCCTTTCAATTTAGGACAAGATAAATTATTTTTACCTTTTATGAGTTTCATACCAGAAAATTAACACAGTTACTATTTTTTTTAAAGTTAGCTTCTCCATATTAAATACAAGAACTTTGGTAGTGCTTATTTCCAAAGTTAACAAGGTTTGTACATGTATTTTAAAAATGTAAACTAGAAATATTATTTATTTCAGCCCACTGTACAAACGTAAAATAAATTTCTAAACTTCATCAAAATAGGCCAAATACAATTTAAATCTAACCAAAACATTTTTACTTTTCCCTGTGTTATTATTTTCCTTAAAAGAAACAGCTCATACATGGATAAAACTGAGCTCCTTTTTTAAACAAAGACAAATATGGACAGACCAACATGTAGACTATGCAATATGATTTTTTTTAAAACACCCTTCCAAGTCAGCCGTGGTTACCGTAATGTTGTGATGGGATAAAAATATTTTTCCTTTTGCAAGTTTTGTACCGAAAGCCCAAAAAGGTTGAAAAATTGTTAATCTGTGCTGAAAAATTCATATAAAAATTCCAACTTCTTAAAAACCGCGAAATTTTCTAGTTTTACAGTATTCCCCCACTGTACTGGTAAATCTCTAATTTTGGGGGGTGATTTTCCCTGATCCATGGATACCCGGAGTCAATTCTAATCCTTTCAATTTAGGTGTTTCCTCATTAAAGCAAATTGAAAAATGCAATTTATTTTTAAGGTTTTTTTATTAGGATTCTTTCAACCATCACATTCACAATAGGTACAGAAATAATAAAAATCCTTCAAACAAGAACTAACACACTTAAGTGCAATAATGCTGAAAGTTGATTTTCAGCATACAAATGATATCTTATTTATGCTAGAAAAATCACCACTTATAAAAAAAATGTACTACTTTACCCAAGAACAATCTTGTAGTGATTAAATATATATTTATCATTATTATGCAGAATAATCATAAACTTTACATTCTACTTCATATATTGTACATGTACAAATCTCGGTATGCCAGTAATCTAATACTTGTTTGTCAGTTTAATGCAATCGAGATTTCATCCATAACTAAATCAAACTTAAGCACTAACTTATCACATAACAAACTTAAATTGTTTAAATGCAATTAACATTTGCAATTTCTTTTTGCCATTTCAGAGAAATGCAACATCTAGACATGAATCGTCAGACATGAATTTTGCACTGATAATGAGCTGCTCTTTGGATCTGTCACTTGAAAATAGATGTTGATTTTTAATTATCGAACAAATTTTTTTTAGGAAACATTTGTTTTTATGTCATACAATGATTATAATTGTTCCTAGGACAAAAAAATCCATGCTATCCATCTGCGAGTATCCTCATTTTACTTGATACAGTGTGCACACCATGCATGTAGTACTGTAATTAGCAATGGCTATCCCTGCATACACTTCTCAAATAGCATTGGCTTTTTGCCAGTAAGAATTTGTGCAAATGCGAGTTGTCATAGGCAAGTTAATCCAACATGCCCCTACAAAACAAGAATTTAACTATCTGTCAGCAGTGTCAGTCTCTGATGATTTAGCACCACCTGTAGCTTCATCAACTTTCAAACTTTCAAGTTTTTCTGCAATTTTATCAGCATCTTTGCTGTCATCTTCTTCAGACTTTTCTTCAGAACGGTCTGATGTGTCTGAATCCACTGAATAATAAAAAATTCAAATTAATGTTAGGAAAAAACTCAGAATCAGAATTGGGTGGAAAAGTTCTACTTGTCAGCAGGGCTAGCGGCACTAAAAAATCTACCTGTCCCCCAAAATATCTATTTGTCCTAGTTATGACCAGGGATTCCATTTGAACAAACAAAACTAAAATGAAATGGACCTTTAAATGTACAAGTCATCCACATATTATTTCAAAATAAATTACATTTGTCTTATAATTATTTTAATCATAATCTAACATTGGAAAATTTATTTTCTTCTGGAATGTTCGGCTACCTATTTTTCATACTTGGTAGCCTTTATGTCTACTGCCTAGACAATCATTATGTCAAAGCCTGTAGTGACAGGTGAGCTAAATATAAAAATGTCAAGTAACTAAAACTACTTTGTCCCATACATTAACCTGTTACCCCTCAAATCGGCCTAAACCGCCCAGGTGATTTCACGTGTTTGGGTGTCAAAAGCTTCGTCATACAACTCATTCGTTTGGGGTATAGCAGCGGTGCCATCGTTATTAAAACTAAATAACTATATGTAAAACCGTATAAGTAATCGTTGTGCAAAATTTATTTTAATGTTTAGCTTTTATTTTAAGAGAATATAAAGAAGTTCCATTTGACAGCATTAATTTGCACTTACAAATAGCGCCATGTTTGCCATATCGCACCAAATGCAAAACACCTATGTTTGATCGCGTTGTAGACATACTTGTAATAGTTCAATCTTGATAAGAAATACATATTCGTGTTCCTAACAAATTCAACTTTATCATAATATATAACTCAGTTCCAAAAACACAGGATAAATATTTTTAATTATTTTCTAAATTACTGTAATGCATTTACTCCGACGATACTCTGCAAAATACCAGTCCTAACCGATCCGAACAGGGCTTCCTTTTACCATTGGAAATGTGATGCTTTGTTTTAAAACATTTGTGAAATTGGGAATGGGGTAAGCCAAAATGGTTGCTTTATATTGTGGTGAAGAGATTATTGAAATACGAGCATTTTTATGGAAATTATGGCAGTTTAAAGTTGGCAACGCATCTCCGACAAATGGAAAGATTTTATATGCGCTATGCTGCAAATATTTGCGAGGATACAAGGCCTGTCACATGATAAAATGTGAGGAGTAAAGGGTTAATTTATTACTTATTCAGATGAGAGTGATCGTCATTTTAATAAAGACAAAAACAATACACTACCTTCAATGCTAGCAAGCCTTTCTTCCATGATCTTCTTTGCGTCTTCAAATGCACTTTTGAACTTCTGAGCATCTATGAAGCACAACGTAATACATTCAATTAGCGAAAAGAAGATATAGCGACGCACACACATATCCCTGGAGTCTTTTTAGTGCACACTGCACTGAGCCCGTGAATGGCAGATACAATTCTATTTTACTGATAAGAAAACAGTTGAACATGAAATATTCAAACCAAACATTATCAATGGTGACAATTGGTGTTGAAAAATACGTTTAGAGAAGGAGATTGTTAACTTAGACTAGATATTGTTTAGTTTCGTTTTAAAAAATTGGATACACGGGATGCATGTGTTCACGGGCTCACTGTGTGCCACTCAATTGTAATTACATTTCCAGCGATGTAAATAGGTTATGAATAGGGTGAGTCCCTTGGACTCGCAACTTCAATTTAGATGGGTCCCATGAAAATTTTATGAGTCCCAAATGATATAATAGCTTATCAAATCTATTCATTTTACAAATGTATACAGAGATTCTACCAGCTTTTTCAAAAGGGGAGGATTCCCCCCATTGTGCTAAAAAAAAATGGGGGGGATTTTTTATTGAGGCTTCCATTTGACTAGTTATAAACCATCGGAGGGTTTCCTTGTGGAGAGTAAATATGACCATTTTGAGTAATTGCTGATTCATTTGACAGCTTCATAGCGATTTTAAATGTCGTAATATCAGTAGTAATTTTAATTGTAGCTACCTTTTATTGAAGATACTCAAGAAACACAACATGAACCAACCATATTTCATACAATAAATATATTTTTACTTACAATATTACGGACCAAAACGTGTTCAAACTATGATTTCTTCATTGGCGTGGACTTTTAACAACTAGACTCATTATCCTCAAAGTCATCAATCGTTTTGTAAGTAATTAATACATATCTGATGTCCACTGTTGTTGTGCAGTTTGCCAAAATGCCTTATTTGAGTTCCGGCATGCATTATACTATCAGACAAACATTAGGTGACAAATAATATAACATTTTCCAACAAAAATATTACAAATTGCTCTTTCATTATGCCATTTCACCTGGACATGCGCCGGCTATTCGATTGATCAATTAATTCATGGCGCCGGCAATTTACATTTTATGGAGAAACTTATTTGCCAGCACATTTTCAAGTCTAGTGGCGCAGTTAGCATTTGTCGAAGTGGTTTTACTGCGTAGTAAAATAAGGTGCCGTGTTGTTGAATCGTAAGCTGCACGCAGCATTTATCAAGGCTATTTCGCCTCAGGCGCTGCCGTGCATTTTGTAAACAACAAACATGGCGGTCACCATTAGGTGGGGAAAAAGTTGAAATATGAGCTTTATTTTAATGGTTTACATGATTTTTAAATTGACATGCGCCATGGGGACGCCGTGGGTCGGTGAAATCATGATGCGCCCCTAGAGTTTTTAATAGATCAAGGGGCCTTGGGGACGTGATTCTATTTACATCACTGCATTTTTTAATATTCTTTAAAACTAAGTCATGAGAAAAATGAAACCAAAAAGGGTAAAAAACTTCTTTTTGAGTTTGCAATCTCACACTAATAACTCAGTTTTTTTTCTTTTTTAAAAACTGGGAAAGGGGTGCTCCAACCCAACAGGGCCACCACAATAAAGGTTTGA
>CM032660.1:18403966-18439029 GCA_019095985.1 Streblospio benedicti | reverse complement strand
TTTTTCTGCTAATCTTGCCAAAATGTCTTATTATCGCTATAACTACCTATTTCTTATTACCATATCATTCACCATTATTTTCCTTGCGACATTCTACAGCTTTAGTAATCCACAAAGAATTGAAGGTAACTTTGTTGACAGAAAAGGACCCTCCTTGTATACCATGCCTGTGGAAAAGTGTCCGAAACTCATTGTTAGCAGATCAAGGCTATATGATAATGTTAAGTTCTATGGTAGGCTAGGAAGTACAATGTTCAAAGTAGCTGCAGGCATTGCTGTAGCGTTAGCGAATAACAAAACCTTAGCTGTCCCTGAGACGAAAGCAAAAATGTTATTGGAAGCATTTGACATCAGCGAACCCCCCTTCATCACATACAAATCAAAACCGACCAATGTCACAAACCACTGGAGCCAAGGAGGACCCTTCACTTACAAAGAGTTGAAAGAGTTACCAGAGGGCGACATCTTTCTGAACGGCTATTTTGTTACTTGGAAATATTTCTCTGCACTTGAAGATGAGATCAGGTGTCTCTTCAAGTTTTACAACATCACACTAGAGAAAAGCAAGCAGTTCTTATCCTCTTTAAAGACAAAGAACATTTCGGCCATAATTGGAGTGCACATTCGCAGGACAGATAAAGTGAAAAATGCTGCACATGGCAGTGGCGTTGTCATTCCACCCCTCAACTACACGCTAGCTGCCATGGCGTACTTTCGCTCGAAGTACCCGGGCTGTCAGTTTGTGGTCTGCAGTGATGATATTGACTGGTGCAAGGAGCATCTGTCGCACCTCCCGGACGCGGTCTTCTCAGAGGCTGGAGGGACGCCTGCCGAGGACCTCAGCTTGCTGGCCAGCTGTGACCACGTGATCATCCACGAGGGTACGTTTGGATGGTGGGGTGCCTGGCTCGCAGGGGGCGAAGTCGTCTACTATGACAGGATACGAACTGACACAAAGCAGCTAAACCTTATGCTGCAGAATACGTATATACCCAGTTGGAAAGGGATGCACTGAATGGTAATTTCTCTTTTCCAGTTATACTATATAGTAGAGCTGAACATACGTTGTTCAGATTGACAAGTACTTGTGTAACAGTTGATCTACTAGATGATGGTGATCAATAAAATTCTCAACATCAGGAAAGTTACGAGCTCTCTTAATAATTTTCTTTTGTAAAAAAACCATTGATAATAAAAGTTTGTATATAATCAAAATTCAAAAGTCACACTCTATGTGCTTGACAATGTGAACTGCAACACGCATCTGTTAATAGGTTATCCTATCACAAGGCCTTATAATTACATGTATCATTAACCGCAAAATCTTCTATTAATCATGAAAATGCATGGTAAAGTATGCACCTGATCTTGTCTACGATTGGTCTAGAAAGATGTTATGTCACATCAATAGGTATAACAAAAAATTACCATACTGGTGACTAGGTTTATTATGTTATGTAATGTTATCTTGATTCCATAATGTATGCAAAACATTATGGTTTGGACTATCTAAGTGTAGGGTTAAAGATCCATTATGTACTAGATTAGTTGAATTCTCTGAATGTGTTCATCGTGTTGGAATCCATATAATTATATACATATAGTTCATCTGGGAGGAATTGAGTGTTTTGGAAGGAGAGAGTGACTGGAGGACAAGAACCATTAAGGGAGGGATTAAGATACGAGGACAGAAGCAGGTCATGAACAGGGACGAGGGGCCCTTTCATCTCTCCCATTACATGTGTACGATCCTATTTTCAGCATCGGAAGTCGTGCTGAGTGACCTTGACATGTGCAGAGAGATTTTGAAAATGGCAACAGCAGTTATCGAAACTGTCTATCAATGTATGAATTTATTGTGTTGTGTTAAGATGAACTTTATGTATAGTTAAATGTTGCTTCTAGTGCAGTCATCTGCTGAATGATGCTTGTCAAATAAATTATATATATAATGAGTCATGTTTCTGTTTTTATAATGTTTGTTTTGTAAATAAAAAAACCTGGCTATAATAACATTTGGCATATAATCAAGATTTAAGAGTTGCACCACATGTTTTTGACAATCTAAAGCTACAACACGCACCTGTTAGCATGTTAGCATGTTAGCATACATGTAATAGGTTATTGCATGCATTACTATAACACTCGTTAACCACTATGTATTTGACAGATAGTGTGTATATTTTCTTTAATGTTATCATATTATATGATGAATTTGAAAATCATTAATAATATTACGTGAAGCACACGTCGCAGTCTCTTTTTTCTTTCCATAAACGTTTTTAAATGTGATAGGTATAAAAATATAGGCTGAGTGGATGCCCATTCAGAAGACGAGCGTTGCTTGATAAACTATCATATTGATTCCTGTTTGCCTTGACACTTGATGATTATGTTCTCATCTATTTCGGGCTTACTTATCAAAACACAAGTTAATAAAAATCAAAACATAAAAGTACATGATGTAAGCTTCTCATAGGGAATGTGGAAGACATTTATGTGAACCGACAATGAGTAGATACCCACTAATAAAAAGTACCCGGGACCAAACGTGCAATTGCAATGTATCTAAAAACTGACATGAATGGGGCTATGCAACAAAAACAGTTATAAGAAAATGAGAAAGTCGATACTGTCATGAAGTGATTAAACTGTGTTACGAAATATTAACAAATTCTAAACAGTGATTAAACTGTGTTACGAAATATTAACAAATTCTAAACACAAAGGAGAACTAGATCAAAAGTGCTCAGAGAGCACAGCGTCGCTAGAGCAACATTGACTCATGGGCGATAAAGATGTTTGCTCTGCAAACAATGCAGAAAAAAGTCTTACTTGATGCGTGACTCATCCTACATTTATGTTCTTGGCATTGGATTGCAGGCGCTTTCTAAACACGGCTAAAGTAAATATCTATAGCCCATGAGTCGACATTAACATGGTAATGAGGTGCTCTCTGAGTACTTTTTATTCCAATATAACCACTATGTCAATGCGATGGCCATGTTTCGAACAGTATTGAAACTGTAGTGGAAAAATAGAAAGAAAAATAATTAAAATGACCCTCAGAATGGGAAACTCTAATTGGCAAAGTGGCAAAATTGAAAAACAGTTATGTTCAGTAAGCATGTAAGCATTGTACAAAGTTTTAATGCTTTCTTACAAGCATCAACAAAACTATTGCAGAAGATGTTGAAAATGGACCGAAAATGGCACTATGGAAAGCACACTTTAATTGGCAAAGTGCCCAAAATTGAATCACTTCAGTGTCGCATCATACCAAATAGTTGTGTAAAGTTTGAATGAAATAGGGCAAAGCGTAAAAGCTCTAGCTTGTCCGGAGACAAACATACATACATAGATACATACATACATAGTTACAAACGAACGAAACACAAGGCTTTCGCTTCAGCTGTTGAAGCGACGCAATGAGAATATGGTAAATCACACATACATGTAATATGACACAAAGTGACGATAAACACACACACATATATATAATTGTATTGATGGCAAATGCATCATGGGTTTCACGCCTTTCCCATTCACACAGCTTTCAAAGTCCGATGTTCAAGTTCATGTTATAATATTTCCAATAAGTAATAAGCCAGAATAGATAAAGATGTGGCAAATGGTAAACAGTTGACAAGCGGACAATATTACTAATGCCAAAACTAATTTTTAATGAGACCCACGTCCACCATCTTGGCGGCCATCTTGGATTATGTCCAAATGCAAAATTAGCGTAATAAATGTTCTCAGCATGTTAAATGTAGTTAAAAATGATGTATTGATCAATATTATACGAAGATCTGTAAAGGTTTTCTGATAGTTAGAAAAATCATGATGGCCGCCAATTTGAAAGCTTTCCTCAAGGCAGACGTGAGTAAACTTTTTTCTCTGAAAGTACACGTATCAATGATTCCATTTCAATTACTAAACCTTTGCCAACAATTTTGTCCAACCTCATCACTTTATTTACTTATTTACTGGTTCCCACTCTGATTATCAGAAGTCCTGAAGAGATCTCTGGCGCATAACTATTCTCATTTAAAATTCTGACCAATCACAGGCTGTTAATCTCAGTATGTGAATGAGGTCAAGTGATCAATCCATGCATTGCTAAAGTTTTGCAGACTGTCAGTTTGCACTTTTCTATGCTTATAAAACACACATAGAAGTACATGTATATTTCCTGCTGGTTTTGATAGTCTACTTATAAAAAGCACGATATTAAGGTTAAATTAAGGTTAAATTTAGAATTAGGTAACATAAATTATGATCATTCACTCTCTCCGGTGAAACTTTTCAGATGTTAATTTGACATATGCAAACTCAGTCAATTTGACATCTGATACTCAGAGAATTATTTATCACTATCTGACTACAAAAAATATCATTGATTGCTAGTGTCAACTTCAACTCTCAATCAAAGTTATGATACACTGCTGTTGATTTTTAATTGATTGTGTTGAAATGAATATATAATATACTGTTAAGACTGATTATTGTAGTTGTACCGAATTCACACATATTTATACTTGTGCCTAATATCGCAAATTTCATTCCCAACAAAAGTGTAATTTGGATACTTGAAAGCCATTTAAAACTCCAACTGCTCCGTTGATTTAATTCAATTTTCAAGCATACTGGATTTTAAAAAATCATATCAACTTTTTATGATTCATTTGGATTTGGACCAAAATTCAATGTTGTAACTCCTGGTGACACTCGATATTCTAAAAGATGATAGATTCATTTTAAACGGGTAGCAAAATACAATTTAATTGTGAAAACCAACTACTATGATTGCATGGAGCTGACATTGAATTGACCGACAGAAGGTGAGTGTGTTTTCCTCTGGAAATCATAATTATAACTAAGGGAACGATCATAAATAACGATACCGGAGGGGGTCCATGTTTTGGGGCTCGAAGAAAAAGTTAACCGCCCCCCCTTCAACATTTTAAAAAGTTGAGTGACCTCCCCTCCACCTGCTAAAGAAAAAGTCCTCTATATAGTCATTGCATTTCTAAAAGAAAATATTTGAAAAAATATACCATATCGTGATAAAAAAGTTCAGCGACCCCCCCCAAGGAATCAGAAAAGCCCCCCCCCCCCCGCCAAAGGAATCAGAAAAGTTGAACGAGCCCCCCACCTTTTTGGACGACGCCCCGGTAACATTATTTATGATCGTTCCCTAAAACAGTTTTGGCCAGGTCAGTTGCAACATTTATTGGAAAGAATACCATGGGAAACATTTTAAATGGCTTTCATATCAGTTATCTGTGACTGGATTGGTTGATAATGCTGTATTTTTCAGAAGGAACATGAAAGCGATATCGTGGTCATCCTGCCAAAATGCCAAATTACCACGTTAATCATCTATTAACCATTACCATAGTAGTCACCACTATTTTCCTTGCGACATTCTACAACTACAGTAATTCACAAAGTATTGAAGGTAACCTTGTTGACCGAGAAGGATACCCTTTGTTTGGAACATTTGTGGAAAAGTGTCCAAAACTGATTGCTAACAGTTCAAGGTTATATGCTACTTTCAATGGTAGATTAGGAAACACAATGTTTAAAGTAGCTGCAGGTATTGCTGTAGCGTTAGCGAATAACAAAACCTTAGCTGTCCATGAGAAGAAAGCAAAAATGTTATTGGAAGCATTTGACATCAGCGAGCCCCCCTTCATCACATACAAATCAAAACCGACCAATGTGACAAACCACTGGCGCCAAGGAGGACCCTTCACTTACAAAGAGTTCAAAGAGTTACCAGAGGGCGACATCTTACTGAACGGCCATTTCATTACTTGGAGATACTTCTCTGCACATGAAGATGAGATCAGGTGTCTCTTCAAGTTTCACAACACCACAATACAGAAAAGCAAGCAGTTCTTATCCTCTTTAAAGACAAAGAACACCTCGGCCATAATTGGAGTGCACATTCGCAGGACAGACAAAGTGAAAAATGCTGCACATGGCAGTGGCGTTGTCATTCCACCCCTCAACTACACGCTAGCTGCCATGGCGTACTTTCGCTCGAAGTACCCGGGCTGTCAGTTTGTGGTCTGCAGTGATGACATTGGCTGGTGCAAGGAGCATCTGTCACACCTTCCGGACGTGGCCTTCTCCGAGGCTGGAGGGACGGCTGCTGAGGACCTCAGCTTGCTGGCCAGCTGTGATCACGTGATCATCCACGAGGGTACGTTTGGATGGTGGGGTGCCTGGCTCGCAGGGGGTGAAGTCGTCTATTACGATAGGATACGAAACAAATCAAAGCAGCTAAACCTTATACTGCAGAATATGTATATGCCCAGTTGGAAAGGGATGCACTGAATGGTATTTGATCTTTTCCCGTTATATGTATGCTATTAAGAGGAAATAAGGTGTACGGATTCAAAGTGCTCGCGTAATAAGAATGAATCTATCAAATCATGGTATTATCTCTGATTGCCCCAGAAAACTCATTACATTATTTTCTATTAGAGCTAGCACAACTTTCACTGTACTTAAAACATTATCACTGGTCTTATAATTGTTGGATTCAATAAGAAAAAAACAACAACAAACCTATAGGGTACAATGTCACATACGTACATACATGCATACATACATACATACATACATACATACATACATACACACACACACACGCACGCACGCACGCACGTACGCACGTACGTACGTACGTACGTACGTACGTACGTACGTACGTACGTACGTACGTACATACATACATACATACATACATACATACATACATACATACATACATACATACATACATACATACATACATACATACATACATACATACATACATACATACATACATACATACATACATACATACATACATACATACATAGAAACGAAGTGCTCACAAGGCTTTCCTTCAGCTCTTGAAGCGATGCAACAAAAACCAAAATACAAAACAGCAGTAAACACTTTTGGATATGAGGTCTTTGGAAACTGCCCGGGTGGGTGGGTGGGTGGGTGGGTGGGTGGGTGGTGGTGGTGGTGGTGGTGGTGGGGGGGGGGTACATGGGAAACTACGGGGAAACTGACTCCTACTTAATTTAGTGACCTCTCGGTTTGCCACCGCGTGTCGGTGTGCCGGCGAGCGCACCTACCTGTGAGGTTTCCGTGCACGTAGTACTGGTCGAGGAAGGTGTAGGCGCGGGCGGCCACGGCGGCGCTCAGGCGGTGGCTGTTCTGGTTACACACGGTGACGGCCGGGAACGGCAGGTGGTCCTGCGACACACGTGGGGGCATTTTGTAGTTAACTGTAGCATGTTAATGTAAATGTGAATGTGGTGGTTTGTATAGTTGTGAGCCAAGTCTTGTTCTCACACGACTTTAGATTTTACACATTTAGGTTATTGGCACACTTGTTGGTCAATCGATCATTTCTCATGTACTTGCACGCGCAGCACATTCAGCGCACAGTACCAATCACTCACACAATCACTCGTATATTCTTTCAACCCAATGACCTGTACTTATTAACGTGTAGGTGCCACGGAGCGGTGTGCAACTCTCTAGGGATGAGTTTGTTGCATGTTTTAGCTAGTTTTCTATCCATTAAAACTTTCCGATTGTTTATGGTATTATTATTTAAGTTGTATCTAATAGACTATTTACCATATTATAAAGTGTACGTTGTATTTGATATTCATAGTGATAGATTCTATAGAGTTTACTTGTAGCTGCCAAACAGACGACAAGTGTTTTATGGAGATTGTAAAATAAACGATATTACTATCATATTCTTTACTTTAGTTCCTGAATCCGCACATACACACAAATGAAACTCAAGAGCTAAATGAGAAAAACTCAACTGCGCCATTCGTACTTACAGAAGCACACCACATGACACACTCACACACACAAAGCAAGCGGACTCACTTAGGATATATAGCAACAACCATCCAAGTGCCACCTGTCCCCCACCCTAAAAATCTGGATGATACCAAAAGGGTGCATTGAAACTCAGATGCAAATACACCACCTATGGGCTTATAGGCCTAAAAAGTGTAAATTTAGATGGTGGATTTATTGCACGAATATCTGTGTCTTAGGGAAGGGGGTGGGGGTGCGGGCGAAACGACGGGTACCGCACCCCATACACCTCCTCATAATTACGTGCATGGTACATGTGATGATTACGATATGGTTACCAACCTAGACGTTGTGGTTACCTGTAACGGTGCATAGGCAGATCAAGGGGGGGGCAGGGGGCGCCCCCCTTTTAATACCAAAATACTTCATTTTTTACACGTCCGCCATTGATCACGCGTACGAAACCCATGAAATCCCTTAAGTGTGGTTACCTGCACGGTGAGGTAAACGGTGGTGACGGTGTCGTAGCGGAAGTAGTCGCCGGTGCGCACGCCGACCTGCACCACGAAGTACACGAGACAGCCGCAGACGGTCAGCAGCCACGTGAACCTAAACACAA
The DNA here is from genome assembly GCA_019095985.1 of Streblospio benedicti. Classification (NCBI taxonomy): domain Eukaryota; kingdom Metazoa; phylum Annelida; class Polychaeta; order Spionida; family Spionidae; genus Streblospio; species Streblospio benedicti. Next base: position 18,430,556 of record CM032660.1, on the reverse strand, counting down.
CACACCCAGTAGTGTCTGATGAGCTGTTTGAACCGTGAGACTATTATAGGTGAATACATACGTCAAATGAAAAAGCTCATATACAGTGTAGATAGTGTTTGTTGAGAGGTTTGAACCACGAAACTAGTAAACATGTGAATGCATGACCAAATGAAAAATCTAGGTTTTACGGTAATTCATCATTTATTCTTTGATAAATTAACCACATTCAGTCACATTTTTTAATCAATAGATCAAATCAATATAATACAATTCCATAAAGGCAGTTTCACATGCGCGTGCACCCCTCCTCAAACAAACGATGCTTCAATTATTTTGAAGTGACTGGATTCTGTAATGTCATTATTTTTGAGTGCATGGAAATTTCGTATAGGTTTTTGGACACCGAACAATGGATGACAACTATCATTTATCGTTGCGGCAAAACCAGTCAGGTTTGGAATCTCACCACTACAACAGAATCTGCCTATAAGACCCCATGAGGCCTGCTATCACGAAGTATTAACATCAAGATGGTGTCTTAATAGATGCTTGCAACCAAGAAAGATTATTCTATGACTATAGGAAAATGAGCACGCTCCTCACCTTCTCAGTCTGTAGGGCGTTTCCTCGAAGATGTACTTGACTCCGTGGAAGGTCGTGTTCTGGGTGAACTCATTCCAGCTCAGGGGGTCCTTTTCCCCCGAACCTCCGGCGGCAGGGTCCAATGGGGACCCTTCAGGCGCCGAAGACGGAGGCATGCCGACAGTGTGCTGCTGCTGGGGCGGCTTGACCGTCCCCTGACCACACATTATCTTTTGGGTCATATTCGAGTAGTGAACTGTTTTGTTGTGTGAGTTTTAACGGTCTGCTACACTGTTTACCATGTGTCACTAGTTGAATTTAACAATGCACTTCCTTCGTCAACATATTCCTCCTGACATAAGTGGAACAATGAAAATTCCATGAAAAAATAAAGTATATTTGTATATACTTATGTAAGTGTATATATTTAGTCACACTGCATCCAATATCAGTATCACTTGAACTATCCAAAAACAAACATTTTTGTTTTGTGAAATTACCCGCACGGGAAGATAGAGTGTTCTAATAGATGAGTTCACAAAACCCTCAGAGTATCTGGCATTTGTTAAACACCCGACTCTGATAAGTGGGATTCTCTATGTCCCACTCGACACCAAAATCATCATGACTAAACACATTGACACAATTGCAAATGCGCACTCGAGAAAGCTGTAAATGATTTCCGCAATACCAAGACTGCCAGCCGTCTATGGGGCACCCCAACTTCAATTGATGAGTTTGGTTCCGGTTGAATGAGGCGAAATCCTCTTCTTTTATTGTGTGTACACACAATTTAATTGTGTGTACACATACCGGATAATTAGCAATTATCTATGGAAATATCCAGAAAGTTTCACGCCCGAGGCGCCGGATGTATGGATTTGTGCGTGGAGTGCATGTGACCCAATGAAGGGTTGATAAGCGTGTACAAGGTCAAAGTGGGCTCCATTGATGTAAGGCCCTGGTTAGACAGTCACAGAGAATGTTAATCACTGACGTATTTTTTAAGTGCGGTAGATGAAATCAAAAGCAATTGCATCAATGTGTGTGAGTTAAAAACATGTCTTTTGAAAGGAACTTTGAGAAAAGAATCATTTTAATAAGTAAAACTCTTTTTAAAACCAAATCCACTGATGCAGTTGCGATTTGGATGAGATATACTTGAGGAAGGTTGTGTTGTGGGGGTGGTAAACGGGGGTATATTTCCACCCACGAAACAAAACATATGTGACGAAATAATGAAGAAAGGTCTACTTGTTTTGAGGGCACTATCGTAATAAAATCTACTGCCCGAATTTGTTGATATTGCCCGCGCTTGCAAGAGCAATATGAGGTCTGAGAATGTCACGATAGTTCATGAAACAAAAGTAGGTATATTTATTATACCACAAATTGCATATATCTCTATGATTTATTCATTTACACAAAGAAAAACAAGAACAACAAAATAATGTAAGAGGGCATTATTGCTTCTGGTATTATGGATCTATTTATGAATGCTGTGTTTTGCTCTAAATTAATCAGAAAGCAGAATGCTGGGGCGCGTCCCTTGATAGCGATCTAATTATGGATATCAAAAGCATTAACCCCCCACAGCTGTTTAGAATTCAAATATACAGAATGCCGGATGCTAGCATAACATTTTACTGAGTACAGTATCATTGTTTTCTCAACGTACATTCTGTTTGTACGTTTATTTCTATGACCGGTGAAACTCTTTGCCATTTATTTAATTCGTACGCTTAGTGGATTTTATACTTTTTAACTTTTACCTTTTTAATAAGCTTATGAGTGATTCTTGTATGCATAAACGAGGAATAACTGATGAATTTCTCTTTCAGTTTTTGTGTTATGCAAAAAAAAATCATGCACATTTTGTGAAAAATAAAGCACAAAGTTTAGGTCATCCTGCTTCACCAGCGGTACATTCACACATCAGATTCTGTTCATATCACAGAGATATGTGATTTGCTCTAAGGATTAGAATGAGTTTAGGTAGAAATATCAACAGTAAGAGAAAACAGCAATTTCTAATATAAAGAGTTTTCATCTTATTATAGTCTTCTGTGTGGCCCTTCCCTTCAAATCTCCAAATTTGATTCATATAGAATTCCATATGAGTGTGAATATGTCGTACTTATGTACAGTGAGCGCATGTTGTTTGTCTAGTCGGAAAGATAAATGGGTGAGCCAAACATAAGTACAAAGTATTCATCACAAATGTGGTATTTTGTTTATCATACATTGTGTATTAACAAAAACAATTTTATAGCATGATATTTAATGAATAAATGCACAAATCTAGTCTCTTTACATGACTAAAATTTACGCGTGCCAAGACTCTGATGTACATGTATGTCGAGACTCTGGCGACCGCATCTAGCATGTGATTGCCATTTCTTAGAAATGAATTACAACATGGCTGATAACTAGAGTATCATGTCAGTTCGAACTGGGGTGATACCATGCTTAAACGGCACTTACAGAGCATAATAATCAAAGAAATCACAAGTCAACGTATGATAAATATGTATATTCTAGTTATAAAATGTCTTCGTTATGACATGGCATACTGAAGTAATATGAAAAGTTTTTAGTCAATATGCATGGTAATTAAAATGTAGAAATGTAAATTGCGAAAACGATTATGCAATCATACAAATAAAACAATGGAAAATTATTAAACTTTATTTTTTCAAACATCATTAACAGAAAAAAGCAATATTTTATCCATTGCCAAAAATACCTTTGCGACAGGACTAGGTTGAGTGAGATTAAGGGAGAAGTCTAATATATATGTTTTATATATATGTCTAATACTATTTATATCTTTCATGGCCCACCAGTAACTATCATTAGGCATAAATTGACATTCCCTTTTGCTACCAATATGGTATCAAATATCACAGAAGTTGTAACAATGAATTGAAATTAATTTAAGTGGTGACAATATATTTCAATATAATATTATATAAAGAATATGTTGGAAGATGCAAATTGAATATAATGATATGATTGACTGAACATAAAACTAGTAAAACTACTGTTATGATTTCGATGTTGCATTGATTGTTGAATAAATATGTATTTTAAATGCATGTTGAAAATGAGAGTTTCAGTTAAGGAAATCGTTAAACAATCTTAAAACCTTATAAAGTACCGCATTAGAGGTACATCTTATTTCATGTGGCCAAAATTGATCAACACATGGGCCTGGAGAATTTTTCAAAATCACATGTATTCATAAAACAATGTAGCACTTCCCATTCATACACAAATCATCTCTACGCTTATTTGCAAATTATCTTGTCATTCAGTGCCTAAAAAATGGTCTTCATGAAATAGAGTTGATTATGTCCTCCAATTTACTGGAGATGAATTACAAAGCTACATTTTGCATTTTACAAAATTGTTACTATACACATGCTCAGCTAAAATCATATGAATGTTTTCAATTTACAAGTCTGTACAGATTGAAACCACAGCATCCCAGGCTTGTCCCTCAGGACAGTCACGCACAGTGCAATCACCCCATGCACCGCAGTGCACGAACTGCCTGGGGACGTTGTGAGCGAAGTAATACTGGCCGCGTTCCAAGTTGGTCGCCGTGCATGGATTGTTGGTGTCACAGTCGTACGTGTTCATTGAGGCAACTTCGCCTCGCTTATTCCACCTCCACTTGCTGGACTTTTTGTTCTTGTGAGATTTTTTGGACGACTTTTTGGATGATTTTTTGGATGACTTCTTGGAGGACTTCTTGGAGGACTTTTTCTTGGAGGATTTCGATTTACTCGGCCGAGAGGACTTCTTAGGAGGTCTGGGCCGGAAAATGTCGTCAATTTCTTGCTCGAAATTGGGAACCTGAAACATGTAAGGACATTCTATTACTGTGGTACCGTTATAGAAGTGATCTCTTTGCAGAAAAGGTCTAATTCTAGAGGTGATCATAATTAAATATTCCACACAGCTGCTAAGTAACTAAATCGTCAAATGGTGACACAAGCATTAAAATTGGCACAATGACTCATAAGGGCATACTTTTTATCTGAAGATCCACTTGAATATCCAAAATGGCTGCCATTTCTTAAGATGGCCGCCATTCTGACGTCACAGTTCACGTACCTGACACTTGTGTCCGCTCCACTGGGAGTCGCAGTGACACAGGAAGCCGCCGGCCGCCAGGTCGTCCTCCTCGCAGGAGCCTCCGTTGTGGCAGGGACTCGGGTCGCACGGACCGTGGCGGCCTGAACACACAAGGGAGTGGGTTTAGAAAGGGTCAGAAGAATCACACTTGGTGGTAGAGGAAGGCATAGGGCCCCCCTTTCCATCAATAATTTATTTTTCATTCAGGATTATATGGGTTGTTTAGGTATCCCCACAAGCCTTCGCTGGCACAAAACCAATGAGAGGCAGATCCAGGAGAGGGATGAGAAGGATGTATGCGTGTGTAAAATATAGTTTTAGGATTGCAAGACCAAAGTACGTTAAGCTGAGGTGCACTGTACCTGGTCGCTTGTCCTCACAGTTGTCTCCGCGGAAGAAGGGCAGGCAGTAGCACTTGTAGCCGTCGCTGGAGCTCGGCTTCACCTTGCAGAAGCCGTGGTTGTTACACGGGTTCGGCTTGCAAGGGTTAGCTGCAAGATCGAAGGCACACAAGGTCCACTAATGCTCGTATGGACAATAAATCAAAGATAATCACAAATGATAAACCATTTAGAAACTAATGTATTCCTGTGGTTGAATACATCTGTGGGAATATTCTTGCATTCGTCTATGTGTGTCTCTGCAAACTGAACCTGGTGTGGTCGTGAAAAGATTGGTTCATTTTATACATGATGATATATAGAGGTAGATAGATGTGGGAAAATGTCCACATACAACAGGTGACCCCCCAAATTGGTGGTGTGCAAGTGTACAAACGTCACTGTACTCACGATTGGCGGTGACCACGGCATCCTCGCACAGGTCGCCGCTGTAGCCCGGCAGACAATGGCACTCGTAGCCCGCAGCCGTGGACGTGGACGCCGAGCACACGCCGTGGTGCTGGCATGGATTGGGCTGGCACGGGTCCGCCGAGTCTGTGGGGAGCAATGTGGTATGTGATACGGTATCAGTGTGTGTGTGTAGAGCTGCGGGTTCATAGAGCAATGTACACGTCTATATTCTATTTTCAAAACAATGAATAGGCACTAGTTTATTGCATAAGCTATAATCCTTGTACTTAAATGGTAAACCTTTATTACACTGTTTTGTACTGGATCTAAATGGTGAAGGAGTGGGTGATTTGAATGAGATGGTCTGGCCATTGAAATTTTAAGAATAAACATTGGAACTTTTGTTCTTACACTCCATATATGTATGTTAATATATGCTTGAGGGACAGTGTTTTGTATTTGTTGCATAGGCTTAGTCGCTCTAGGTCTAGCGAGTCCGAAGTGAAGAAAGGCCATGGTTTTGTGAAATGAATCTGATGGGATTGTGCCTAGTATGTATGATTTTGTGTGTGCTTGTGTATTTGCGAGGCTCAGTAATATATTACTGTCAGCATTTGTACTTGTTTGAAAGTGAGTTTATTTGCGTATTATGACATGAATTTGTTACTTATATGGAGTGGACATGTATAGGCAGATCCAGGAGGGGGTGCAAGGGACGTCCCACACCCTTTCCCCACCAAAATATCTCATTTTCATGGGTATTTTTGGCATATCCGCCATTGATCACGCATATGAGACCCCTTCCATTTTTCAAAGACGTCCACCTGCCAGTGGTGGCAGGTCTAAATTAAAGAATGTATGAATAGGGTCGTGAGTTGAGGGTGTGTGAGTAGCTGTACTCACCAGTTTGGCCTGGCTGTGGTGTAGTGGTCATTCGCATGATCTCACAGTGCTGACCGTAAAAGTCGGGGAAGCAGTGACAGTGGTAGCCACTCACCCGATGGTCACTCGTCTCACAGTGACCATCGTTCAGACATGGGTTTGGTTCACACGGGTCCACATCCTCTGAAATAATGTTTTTTTAATTTTAATAAGTTTACAGTTGTAATCAAAAGTAGCATTTTTTAAAACCAAATTGGCATAACTTGTCAGCATGGTTGTCATGTTTACCTGTGGTGGTTGTCATGTTTCCCTGTGGTGGTAACAGATTGTCATGTTTATCTGTGGTGGTTGTCATGTTTACCTGTCGTGGTTGGCGTGGTGGGCTCTGCTGTGGTGGTGGTGATGAGCTCCTCACAGTTCTGGCCCCTAAAGTCTGGGAAACAGTCACAGACGTAGCTGGTGGATCCGGTTGGGTAGCACATGCCATCATTCTGACATGGGTTGGGGTCACATGGGTCTGGAACTGCAAAGATTTTACAGATACAATCACCATTGTAAAACGTACAAAAGAAACAAAATACCACTGGGCAGAAGTGGTTGTTATTGTTATAACTGTCATTAGCATCAAAGTAAACTAGAAAATATAATCATAATGACCACTGTCACCTGTGTTTGCATGTAACAAAAATTATCATGTACATTGAGATGGGGATGGGCATGGTTGGGGTACCGGCTGTCTCGTCGTTTTGTTCACCAATAAGGAACTGGCCTCAAATGGTCTCAATACAGAGCTAGTCTTTTTCCGTAGGTTCAGTGTAGTCTATTTAAAAAGGTTTTGGTCCACGGTAAATGGTCTTACTATAGAGATGATCTTATTTGAAGGTTATGATGAACAAAATCACTAACTAGTCCAAGCCAATACCTGTGGTGGTGGTTGGAGCTGGTGTGGTGGTGGTCACTATCAGGGTCTCGCAGTGGTCGCCGGTGAAGTCTGGGTAGCACGTGCACACATACTTGCCACCCTCCACTGCTGTGCACGTGCCGTCATTGAGGCAGGGGCTCGCGGCGCAGGGATTGGGTGCTGAAACCACAGAGGTTGCTATATTATATCTGCAACGTATTAGGTTATGCACTACTGGTGTGGAACATAGGCAGATTCAGGGGGTTCAAGGGATGTGTACCCCATCACCCCTACCTCTTTTCATCCCCGAAATTTCAGTTTCAAATACGGTTGGTGTGGCCTCCTTTTATATAAAGAATCTGGATCTGCTGGTGCGAAAACACATATGTATAAGATGGATTCACTAGCGTCACTGTTTCTTAAATCTAGGTAGTGGATTCTTAAACCACAGTGCTAATTCTTAGTCTGACATTCCTACAAATTTATACAATACGTGTGCTACTTTCATGGCCTTGTAAATGTGAAAGTGGGGCTATACCTTATCATACAGGCATAAGATTATAGAGGATAGGACAATTGAAATGGTTATGCAAATGTCTATTCAAGACAACCATTACAATCCTGTAGGGTGTTGAACAAATATTTATGATTCCTGTGAAATATACAGGGAGACAGTACAAACCCGCGGTGGTGGTGGTTGTAGTGGTCACTATGAGCGTCTCGCATCGGTCCCCAGTAAAGTCCGGGTAACAGACACACTGGAAACTGCCATCTTCTCTGGCTGTGCAGGATCCATCATTGAAACAAGGGTTGGAATCGCAGGGGTCCGAGACTGTGGGAAGGAAGGGGATAAGGTAAGGGAATATAAATAGTGGGTGCAATGGGTGCATTGGGAAAGTATTCTAGTATATAACATAGTAGCTACACATGGAAAAAGCTGGTGAATTAAAGGTTGGGTTTAGAGATGGTGATACATGTATATATAAGAGTTGACTAACATTTTATGCATTCAGTATAGCCCCTTTATTACTACCTCAAGGTTTGGCGTCAAGTAATTGGTCTCATTTGTTGAAGGTGTCTCTTTATACAAGTTCACGGTAGTCTCTTTAAACAGTTTTTAAAAGCAAACAATTATTTTCGTGGAGTGGCTAGCCCTCTACACAGAGGTGGTCTTAATGGATGGGAGACTATACTGGTGTTTATATAACAACATGTGCACACACCAGCAGTAGTGAGTGTAGGTTCTGTGGTGGTCACTATGAGGGTCTCGCATCGGTCCCCAGTAAAGTCTGGGTAACAGACACACTGGAAGCTGCCATCTTCTCTGGCTGTGCAGGATCCGTCATTGAAGCAAGGGTTGGAATCACATGGATCTGAGGCTGTGGGAAGGAAGGGGATAAGGTAAGGAATGTAGGTATAGTGGGTATATTGGGATAGGATATATTTGCATGGTATTTGTACATGGAAGGTGATGAAGTATCGAAGTGTGGATTTACAGATAGTGATGTACATACAAGTTGACTAACATTGTATGAATTCAGTTTAGCCTCTTTAATTATCAATATCCCCAAGAGATTGGCTTCAAGTAAGAAATCGTAGTTCACTGTGGTATATTTAAGCAGTTTAAAAAAAAGTAAACAATGGTTTTCACTAAATGGCTCTCTCCACAGAGGTGGTTTTAATGGATTCTAGACAATACTGGTGTTTATATAACATGCGTGCACACACCAGAAGTAGTGAGTGTAGGTTCTGTGGTGGTCACTATGAGGGTCTCGCATTGCTCCCCAGTAAAGTCTGGGTAACATTCACACTCGAAACTGCCATCTTCTTTGGCTGTGCAGGATCCATCATTGAAGCAAGGGTTGGAATCACAGGGGTCTGAGGCTACAGCATGAAATCACACTATGATTCAGAAGAATAGGTAGGAAAATGGATGGTATACATTAACTTTCAAGGAAACCAAATAGTTCGTTTAGAGAAGCAATCTGAATGGGAAATAAACATTTGAATCCTTGACTAGTAAACAGTATAATGATTAGGATTTCTTTACAGAGGTTGCGTAAAAAGAGATACATAGAGACTAAGAAGCGACTACAAAGAATGTGAGAGAAATAGGTAAAACAAACCGGCTAGCTACAGAAAGTACAAGTGTGACATCACACACTGATTAAAAGGTTTTACATGATATTTTACAAGCACAGAAAGTGGCTTTTTTTTACCTTCAGTAGTGGTTGGTTCAGGCGTGGTGGTGGTAGGTGGGACTGTCGTAGTGGTGGTTGGTTCAGGCGTAGTGGTAGTAGGTGCAGCTGTCGTAGTGGTTGTTGGTTCAGGCGTAGTGGTGGTGATCAGGATTTCACAGTTGTCGCCGGTGAAGTCCGGGTAGCACTCACAGTAGTAGATGTCCTCCACCACCACGATGCAGGAACCGTCATTCAGGCAGGGGTTGGGCTCACATGGGTTTGGGGCTGACAACACAAACAAATAATTACTGCAACATTCTGCATTCTTTATCAAAATGTTATAATTTCAACTCATTATTTGTTCATAAGGTGTATGATGATACAGGCTGTGGTGAAGAAATGACTTATTGCCCTTATTAGTTAATCCTAAACAGGGAAAATTAGAATATAAGAAAGTCGATTGCTGGAAATTATGATTCGATTATTTTTTATTTCCTACTCGACATTCTCCCCGTTTTTCTTTGCGCTATCTTGTGTTTCTGCCCTTCTTAAACCAAATAATTACATAACAATACCACTTACAACAGATGGTCTCCTAATAATATAATAAAGTTTGTATTGCAATGCCCTACAGGAAAACCCCACCAAGGGGACACCTAAAAAATAAAGACTAGATACTCCTTGCAATTTGGGAGACTTTTTCATTCTCCCTTTACTTAAACATATATTGTTACTAGAGTGTTTCACAAATATGGACACCTCAGCAATGTAGACACCATTATCCACCCCCAACCACCTCCAGCAGTGTCCCAATACAATAGCACGGTTTATGCTGCACCTACCCTCTGTGGTGGTGGTCGTGGTGGTGGGCACGGGGACGTTACACAACGTGCCCGTGTAGCCCGGCACGCAGTCGCACTGGAAGCCGCCCTCGGGTGTGACACGGCAAGCGCCGTACACACACTGGTCCGGGAAGCACGGGTCTGCTGAAAGACCAAAACGCACAGTTTTTTTCACTGACAGATCCAGGTTTTTTGCAATTTGGAAGTGGAAGATTTCATAGATTTTGTATGCATGGAAGCTGAGGAGGCAATAAACATGAATTGGATTGAAAAAGGTGTGCTTTCAGGTGGGGGTGCCCCCGCCAATGTCTCTGCGTATCGCCATCTTTTTTCAGCAGAGTGTTAAATCTCCAGATTATAACCGTTCAATAGTGTCTGGCAGTGCACCTGTTCACTCAACCTGTTGGTCACTTCTATTCAGGTCACACCGTAGGAGGTAGAGTGTTAAAATTTGGGTTTCAAATGAAAAAAAAGATCAACCAGACACCTATTTCATAGGTACCGCAATGTTCCATATCTGGGTCCATTAAAGCTGTACAAACCTGGTACTGGGTGTGGGCTGTCACAAATCAAACCAACTCTGACTGCAGTGGCAGAATCAGATGGAGCACTCGTTTGGTCGCATTTTCACAATTTTTAGAAGTTTTTATCTCAAAGACTCCTGGGCTCATGGGTTATGCATCATTCAAACGTGGCTCAACCACTGCACTGAGTTTTTCTACTCAGTAATGCAAATTTTGTGGGTATTTTGCGGATTGTCCATCAATACATATGGATGCGGCCTCAATTTTTGTTTTATTGAACATGCACTTGCAGGCTTGGGTGCATGTTTGAATATTCTAAATACGCGACTGTGGGTTCAGGCTGTTTCACACTGAACGTTTGATGGCGGTGGATGCAAACTTTGGACTGGATTTCTGTACACACCTGGAGTGGTGGTGCCTGGGGTGGTGCTGCGGCACGGACACATCTTGACCGTGGTGCCAGGCGCCAGGGTGGTCTCCTCCTCCTCACAGTCACAGTCATCCTCCGTGGTCGCCAGTAACGTCGTGGTCTCTGCCAACAGAACACACTGTACTAGTCTAAAGTCACCTTTAATCAGTAAACACAATACATTCCTCTATTCCTCTAAGTTCAATACAAAATATAGTTCAACATAAAACATAACATACCACCCGATGATTCCTCCTCGGTGGTTGTCAGTGGTACGTTCGTTGTGGTCATCTCTGAAAATGTCAATTTAAACTCAATTCAACAATGATTTATTATACTGACATGTGACAAGTATTAATTGAGAGGAAACAATTCCCATTTTAGTATACTCGAATGAGGTCACATTCACACATGACCAGCAGGTGATTGGCAACAGTGTAACACAATATTGCCTTTCCCAACTCCCTTGGGAGCATACAGTACTTGCCGCCCTAAGCACATGGTGTTCACAGAACAATCTAGTAGGTAACACAGAACAATGTGCAGCCTGTGAGTTATGAGTTTGCTCAACACCACCACTAAACCTTCCAATCACCTTGCAATCACGAGTTCACATTCAAAAGTAAATTGCCAATAGCTTTTGTTATCATGGGAAAAACACCACATTCAAATCAAGTACTGACAAATCACATCCTTTAAGGCACATGATATTTGATTATACATGGGACTTTGTAAAAAGATAAATTAGTTTACAATTAAAATGGATTCCTAACCTCCAGAGGATTCTCCAGACTCTTCTTCTTCAGCAGTTGTAGTTGTCGGCTGGTTTGTTGTTGTCACTTCTAACAAAATTAGTGATAACACAAATACGGCAATGCTTTAAGACAAAAGTAGATATTCTACATGCTATATAGAAGCTAAAAATAACCACAAGTTTAATTACTCAATGTTGTGTTTTGTAAAATATAAAGGTTAATGTAAATGTTTCAGTTTATTCAGTTAGCTCTAGAGTCTTTTTGGATGCTCAGTCAACAGGTCAACATTCAATGAAATTTAACGGCAGATCAGCTATGCAGCTATTTGGAACTGGTAAGGTATAGGTTTGCTCAACACCCACAAACACACATAAACTGGACTCAATCCCATGCCCTTCTGGACACGATATATGCTTTTGATGTGTTGAATTAAAATTATCATTCATTTGATTATTAGAAACAACAATCAAGCATCTATAAAAGATGAAAAAGTTAAAGATACAAATGGACAAATGAATAGAAAAATACCTCCAGATCCTTCTCCTGACTCTTCCTCCTCCTCCGTGGTGGTGGGCGGAGCCACAGTTGTCGTGATCACTGGAATGGAATGGTAATCAACTTGCTGATTCTTTGACCATCATTCAGAATATGTGTGTTTGTTTGTGTACATTTACTGGATTTTATCTTTTATGCAATTTGCATGTGAACACACGTATCTTTGAATTGCACATACGAACTACACGTTGAGGATTAATTTAAATGTAGATAATGACACACCAGACTAAATCATTTCCTGTAATGGACATAATATTATCAGTTTATTTTATTGAGGGAAAGAACATTATTTTTGGCAATATGAATGATTTATATGTCCAAACGGAGGTTGCAATGGTAACTAAATGTTGTGTTTATGAATATTGTGGTAAAAAAACCAGTCTTAATAATTTCACAATTGTAAAAATCAGTAAGATTTTGCTTTTGATGAGGTGTTCATTACAAAAATGTAAACCTCCAACTATCTCAAATTCAAAATGTTTTAATTCCCTCACCTGTTTCTTCTGTAGTTGTGGGAGGAGTAGTTTCAGTAGGAGGTTCTTCTGTATTACAAATGAAAGACACTTAGGATAGATGACTTTCAAGTTTGCATTATGAATAATTTTGCAAAAGCTGTTCAACTAAATACTGTTGAAACGATATGAATTCATAGTAAAAGTTATGCCATATAGTTGGCTTTGTAATTATTTGAATATTTCTCAAAGATTTTTGTAACTGATTTATAAGCACATTTTTGTTTTCTTACCCCCAGATGATTCCCCAGATTCTTCTTCCTCAGTTGTTGTTGGGAGCAACGTTGTAGTAATTTCTGGAGAAAACAAAAGCAAATAAAACAATGTAGTGTGCTATATTGCTGCACAGCGAGGTATAAAGTGTATAGTATGGTATTGTCCTACACTGTGTTATAATATGCTATATGTTGCTACGCGATGCTATACTCCATGATACCGCATCACCACACTACTGCATACCACTACACACATTGCATTGCATTCCTGGGACTGTGTTGGACTTCACTACAATACAACACTAAAACCTATGCGGTTACATGCGTATTTTGGCAAATGTATTTACCTCCTGAAGATTCCCCAGATTCTTCTTCTGTGGTCGTTGGAAGTAAAGTTGTCGTGGAAAGTTCTACAACATTTTACAGCATAAAAGTACATGTTCATTTTCACTAGGAAAACTACATATTGATATTTTACATTACGTTTGGTTGAAAAAGAGTATCATATATTATTTGTTATTTCTAGTGTCACTACAACTAACAAACATTGTGTAAATAATGGCAAACAACAGTTGACAATAACTATGGTATCAGACTCTCACCCCCTGATGATTCCCCAGATTCTTCTCCCTCTGTTGTTGTTGGAGACAACGTTGTAGTTATTTCTAAAAGGTGTAATCAGTATGTGATTACAAAGTATTTGAAGACTTATATTCAATCTTTATCGAACAGAAAATATTTAAGTATGATAAATACAAACTGCATATGTTTTATGTATAATTATTGTGTAGTTGGAAAAAGAGTTGTAGTGGATATTTCTGACTAAATGATGAAGTGTAAAATATAAGTAAATGGCTATACAATATGATAAATATGCATTAAACATTATATTAGAACATGAAAACACTTGGACGCATGTAAAAAAGCATAAAGAATATTAATTACCTCCAGACGATTCACCTGATTCCTCTTCTTCTTCAGTTGTTGTTGGAGGCAACGTAGTAGTTATTTCTGGAGAAAACAAAAGCAATTGAAACAATGAATTCTGCTGTATTGCAACAGAGTGTAGTATGAAGTGAATTGTACAATACTATACTGTACTGTCCTGCACTGCACTGTATTGCACTACACTGTACTGCACTGTACAGCACTGTACTATAATATGCTATATGTTGCAATGCGAAGCTATACTCCACAATACTGCACCCATCACACCCATCACGCTACTGCATGAACCGCTAATTTTTTTACAAAACCAAACACTGCTTTTCACGTGTTTGGGACTGCTTTGCACAGTGTTTTTCGAGACAACACAATCAGACCCGGCCGAATGTGGCACTACTCCTAAATAGTCTGTAAAAACCAATGCGTTTACATTGCCCTTTTTGCAACAAATGTATTTTTACATGCCTCCTGAAGATTCCCCAGATTCTTCTTCTGTGGTCGTTGGAAGTAAAGTTGTCGTGGAAAGCTCTACAACATTTTACAGCATAAAAGTACATGTTCATTTTCACTAGGAAAACTACATGTTAATATTTTACATTATATTGGTTGAAGAAAATCATCATATGTTATTTGCTATTTTGTGTCACTACATGGGACCAACATTGTTTTTTTTTGTAAATTGTATTGGTTTATAGTCTCAATGAACAGCTCATGCCGTTTTCTAGCGACTTTACATCTACACCAGGTCAGTGGCATCATTTTCACACTACATATATCTTTCTCAACTCCTTGGGGAGTATAAAACACTGGCTGCATACGGCAATGCTGCTATTGCGCGCACGTGCTTATTACCCACATTTGCGACCTGTACCTATTTAACGTGAAGGTACCACGGAGCAGTGTGCAACCTGTTAGAGGTAAGTTTGCTCAACACTTACCATCAGACCCGCCCGGGAATCGAACCCACGACCTTCTGGTCACGAGTCAAACCCCCTATCCACTCGGCCACGGTGTAAATAATGGCAAACAACAGTCGACAATATACTATGGTACCAAACGCTCACCTCCTGATGATTCCCCAGACTCTTCTTCCTCTGTTGTTGTTGGAGACAACGTTGTAGTTATTTCTAAGGCAATAACAATGGGTATATGTACTTATTGATATGCAAGCAATGTATACAGTTACAATAAAAATGCCCACATCATATTTACTGTGTGAAATTATATGCTATATATTAATCAATTATAGAATGCAGATAGATTTTGTAGAAACACCTCTGTGACTAAACAATGTTCCAATTAACAGTGATAAAATTGCTATGACTGATTAGACTTCCCAATAAGAGATTCTCTGACCCTTGAAAAGTTTTCCTTTACCTCCAGAAGATTCTCCAGACTCCTCTTCTTCTGTCGTTGTTGCTGTCATTATTGTTGTAGTTGTAGAGAGCTCTAAATAATATGAATATTTATATCTTATCAAACTTGTATTTCCAAAATGATATGAAGGTAAATTGGTGCTTTTTAAAAGTATATGTTTTGGTGCGATTTAAATATGTGTATTTTCTAACCTCCTGATGATTCTCCAGATTCTTCCTCTTCAGTTGTTGTTGGAAGCAGAGTTGTGGATATTTCTAAAAAAACAGGGTCTATTATTGCTACTGTATTCAGCATAATTGTAGATATTTTAAAGACTTTTCAGTGTCTGTTATTTCTATTGTATTCGGCATAATTTTTCTTACCATGAACTCATTTTTATGATGGTTATGTATTACAGCATGATTGGAAATTAGATATATTGAGTAATTAGATAAAACCAAGTGTTCACTTTTTAGGATTGCCCTGGTTTTTCTTTGTCAGTAATATATAATGATGTAACAAAGATGCAGTGGTTGATCGATATTTAGTTAAATTATAAAACAATTCAGTATGAATTGCGATCAAGCATTGCAATGTGCTTTCTCCAAGAATTTTCTTTAAAAATATCAACAGTCAAATTTCAAATATTCACAACTATTTGCATATTTATAGTATATTTGAAAATTTATAAAACAATAATTAGTTATATACTAATGTAGAATTAAAAGTGACACATAATATATAATATTTCAAAAGACATACTGATTATTTGGATTCAATATTTGAATATGCAATCCGCTTGTTGGTTTGAATAGAGAAAATAATCAGTGCACCTATGTGCGCAGATTGATAATGCATTCAGTCAGCCTCCCATCCCCAAACCCCACTAAATATGAAACTACTGGAGTGATAAAATAGGTTTTGAAAGCACTATTATTTGTTTTAGAAAGTAATCGTTATTTAATTATTTATAATACATAAAAGAATACATAATACATAAATATAAGATAAACTTGACAATTTGTAGATTGATGCATTATGGTATAATGTTTTTTCTAAAACGCTTTTGGACTTAGGTTCAGGAGTGTGGCAACTAGAAAGAGATACATGTATGATTTTAAGCACAAGGTTCTCATGGTAACACATAGCTCTTGCATTACTTATATTTTGTTTCCCAGTTTTATATTAAATAACGATAGGAAGGTATGACTGATTGATTACTTGCAAATATTTCCTCCTCCTATTCAAGTCCAATGCAGTCACCCTCTTATAAAGGATTACAGGTACCAGAATAAATGAATAGAGAAATACCTCCAGATCCTTCTCCTGACTCTTCCTCCTCCGTGGTGGTGGGCGGAGCCACAGTAGTCGTGATCACTGGAGTGGAATGGTTATCAACTTGCTGATTCTTTGACCATCCGGTAGAATATGCGTTTGCGAGTGTAATACTGTATTGTATCTTATGGGGATAATTCTGACTTCAGATTACAGAGTGAGGCCTCATTCATCAGCCTTATTTTGTAAGGTCATTTGGGGGTGTATCCATGTGGGAAATAACATTCTTAGCTACATGAATCAGAGTCTTTAAGACATATTGTATTGATAAACTTTGTGAGCACAAAACTAAATTAGGTATTACGGATATTTACCATATGGTGAACTATTACAATATCATATTAGTAATCTAACTTTTGTGTATTGTAAAACGAAGATATGTAAATTTCCAACTATCTTATTTCTTTTATCTACACACCTTTACTTTCTTCTGTGGTAGTGGCAGGGGTGGTTTCAATTGGACGCTCTTCTGTGTATTACAAGTAAGGGTTGTCAATATGTATTTTATGTTCAGGTTTGCATTATGAATGATTTTCGAAACATTTACTAAATGAGAGCATTGACAACTATGTGCTTTAATCTTGAAATTAAGTATGATAATTAACTTTGCATGTATTTTCATTATTCGCAAACATTACTATGACTACTAAGCAATATTTTAGTGAGAAAATGAAGCTATTGGTATAAAAGTTGTTAGTAAAAGTAGACGTCTGCATCCTCTTCATCCAAGTGGAACAGCACAAACTATACAGAAGGCAAAGACAGCAAATGGTAATAAGTACCCTCTGGTGTGGTCTGTGGTGAGGGCATGGGTGTGACGGTGGTGACCTCTGCCGCCTCGGTGGTGGCTGGCTGGGTGGTGGCCGGGTTGCATGAGCACACCACCGTGGTCGTCTCGGGCGCTTCTGTGGTCTTCACCTCACACGAGCAGCCCTCTTCCTCGGTGGTGGTGGGCGACTGAATTGGGATACTTGTGGTAGTTTTAGGTGCTGGTTTCTTGGTGGTTGTTGGTTTCTTAGTTGTAGTGGTGGTGGTTGGTTCATGGGTGGTTGTTGTTGTTTTTGTCTGGGGGATGGTTGTAAATATCGCTTTGGTTGTGGTCTCTGTTTCCTCCTCGCCAGATTCGCCAGATTCCCCCGAGGAATCCTCTTCTGTTGTAGTAGTAGACTTGGTAGTAGTCAGTTGTACCGAAGTGGTTGGTGGGGAAGACAGTGATGCCGGAGTCGTTTCAAGTACAGTTGTTCTTTCTGTTGTTGGTGCACCCGACGTGGTAACTTTTTGTGTTGTAATCTCAACCTCCTCACCAGAACCATCTGGCTCAGATGACATGATGGGAATTGTTGTTGTTGGTTTGTAAGTAGTTGTTGGCTTTCTTGTGGTTGCTGTGGTTGTCGCTTTGGTTGTTTGCTTGGTTGTCATTGGCGTTGTTAGATCGACACAGGGACACATCTTTACTGTCGTCGGTGCCTCAGTGGTTGTCGTGATTATCTCTTCACATGGACATTCATACTCTGTGGTCGGTTGATGTGTGATTTCAGTAGTTGTTGTAGTAATAGTAGTTTCCACTTCTCCAGAGGATTCCTCTTCCGTGGTTGGTGGAGCTTTAGTTGTAGTTGTAAAAGTAGGGTCTACGTCTCCAGATGATTCACCTGAGTTTTCCTCTTCTACAGTCGTTGGACGCTTAGTAGTTGTAGTCGTAAAAGTTGTTTCTATTTCTCCAGAGGATTCGCCAGAGGTTTCTTCTTCTGCAGTCGTTGGGCGCTTGGTAGTTGTAGTCGTAAAAGTTGTTTCTATTTCTCCAGAGGATTCCCCAGAGGATTCCTCTTCTGCAGTGGTTGGAGCCTTAGTAGTTGTAGTTGCAAAAGTTATTTCTATTTCTCCAGATGATTCTCCAGAGGATTCCGCTTCTGCAGTTGTAGCTTTTTGTGTTGGAGGGTTAGTAAATGCAGGAGTGTGAACAGGTTCTTCTTCACCTGAGCCACCAGACGACTCTCCCTCTGTTAAGAGAGATACTTTACCAGGTGTCATAGGTGACGTGATTGGCTGCGTGGTGTCATCATCACAACTACAGGGTGCTTCAGTTGTAGTAGTTTTATCATCGCAAGAGCATTCTACTTTGACAATGACATTGACATTGACATCTCTCTTTCCCTTGGATGGTTTGTGAGCTGAAATATGAATTATTATAACATTGTTATCCCCAGGAACCACGGATTCATATTGAATTGAAAAATCTTACTGCCAATTCAATAAGCTTTATTCATATAATTCAAATTAATAATATCAAATATGCTCACCTTAGCGATATAACATTAATTCATAACATGAGAAGAACTGTGTATGCCGTTATTGAGAGTAGTGTGTTTTCAGAATTAGTATGCAGTGTTAGTGTGTTAGTAAAACAGTAAGAGGTAGTTTACAAAAGTCTCATTTATATACATGAACATGCACAGACGTGATACAATGAAGGTGATTGTCAAGTGATTTATTATTATTTGCTAACACAGTAATCAATGTTTCATGAGAGATTGGCCTGTAATTATTCGATCGAAAATTGAATAGTGTACATTGTTACAATAAATATATACTGATTACAAATGTAGTTAATCTTGGATAAATATGTTGTGTTGATGTTTCCTATAACTAACATAATCCATTCTGGAATGTAAATGTGTAAAATGTATCAGCTGAAATGTATCCTGAATCACATATATGTAATACCTGGAACACAATTTTATTATTGAAAAATTGGATTCTTTTTGGACTTTTTTTGAAACTTTGAACAGCTATAGTGAATATAAAATAAATATGATCTAAAATTCTGAATCATAATGTAAATTTATGAATTGTGTGTATGAGTAGAAATGTACGCCTGAAAAGTCTTGCTTTTAAGGCCAGTTGCATCCAAGAATAGACTGGTCCCACACAGTTCCAGGTCCACAGTCCTTCACCCAGCATTGTCCCCATTCACTGCACTGCACAAACTTGGTGATCACATGATGTGGGAAGTAGAACTTGTGCTGCGCAGCATTTTCTGGTATGCAAGGATTATTGGCACCACAATCATAGGTGCCGCTTGGTGCCTTTGTTGTTGGTGCAGGTGGTGGATTTGTTGGTGCTTTTGTAGTTGGTGCCTGTGTTGGTGCTTTTGTAGTTGGTGCCTGTGTTGGTGCCTTTGTAGTTGGTGCCTGTGTTGGAGCCTTTGTAGTTGGTGCCTGTGTTGGTGCCTTTGTAGTTGGTGCCTGTGTTGGTGCCTTTGTAGTTGGTGCCTGTGTTGGTGCTTTTGTAGTTGGTGCTTTTGTTGGTGCCTTTGTAGTTGGTGCCTGTGTTGGTGCCTTTGTAGTTGGTGCCTGTGTTGGTGCCTTTGTAGTTGGTGCCTGTGTTGGTGCCTTTGTAGTTGGTGCTTTTGTTGGTGCCTTTGTAGTTGGTGCCTGTGTTGGTGCCTTTGTAGTTGGTGCCTGTGTTGGTGCTTTTGTTGGTGCTTTTGTAGTTGGTGCCTGTGTTGGTGCCTTTGTAGTTGGTGCAGGTGGTGGATTTGTTGGTGCCTTGGTCGTTGGAGCAGGTGGTGGGTTTGTTGCAGGTGGTTGTGATGGTCCAGCTGAAAAGGCATTTACTCATGACCATCTGTTCTATCATGGGAAAGATGGCTATGGTTCATCTTAGGCAAATTATGCCCAGTATATCATAACATGTTCATAAGATAATATTGAATTGGGTCAATCATATTATATAATAATTATTCAACACTTTCTAGGTATGTACACTGAACATTTGTGTTGCTGTTGGTTCAGAAAGATATGTAAAGTACAAGAATATTAGTGTAAGAGTAGAAACTGATTGCTATACAGATCCGCTTATTTAGATTGGAAATTTATTTTATATTGATAATTCACATAGATATACAAGTCATAATAAGAGGGAATAGACTACATGTGATTTTGACTGTCAAATATATACAAGTGTGTTGGTGACAC
Organism: Streblospio benedicti; assembly: GCA_019095985.1. Taxonomy (NCBI): domain Eukaryota; kingdom Metazoa; phylum Annelida; class Polychaeta; order Spionida; family Spionidae; genus Streblospio; species Streblospio benedicti. Next base: position 18,409,673 of record CM032660.1, on the reverse strand, counting down.
TCCCACCCAAATACATTTGTTGTAATGCATACTGTTTTGTGGTAAATATGATGTTCATTTCAATAAAGTAACATGAACGTTCAGCTTTAATTATGTATTTATTTGTCCATGTAAAAACATAACTACTGTATTTACATCTGACTAGATGATTCTCATACATCATTTAAATTAATTACATATACTTCATGTTACATCCAATTATATCCTGCCAGTTTTAAAAGTCTCTCCCGACAACATTTATTGGACCAATTGTTGCATTTGTAAATATTTATCACATAGTCTTATAGCACTAAATGATTATGTCCATATTTTTCTCTATGAATGCCGTCACTATTGATGTGATTTCAGTAAAAATCTGAAATAACAATAAATAAATAAATAAATGACTTTTTACTTCAATTTCTCAGGTTTACAATCAAAGTTGACAGTCCTTGGTTATTTTACTGCATCAAGTAGTTTTTTATTTATAAAAATCGATTATCGAATGTGCGTATTCACTAATCTGGCTACATTATAGCTCACATTGATATTTCAAATGAAAATTATCTTTATATAATGGTAAATAAGCAAAGGTATTTATTATGTCATTGAAGTTAAATATTAGATATAATCTAACTACCAATCTGAGATATATATTGAGTTTTTCATACATTATAGAGTTTAATGTATGAACAAAAGCATTTTCTAAATATGTTTTAAAATTACGAAAAATAATCGTGCTTATTTTCAGCTAGAAATTCGTATTGAGAAAATACTAACATTACTGTATGTGTTGCAAAATACATTCAATTAGGCTAGGTATTAGTTCACATTAAAAATAAAAATAAATGCTTTAAATAAAAGCATGGTGAACTGAATGTATTAATACTATGGATGTAATTGGAGTGTAAGTCCTTCAATTTGAATACTAGTATTCTGAATAAAAATCAAAGAGGTTTTGATAACATTACACCACACAAGCAAGCAAAAACAAATAAGGCAAGTATCAGATCTAGAAAATATTGAATTCATAGAAAATGAAAACAAGATATATAATATCTTGAAAAAATAGTGGAATGAGAACTCAATAAACTAGACATACACACCAACTAAACAAATTATCTTTTTGTTTTCTAAAATGCATAATTGGATTTTAATGGTACTTACTCAAAATGTTTCAGTGGGAAAAGCATCAGTATTTGGCAGCACACATTTCAATGCAATGTTCGGTACGCACCAAGCCACAATGCAAATTGTTTTCGCTACAACTTCATATCCTTGTCTATGTGTCTTATGTATATGATAGATATATACAAATGCTGATTGCTGAACTAACTATATACATGCAATACATAAAATTATTTACCATGTATATGTTGTTGTTTATGAGGCATACGTTTCAGAGTGTCCCCTCTCATTTTGCAGTATTGAAAATGATAAAATAAGTGAGTTAATCATTATATATGTCATTTCATGTTTCATAAATGTCATCAATATAAAGAATTAAAAATTACAGAATTACATTTTTTACAAATGTTTATTTTGATAAAAATATAGAGTATATACATTACATATAAAAACCATAACCATTATAGAAAAAAACATGTTTAGATATGAACCATAGAATGAAACCACAGCCATCTTTTTGTTAGTAAAACATTAATATAAAGAGATAGAAAAAGTAGAAAATGAAGACCTTAGTCACACAGCATAACACAATTGCAAAAATAATAAATTAAGCGTTTACCCTTTCAGTTAAATGTAATCAGTTACAATAGTTACAAAAGTAACCTTGCAAATATTCAATTAATAATGCATATAAATATCACAGAAAATGTTTCATGTTTTGAATCGATAGGGACCAAGTGAGATGGTGATTAGTATATTTATTCAAAGGATATTGGGCCTATGATTATAGCATTTCAGCTTAAATTAAATCATTCATATCTAATGGCTCATTCAATTGTTCCAGCCTGGCCATATCAAATTTGATTTTTTCAATCAATTCTTTCAATTCCCTCTTCTTACCCTTTGATTTCTTGCCTGACTTGTTAGATTTCTTACTGGACTTTTTGCTGGACTTGCCAGATTTCTTGCTGGACTTTTTAGATTTCTTACTAGACTTTTTACTGGACTTGCCAGACTTCTTGCTAGACGTTTTGCTCGATTTTTTGCTAGATTTCTTACTGGATTTCTTACTAGATTTTTTGCTAGATTTCTTTGGTGTAGTTGGTGGCTTCGTTGGGGCCTTGGTGGGAGCAATGGTAGTTGGTGGTTTGGTTGGGGCCTCAGTGGGAGCAATGGTAGTTGGTGATTTAGTTGGGGCCTTGGTGGGGGCAATGGTAGTTGGTGGTTTGGTGGCAGGTGGGTTTGTTGCTGGTGGCTTAGTAGTTGGTAGGTGGGTTGGTCGGTGGTGGGTTTGTTGCTGGTGGGTTGGTTGGTGGCGGATTAGTTGCTGGTGGGTTGGTTGGTGGCGGATTAGTTGCTGGTGGATTAGTGGGCGGTGGTTTAGTCTGTGGGGGCAATGTTGCTGGTGGTGCTTTAGAAGTCGCACCTTCTTCGCAGGTCTTGCCAAAGTAGCCATTCATACAGGAGCACTCCCAGCCAGCAATACTGTTCTCACATATGCCGTTCTTGCATGGATTTGAGGCACAGTTGTCAATAGCTGCAAATACCAAATTAGCAAAATAATACCAGGACTGTCCAAAAGCCAAACAGATATATACTATACTGTTCAGTACTTTATCATCAAATCTAATGCATTTATTATATATCATCCACTTCACAAAGACAGTCTACACCTATTTTCTTAAATGCAAAATGGTTATTATAAATTTCATCATGCTTATTCAAAACATTTTGATACTTAGTTTAAACAAAGATCTTTAAATTGTCTCAATGAAATATACAAAGAAGTAATTTCAACAATGAGACCATACGTTGTGTAGAAAATATATGAACTGTCATATATTGGGTCCAAAATATGCAAACTATGATATAGAAGTGATATAAATCATTTCAGAGTATCGTATGTCCAGTTGATTTTTGTTATGTGTATTTAGCATTTTATGTTTATGTTTTACTTTTAATTGAAGTCAACTTGTCAATCAAGGTTGAAGTTGGTCACTTACGGCAGTCACAGTGGGTGCCTGTCCAGCCTTCCTTGCAGCGGCAGATGTAGCCATTGACCTTGTCCTCACAGTCACCATTCACACATGGGTTCGAGGCACACTCATCAATGTCTACAAGGAGGGAAACAGTGTTGGTTTGATTTGGCTATATATCTTTATAAAAGTCCAAATAATGTGTTTTAATTGAAATTTTACTATTTCATAACTTAGAACTTTTGATTTCTAACATTTTTTGTCAAATCAAAATTAACAGTACTGAACATATTTATGGTAGAATATAAGATCATAGACATATTTGTATGTATAAAGAAATTCCCTCATATTTTAAAGTTTTTTATAATATATATCAAGCTCAAGTCATGACTTTGTGTTCAATTATCAGGACTGTCTGACCCTAGATTAAAGAAAGCAGTGTCCTACCAATGCCACAGTTGATGCCTGTCCAGCCTGGGTCACAGATGCACGTCCACTTATTGATTCCGTCCTGGCACTGACCATTGATGCATGGGTTGCTTGCACACTCATCAATTTCTAAAAATAAAATTAATATTGTCAAGTCCTACCAAATACAGTATTTAAATATATTGTATCGTGTATTATCTAACAATTTAAATTTTAGCCAGAAACCTTTTTATCCACATATTACCCCTACATTAGATCAAATGAACGGCACCGCGCAGCATGTTGATTTTATGGGAAAAAACGACAAAGTCCGAAAATATACATAGTTTGAATATAAATTACTGTTTATGGTCTCTTTATCATTCAATCCTAAATACTATATGAATTCTGTAGGTTCTGAGAGAAAAATCTTTTCCTATCTAAACTGTGTTATATATCATTAATAAAAACTAGGCACATAACTTAGTAGTATGTTAGCATCGTGGTATAATTTTGACATATATTGCCATTTCAAAGATGACAGTATCAGAGACAGGTGCAGGTTTTTGGTAAAGGGATGGGTCCAATGCCAATCCAATGAATTCTGCGAGGCAATGCTATGTTCTAAAGAGAATTTTTAAAATTTGAATAAAGAGGTTTGCAACTCATCATTATCCATAAAGATCCACTATTAAACAACAATTTGGTGGACTTACCACTCTCACAGTTCTTCCCAGTGTAGCCGGGGAAGCAGCGACACTCCCATTTGTTGATGCCATCATCACAGTCGCCATGGATGCACGGGTTGGATGCACACTCATCAATGTCTGCAGAATAATGCATGTAGTTTACATGTGATATTTACAAAAACATCAGTGCACTACAACAGCGTAGTCACTCAAGCTATGTAAACATGATTTGGATGCTCAATCTTAAACAATGCTTTTAGCTTACATGTCACATGTGATTTGATATATAAGCCATGTTATATATGTAATATATTGTGGTCAGTGAAATTGTATAGCCACACGGGGAAACAAAGCCATCCATGTTTGTGGAGCACCTCTTTCAGGTTACATATGTTTTCATTCTTAAACCTGTGATATCTACAGGCATATCAGTGCACTAACATAATGTAGCCACAGAACCCTATAACCATGGGTTGTAAGCTCACTCCCCAGTGTAGCAGAAAAATGCATTTTGGTTACATGATTCAGGGATATTGCATATATATAGCACTGCTACACATGTAACTTACAGATAAAGCCACCCACTTGTAGCGAGTATAAAGTAAGCCACCAGTAATTACGTTTACGTTTCATCACCAGTACCTGTGTCACAGCGGTCTCCAGTCCAGCCTGGCAGACACACGCACTCCCACTTGTTGACACCATCCACACAGTCACCGTTGATGCAAGGGTTTGATTCACACTCATCTATGTCTGTAGGAAACATAAGGCAAATGGGCATTGATTAAAATTCTACCTAATGGGGTTTAGACCATGGAAAGTAGTTTACCACTTGATCAGTGATACCTCTTATGCAAGACAATAAGTAGTTGAAATATCCTACAGCATGATAAATGAATTCTAAAACTTGCATTAAATTTTGTGCTGTAATTGTTACCAACAAATTGAGCTGGAACTATTTGAATTTGAAGTCCTATATGAATTAAATTCAAGATGCAGATAACTTTTAACAAAAATATTGTTGGAGTAATGATCAAACTACACAGTCAGTATTTCAAAAATGGTCCTACAGTCAGTGATTTTTAACATTGTACTATACATATTCTAAAAAATCTAAACTATTCAAAAGTATTATGTAAGCATCAGAAAATAAATTCTTATATAAAAAAAGTGAAAATGCCATTAGTACCGATGTCGCAGTTGACGCCCGTCCATCCAGGGTGGCACACACAGTCATATCTGTTGTCACCATCCAGACACTCACCATTGACGCATGGGCTGGACTCGCACTCATCAATATCTGCATTGTAAGAGATGGTGATCCATACATTTTGAGTATGAATATTGCTTGTTGGTTATGGGTGATATTTCTAATTGTTCACATTACATAAAACAGCATCTTATGCTTCAAGTTTGTAGTTTAAAAAATTGGTAAAGGAAAGTTTACTATATAAGGACAAAAGTAAAAAAAAATCTTTAATCTTTTTTTCAAAAGAAAGCTGTTTAATTCTCTTTTTCTAAAGATGT